>CM059040.1:21610066-22810066 GCA_030279155.1 Forsythia viridissima
AAAAGAATATTTTATTTTATGTAAACATTTGAATAATTTAAGATTCTTGGCACTAAGTGTCCATCGATCAACCATCGTCCAACGACTCCAAGGTATGAAATAAGAAAAGATTTTACATGTCATAATTGTTATGTGAATTTGATTAAATTCGTTAGTATGATTTTATAACATATTCATTACTTATTATATATTGCTTCTTTTGAATTATTATAAGTGGGGCAATGTAGTTGTTTAGGAATAAGTTGTATGGGAAGTATGGCAATTTATACCCTATGACAAAAAAAAATCACGTGTTGAGGAACATGGAAATATCCTTAGTTAAAGAGTATATTTGTATTGCTTATAAGCTGGTCAAATATTATTTTTATCCACACGTTTCGTCGGACCCACAACTTTTACCCACTTCTTATCCGTATATTCCGTAGGACCCACTACTTATAATCAATAAAAATCTTTACCAAATATACTCAAAGTGTTGTGGTATAACCATAGAGTAGAAGAGTCAATTTGGGAGAAGGAAGATGAGAAAAAAATAAAAAAATAAACAAGTACTGAAGATTTTTTACTAATAGAAAGTAAATTTTGAGGACTTAATTATTTGAAGGAACGTAGGTTGTAGAACCCTGAAAATTTTATAAGTTTTCTCGCATATATTTAATTAGCCAATTGATAGTATGTCTAATCATTATGCAAGCCTATTTATTTTGCTTAATAGTTAATTGGACAAATAAGAGCATTCTTGATAGTTGTTGGACCAAACTACAAGCTTGGATAATTATGGGACCATGAATAATTATAAAAACTTATTTTAGACTAACTAAAAAGAATTAGTCTCCTGATTAGAGCATAATTGTAGGCCAACAGTGTTTGTGCATACATAGGACTCCTTGACAAACTCATAATTGAATAATTATTTAGTAGATAAATACAAGTTCCCAATTGGATTAATTTAGGATAGAATTCTAAAGTAATTAGACTAAACAACATGCAATCACTTTCCTAATCATATTATAATTTGTTCGTTTATTAAACTTATCCAAACTCTACAGTTTAATCATAAGTCTATTTAACTATTTTATTTCTAGGTAAACACTATCATTCTTAACCTATAAATACATGCTTTCACATAATCAAAACCACACTCAAAAAGCAAGGAAAAACAAAATTTGTCACCCATATTTCAATCCTCTTTTTAGCAGCCTTCCACTCCACCCCCTCTCTCCCGTTTACCTCTTTAAACCTTTAGAAATATACAATAAGAATATACACATTGGCGTGGGGTTTTCAACAAAAACATAGCCGAAATGTCAATTTTCACGTATTTTCTTGGTGTGTTCAGTCAAAATTCGAATTCGACACACCCCTTTCTAGATCAATCAAGATTTTTACGAGTTTCATACGAGGTAAGATACACAAGATGCAAGTGGTTAAATTCATGTTCTTCATAATTTTTACATAATGAATTTCATTGACTACTTTTAAACCTTCGGGTTAAGAAATGTAGGAGTTTTAAGAAATTCCTTGAGTGATTGATTAACGTGATCAATTGCTCAAAATCTAAGAAATGTCATGGTATGATATGTTATGATTTTTGTTGATATTACGTTGAAAGAGAATTGCACATATCTTACTATTAAAGTTCAGATTAGATCGGGACTTGTTGGATGCATGACGGATTGGTAGAGTTACTGTGCCAATGGTCGCCAAGTAAATTTAGAGTTACTTAAGATATATTTAATTAAAAGAACGTTTGACATTAAATTCCACTTCTAGTTCGAAGTATTAGTTTTCTTGTTTCTTTTTAAATTGTGTTTTTAAACAAGTTTAAAGGTTTTTGAAGTCCAAATTATTTTGTTAAGAAAATAATTTTTCAAATATTAGGATTAATTCAACAATATTATGTTAAATTATGTATTTTAGTAACTCTCTGTATTTATTAAAGTTTGGGGCGTTACATTTTTCTGTGATAACACAACAACTATTGTGATTGTAAATAACACAATACAATATGATCAAACCAAGCACGTTGAACTTGATAGGAACTACATCAAGGATAACCTTGATTCTAGGAGTATAGATGTGCCATACATTAAGAGTGCAAACTAATTGGCTGATACAATGACCCATGCGGTTGTTAGTTGATCATCCTATACATCACTATCCAAGGTGGACATGTGTGATATCTATGCACCAACTTGAATCAGAGAGTTAGAATATATGTATACATGTTCTTTATCAATTATATTCTTTTTTTAGTTAGGAGTTTACATAAAAATAGAATTAATTGTCTTACCATATGTATCTTGTACAAATATGATTGAAGTATATGGAATATTTATTTTTCAGCCAATATATCAATTATTTCAAAATAAATACAGTACAAGAAATTTGAAATCCTCATATTTTCTCTGAAATTGAGACCGACTATTTTTAACATAGATGAAGTTCAAGCTGTACACGAAAAAAATATTAAGTGTAAATTTTTTTTCTAAAAAATATCTATAAAAAATTAAAAAAAATTAACATGAACAATACTTACAAATTACGAGGTAAGATATTGGAAATGTTTAGGTATTGAGATGCCAGTTTTATCCTAGATCTGATATTTTGTCTCTTGTCAGCCCTTTAAACACATTAGAGTCTCTAATATCTTTTTTTTTAGCCTTGATCGATAGTCAGACAAAATGTTGTCACCTACACTAAAAGTAGACTCTGATACTATAGTAGATACCATAGTTATTTTTAATTAATGTGCTATTATTGATACTATTGAATATTGATGCTCGTTCATTTTCCAACATCTCAATTTGTAAAAAAAAAATCTATCGTTCTCATCTAAAGTTCTACGCATGTCATTAGCAAAATACGTAGCTAATTCCAACAGTAATTCACTCTATAGCATTTTGGAAGGGAAGGAGAATGACTAGATTGTTGACTAATATTACAAGAACGTAAGTAGCTCCATAAATCGTTGTCATCTTATGACAACGAACTAGCCATTACTACATGAGCCGTCGAATGTTCCTACCATTTTTTAACATACTAATCGTACATCTCACATAAAGTTTGTCTAGATTTCAATGTATAACTGGAGATCCATAAAAATTCCAAATACAATACTCTTTGTACCCTCTAAATTAAATCGATGGTCTATTATCGATGCTAAAGGGAACAAGATAGGAAAATTCTTCCAATATTTTCTACACTTAGCCTCTATCACATCTATAATATCATAAAAAAATGGAATATGTTTTATACTTATTAAAATTATTGGCAATATAATAAAAATGTGTAAGAATGAGAGGACTAGTATGATAATATACGCTTGTATATGAGTTGGTAGCTTCATAAAAAAACGTTCAAATTTTTTAACATGAAATGCAATTGACCAATCATGGTCTTCTAAATCAAATTCGAGACCATATGAGTGTTGACCATTGTAATAAGCAGTAATATATTTTTCGCAGCCTTTACAAGTTTCTAGCATAAGATAAGTGAAGTTCAATATGTGAACAAATGTTCTTTCGGCTGTGCCATTTTCTGTACACAAACTATTGAATACTTGTTTTCGAGTAGGGAATACCGAAATAAAGTTTACAGTATACCTAATTTTCTCTAATTGTCACTTTTTGAATCAAGCCCACCTTTCATTATTAAATTAAAAATATGGTAAACACAACTCATATGAAATAATATATCACCAAAATCAGGGGATGATCTCTAAAGCTAAATTTTCGATGACTACACTGTTGACCGGCGCATTGTCAAAACTAAAACTAATGATTTTAGTTTCGCAACCAAAGTTTCTCATAATGTTTGTTAAAACGTTAAAATTATTTTGTGCATTATGAGGATATTCTATTAATTTTAATGTAATAATTTTTTATGCATAATCCATTGTTTATCTATATAGTGGGTCGTGGTAGCTATGTAACTTTTATGATTACAATCGGTCCACAAGTCAGATGTAAAAAATAAAATACCAGTATATATTTATTCATATCACGTATAATGCATGATTTTTTTTTAATTGTATAAAGTAATAACATCTGAACCAACGTGTTTCTAGAAAAGGGCTTGTACGTAGGTTGACTATATTTTTGTATTAAGTTGGTCAAGTGAACGCTTTCCATTATGCTGAGTGGCAACTCACTACCGGCTATAAACACTATGCCTTCACGCATATTATCTTGTGAAGAGACCCAGTTGGTAATAATAGTACTTGAACAACCCTCACCAGAAGAAGCAAACTGGAGTTACGACTTATTATTTTCCAGACCTCCATGTCTGATTGTACATTTTTGGTAGTGTCTGTTTAGATGACTCGTGACAATAGACTTTTCTAAGCTAACTTATTTTTACAGTAATTACACATTGTTTTGTACTTTTTCTTGTCTGTTTACAACACCACTCTTTACTAATTTGAAGTGTTCCCAAACCATAGACATATTTTTCAAAGGTCGTCATTTTTTGCTTGATCTTGACATCGTTTCTTTTTCTTCTTCTTCAAGATCGTCATCCAAATCAAACGAGAATTCATACTCCCTCATCCAATCATCAAGAATTGAAACATCATTTAGACCACTGAAATCACAATCAAATGGCTGACTATCTTGTGAGTGTTGGAACTATCCATGAATTGGTTTTACTCATCAATTTTCAAGATTCTACTAGAATCCATTTGAAATAATACATAAAAGAAAAATGTAAAATAAGAGAGTTTATACTAAAATTAGACAAGAATAAGCAAATTTAGAAAGAGAAAAATTTGAGGTTGCATAATATGAGAGCTATTATGAAGATTAAAACACTTTCAACTTGATAAGCTAGAGTTTTGTAGAAAAATATGAGTTGAAGTTGGGATTATGTAGGAAAAAAACGATTGTTTATGTTTTTTAACTTTTTTTAAATTTTTTTTGACCTCTTTCAAATGGTTATAATGACCCATGAGCAGCTCATTTTTTTCACGTGTTGAGCGGGCTTGGCTCGTGTAACGAATTTCGAGCCCATTTTGGCTTGGGAGCCATGTTCAAACGAGCCCGAGTAGCCCATGGACCAAGCGCAAACAAGCCAAGCCAGCGAGCTCACGAGTGGCTCGGCCCATTTAACACCCCTAACGTCTTCATACGAATGTTTAAGTACATAAATAGTCATTTTAGACAGATTCTGTTGATTTGCCTGTTAAAAGTCTATTTTTTCTCAAAGAGGAAATTGTGCCCTTAATTTTAGTTAAAAATAATTTACAAAAGGATAAAGATAATGATAAAAAAAATTATCTTCCTAACCACCTTCAATCCACTGCCTTTACCATTGCCTAAAAAAAGCTAGCCGCCAATTAAGATGGTTCTTGTGATCAGAGTAAAATGTTCACAGCAACAGACCATACGACACACCTCCTTTTTGATATACAACTTTAAGAGCTGGGGGTAGAAGTTTGAAATAAAACTCCACATGTTATCTACCATCAAGTTCAATATCAAAATCATCAAAAGAAGTAATAGAAAAAGAAACAGTCTTTGATTGACTTCTTTTTTTCTTTTTCCAATGAAAGATAAATAAACAAACAAACGATCTAAATCAAATATATGATTTATAGGATTGAGTAGAGGTTTCAATGGGCTTTTGACTGGTATAATGGCTTCTAGTAGGGATAAAGGTTTAACCATGGACTTGATCTCCCTTTTAAGTCCACTTGTGAATATGCTAATGTAGGTTAGGTAGAGCTATCTTGGCTTCTGACTTCAGTTCCTCAAGCTTCTCCATATACTCCATACTCTGCTATGCTTCCAAACTGCCTAATCTTACTAAAAGTTTCAACCACTTCCTCTCATGTATTCTCTACAAACCTCCTACAAACTTCAGTGGTCATTAGCCCCAATCAGCATTAGGGTGTGAAACTAGATATCAACCCTTCCTTTGAGGTACATTTCAGCAATCCCCATCCTCATCTATCCTGGTATTTGGTGAATTGGAAATATGTTGGCTTTTTTTACCCATTCTCTTGGATTCTCTCGGATTCTCTCCTCCAAATTGGGAAACTCTATTTTGGGCAATTTGTATTCATTCTCACATCATAACCTCCCATGTTCAGAATCTCATCACCACCATTCCTCACATTCATACTACATCCATCATAACTAGACACGCTATTGATCTCATCTACTTGTTTATCCCTAGAGACACTCAACTTAGCTAGCATAGCTACCATTGAATCGTGTTTATCATTCATCTCATACATATAGCTCTCAATTCTCTCCTGTTTACCACACAATGCCCAAGTCATTCACATCTTTGTCTACTCTTTTTCACTGCTCTTCGTTGGTTTTATGCCTGGTTTTCATCTTATTTGCCCAGGATTTTTCTACTCTGATACCAATTGTGATTAATGAAGCTCAATCAATGGATAATTGAACCCAAAACTTCACCATACGAACTACTTGAGCTAGGAATCACGAATTCCATTTCAATCAAACAATTTAATCAACTATATAGGAATGGATAAGAGAATAAATAAAAGAAGAAAGTTCAATTAAGTGAAGAGAAAAGAAAAGAATTCAAAAATTAAAGTCCAATTATCCAAAATCTGACTTATCTCTCCTTTGTAGTGTATATTCAGTTACAAGAATCCAATTATCCAAAATCTGACTTCTCTCTCCTTTGTAGTGTATATTCAGTTACAAGAATCCAATTATCCAAAATCTGACTTCTCTCTCCTTTGTAGTGTATATTCAGTTACAAGAAACGTGATTTCCAATTTAATAACTTATAAAAAACATAAAATTAATTCAACAAATAACTAATAGTAAAACAGTGTCGTCCCAAATTAGACGAAACGACGCCATATGGTCACTGTTCTTATTCTTCAATGGACGCTGACATTTCCCTCCCTCCCTCACTCCCTCCCTCATTTGAATTTAGTTTTTCTGTTAATCCTTTGACTCTTCTCTGGACAAACAACCAGCGTCAATGTCTGATCATAACATCCGCCTCTCGCTACTTCTGTCATCGACACCGTGTAACGTATTTTGTGTGGGTATGGTTGTGTGCACTGTGCCCTACACCTCATATCCAAATATTGGTCTTCAAACAAAAATACTCTGGGTCGTTTTCTATTATGTTCCTATTCCTCTCTTCGCCTCCATTTGCCACTTCTTTGGTCGCCGCCATGCTTCTTCGTGATATAAGTATTTTATTAGAGCCCATTTTCTCTTTCCCCTTGTTTCTCCAAATACCCATTTTTTCTGTGTTTGTGTTTATGTGAAAACCTCCATTTTTGTGTCTGAGCCCAAGTTTTACGCATTGAAAGAGATAACAAATTTTATTTTAAGGTTTCTTGGGTATTTTGTTGTTTATTTCTTTGAATTTAAAATTTCTTGTTGCAGACCTCTGTCTATTGCCCGTGGTGGTCAAATTCACGTGTTAATCTCTTGTTTCTTGTTCTGATTCATATAGAAACATGAATGATTGAATTTCTCGTAGCACAAAAATAAATTCAAAGTGTTCCATATGTATTTTAACTTGTTGAAGTGTTGATTAAATTGTCTATTTCATTTTTGGATATGATTATTTTTATTGAGAGTTGGTTTTTACTTTTCAAAATTGATGAATTCTTTCATTCTGTAATATCTTAGTTTTCGTTTGCTGGAATTTGTGCTCTAGTGCTTTAATTTACTAACTTTAAGATTTCGGAGTTCGAATAAATTACACGATGAGATATTTCATATTTGAAAGAAGGGTAAAAGCTTTTAGCCCTGACTATAAATGTCAAGTGGATTCACATTTGAACCGACTTTAAAATGCGATTTGTTTGAGCTCTCTGCCTCCCTCCATGACTCTACTATTTTTGGTGAGTTTTGTTACGCCCCAGTCCCACATGTACGTGGCAGGGTCAAAGTCAAACTTGCCCAGTAGGATCTCACCTTCTATTCTGAGGAGGTTGAGAGAAAAAGGCTGTTCTTTTAGACCAATAAGGTTTGAGAAGAGAAGGTTGAGAAGATGAAGCAGTCAAAGACCGACCCCAATTGCATGTTGAGAAAGCCTCCCCTGACACACTGTGAGTTAGACCTAAGAAGACTGATCAGACAGCCTGTTAATACGGCTTGTCACAGCCCTAGCCTCCTAGCGTGTGGCTGAAAGGGACTTTTTCATTAAACCTCAATACATGACGCCCAGGATATGACACTAAAGACTCTTAAGATTGAGCCACGTGTCATACATCGAGGTGTGGTCATCCAAATGGAACTCACCTATAAATACCAAACTTATTTCCACAAGAAAGAAATGTTGAAATTAAAACTCACACAAAAAAGAAAACACAAGTCCTCTAGGCTAATTAAATCTTAAGTGTTCATAACCACTTGGGAAATTGTTAGTTAGGGGCCCTCAAGCCACCACTTTTACCACAACGTGTTCCTCTCACACATTAAAATCACTCCTACTCCATAAGCCTCACTACCACTCCATAATCTGAATTCTAGCCGCATCCACTCCATAAGCCTCACTACCACTCCATAAGCCTCACTATCACTCCCATTCTCAGTAGGAATCAGGAATGCATCCATTCTCCACAAATTCTGTGTGCTAAAGATTGTCCCATACACGGGCAAGGCAGACCTTTTAGACCATGTAAACATATACAAGACAGAGATGAGCCTCTATGGAGCTTCTCCAGCGTTGAAGTGCAGAGCTTTCCACTTCACCCTATATGGGTGAGCAAAGAAGTGGTACAATAAGCTCGCCACCAACATCATCTCTTGCTGGCTAGAATTGAAGAAGACATTTATCAATTACTTCTTGTTAGAGAGGCCAGGTTCACCCCCAGTACAACGCCTCCATGACATGAGGCAATGAGCATGGGAGCCATTGCAGAGCTATCTCAGCCGCTTCAATAAAGAAATGTTCTTGTGCGAAAGAGTATCCGATGCTGAGGCCCTTTCTACTTTAGAGAGAGGATTGAACATGAAATTTGCATTCTGGAGGGATGTCCGCAACAAAAACCCAAACACTTTTGACCAATTGGTAGAAATGATAGCGAAGGAGATCACTAATGAAAACATGATCTTCCATAGGAATCGGGATGGAATGGTTCCTAGACCAATGGTTCCCAGACCAATGCTAGGAACATGATATGACCGAGACCAAGGCAGGCCCTGCCACCAGAAAACTCAACGTCGGAGGAATTATTCCTCTTACCCAAATTTAGGGATGAACTATGTAGCCTTTGTACAAGAGGGCCTAATACCTCCACACTTAGCTCCAAGAGCTTCAGGCTCTGCCACTGGATTCTATAATTACAAAATGGCCCATCCGACATATTACGAGGTGGGGACTAGAACACCATTGATGTCTCTCTCCATTAGTAGGTGCCTGCAAGCTACTACCGGGTCCACTGAAGCTATGGCCATAGCACGGAAGAGTGTCGAAAGGTGGAAACTTGGCAAATAGGAGAGAAGTGAACGCTGGGCCCAAGTACGGAGTGCACCTCAGGAGTGGAGACCAACAACTGATGAGAGGCCATCAGCCTCCATTCCAAAACAGACGACCCCAACATGGAGATAGGAGGCACATGGGCCATGAACAGCAAAGGCGACGTAATTCTAAGAGTCGAGTGCGGCAGCCTCGGTTAGAATAAGGCATGGGAAAACGCCTGATCAAAGGCCCCGATAAGGCTCCCATTTAGGAAATTGATACCATCTACGGAGCACCTTACTTAGGAGGCTAGACGTGGAATGTTCAGAGGAGCTACGTGAAGGAGGTCGAAAGAAATCTGATGACCAACTGGCTCACCAACTGGATGAGCATTTTCAGTATGAGGATGGGCCTGAATGTCCGAGGCATCGACTTAAGGCTGGAGGGTTGTAGGTTTCGTTTTGTCTATGTTCTCTCTAAGATCTTCTATAGTCTCTCGAGAGTTCAAGCCAGCAGAGTCACTCTCTACACAGTAGCAGATCTAGAGTTGAAGTTCAGCTAAGACGGACGTTGACTGATCAACGGCTGATGCTTGTGAAAAAATAATGTGAAAATATTTTTAATAGATACGTAACTTATCAAGCAACAAGAAAATCATATAATAGTGAAATATAATTCGAGACAAGCCGTAATAATACTAAAAAATATTTAGTACAACTCCAATTAATGATAAATATAAAAAATTGAAAGTAAAAACTCTAAAAATACTTTCTGTATTATTCAATTTTGATCAACTTTAAGAAAAATTAATAAATCCTTACTTGAGGATTTAGTCATGCAATTACCTTACGTTTTAATTTTTCAAAATCCAGGGACCATAGTGAAATTTTGAATTTAAAATATCCTTTTTATTCCTCTTTCCCCTTTATTCTCAGTAAGTTTTATATATATATATATATATATATATTACACATATACTTACACGCAGAGAGTCCATTCTCTATTTTTCCTTTATTTCTCAAAACTTAGTGACCATTTTTTCGTGAAATTTCAACACGGGCGGACGTAGGGTCTCGCCATGTTGTAAATCCGCCCCTGTCTCTACATCCAAGTCGTCAACCTCGAGTTTTGTGAAGAACTCTACGTCCACCTCTGGCAATCTAGACTAAATGAACTTCTTAGCCTCTTTGATAGCCAAGCTGCTCTAGAAGTAGTCAGCTATACCCTCATAGTCAGGCGTAAGATGGAATGAGGTTTTATACTCTACTATTGCCATACTACCCTCCTTATCAGTCTCCGACTTAGACTGTTACTCAACCTGATACGAATGACCTTCAATTCGACAACTTGGTTTGTCAAAAAAGAAATCTTACCATCTCTCTCCTTTTGCTGCCTCAAGCTACCTCTTCTCTTAATGGGATAATAATAGGTTTTCATTTGCCTCCGGATGAGGTCTCCAAATTCAGTCTCCTTGCCGCAGAGCTTTTCCTTCAGCACCTCGGTAGAGGTCACAACAGTTGTAACATGGCCTTTGGGCTCAGTCTCCTTTTCTAGAGCTTCAACTGAGGCAATAGTAGCCTCTATAGTCTGTGTGCTTGGATTGATTCATCAGTGCATTACCTAATTCAAAGGTAATGTGGGTCGACCTCACAGTAGTGCAAACGCCCATCTTAGCTAGGCTCTTCCGCCCAGAAACACTGACTTGCAGCAGCAGCAATAGAGGAAGCATCCAGTAACATTTCCAAAATTTCAAAAGCGAGCTCTTCTCAACTCGAAGCTATAAATTTTATCCGGAGTAGCCTCACTCAGTGCTTTCCTCTTGGTTTTCTCGGCTAATTTCTTCTTTACTTTCTTGCCAGCCTGCCGCCGAGCAACAGATTCAGGGTACCTCAATAGGCAGCTCCCTGATGGTTTCATTAACATAAGATGGAGGAGAGCTGATCGTTCGACGTTAGCCTTTTCTTTAGGGTTGCCAGTAGAATGATCTTGACTCAGCCGCGCTGGAGTCAAGCCAGGAAAAGTTTGTTGTCGTGCTGGTTGTGATCCAACCTGACGCCGCTGCTGCCTGGAAACCATTGTGTTTAAACCGTGAAAGTTGGACCTCATCTCGTTATGAGCCGCTCAGTTCCTCATCAATGTATATTTAACAAAGTATTTATATTTATCTATTAGACTAGAAAATGACCTCTCCTTGTTGGGTATTTTGAAAAGCCTATTTTCGATTTCCTTCTCCGAGTCTGAAAGACTTGGCCTTTTTCTGCTTTCTGCATAAGAACAAGTGCATTATTAGAAACATCATAAGATATTTTCAATTACAATTAGGAAATCTACCAAAATAAATTAAATTCACAAATGAGGCCATATTTCCTAGGAATCTTCACATCTGGACGAGGGTCATCAGGAAAAAACTCTCATTCACCTCGGACATAGAAGGACATTTTCTAGATCTTGATTGAAGACTATAGTCCACCCAAAAGGGGTCGTCACCGGTGTATGGTGACAAATAGTATGAGCCGTGAAGGGCCTGCACCGATGCTTTTCAATGATTGTAAATGGACTTGAAGACTTTCACTCCCTCATTCTCCGTTATCTTCTATAATAAGAAAGCCCCAAGAAGACACGCCCATCCATTAGGAAGGAGTTGGGTGGGGACAATCCTATAATTACTTAAGCTTCATACACAAACGGGATCAAGGTAAACCTCAAACATGACCCTAGTTGCAATGCATTAAAGGCCATATAATCCGAAAGAGAATTGTCTGATCTATCATTTGGCTCGGGCACAACCAGCTCAATTGTGTCTAGGAAGCAGAAAGTTTCACGCAACTCTATTAAATCCACCAACCGAGGCTACATCCAACGCTGCCCCAATGTGATGACTGTTTTACTTTTAACTCTTACCGCCTCAACCTCGACTGCTATTCCAGTCTCGGTCTCCCCTCCAACTCTCTCCTCACCAGGCTCACTCATATTCTCCTCTACAATAGCAACTTCATTCCTACAGTCAGGTCCTCTAGCTATGCTGGTACCATGCCAGTCAATGGTCTAAGCTCTAAATATCAATTCTCCAGTAACCACATCTACAACAATGTGCTTTCTAGGATGACACCACTGTGGTGGATGACTCTCCTAGGTTGGACAATTAGAGGAGAAACACACGATGATGGTAGCACCACCACCTTAATCTCCTCACAGCCACTGTTCTAAGTGTATCCCTCAACTTGCCGATTAAGTTTCGTGGGGAAACATTTTTCCTTTTTATTTTTTAAGAAGGAAGAAAGTGAATATAGGTAGATAAAACTCTAAGGGTGTGTTTGACTGGTTAACATGGAAAATGGTGGAAAATGAAAATCTTTTCCGTCTTCCATGGAAAACATGGAAAATACAATCCACCAAATAGGTAAGAAATTGTTTTTCAAGAAAGTTGAAAAAATTGTGCTTTAAATGCTTGTACTTTGAAAATCAAAATTATTTTCCATGTGCAATCAAACAAGAAAGGTGGAAAAGATTTTTTTTAGATTTGACAACATTTTCCATGGAAAATGTGCAAATCAAACACACCCTAAGAAAAGATGAGGAAAAAGGTCGTACCTACGTTGCTCCTTCACTGGAGAATCTCTCTCTCTCTCTCTCTCTCTCTCTCTCTCTCTCTCTCAAACTGTACTAGATGGAAATGTAAAACTCTGATGATATCAAAAACGTTTTGCCCTTTTATAGATATCACTCCCTAAGATCTATCTGTCGGATCAGTTTATCTCAAATCTCAACTATTGATTCGAAATTACATATAGGCCATAGAATCCGAAAGGGTGCCAAATTTCAATTCAAATGGACGATCCAGATTTTCGACGCTTGCATCTATTGTGCTTTGTTCCACACCTTCATGATACGTATGTAATCATTATTTTTCAAGATGCTAGCCGCAACATACATTAACCCATACAATTATAACAGCTGCAAGTATCATCTGTCACGCCTTTTAGCTTTTAGCAATCCATCAATGGCACGTGTCTAGATAGTTTATCTTTATATATTTTGGTGATGTCTTCTACCTCGTATGAATATAAGGCTTGGACTTGGTAGACTAGCAATAATTCAATTTCATCTTCAGTATCCTCTCGGTATGGTGCCTCAGAGTAAAATAGAAGCTAAACTAAAAAAAATAAATTCAAACTTCGGTTTCTGCTCAACATAGTGCCTCTGAACAAAGAGAAGTTAAATCAAATTTCAGCTTTAGCCTCTGCTCGGCATGGTGCCTCGAAGTAAAAGAGAAGCTAAAATTAAAATCTTCTAATTTCAATTTCTACTCAGCATGATGCCTCATAACAAAGAGAAATTTTTAGCATAAGGTTTCAGATTTCATATTTTGTTTAACACGAAATTCCAACATAAAAGGGATTTTAAATATCTTCAAACTTTTCTTTTCAGAAATGCATAATATCATAGAACAAGGAAGAGACATAAAATTTGTAAGTTTAGATCTTTGCATACTTTGGAATAAGAGGATATTGTAAGCGGTAGGAGTCTTGGTTTTTAACCAACAAGATTTAAAAATCTTCCACCTCATATGAATATGAGGCTCAGACTTGGACGACTAATGTTATATCTAAAAATGTATACTTCCTATTTGGACGCCATGTCAGGCCAATAGTAGAGTACAGTTGACATGAAATTAAGGACGTATTGGGTGATCCAGCTAGGTACATGTGTGTCAGAAATGAGGGGCCTACTTCGGCTTAACATTTCAGTCTCGACAACTGAGGTAGAATTTGTAGAATCGTTTAGAAGAGAACAACCAAAACAATAACACTTGAAATAAATGGAGATTTGAATAACAGAGCCCATGTAGCCTCGTCCAAGCCTCATACCTAGACGAGGCTTCCTTACTAATGGTACAGATTCTGATAGTCCAATTCTAGTATTAGTGCGCCATATCTTTGAATGAAGAACAAAACATTCAAGCTTACATTCATATCCATTGCATGGAATTCATAAAAAATGGTTAAATTGAGAAACCGTGAAAATTGAAATATGATGGTATTTTTGGATCAAATGATGAAATAGTTCTAATCATAAAAATGACCAGAATACCAATATTAACAATTCTATAAAATACTTAATTCCTCATGCATTTGAAGGTGCGCACAATTTAGATACATTTTGAGCCAACACTTTGTCTATTTAATCTATCACACTCAAATTTCAATAATTGACTTAGATTGTCAGAGTGCTTACGACTGCTGCACCACTCCGTGGGATCAGTAGTTGATAGTCTAATGTGTTCTCCAAGTGTGTAGATTATTAGTACGTGGACAATAAGTCAAGTAAGATTTTTAGGTCAACATTTTTTTTATCAGTCGAAGAACTGGCTTTGCTGAACACGCCAATTACCAGATGGCTTCCATGTTGCTTGTTTTTAAAGACACTAGAGCCTGGTTGGAAAGTCTATTACTAGTGCGTGTCTCGAGGTTCTAAATAATGGGGGGTTTCCATGAAGCATCAATGCTACTAATATTGTTCTTTATCCTAAGAATAGAATGCCAGAGGCGGTGGTGATTATAGATGTATTAGCTCGTGCAACACGATGTACAAGATTATTACTAAAACTATTATGAACTTGTTGAAAAAAGTCTTACCTTCACTTATTGCTCTGAACCATAGGTACTTTTGTGCCCAATTGGTTGATCACAAATAATGCCATTGTAGCTTTTGAATTATGTTGGGTATTTGTTGTCAAACAACCTCAAACGACAATGATGATTTAAGATTAATTTCATAGGCGTTAACCAAGGATTGAAATTAAGAAAAAAAAAACGACATCACTTAGCGAATCCAATTAAAGCTTGACCCAAAACTTAGCGGGTTATTTTAGAGCGATTTATCTTATAGTTGCTCAATAGCTCACTCTATTTAATAGGCCCAAATTTTGGTCTTGTAAGTAGTTTTGTTCTTATTGGGCTTGAGGCCCAAAATAGTATAACCTAACCTAATTAAAAGCAATTGTTGGGACCATTCTTTATTCATTCCAGAAAACCAATTTGATGTGCCTTGTGAGAGAGAAACAGTGAAATCGGCAGTTGCTTAATCTTCTTCATTGTGGCTTCCATTGTTGTTGTTTGGTTTTTCTCTTTTGTGATATTGAGTAAGTTCTTTGTGAGCTTAACCATTTGGAGAAAATAGAATTGTTTGTGGGTCGAGCTTTATTTGTAGTTTCTAGTGTTGTTTAAGCTTAAATCTGAGCCTAAACGAGTTTGGTGATTTATATTTCTGACAAATTGGTATCAAAACTAGGATTTAGTGTCCTTGGGTGTGAAAAAATCATCAAAATAGTTGAAGAAACTGGAGATCTCACACAAACCGAGAGTTCCGACCTATTTTCTGGTGTAACCAGAAGTTCATTTCGTGAACGGAGACCACATTTGAACTCCTGACGTCGAGTGGATTCCAAACAGTTAGTGCATTGGGTACTGTAGTTGAGGCACATGTGAAACACGGGCGGACACTTCGGAGGCGCCTGTGTCGCTCGTGAGGACGCATGGGACCTTTACCAATTTTTGGCCAAGAAGACAGTTATTCCTTGTTGTTTTTGGGACGTTTTGGTGATGTTGGTTTTGTCCTGAGTGTATTTTGCCACATCTTGGATGTTTTTTTCCTTAGGGTACTTTTGGCGGTTTTTTTCCATTGCTGTTGTTGTATCGTTGCTGTTGCTACTGCACCATGGTGTAAAAAGTTCGCATCTCTCCTAGAATACGGACACCAGATTTGTTCGCTCTAGTATTGTATTCTAACTATTTAATTTTCACAGTCAAGGCTATCGTGTGGGGTTGTCATTTATTTTTCTGCAATAGAGATCATCGTGTGGGGTGATCGTTAGGATTAGGATTACCGTGTAGGATAACCATTGCCTGTTGTTAGACCTAGGATATTATTTGTTGAAATTGTTTATTGATTATTTTTGTTCGGTTGATATAAGTTTTGCGCAACTTATTGTGTGAAAATTGCTTTAGTGTAAAAATTGTTTTAGTGAGAATTTTTTGTTAAATTATCTCTATTGTTGCAAAATTTGGACCATTTTAGTAGTCTCATGAAAATTGTATGTTTTTGTATTTTTGGTTGATTTGAGTCCTAAAAATGACAACTCATAATTTTGAAGTGGCAGTTTTTAATGGAAATAGAGATTTCTCAATTTGGAAATAAAAGATGAAAGAGATTTTGATACAACAAAAAGTTTCAAAAATTATAGATGGTAATTTTACTAAGATTTCACTAAAGAACAAAAAGAAGATTCAGATGAGCTTGCTTACTCTGCCATAATATTGCACTTGTCAGATACTGTTTTGAGAAAAATTGGTAAACATAACACTACAAAAGAACTTTGGAAAAAGTTAGAGGACCTTTATTTGCTTAAGTCTATTCCTAATAAACTTTTCTTGCTAGAGAGATTTTTCAGTTTTAAAATTGATCAATCAAAGGATCTAGATGACAATGTAGATGTATTTAACAAACTTGTACAAGATATTGTTAAATGTGGTGAAAAGGTGTCCAAATAGTATATGGCCATAATATTGCTTAATTCTATTCCCGAGATTTATAAAGAAGTTAAAAATGCAATTAAGTATGGTAGGGACACTTTAACACCTGAGTTTGTCATTGATTCTCTTAGAAGTAAAGAGATGGAGATGAAAGCTGAAAAAATGATAAGAAAAGTGGTGAAATTCACATGATGAGGGGTAGAACACAGTTTAAGCAAACTCGTAGCCCAGACTATCAAAGCAACGGTGAGTCTAATAATAATGGGGGTAAAAAGAAGAGCAAGAGTTGGTCTAGATCTACATCTAGAGTGAAAGGTAAAAAATGTTATGGTTGTGGTAATACTGGGCATTTTATAAAAGATTGCTACAAAGCGAAGAACAAACAAACTAGTAAGGAGAGAGATGAAGTGAATGTTATGTCCTCTTCTAATTCTGATCAAGGTGAAGTCTATGCGTTGATTAATTTTGTTGTTGATACTGTTGAATTGAAACTAACGGCCAAATCTTGTTTGCATAAGTGGGTACTTGATTCTGGTATATCTTTTCATGTGACATCTCATAAAGATTGGTTTGAAAATTTGCATGAATATGATGATGGGTATGTTGTTTTGTGTGACAATTCTGCTTATACTGTTGTTGGGATTGGTGATGTTAGTTTAAAGTTTGACACATGTTTTGTGTATATTTTAAATGATGTTAGATTTATTCCTGAATTAAGTAGTAATTTGATTTCAGTAGGGCAACTGGATAAAATTGGCTTTACTGGTAAAATTGGAAATGTAATGTTAAAATTGATTAATAGTGCTCTCGTTACTTGTAAAGGAACAAGAATGAATGATATATATATATATATATATATATATATATATATATATATATATATATATATATATATATATATATATATATATATATATCACTACTGGAGAAGTGATAAGAACAAGAATGAATGATATATATATTCTCACTGTATAAGCATCAGTAGACCCCTTGCCGTTAATTGTTTTCATTGGTAGCAAATTCTTGCACCCAATAATTCCTAATTCAACAGTACCAATAGGAGGTTTCCAAAGCTGCCTCGCGGTTGGACGATAATCACTACACATGTGGGCCCCCTCATCCATCACGTGATATCCACCGTCGAAACATAGCCTCAAGTGGACCCGACCGCGGTATACTCTCTTTTCTTCACCAGGAGCCTCGAGAGTGAACCATCTCGACACCACATTGCGGTCGTCCACACGACGCTCAATGGACGCGAGAGGTATGCTAGCTATGCCCATGACTACCTGCTCTTTCGGTGGCCTTTTTTGGATTAAGGAAAATATGAGGTGGTGCTCGGAAAATGGCTCGGCCACAACAAAAATTAGATCTTCATTCCACGACGGAGCGCCATTACTTGTCACCACAAATTTTGTTTTTAGAACTTGAAATTCCAATTGAACTTTGATTTGATACGATATTTCTTTTGATGGGGCTAACAAAGAGATATCTTGTGCTTCAATTATGGTCGATCTCAAGTACTGGAGAAGTGATAAGAGGTTTAGACTCCTCAATTTTTTCTACCAAGTCTGATCACACACTTAAATGGCACAATAGACTTGCACATGTAAGTATTAAGTGGCTTAAACTCCTTAATGATAAAAATATTTTTGGTAAAGATTGTGTGTCTAATTTGTCTTTTTGTGATCATTGTGTGCTTGGTAAGCATCATAAGTTGTCTTTCTCTACGAGTGTTTATAAAACAAATGGAATACTTGGCTATGTGCATTCCAATTTGTGGGGTCCTGCCATTAATCCTAGAAAAGATATTTTCTATCTATTATTGATGACTATTGATAAGGGTATTTTATACACGTATTTAACTTCTTTTGATTTAACCTTTAACTAAATATCTCGATTGAAATAAAACATTTATTACACTAATTCAATCAATATTTGTATATTTAGGGACGACGCAGATCATTGGAAACAAGGAGATGGAATGAAGCCAAAACCACAGATTGAGGCATGGAAAGACTAATGAAATTCATCCGCGCACTTAATTTATTACCAAGAGAAGATCAAAGCCAACACAAGTTAGCCGGAACCAAAACGAAGGCATACAGACGAGGCAGGAGCAAGAAAATCCTCCTCTCTGTCCGCTCGATCGGGCACTGTGCTCGCTCGAGTGAGGCAAGAGAGGAGAATTTTTCCTCTGCTCGAGCAGGTAGACATTTCGTCTGCCCGAAAGCTATTTTTGGCAACAAATTATTGGACTCGTGGAGATCGTTATGGGCCCTAAATAGAAGATTTAAAAGGAGATTATTAGGTAGAAGAGAGGAGTCGAAAAACCAAAGAGAAAAACAAGAATGAAAACACAAGTTTTGGGACGAATCTCCTCTTTCAGCAATTGGTAAGCAAGAAAGAATGGAAGGAAGAACCAGATTTGGGTGGCATCACATTTGAAGACTTTCAACTGGGTTAAATCCAAACTTTCACATCTCTTCTTGTAATCCAACAATCCGGGTGATGAATTCTCAATTTAATTATTGTTTTTGTAATCGAATTATGGTAGGCTAAATTCTTTATGCTTTGGATGAAGATGTAAACCTAATTATGTTCTTTTAATTCATGAATTCCTTTTCTTAATCCTAATTTATGGTGTGTAGATTTATGCCATGGATTGGATGTCCGT
Source organism: Forsythia viridissima (assembly GCA_030279155.1). Taxonomy (NCBI): domain Eukaryota; kingdom Viridiplantae; phylum Streptophyta; class Magnoliopsida; order Lamiales; family Oleaceae; genus Forsythia; species Forsythia viridissima. Next base: position 21,629,684 of record CM059040.1, read on the forward strand.
TTAAATGCTTGATCACCGTTTGAACGTGTTTGTGATTTATTTTAGTTTCCGAAAGGTTCAAAATAAATTAGCTTATATGGTTTTAAACACTAAGTCCTATTGGTGCAATCAATTTAGATGATCTTGTTATTGGAAGTATTTTTGTATATTCGAACCCAAAATAGTAATATTTTAGGGCGTATATGAAAATAGGTCTAATTCTACTCGAAAGAGATTTTTAAATAATTTAGGATTATCGATTGTCAATTTAATAATAAATTGGATTAGGAAGTGTGAATTCGGGGATTAAAGTAAATATAAAGGGTGGAGTTGGATTCCTAGCATAATTTATCTATCTGTGTTTTTATTCAAAATCAGTAAGCAACTTTCTTTTATTAAGCTAAGTTAGCCTAGTTTAACAATAAAATCACCACAACCAATTTTCTATTGTGTTTATTCAAATTAAGTTATACTTAATTTAATTTAAGTAATTAGAAATCATAGTCCTCGTGAGAACGATTCTTTTATACTCACTTTTACTATTACTTGTCAACGATCCTGTATGCTTGCGGGATTTCACCGAACAAGTTTTTGGCACCGTTACCAGGATGGAGATTTCTTTTAGCTTAAGTTTTTTCAATTTTGGCTTGAATTTGAATTTTATTTATTTATTTATTTTTACTCCTTTAGTTTTCTCGTGACTACTCTACCTCACTCATTTTGATCTTTTCAGGTGTTTGCTATCGGTTTATGCAAAACTTAGAAGATTTCGATCTTGTTCCATTTGAACCCCAGATCGAGAGGACTTTCAGACAACGCAGAAGAGAACAAAAAAATAAGCAGAATAAAGAGCACGAAGATATAATGGCAGAAGCCCATATTCGATTTTCACAACCAGCAGTGATTGATGAAGATGAAATGCTGGTTGGGAAATTCATGACCCCATCAATTATTCAGAATCAATCAAGCATAGCATACCCACTATATGGACAGCCGAATTTTCAACTACGCCCTGATGTGATAAATCTATTCCAAAATAATTTACAGTTTTATGGAAAATCAAACGAAATTCCACATGGCCATGTTTCATGTTTTTTGGAGCTGTGTAGTAATTTCACCTACCAATGGGTGAATGATGATGCTATTACAATGAGATTATTCCCGCATACGTTGAGAGATGGAGCAAGAGAGTGGTGGGACTCTAATCTTGCCGCCAGTATTACTTTATAGACCGATCTCGTTCAAAAATTCACCACCAAGTGCTTTCCGCCAGCTAAAGTTGCCCAGTTAAAACATGATATAACCATATTCAGGCAACTTGATTTAGAAAGCTTTTATGAAGCTTGGGAAATGTTCAAAGATTTATTGTGTAAATGTCCAAATCACGAAATAAACAAGGGACGCCAGGTCTATTATTTTTACGGCTTGTTAATTCCAGCAAGCAGATCTACAATAGATTCATCATCGAACGGATCGATTACAAAAAAAATGTTCGGGAAGCTCACTAACTATTTGAACGAATGGCTGAGACTAGTGCTATGTGGCCATCAAAATGAGAAATACCAAAAAAACAAGGGGTCTTCATAATGTTGACGCCAAATGAGCACTATCTACTCAAATAGACGCTCTGACAAGAAAAATGGATTTCATCACACATTCAGTCAATATGGTACATGGTTCTAATCCGATTTGTGAAGGCTGCGGGGCGAATCACCAGACTTCAACTTGTCCACTAACAAATTCATTCACATCAAACCTTGAAGAAGTCAACTATACATAGAATTTTCCACGTCAGCAGAACAACCCTTACTCCAACACTTATAATCTGGGATAGAGAAATCATCCAAATTTCTCTTGGGGTAACAATCAGAATCAGGAAAATCACAGTAAAGGAAAACCACCTGGATTTCAATAACCTGGATTCCAACATCAGCAGGAGAAAAAGCCGTCGTTGGAAGACTTAATGTATTAGTACATTAACAAAACTGATAATACTCTACAGCACCAACAGCCTTCACTTAAAAATCTAGAAACTCAGATTGGACAGATAGCATCAGCTTTATCTGGGAGGACTCAGTGCACTCTACCAAGTAACACCAAGACTAATCCAAAAGAACAGGTTAAAGCTATTACCCCCAGGAGTGGAGTCCAATTACTAGAAATCCATGTCACAAGAAATGAATAATCTAAACAAAAGGTACCTACCACTGACGAGGAACAAGTGGAGCGGTCTGAACAAAAAGCAGAAGAAGCTATGAAACAGAATTCAGACACACCATAGGTTAAGGCAACCGTTTATGTCAAAGCCTATTTACCACCCATACCATTCCTTCAGAGATTGCAGAAAAGCAAGCTAGACAAACAATTAGCCAAATTCCTGGAGGTACTCAAAAAGCTGCATATCAATATCCCATTCACAGATGCTATAGCCCAAATGCCCAACTACGCTAAGTTCATGAAAGAAATTGTATCAAACAAGAGAAAGCTGGAAGAGCATGAAACAGTGATGTTGATTGAAGAGTGCAGTGCACTTCTACAAAATAAGCTACCTCTAAAGCTCAAGGATCCAGAGATTTTTACTTTTCTTTGTACAATAGACAATAATTATTTTGAAAAAGCCTTATGCGATTTAGGTGCTAGCATTAACCTAATGCCTTTTTCTGTCCACAAGAAACTTCGTTTAGGCGACGCAAAGGCTACAATAGTGTCATTACAGCTTGTAGATCGATCTATAAAACAACCTCGGGGAATAATTGAAGATATCTTGGTGAAAGTAGATAAACTTATTTTTCCAGCCGACTGTATCATACTTGACATGGAAGAAGACAAAGATGTACTTATTATTCTAGTCCACCCATTTCTGGCTACAAGTCGAGCACTAATTGATGTGCACAATGGTCAACTTATTCTGAGGTTAAATGACGAACAAGTTGTGATCGATGTATTCAAGGCTATAAAGTATCTGATTGACTCTGACAACTGTTTTCAAGTAGATGTGATAGATGAATTTGTGATAGAAATATTCACTCAGGAACATCCTCAAGAGCCACTCGAAGCCTGTCTTGTCAACTCTATTTCTGCACCAACTGACTTTGAAGAAATAGAATATTGTGTTCGGTATCTTGAAGCACATCAATCTTACAAGAGGAATTCTCATTTTAATAAACTTGGTAGAGGTCCTACAAAACCACTGCCATCAGTTCTACAGCCTCCAACTCTTGAATCAAGCAATTACCAACTCATCTGCGGTATGTTTATTTGGGAGAAAAATTTACACTGCCAGTCATTATTGCCAATGCTCTCAATGAAATAGAAGAAAACAAGCTGCTCAGGGTACTTCGAGTCACAAAATTACTATTGGATGGTCTATTTCAAACATCAAAGGTATAATTCCATCCCTCTGTATGCACAAAATCCTTATGGAAGACGATCACAAGCCATCAGTGGAACATCATCGTCGGTTGAATCTAAAGATATAGGAAGTAGTGTAAGAAGAAGTCCTAAAGTTGTTAGATGCAGGTATCATTTATCCTATTTCAGAAAGTGCATGGATCAGCCCAGTTCAGGTAGTACCAAAGAAGTGAGGAATCACAGTAGTTTCCAATGAAAATAACGAACTTATTCTTACCAGGACGGTTACATGTTGGCAAGTCTGCATTGACTATCGCAAATTGAACAATGCTACAAAGAAAGATCACTCTCCTTTTTCATTCAATGATCAAATGTTAGAGAGACTTCCGTCATTCTCACTACTGTTTTCTTGATGGTTATTCGAGGTATAATCAAATCTCCATAGCTCCTGAAGATCAAGAAAAGACAACTTTCACTTGCCCATATGGTACATTTGCATATAGGAAGATGCCGTTCGGATTATGCAACGCACCCGCTACATTTCAGCATTGCATGATGTCAATCTTTTTAGATATGGTGGAGAACTACATCGAAGTCTTCATGGATGATTTTTCAATATTCAGATATTCATTCGATGAATGCTTAAATCATCTGTCTATGGTTCTTCAGCGATGTGAGCAGACAAATTTGGTTCTCAACTAGGAGAAATGTCACTTCATGGTGCAAGAAGGAATTGTTTTAGGACATCAGATTTTAGACCGAGGCATTGAAGTAGACAGAGTTAAAATTCAGGTGATTGAAAAACTCCATCCTCCAACTTCAGTTAAAGGAATTCGAAGTTTCTTAGGACATGCAGGTTTCTATCGACGCTTCATAAATGATTTTTCAAAAATCACAAAACCACTATGTAGCCTTCTTGAGAAAGACATCCCATTTATTTTCATTGAAGAGTGTTTGAAGTCTTTTAACACTTTGAAGGAAAAACTCATCTCAGCCCCAATTTTGGTAGCACCTGATTGGAACTTGCCATTTGAGTTGATGTGTGATGCCAGTGACTATGCAGTTGGGGACGGTGTTATGCCAAAGAAAGGACAAGATTACACATGTGATTCACTATGCCAATCAAACTCTCATTGATGCACAACTTAATTATGCCACCACGAAAAAAGAACTCCTAGCTGTGGTGTTTGCCTTTGATAAATTTTGATCTTATCTCATTGGATCAAAGGTAATTGTCTACACAGATCATGCCATACTAAAATATTTGCTTACCAATAAGGGTGCAAAACATATACTAATTCGATGGGTGTTTCTACTGTAAGAGTTTGATCTCGAGATTAGGGACAATAAAGGTTGTGAAAATCTTGTTGCTGACCATCTATCTCGAATCGAACTACTAACATAGGATCAGCCTGATGTAATCAACTAGGTATTTCTAGATGAGCAACTATTTTACATTGCATCAGCCCCATGGTATGCGGATTTTGTAAACTTTCTAGCCAATTCTGTTATCCTCCCGGAGTACACAAGTCATCAAAAGAAGAATTTCTTTAATGACATCAAGTATTACTTTTGGGAGGATCCTATTCTCTATAGACGAGGGTCGAATCAAATCATTCGACACTTTATACCAGAAGATGAGGTGAATCAGATTCTAGAGCATTGTCATTCATCTGACTATGCTGGGCACTTAGGAGCATCTAAAACTACTACAAAAATATTGCAATCTAGTTTTTATTGGTCGACCTTATTTCAGGACGCCTATGACTTTGTTAAAAAGTGTGACTATTGCAAACGAATAGGAAACATCTCATGGTAACACGAAATGTCCCTAAATAGCATCTTGGAAGTTGAATTATTTGATGTACGGGGCATTGACTTCATGGGACCATTTTACCCATCATTTGGGAATCATTACATTTTGGTGGCAGTTGACTATGTCTCTAAATGAGTGGAAGCAGTGGCCTTACCAACAAATGATGCTCATGTCGTGGTGCAATTCTTGAAAAAGAACATTTTCACACGCTTCGGAAACTCCCGGGCCATTATTAGTGATGGTGGAAAATATTTCTGCAACCGCCAGTTTGAATCCTTGTTGACGAAGTATGGTGTCTGCCATCATATTTCAACCCCTTATCATCCTTAAACTAGTGGACAGGTAGAGATCTTCAATCGGGAGTTGAAACGAATTCTTGAGCTTATAGTCAATGCTTTCCTCGAGGATTGGTCTAATAAACTGGATGATACATTATGGGCATACCATACGGTATTCAAGACCCCTATTGGTATATCTCCTTATCAGTTGGTCTTCAAAAAAGCACGTCATTTTGCCAGTTGAATTGGAACATAGAGCTTATTGGACTGTTTGTAATTTAAACTTTGACACGAAAGTGGCCGCTGAAAAAAGACTCTTGCAACTCAATGAAATGGATGAATTTTGTCTAGAGGCCTATGAAAGCGCTAGGATTTATAAAGAAAAAACAAAGAAATGGCATGACCAACACATTCAAAAGAGGACATTTGAAGTGGGAAAACAAATGCTATCATATAATTCTCGTCTCAAACTCTTTCTAGGAAAGTTGCGTTCAAGGTGGTCGGGACCATTCACAGTGAACAAGGTGTTCCCTTACAGGGCTATGGAATTGACCCTAGATAGCACTAAAATATTTAAAGTGAACGGGCGAAGATGAAAGGCTTATCAGGGTGGTGATATCTCTAATGACAAATCAACTGTCCACCACCTGAAGTGACCGACTCGACAAAGTCAAGCTACTGACTTTAAACAAGCGCTACTTGGGAGGCAACCCAACATCTAATCTTTTTTATTTATTTATTCACTTGCTTTCTTACGTCATGGCTTTACATTTTTGTTCGTAAGTAGTTAGTTTGTTTTTGATTTGTGTGAGCATCTCTAGATTTGGTTATAATCGTCCATAGCATAATTTTTAATCCTTGCTTTCCATTTAGTATAGGTATTTATATTTAAAAAAAAAAAAATTTGGGCTCTGTCCGCTCAAGTGGACAAGAAACCCCCCAAAGGGGATTTCTGTCCACCCGAGCGGACTACAAACGTCCCAAAGGGGCGTCTCTATCTGCTCGAGTGGACACTTGGTCCACTCAAGCTGACGGAGTCCGTTGGGTTTAAACCCCACACGTCTTTCTCTTTCTACCATTTGCCTTCCTTTTTTTCTTTCTCTTTTCTTCCTTCCATTCTATATCCCTTCTCTACAATCTTCTCAATTCCAAATCAAGCAAAGAGGGCCATTCTCGTTTCATCTCTTCACCTACACTACACTTCTAACACTTCCAAGTATTCAAGGTAATTTGGCTAACCTTTCATGATATTTACATATTGTGTAATTTCCATAAGTTTTTGTTTTCTTCATCTACGCTTGTTTGAGGAGGTTGGGGTTTTGATTTTTGGTCTGGAGGTTTGTAGAGTTGTTGGGTAGTGATTGATTGTAGAAATTTTTTTAGGTTTAGAGCCTTCTCCATGTTATCTTCATACAGTAGTTTTAGCTTATGCCCATCAAGTGTTTGATGATATGATTCATCTACAATTCTCACTTTGCTTGTTTTCTTAGGACATTTGATCTTATCCTTTATTGGTTTCCTTGCATTTTCACACCAATGCCGGTCTTTACATAGCACCACACTCTACATACACACGGCATCCTTCTCCGTCAACCATGCTAAGACCACTTTCCACCGAAGGAACATAGCATGTGCTTGTCATGTCACACCTCTTTTGCTTATTGAATTCTTCTTAATTGTAACGTCTTCCTCTTCTTGCTTGATAGGTATAATGCGGAGAGCTAAGAAACCAACACAAGATACGAGACCGAGCTTGGGAAAAAGAAAGGCTCTATCCAAGAAGACCTCCAACAACCGGCCACATATGACGATACCAAATTTGAGACGGATGAAGCTTGGTTAGTATACAAGCACGACACCAGCAGACGGACTATTATACCAGAACGAAGGATTTTAACATCGGATTTTGCAAATGAATTGCTTGGTCACGTTATTGCGAGAAATCAGTGGAAAACATTTGTAGCCACTCTACGTATTGCCTATGTCGAAATTGTCAAAGAATTCTATGCCAATATCCACGACAATCTCGACAATCCCAAGCATCCTAAGTATCAGCAAGTCTACATGCGGGGACAATATATTCCATTCTTCCTCCTGGAAATTCTCTGCTACTATGGACTTGACAACATAGAGGCCGACATTTTTGAAGCAGCCAATACCAATTCCCACGAAATAGTCACATCCATTTGTCAAAGAATTGATCATTGGCCTTATGGGAGTAGCACCTTAGACTATAAAAGTCTTCTACCTCAAGTACAAACATTGGACAAAATGGTGAGCGCCAACCTTCTCCCTATGACGCCTACATCTACAATCACTATGGAGCGTGCACGCCTACTTCAGTGACTCCAGACTAAGACCCTCAACATCGGTAACTATATCTTCTGCAATGTATGGCATATTCAAAACAACTGGAGATGTTTGACGTTCCCATCGCTAATGACATGACTTTGTGAAATGCATGTCATTAACCTTTCTCATGAGATCACCATGGTGAAGCGTACAATACAAATAGACCAAATTGGGATACGTAGTTCTGAACTACACATAACCCGTAAGTTGGAGCAAGGCACACAGGGCCCCCTTGGCGGTCAGGGTATTTTAGCTGGTGATTCTGGGCTTGCTCTTGACGATCCTATGGTCGAAGACCTCCCTCAGCTAGCCTCTGTACTGACATTGGCTTCTATTTCTCATGAGCTTCATGAATGGCGCACCTCGCATGCCGAACTCGAACCATAGATTCGAGAGATTTAGGAAGCCTAAGTACAAGAGGTCGAAGCCCACAGACGGGAGCATGAGGCGCTTTCCGCTCAGCTAACGTAGCTCCTCGACTATTTCAATCTCTACCCACCACCACCTTCCCAATGATTGGGACGTACAGTACACTCTAATCCTTAATTTTTTTTCTCTTTTTCTTTCTTTCTTTCCTTCTTTACATTAAGGACAATGTGTGATTTTTCTGTTGGAGGTGGGTGCCAGTGATCTTCGTTATCTCATCATTAAATGCCTATGCTTTATGCTAAAAAAATGATTGAAACCATCCTTTGTGTAACAAAGTGAACATTTTGCCAGCTTATGATGATTTATGATTGATCTGAACCCAGTTTGTGAAATGTGTCTGCTCATTGCTACTCTATAAGAGTTTTAAATTTTTACCTTTGTGAGACTCTCAACCTAGAGCACATAGCTATTCTTTTTGTTACTTATACTCGGATTTGGGTTGTGTGTTACTAAATGAAGGTCTAAGTTTAAGACCTTAGGAAATTTTAGTCCCAAATACTCGTTGAAAATGTCACTTAACCCACATCTAAGAATAAGTTTGGAGTGATTGAGCTGAGAATGGTGTTCATTTAGAGAAGCAATAATTCAATCCTTATTGAAAAATGTTGTAAGTAGTTTTGGTCAACAAGTTGAAGTTAGGTATTGACTATTTACTAGAATTCTAATCCCATCTTTCAGTCCTATATAAAAGATACTGCACTAAGTCAAGACTTATCTGGTAGGAAAAAGTTGCATGTACTGTGTGTAAAAGCTAACTTTGAGTAATCCAGTCCTATGTATGAACAATATGTAGGAGACGATCTACCAAGGAAGAGGGCTACCATAGTATTAAAGTGAAAACTACTTACTTGAAAAAAAAAGTAGTAGCAAAATACATCAATGAAAATACTGCAAGCCTGGCTTTTTCTTGGACGTAAATTCGAAGATTTAGATGCATAGTTAATTTCACTTGCCTAGTGAATTTTTGAGGACCAGAACACTTGACATAATAGAAGATTATTGCCTATCTAAACTTTTTTTTTCAGTTAGATCCTTCCAACTTGAGAGTGAGAAGTTAAAAAAAAAAGTGAGTTAAACCCTGGCTGAAAATCCTTGGGCAAAAAGGATAGATTCTTCAATGTGGTGAAAAGTTCACGAGAGGAGAAAGGATAACTGACCATCGAGGGTGGGGGTGGAAGAGACTTAAACACTCATTTGTTCACATAACCTTGTTTGAGTTAAAGTAATGATTGGAAATAGCTATCCACACACACAAGAGTCACACATTGGATAATTTTTTAAAATCTTTTAAGTAGCAATGTTGAGACACATTTTGTAAATTTAATCTGGAGATATTATCTTGAAGTGAATGGCAAATTTTTCTTCGACTTATACAATCACTATGATCCAGTGCATTCAAGCCTTACTATCATTTTCGATTTTCTCGGGACTAGCAAAAGTTTAAGTTTGGGAGTTTGATAAGGGTATTTTATACATGTATTTAACCTCTTTTGATTTAACCTTCAACTATATATCTCGATTGAAATAAAATATTTATTGCACTAATTCAATCAATATTCGTATATTTAGGGACGACGCAGATCATTGGAAACAAGAAGATGGAATGAAGCTAAAATTACGGATTGAGGCATGGGAAAGACTAATGAAATTCATCCGCGCACTTAATTTATTACCAAGAGAAGATCAAAGCCAACCCAAGTCAACCGGAACCAAAACAAAGGCAAACAAACAAGGCAGGAGCAGAAAATCCTTCTTTTTCCGCTCAAGCAGGCACTGTGCTCGCTCAAGCGAGGCAAGAGATGAGAATTTTCTCATTGTCCGCTAGAGCGGACAACCTACAGGCAAACGTTCCGTCTGCCCGTAAGCTATTTTTGGTAGCAAATTAATAGACTCATGGAGATTGTTTTGGACCCTAAATAGAAGATATAAAAGGATATTATTAGGTAGAAGAGAGGAGTCGAAAAACCATATAGAAAAACAAGAACAAAAACACAAGTTTGGGGACGAATATCCTCTTCCAGCAATTGGTACGCAAGAAAGAAGGCAATGAAGAACCAGATTTGTGTGGCATCTCGCTTGAAGACTTTCAACCGGGTTAAATCCAAACTTTCACATCTCTTTTTGTAATTCAACAATCCAGGTGATGAATTCTCAATTTAATTATTATTTTTGTTATCGAATTATGGTAGGCTAAATTCTTTATGCTATGGAAAAAGATGTAAACTTTATTATGTTATTTTAATTCATGAATTCCCTTTCTTAATCCTAATTTATGATGTGTTGATTTATGCCATGGATTAGATGTCCGTTTAAATGCTTGATCACCGTTTGAACGTATTTGTTATTTATTTTAGTTTCCGAAAGGTTCAAAATAAATTAGCTCATATGATTTTAAACACTAAGTCCTATAGTTATTAGAAATAATATCCTATGCTTGGTGCAATCAATTTAGATGATCTTGTTATTGAAAGTGTTTTTGTATATTCGAACCCAAAATAGGAATATTTTGGGGCGTATATGAAAATAGGTCTAATTCTACTCGAAAGAGATTTTTAGATAATTTAGGATCGTCTATTGTTAATTTAAGAATAAATTGGATTAGGAAGTATGAATTCGGAGATTAAAGTGAATATAAAGGGTGGAGTCGAATTTCTAGCATAATTCATCTATCTGTGTTTTTACTCAAAATTAATAAGCAACTTTCATTTATTAAGCTAAGTTAGTCTAGTTTAACGATAAAATCACAACAACCAAATTTCTATTGTGTTTATTCAAATTAAGTTAGACTTGATTTAATTTAAGTAATTAGAAATCATAGTCCTCGTGGGAACGATACTTTTATACTCACTTTTACTATTACTTGTCAACAATCTCGTACGCTTGCGGGATTTTGCCGAACAACTATTCTAGGAGAGTATGGGTTTTTCTTTTGAAAGATAAATCGAGTACGTTTGATAGCTTTAATAATTGGAGGTAAAATATTGAAAATATAACTAGTAAAATGATAAAGTTTCTTCAGACTGATAATGGACTAGAATTTTGCAATACTGAATTTGATAAGATGTGTGTTGAAAATGGAATAACAAGACATAAAACTGTTCCTTACACTCCTCAACAGAATGTGGTAGCTGAAATGATGAATAGAACGCTGATTGATAAAGTTAGATGCATGATGATTAGCTCTAATGTCCCTAAATCGTTTTGGGGTGAAGCTGTGATGACTGCTTGTTATTTAATTAATGTTACCCCGTCTATTGCTTTGAATGATAATACTCCTCATAAAAATAGTATGGTAAATGTGCTGACTATTCTATACTTCGTACTTTTGGCTGTACTGCTTTTTCTCATCAAAGTGAGGGAAAGCTTGAACCTAGAGCTAGAAAATGTGTTTTCTTAGGTTATCCCGAAGGAGTGAAAAGATATAAGTTGTGGGATAGAAGCCAGAAGTGAAGAAAAGTCATAGTGAGTAGAGATGTTACTTTCAATAAATCTGAAATGCCTTGTTCAGGGCCTGATTTAGAGAAATTAGGTGGAAATCAACAAGAGGGTGATAGTAGACAGTTGGAGACTATTAAGATTAGTACACATATCTCTAATACCTCTAGTGAGGTGGAGACTTAAATTCAACAACCCGGGGAAGAGGGTGAAGAAGTAGTAATAGAAGAGTATCTTGTTGAAGAAGATCTTTTAGTGGATTATCAATTAGCTAGAGATAGAGAGAGAGGGCAAGTGAGAGAACCTAGAAGGTTTGGATATGAGTCCGAGTTAGCCTTTGCCTATGCTAGTTATGAAGAGTTAGCTGATAGAGAGCTAAATACTTTTGATGAGGTGATGAGGAGTGAACAATCAGAAGAGTGGTTAAAAGCAATGAGAGAGGAAATGAGTTCCTTAGCAAAGAATCAAACTTGGGAGTTAGTACCTAAACCTAAAAATAAGTCAACAATTGATTGTAAGTAGATTTTTAAGGTTAAGGGGAGTACTAGTACAGCCGAACCTTTAAGGTTTAAGGCTAGATTAGTTCCTAAGGATTACACACAGAAAGAGAGAGTTGATTATAATGAAATTTTTTTACCAGTTGTTAAGTATACTACTATTAGGGTCATGCTTGCATTAGTTGCATACTTTGACTGGGAACTTGAACAACTTAATGTTAAAACTACTTTTTTACATGGTGAACTTGATGAACAAATCTTCATAAGTCAACCAAAAGGTTTTAAAGATAAACAAAAACTGGATTATGTGTGTTTCCTTAAAAGATATTTGTATGGTTTGAAATAATCACCTAGACAGTGGTATAAAAGATTTGACTCTTTTGTACTATCTATCGAGTTTCAAAGAAGTAAGTTTGATCATTGCTTGTATTACCAACATAATGAAACTAGTAATGACTATGTGTTTTTATTGTTATATGTTGATGATATGCTCTTAATTGGTTCATCTTCTAAATGGATATGCAAGATAAAAATAACTTTGAATGGTGAATTTGACATGAAAGATCTAGGAAAAGCTAAAAGAATCCTATGTATGGAAATTGAAAGAGATATATCAAATTCTACGTTATTTTTGCATCAAACTCCTTACATTTTGAAAGAGTTAAAAAGATTTGGCATGCATGAATGCAAACCGGTTACATTGCCTTTAGCTAATCACATTGTGTTAACTAAAGATCATGTTCCTTGTAATGAAGAAGAAATTGAATACATGAGTAGAGTTCCTTATTCTAATGTGATAGGTTCTATTATGTATTTAATAGTGTGTACTAGACCGGATTTAGCTTATGCTCTAAGTGCTCTTAGTAGGTTCATGTCTAATCCGGTTCCTAGTCATTGGGAGGCCTTGAAGTGTCTCCTTAGATATTTGAGAGGGACAAGTAATGTAGGTCTAATATTTGGTCGTAGTAAGAAATGAGTGAAATTGAAGGGTTTTGTAGATGCGGTCTGTGCCAAGGGATAGGGATAATAGGAAGTCTACTTTCTCTTATGTGTTTACTTTGTCTAATTCTTGTTGTCTAATTCTTGTATTAGTTGGAAGTCTCAATTACAACACATAGTTGCTTTATCCACTACTGAATTCGAATATATTGCTACCACCGAAGCAATTAAAGAAGCTTTGTGGCCTAGAGGATTGCTAAATGAACTTTGTATTTTGAATGATGATGTGATAGTATATTCAGATAGTCAATCTTCAATACATTTGTGTAAAAATCCTATTTTTCATGAAAGTACCAAACATATTGATATTAGACTACATTTTATTAGAGATATTGTGTCACAAGAAGTAATAAAATTTGAGAAAGTGCCTATACAATATAATCTCTCGAATATGGGCACTAAGGTGTTGCCCTTGGTGAAGTTTAGAAGTTGATTGGATCTTCTAAACTTCGGTGGAGGTAAATAATTTCCAATTTTATTAGTTCTCCTTTTTGGAGTTGTCACTAATGAGTGATATTTTTTTTTGGTAGGTGAAGGTGCTAAGGAAGGGAGACAAGTAAATGCTACTTCAATGTTCAAGAGTTCTTTGGCACCAAGGTGAAGGTTTGTTGGGTATTTTTTGCCAAACAACCTTAAACGGCAATGATGATTTAAGACTAATTTCATAGGCGTTAGCCGATGATTGAAATTAAGAGAAAAAACGACACCACTTAGCGAATCCAATTAATGCTCGACCCAAAACTTAGCAGGTCACTTTGGAGCGACTTATCTTGTAGTTGCTCGATGGCCCACTATATTTAATATGCCCAAATTATGGTCTTATAAGTGGTTTTGTTCTTATTGGGCTTGAGACCCAAAATGGGATAACCAAACCTAATTAAAAGCAATTGCTGGGACCATTCTTTATTCATTCCAGAAAACCAATTGATGTGCCTTGTGAGAGAGAAACAGTGAAATCGGTGGCCGCTTCTTCTTCTTCTACTTCATTGTGGCTGCTATTGTTGTTGTTTGGTTTCTCTCTTTTGTGAGATTGAGTTAGTTCTTTGTGAGCTTAACCATTTGGGGAAAATAGAGGTGTTTGTGGGTCGAGCTTTATTTGTGGTTTCTAGTGTTGTTTAAGCTTAAATTTGAGCCTAAACGAGTTTGGTGATTTATATTTCTGACAATTTTTATAATGAAAATAAGGGTTTCTTGGGAATGAACATATGAGGTTTGCACATAAATGGGTCCAACTAATTTTCAGTTGCATATTGTGGCGGCGTTGAGAGGACTTCGGCAAGGCTGCCCTTTGTTAGTAATGCAAACCCGCGAAGAATTGAATCTTGGAACCTACAACAATGATTGATATGAACCCCAAGAAAGCTAAAATCAAGCCGCAAGATTTGACCCGATGATTACTTGAATCAAAGAACAAATTTTAAATAACACAAAGATTTGCGAAGTTTTTGACAAGTTTTGGTTAGTTCAATTAAGAACGCGAAAGAAATTAGTGGATCTCACTTAATCTGAATCTCTCAATAAATCAAAATTATTAATATGTCTACAATCAAAAGTGTTTATATAGTAAAAGCAGTAAAATCCTAATCTAATTCAGAAATTAACTAAAACTTAACAAGATAGAGTTCTAATTGGAAAAGGAAACAAAAACTGGCAAACATCCAGATTTCTTCCAAAATATGCAGGGCAATCGCCCAGTTCAACAATTTGGTTGCTGTTTTGGTTTTAAGGGTGGGGCGATCGCCCAACCAATTTTGCCATATTCCTCATTTTGACCTCCAAACTTTGTTTCATGCTTATTTTGGCCATCCAATCTTCCATTAGCCTTCGATATGCCTTCAATATGGTCCTTAGTTTGAGTTAAATGTACCAAAGATCCATGGCTTGCGTCATTCCCTCATTCTTCAAAAGGATTCGACCTCAAATCATTACCGGCATCAAAGGGATAAAGACCACCTTCTGTCCTCATATGCACCCAAACCCAATCCCCAGGCTCAAAGATGATTCCGCGGCCTTTGTTGGCTTTAGCTATATATTTTTTATTCTTCTTTTTAAACAGTTGCCTTTGTAGCTCATTTGTCTCATCTAGATTACTTGTATAGGTTGGTCGTTTTGGAATAACAGCTCTAAGTACAAAGTGAATTTGATGTTCAATATCTCTAATGGGTGGTAACCTACTAGACATCTCTTCTGAAAATATGTCCTCAAATTCTTACACTAAAAAAATAGGCAAATTGGGGAGGGATTGGTTAGTTTTGCTAATTACAATCTCATTTTTTTTTGCTCCCTCGATTTCTTTTCTTGTACTTCTACCTCACATTTTATTTTCTGCTGCTCTAAATCATCTACCTTAATTTGTGCATGAAGAGCATGCCTCGCAAATAGGACTTCACTTTCTACAGGGTACTCACCATCATCCTCCAACTCAGGTATCTCATCATTATCACTAACATCCTCGGCCTCCACTTCTCCATTATCACACAAAATCATTACCCTTTTGTTTGGGCACTGTGATGCTATGTGTCCAGAACCCAAGTATTTAAAACATTCGATATCCCTATTTCTAGAAGGTTGGAAATCTGACTTGAGTTTATTGTTGCTAGTTACATCATCTTTTCCCTTAGGTGGTTCAGTCTCCTTCTTTGAAACATCCCTATTACTTACATTATTACTATCCCACTTTGGTTTTCAAGGAGGGTTAGATCCCGAAGAAAACCTAGCTGCCCATTTTCTTTTCAATTGCCTCTCCACCTTCATAGCCATGTGCACCATGTCCTCCAAGTTATCATAGTGTTGTAATTCCACTACATTGGCTATATCCCTTTTAACCCATTCAAAAACCTGGCCAATATAGCCTCCATATCCTCCTCAATATTAGCCCTAATCATAGCCACCTCAATCTCTTTATGGTAATCCTCTACACTATTTGAACATTGAGTAAGGCTCTGTAATTTTTGATAGAGGTCCCATAGTAATAACTAGGTACAAATCTCTTCCTCATGAGATCCTTAAATCATCCCAAGTTTCTAGCCTCTCATGATTTCTCCTCCTATTTGTCACCAATTGATCCCACCACATTATATCATAGTCAGTTGACTTAATTACTGTTAATTTCACATTCTTTTCTTCCAAATAGCTATGGAAATCAAATATTAATTCTAACCTCATTTCCCACTCTAAATAGGCTTCAGGGTTATTCCAACCTTGAAAGGAATGTATTTTTATCTTTATATTCTTAAGGTTTCTATTTACCCCATCGTGGCCTCTATAGTCTCCTTCTCTAGGTGCCCTTTCATGCCTTTCTCCTCTATGCCTCACCCTACCCATCTCAGCTACATAATAATTATAATCATCCTCATCCTCAAATTCAACCATAGAGTTATGATCACGCCTATCCTGCCTCCTAACATTAGGGATCCCGAGTTGTCACTCCCTTAGTAAGGTTGTAATCATCATATTATATCCATTCTACCCCTCATCTCTTTATTACTATCCCTCATCTCGTCAAACATCGTGTTCATCTAGAGGTAGGCATGGGCATGGGTTGGTTTGGTTCGGTTTTGAGCCCAAACTAAAACCGAACCGGCTAATTCGGTTTGGCCATTATCTGAAACCGAACCAAACCGCCGCGTTGGATGAAACCGATCTAAACCGAACTGACCAATCTTGGTTTGGGCGGTTTGGGCTTTAATGTTTTGGGCTTGTATACACAAAAAAAAAATTAATTTTATAATTCCCATTTCAAATTTTCTTTACAACATGCAACCTGTTATTAACAAAAATTTACAAAAAATTTAAATATAACTCCCATTTATAAAATAACCTATTATTTACAACCTATTTTGACATGTTATTTATAAAAATAACTCCCATTTCTCGGTTCGGTTTATTTGGCGGTTTGGTTTGATTTTTTTGTCCAAATCGAAACCAAACCAAACCAAACCGAATATATTTTATAAATTAGTAAACCAAACCAAACCAAACCAAACCAAACCACTCGGGTGTGAAAAATCGAACCAAACCGACCCGATTCGGTTCGGTTCGGTTCAGTGGGTCGGTTTGAGTGGTTTGGCGGTTTGGATGCCCACCCCTATGTTCATCTGCTCAATTTGTTGTTGCATGGCTTTTAACAAAAAGAATTGGTTGTTCTCTTCCCTATGTGTTGATTCTTCATTATTAGACATTTTGAGATAAAAATATAGAAATTAGGATTGAAAGAAAATTTAACCTCACGTGTTTACAATTTTGTTTCACTCTATTTGACTTTTTCTCGATAATAATCTCACCACTCTTGTCTTTTACATCTCTTTATTTTTCTTGCCAAGTTCTCTAAGGAATTGACTAAACTCAATCAAGAATTCGATCTCCACAACGTTCAAGAACAAGAAATAAGGACATAAAAGACAACGAGAATGATCAAGAAGAAAAATTACAAAAAGAATAAGATTTGAGTACTTAAGCACCGGATGACAACGCAAAATGTGTGTTTCTTGCCAAATATAACACAAGAATCTCAAAGAACTGCATTTCTTGACTTTCTTTGAATTTGCTTGAATTTTCATTTTTTTTTACTTTTGAGATCCAACGTAAGAAACCCAAAAAAAAAAGTATCACAGTGTAAGAACTAGAAAAGAATTAGCTTTGGTACCTTAATTGATCGTGCCCAAACAATTCTTGAATGCTCTTTGTGTAAGAAAAGAATATATATTTTTTGAATGATTCTACGAAGTGATGAATCTGAACAAGAAAAATAAAAAGACTCTTATGAAATAAGATAAATAACGAAAGAGAAATTTTTTTGTATGATTTAAGATGAATCCGATGGAAACAAAAAACAAATAAAAGATAGAACCTGATTTTAGAGCCAGAGCTCTGATACCAACTAATGCGAACTCGTGAAGAATTGAATCTAGGAACCAACAACAAGGATTGATATGAACTCCAAGAAAGCTAAAATTAAGCCGCAAGACTTGACCTAATGATTACATGAATCAAAGAACCAAGTTTGAATACCACAAAGATTTGCGAAATCTTTGATAAATTTTGGTTAGTTCAATTAAGAACACGGAATAAATAAGTAGATCTCACTTAATCTGAATCTCTCAATAAATCAAAATTATTAATTGTCTATAATCAGAAGTGTTTATATAGTAAAAGTAGTAAAATCCTAATCTAATTCAGAAATTAACTAAAACTTAACAAAATAGAGTTCTAATTGAAAAAGAAACAAAAACTGACAAAAATCCAGATTTTTCCCTAAATATGCATGGGCGATCACCCAGTGTAATTTCGAGCGATCACCCAGTTCAACAATTGGGTTGCTATTTTGGTTTTTAAAGGGTAGGACGATCGATTGCCCAGGCAAATTTTGCCATCTCCCTCGTTTTGACCTCCAAACTTTGTTTCATGTTTATTTTGGCCTCCAATCTTCCATTAGCCTTCGAGAATAATGTTCTAATGCCCACAGTGGGCAATGTTATAATGCCCACTTAGACACTTGTCTAGTGGGCATTAGAACGGTACTCTAGCCTCCGATATGCCTTCAATATGGTCCTTAGTTTGAGTCAAATGTACTAGAGGTTCATGGCTCGCAACAGTTACCATACCTCTTTCTCTTATGACGGAGTTCGGGTGAGGGAGTCATAAAGATGAATAGTGTTGCTTCATTGTGGGAAAATGATGGTGTCATCATCGTTGGGGTTGTATTTTGGGACCAGATGAAGGCTGTGGTAGCTGCCTACTTGAAACAGGTTGTTGGTTACTATTTAGCAGAGGATGCCGTTGCTTTGGCGTTAAGGGAAGGCTTGGTGTTTGCTAGAGAGGTTGGGTTGTCGCAACTAAAAGCGAAGAGTGAATCATTTCGCCTTGTTCATAGCCTACCTTCAGATTTTAATTTAGCTCCTAATACTTTCGTTTTTTTTAACATTGTTTCTTCGTTTGACGAGGTGACTTGTGGTTCCTATCGCTATATATCCCGTGAGAAAAATGAAGCGGTCAATGAGCTAGGCTCCTTTGTTGTTTTTAGTCAAGTTTTTCATGAATTGATTGTATCCCTTTATTTTTATCATTAGTTGTTCTAGGGGCGGATTCAGCCCACGGGCATAGCCCACCCAGCTCAAGAAAGATGAAAAAATGCTTTGATTTCTATTTTACTGAGTTTGCGAATCAATTTCAGATTACAATTCTCAAACGTTAGGAAAGGTTCTTGATACCATTTTAAAGTACTTATGGCATACTTCGCTTGCTGCTCCTAATGAGCTGCCCGGGACGGGGACTGCCTTATGCTCTCTAGTCCACCTCCTGGATACCAACCAGAGAGCACGCAGATCCCAAAAATGCATAGTTTCTCCTCCGATAATGACTTCTCAAGTCGAGGAATGCATTAAAACGGGAGATTTTGAGTATTCTCCAAAAAATCAAAGTATTGCTTCATAAACGAGGTGGCATCTCAAGTAGCCTTCACAGAGGCCCATTTCCATACTGCAAGGGGTCCGTGAAATCTTATCTTTCTTGATTTCCACTTGTGTGAGAAAAAGCGATGGGGTATACAGCGAAAGAAGCGTCGAATGGATCAGGTCATCCTGGTTTGCTGAAGAGTCGTCTGATTGATTAAAGATATGTGCTGCTCACCACTCTTTGGGGCCAAGGACAAGGTCGAACGGTCATTCTAGGATTTACAGTTGATCAGCTCTGGGAGCCTATGCTAGGATGTAATATAAAGACCTATTAGACTAGTTATTATACTAGGAATTCTGATACCGGAGAAGATTGCTATTGGGATTTTTGCAATATCGATTGCTCTCTCAGTTGGTTAGCTAGTGTCATTGTGCTTCTTTTTCTTAGCCTTGGGCTTCTTAGGCTTCTTTTTCTTGGGAGGGAATCCATCCTGATAGATTCACCGATCAGAGTGTGGTATTTCCGCTTTGTCAACATGATTCTTAGAAAAAACACCTTTTTTTACCTAGCCTAGAAAAACTTTGAAATTACCTTATTATTAGATACGGGGGAATAGCTTCTCGTTCCCACCCTGGTAGTACGAAAAAAGTCCTGGTTTAAAGCTAAAAGCAGTTGAGACTTTGAAAGATAGAGCTTCAATCTGTCTTTGCTTCGCGAGAGTCGCATAGCACATAGCTAGAAGTCAGAAGGCCCATACTACCTGCCTAACCCTTCACTCCGAGAAACTGTAGATCGAAAAGAGAGAAGAAGTACCAGTACTCCCCACTAAGAAAGAGAACACATCCTCAGCCATCCTCACCAAGTCATACAACTTTCATAAAATATTGAAATATTATCATTCGAAATTGAATGGATTCTAGTTATTTCCTCTAAAAAACAAAACGGAGAATTCTAATAGAAATATATTCTATATAATTCTATACTTTTTTTCAATTATATATACTTTAATCCTTTTTTTTTTTACTTTGAATCTTCTCAAAGAATAAATGGTCCTCCAAAGTTTCTAAAGGAGAAAGGCGAGGTTTTAATTCCCGATGAAGAAGTAAATGACTTATTCATTAAGAATTTTTAGGCAGTAATTTTCTTGGGATTTTAATTCAATCGGCCAGAGCACCGCCCTGTTAAGGCGGAGGCTGCAGGTTCGAGCCCCAATTTTCTTGATGAAATATCTACTTTTGATTCAGCTCACAACCTTGTTGGTTGGACGATGGCTCGATGATTGTCTTTCAGTAGCTTTTCCAGGTGCTGAAGAACTTTTATTTATGATTAGCTATTGAAGATTTAGGATATGCACCAATAGCTCTCAGTTGCTACAATTGCTTTAGTGGGAGCACCGGTAGAAGAACTGGTGGTCAGCCCCCAACCTACTTTGTCCAAGCCCTCTCCCAAGAAAAAAAAGGGACAATCTTCTTATAGAGCTGGGCAGGCAAGAGAGAAGTTGGCGAACTGAGGTTAGATCGTCTTCTTTCGTAACCGTACCTAACTTTATACACCTTTCAATTTACAAAACCGTTAAATGATGAAGTCGCAATAACGAGTTAAAAATGACTGCACGAAATAGGTTTAATAAATCTAATATGTGGCCATCACCTGTTTTCGGTTATTTTCGAGCTATATTTCTCGATCGTCGGAGTAGATTCATGGTATTGTTCTGAACAATTCATGACCAACTAGGTACACATATTTTGAACCAAAAATCATTAAACAGTAGACTTATAATAGCTAGTGAAAAATGGCTGCTTAAAATGTGTTTAATAATCATATTTCGTTGTTGTTAACTCCGATGTCAACTTATATAAAATTCTATTTGACATCAATTGATACTCGTTTGATTTGAATAATTAAATATAAAAATAAAATGAATTTTCGGGATGTTAGAAGTTATATATTGTTATTATTAATTGAATATGTCAATTTAGAATTTGAGATTCTTAGTCTGAAATCATATATTTTAGTTTTTTGTATTGATACAAAATTAATCATTGATAAATTTAATATTTTGAATAATCTCAAATAGAGATTTAAGTAGTGTTTTAACATATCAAACTTTTTCTTGTCTTTCGTTTTTGTCTTTAATTTAATGTGGGCTAAATATACAAATTGAAAGGTAAGCTTCATTGGGCTCCATTTTTGTATTTTTTTGGGATAATTAGCTCATATATCTTTCTTTTTTTTAATAAAAAGTTGAAATATACCCTCTTTTTTAAATTTTTTATTTTTATCCACGTCTAAATAATATTTATGAAAAATACATTTCTTCTCCATTATATAAACTCTTTTAAAAATATTTATTTATTGCATATTAATCTATGTACTTTATATAATATTCACTTTAGTCCTTATATTTTCAATTATATTTCAATTAAATCCTTCAAAAATTGTATGTAAGGTCCTTAATCTTTTACATCTTTATACTTTAGTCCTCAAATTTTTAATTATCTTTTAGTTAAGTCCTCCAAAATTACATCTTAGGTCCTTCAACTTCTATATATTTACACTTTGGTCTCCGAATTTTCAATTATCTTTCAGTTAAGTCTTCCAAAAATTGTATCTTAGGTCCTTCAATTTTTTACATCTTTACACTTTGATCCCCAAATTTTTAATTATCTTTTAGTTAAGTCTTTTAAAAAATACATCTTAGATGTGGTAACATATGTGTTAGCCGTGTCAAACTGATTTTAATGAATTTGAGGAAGTAAGATATAGTAACATATATGTTACCCGCGTAAAAATATTGTTTTTAAAAATAAAAATTAGAAATATTTGATTTTAGACCAAACTAATGTATTTTTTAAAAAACATTTACAAGGAGATAAATCATAAAATAGCAATTGTATTGAAAATGAGGAAGTAACATAGGATAACACATGTGATAACATATGTGTTACCAGTGTCAAATTAATTTTAATGAAATTAAGCAACATAGGATATAATTTGATTTTAGACCAAACTAATGTATTTTTTAAAAAAATATTTACAAGGATATAAATCATAAAATAGTAATTGTATTGAAAATGAGGAAGTAACATAGGGTAACATATGTGTTACCCATGTCAAATTGTTGATATTAAAAATAAAAAAATTAAATATATTATTTTTATTTAACATAATTCGTAATTCAGAAAATTATAGAAGGATATAATTTGCTAAAAATTGATTTTAATGAAATTGAGTAAGTAACATATGTTAACAAATATGGTAACATATATGTTACCCGCGTAAAAATATTGTTTTCAAAAATAAAAATTAGAAATATTTGATTTTAGACGAAATTAATGTATTTTTTAAATACATTTACAAGAATATAAATTATACAATAGTAATTGTATAGAAAATGAAGAAGTAACGTAGGGTAACACATGTGGTAACATATGTGTTACCCATATCAAATTGTTGTTATTAAAAGTAAATAAATTATTTTTATTTATAATAATTCATATTTCAGAAAATTATAGAATGATATAATTTGCTAAAAATTGATTTTTATGAAATTGAGTAAATAACATAGGTTAAGAAATACGGTAACATATATGTTACTCGCGTAAAAGTATTGTTTTCAAAAATAAAAATTAGAAATATTTGATTTTAGACGAAATTAATGTATTTTTTAAAAACATTTACAATAATATAAATTATAAAATAGTAATTGTATAGAAATTGAGGAAGTAACATAGGATAACACATGTGGTAACACATGTGTTACCCGTGTCAAATTGATTTTAATAAAATTGAGGAAGTAACATATGTTAACAAATACGGTAACATATATGTTACCTACGTAAAAGTATTGTTTTTAAAAATAAAAATTATAAATATTTGATTTTAGACCAAACTAATGTATTTTTTAAAAACATTTACAAAAAGATAAATTATAAACTAGCAATTGTAGTGAAAATGAGGAAGTAATATTGGATAACACATGTGGTAACATATGTGTTACCCGTGTCAAATTGATTTTAATGAAATTGAGGAAGTAACATAAGCTAACAAATTCAGTAACATATATGTTACCCGCATAAAAGAATTATTTTTTCAAAAATAAAATTTGGAAATATTTGATTTTAGACCAAACTAATGTAGTTTTTGAAAAACATTTACAATGAGATAAATTATAAAATAGCAATTATAAAGTATTTTTAAAATAATTATAAAGTATTGATTTTATTGCAAATGAGCAAATAACACATAGTGACATAGGAATTTGATCTTCTCCACCCAGTAGGGAGAATTATTTAGCCTACTAAACATTTGGAGGAACAAAATGTGTTTGATATTAAAATCAAAAACTCTACTAATGCCCATTGGACACTTGTCCAGTGGGCAAAATAATTCTCTCCACTAGGTGGAGGAGAACAACCTTGAAGTAACATATATGTTACTAGTATAAAAATGTTGTTTTTAAATGAAAAATTGAAAAATTGATTTTAAATGTAAAGAATGTATTTTTAAAAAATTTATAAAAATAGAGAAATGGTAAAATATTGATTTTAATGAAAAATGAAAAAGTAACATATAATAACATATATGTTACCCGTGTACAAAAGTTGTTTTTAAACAAAAACTTTGAAATATTAATTTTAAAGAAAAATAATGTATTTTTTAAATAATTATAAAATATTGATTTTATTGCAAATGAACAAGTAACACATAGTAATATATATGTTACTAGTATAAAAATATTTTTTTAAAATGAAAATTTGAAATATTGATTTTAAATGAAATAATGTATTTTTAAAAAATTTATAAAAATTGAGAAATGGTAAAATATTGATTTTAATGAAAAATGGGGAAGTAACATATATGTTACCTGTGTAAAAATGTGGTTTTAAAATAAAAAAAATTGAAAATTTAATTTTAAAGAAATATAACGATTTTTTTAAATAATTATAAAATATTGATTTTATTGCAAATGAGAAAGTAACACATAGTAACATATATGTTACTAGTATAAAAATATTTTTATAAAATGAAAAATTGAAAAATTGATTTTAAATGAAAATAATATATTTTTAAAATATTAATAAAATTAGAGAAATGGTAAAATATTGATTCTAATAAAATATAAAGAAGTAACATATAATGTAACATATAGTAACATATATGTTACCCATATGAAAATATTGTTTTTCAATTAAAAATTAAAATATTAATTTTAAATGAAAATAATATATTTTTTAAAAAATAATAAAATGAGTAAATTATAAAGTATTAATTTCAATGAAAATGATGAAATAACACATATGTTACTAGTGTAAAAATATTATTTTTAAAATAAAAAAATAAAAATATTGATTTTATGAAAATACTGTATTTTTAAACAATTATCAAAGAAAATAAATTGTAAAATATGATTATAGTTATTATTATATTTAAAATAGTATACAAATATGATAGTTGGTGGTGGTAACACGTGTTAATTTAATTTAAATTAAAGTAACATATGTATACTATAATTTAAAATAGTATACAAATATTTATTTTGTTCGTTTAGATGAAAATTCGAGTGTAAAGTCAAAAATTTAATTGAAAGTACACTTATTTTGACCACTAAAATTACACTTATTTTGGTCACTAAAATCAAGGATTTTGAAGACCAAACTTTGAACATGTATAAAGTTGAAGGACCTAAGATACAAATTTTAGAGGACTTAACTGAAATATAATTAAAAATTTGGAGACCAAAGTGTAAAGATATAAAAAGTTCAAAGACCTAAGATGCAATTTTTGGAGGACTTAACTGAAAGATAATTAAAAATCTGGAGACTAAAGTGTAAAGATGTAAAAGATTAAAGACCTAAGATGTAATTTTTGGATAACTTAATTAAAATATAATTGAAAATATAAAGACTAAAGTGAATATTATATAAAGTACATAGACTACTATACAATAAATAAATATCACATCATCATTCCACATTATAAAATATTGTTTTTAATGAAATGAGATATTTTTTAAATCAAATCAAGAAAATGAGGTATTTTTTGAATAATAAAAAAAAAAAATTTCAACTTTTTTATAAAAAGCAGGGGTGTTATCTACTTTGCCCTTTTATTTTTCTCATATTATTGAAGTTCTCTTAAATAAAATTTGCAAGCCCCCGACTTATTTATGCTACATCCGCATGTGAGTCCCGTTCACGGCGATTTAAGCTAATACAATTGTTTTGAGTTTGAGAGAGAGAGAGAGAGAGAGATAGAGAGAGGTCGGAGTGTTGACATACGAAATAGCAAGGGCCTAAAAAGAAACTTAAGAAAAATTGTACATATAGGCCCATAAAAAGTACCCAAGCATATAGGCCTAGAAATATATGTCGTCCAGGCCCAATGGATGCCCAGGTAAATTTGTATATAGGCCCAATGGAAATTATCCAAGCCAGGTAGGGCCCAAAGTGGACATCGGCCAGATCAGAAACGCCCAGGGCATTGGGCGTTTAGAATGGTCAATCACTGCATAAGAGTAACCGTTCATAAGCAGTTTTTCTTCTTCTCTTATTACTTTTCCCACGTTGTTAGGAGTTACAAACAGTTGAATTATCATGGAGGAGTTACAAACAGTTAGATTATCATAAAGGAGTTACAAGAAGTTGAATCATCATGGGGAAGTTACAAACAGTTGAATCATTATGGAAGGAATGGGCAGTTATTGGGCGACGAGGTGGTTGCTGGGCGATGGGGAAGAAACTGGGCGATGAGAAGTTTTTAGGCAAGATTGAAGGAAAACGTGTGGTAAAACCGTTTGGCAAGGTATAAAAGAAAAGAGATTGAATGACAAAAAGGAAGAATAGGAAACTCTCGAAAAAACAGAGAAATATAATTTCATTCCATTTAGTCTTAAATATTTCTTTACAGCGAATTCTAGTGTGCTTGTGCCCCTTGGAGGCATTTCGTTTTGCTTTTTCATCCTTTGTCACTATTGTAATCTTCATAAATCAAACACCCCTTGTTGGGACTTTGTCTCAAGAGGTTTGGCGTCCCTTACACATCGTCTGAATCTTTTAATTGTTAGCGAAGGACACACATTTCTACGCGAAACAATTTGGCATGCCCAGTAGGACACTGTTGGTGTTTAGAAGATACAAGAAAGTGGAACAATATGCCTCACAAGAACTCAGATAAGGAACCAGCGGGCCAGCGAATTCAATCCTTGATCGAGCGATATGAAGAACAGCAAAATACACCAGCAACGGAGGGACAAAATCAAAGCCTTTATGAACCGATGACGGAATTGAGTCCACGAACCATGCGCGCATTACTTGGCGAACTCACACAAGATGTCGTGGGACAGGTAAGCCTGCAAAATGTTCATGATATGGAAAAATTTGTTCAAACTGAAAATGTGCATTATGACAATATGGCCAAACAATTAAGTACTTTAAATGAACTTATAACTAGACTAGTAGGCCAGACATGTCAACCAAATTTGCCAAATGTAGGAAATCATTTCCAAGCCAGGACGGTTGTGGGGCACAATTCACCGACAATGAACCCCATAAATCTTAGTCAAGGAATAGAAACGCCTTTTATACCATCGACGTCAAATGTGGGTGGAGGCGGCATGGCCAATTTGAGTGGTCATAATGTGGGATCGTCCAACTTGGGGGGTAGCCCGAATGCAAGAGAAAATATACCGAATATAGGACAAAACGCAACACGTGTTAGCGAAGGGGCAAATGTCCAAGTAAATGGCAATAATACCTTGAATAATGGTAATTTGGCCACGAACCCAGGGTTAAACAATAGACCTCAGATGATCCCACCAGTGAATCAACCTATAGGAGTCCCGTACGATCCTAACATGGCTTTAAGAAATCAAATCACCGAGATAATGCAAGATCAGATGGCTTTTGGAATGCGTCCTTTCATTAGGCCGACCTATAGGAAACCATATCCCGATTGGATAGATCAAGCCTATCCGTGGCCTAGAGGATATAAAGTGCCCGAATTTTCACTATTCACAGGCTTAGGAGAGGTCTCAACATTGGAACATGTAGGGCGTTTTACACTGCAATGTGGTGAAGTAAGTGATTATCATAAAATAAGGTTGTTCCCTAGTTCGCTAACAGGGGTAGCCTTTTCATGGTTCATTAATTTACCAGCGAACTCTGTTCAGACATGGCAACAATTAGAGCAGTTGTTCCATGCCCAATTCTATAAAACTGAATCCGAAGTTACCTTGGCCGATTTGGCGAATTTACGTCAAATGCCAACTGAATGGGCAGAAGTTTTCCTTCAAAGATTTAAGACTGCTAGGAGTAAATGGTTCGTACCCTTACCTGAAAAAGAGTTTGTTAAGATCGCTTAGAGTTGTTTAAGTTTCGACTTGAAAAAGAAATTTCAGGATAGAGAGTTTCCTGATCTCTTCCAATTAACGGCCAATGTGATTAGGTATGAGCGTTTGATAAGGGAAGAAGAACAAATGAAAAATTCTAGCAAAGGGACTTACTATAGAGATCCAAACTTCGACGTTCACATTGTAGATGAGTATTATGATCAAACCGAAATATGTCTGGCCGAATTGATTAAAGGAGATGCTTATGCATGCCCGTTAATAATTAACTCAGAAATGACGGCGAAAAATGAGCCTCTAAGATATACAAGCAAGAAGGCTAGAACGTTTTCGTTCGATATAACCAAAGCAGATACTATATTTGATAGATTGTATAAAGACAAACAAATAAAATTGAGCGATAAGCACAAATTGCCAAATCCTGAGCAAGTTAAGGATAAAAAATATTGTAAGTGGCATAATGCATGGTCTCATACAACTAATAATTGTTTGGTTTTTCGTCATGTATTACAGGATGCCATTGAATCAGGGCGAATCACTTTTGAAGCTAAAAAGAAGATGACAGTGGATGAGAATCCTTTTCCGCGACCACTAGGAGTCAATATGTTGTCAGCAGGTTTCAAAAGTGGTTTACCTAAATTCAAATTGGTAGTTGATAATGGAGACGAAGATTTTGAACAGCATCCCAGTGTGTTCGAACGTCTCAAAGGTAAAGAAGTTGAAAGGAACAAAAAAGTGTTGTGTGCTAGATGTAGTAGAGAAATAGATGAAGATGAGGAGAAAGTGGAAGTATGGGGGCGTCACAATCATCCAAACGTAACCCAAAGTTTCCAACCTATTCAAGGACGAAAGGTATCACGGTCTCCTTTTGAAAGACAGGTCAGACCGATGTATGATGGTAGGCCGATGTACAACGGCAGACCGATGCTCAACAGTAGAACGTTCAGGCCACAGCCCCATCGATCGAATGTATGGCACTCATTCCAATACAGTGCAGGGAGGGTGATACCCTTTGATCAAATGACTAGGACACAGCAAAGACGTCATCAGAGAAATTATGGACGAATGATGAGGCAGCAACAAGAGGTGATACGTCCCAAAATGCCCAATTTCTCCAACGCTGTTGTTAAGGAAAAGCTTGAAGACGAGAGAGAACATAATGTGAACGATTCAACAGGAGAATTGCTGGAAGATTCTTCTGGTAGGTCAAAATTTGAAAGACGCAGCAAAGACGAAGATGAAGATAATCCAGGACAATCCATCACCATTCAATTTGGTTCTTTGCCCCCAATATTGGCTAATAACTATTTGCTCGCCAATGAATTTAAAAGCAAAGGGGATGAGGAGCCACAAGACGGTGAGAGGGAGGAAGCATGCACGTTGGAATGTGAGGGAGAAATCGGGCAAACCTCTGGAGATATCTGTGGAGAAGAAGAAGAAGATGATGGCTTGACCGATGTGGAAGAAGAGATTGACTTAGAATCAGAAAGAAGAAAAAGAGGAGTTTCATATAACAATTTGCTAAAGCAGCTGTATCAAGAAGGTGTCCGAGAAGTAGATTTGTTGGGCGAGCCATCTGGGCGATCTTTTGATTATTACGTGCTATACGGGACGCCTAAGAGAAAAATGAAGGTACCACGCTCTGAAAAGTATGGACCACCTCCAATAATATTGCCACCCCCTACAGGTTGGGAGGAAGTGAGTGACATAGAAACTCAAGAGCTCGGCATGGAAGATCAGTGCGAAATGATGCACGTGAACCTGACACAGCAATTTGATCCAAAAGATGATGGGAGACAAGAAGTGGAGATAGAGGCGACTGAAAAGGTCATCTTTAAGAAGCCAACGGCCAATTTAACCAAACATTTGAGACCATTATATGTAAAGGCTCTAGTCAATGGCATCCCTGTAGCCAAAGTTCTCATCGATAATGGGGCCGCTATTAATACCATTCCATCCAGAATGATAAAGAAATTTGCAAATACGGAGAGCGATTTGATCCCTACTGAAGTTATTCTTACGAGCTTCAATGGCGGGGCGACTTCGGCCAAAGGAGTAATGCCTTTGGACGTGACGGTAGGAACTATCACCAAAACCACAGTATTCTTTGTAATAGACGGGCCGACTAGCTACAATGTGTTGTTAGGAAGAGATTGGATTCATGGAAATCGTTGTATACCTTCGTCACTCCATCAATGTCTAGTTTTTTGGAATGATAAAGGTGAGGCCGAAGTGGTGCAAGCAGATCATAGACCTTTTGTTACAGAAGCGAACTCGATCGAGAAGTTCATGTATGAGGAAAATTATGGGCCTGTGAGAGTAGTCCAAGATGGTGAAGAAACTCGGATCATCGCGCAGAGCGAGGAGCCATTATCAGTAGATGCATTTACTGAAATGTTCGATCAAATGAGGCCAAACATAGTGGCCCTTGAAGAGCCAATGATTGGCAAAAAAGATATTCAATAAATGTTGAAGGAGGTGTCTAGCCTTCAGAATGTCGAAGCCAAGTCAATGGCTTTCGAGAAAAGGTGCGAAGGAGAAATAAAAAACGAAACGGCTTTAAAAATTTTAAGGAACAAATTAGCGGTGTTCGAGTTAGAACAGAATATTGGCCGAGAAGTGAATAAGGTGGATTGTTTGGATGCAGAAGACATCACTAGGAGGAGCTTGGACGACGATGTGATAGGAGTCATGAAGACTGGGTACGCTCAAGCACAAGATCCTTTGGTGAAAGTGAATATTGGAGATGAACGAGAAGATCGCCCAACGTTTGTCAGTCAGATGCTTAGCAAAGAGGTAAGTGGCCAGTTAATTGCTTTGTTAAAAGAATACAGAGATTGTTTTGCTTGGAAATATGAACACATGCCTGGTTTAGATAAAAATTTGGTAGAACATAGACTGCCAACTAAGCCATACTTTAAACCGCATAAGCAGCCCCCCAGACGTTTTGCTCCTAATGTATTGCCCGAAGTAAAGAAAGAAATAGAACGATTGTTAAAGGCAGGTTTTATCAGGACGGCCAGATATGTTGAATGGTTGTCTAATATTGTGCCTGTATCAAAGAAAAATGGTAGTATTAGGGTTTGCATAGACTTCAGAGATTTGAACTTGGCAACGCCCAAAGATGAATATCCAATGCCAACGGTAGATTCCTTAGTAGATTCAACTGCCGAACATGTGATGTACTCCTTTATGGATGGATATTCAGGATACAACCAAATTTATATAGCTGAAGAAGATATACATAAAACTGCATTCAGATGCCCAGGTGCTCTAGGATGTTTTGAATGGGTGGTCATGCCTTTTAGTTTAAAAAATGCAGGAGCCACTTATCAAAGGGCAATGAATCTAATTTTTCATGACATGATAGGAGAATTCGTTGAAGTTTATGTTGATGATATAGTGGTTAAATCGTTGAAAGAAGAAAACCATTTCCAACAATTGAAGCGTTCATTTGAACGGATAAGACAGTATAAATTAAAATTGAACCTGTTGAAATGTGCATTTGGTGTTAATGCAGGAAATTTCCTAGGATTCCTAGTGCATGAAAGATGAATTGAACTTGATAAAAATAAAGCAAAAGCCATTTTAGAGGCTAAACCACCTAAGAACAAAAAGGAATTGCAAAGATTCCTTGGGCAAGTGAACTTCTTACGACGTTTCATCTCTAATTGTGCAGGGCGAACGAAAGCTTTTTCGCCTCTTTTAAAGTTGAAAAATCAGGACGACTTCGTCTGGAAGGAAGAACATCAAGAGGCTTTTTATTGCCTGAAGACATATCTATCAAATCCACCAGTGTTAGTTTCACCTATCCAAGGGAGGCCAATGAAAGTTTATATATCGGCCGAGCAGGAATCAATAGCTGGACTAGTCGCCCAGGACGACCAGTTTGGAGAGGAAAGGGCGATATATTATCTTAGTAGACGACTAACTGCATGTGAATGTAATTATTCTGCTATTGAAAAATTATGTCTTGCTTTATATTTTACATGTACTAAATTAAGGGCTTACTTGCGGCCTGTAACTATTTACTTAATTTCTAAAGTAAATTTAGTTAAGTACATGTTCTCTCGTCCTGTTTTGCATCAAAGGATTGGTCTTTGGACTTTAGCACTATCAGAATTTGAAATACAGTTCATACCACAAAAGGCGGTCAAAAATCAAGCGTTGGCTAACTTTTTGGCCGATCATCCATGCTTAGACGTGCCTAAAGAAATTGAATTAGAAGTCAATTCGCTCGAGCTAAAACCCTGGATTTTATACTTTGACGGCTCAAAAACTGCTAAAGGTGCAGGAGTAGGGGTAGTACTAATAAACCCACTAGGGGTTTGTTACAAGTTTGCTTTCACCCTGACTGAAATGTGCACTAATAATCAAGCCGAATACGAAGCGTTGATTGTCGGTTTAGAACTATTATTAGATTTGGGGACGAAAAATGTGCTTATCAGAGGTGATTCTCAACTAATAATTTATCAATTGAATGGCGATTTCAAATGCCAAAGTGATTCCGTCATAAGTCAATATAGCATCGCTCAAGAGCTCTTGGACGAGTTCGACCAAGTAGAGCTTCAATACGTTAATAGGATGTATAACGATTTGGCAAATGAGCTGGCCCAAATGGCATCAGGTTATTCAAAAATGTTAAATAACGATTCTGCATGCGAGTATGGAACGATATTTCTCGTAGTTCAACGAAGGGCGAAGGAGTTTAATGTGCATTGTATACAAAATGGAGACGCATTGGATTGGAGAGAAGAAATACAAAAAATCCTAGAAGAACCCAATAAGAAGAGCGATAGGAAGTTAAAATTACGTTCACTGAACTATTTGCTGGTTGATGGAGAATTATATAAGAAACGCTCAGATGGTATACTTTTGAAATGCATAAATTTGCAAGAAGCTAAAGTGGTTATGGCCTAAACGCATGAAGGAGTGTGTGAAGCACATCAAGCTGGCCAAAAGATGAGGTGGTTGATCATCAGGAGTGGGTATTACTGGCCTAAAATGGGCGAGTTATGCGTTCAGTATGCTAAAAGTTGCTTGGAGTGTCAAAAACATGGCCCAATACAAAGAGTGCCAGCAAGGGAAATGGTACCTATTATTAAACCATGGCCCTTCAAGTGTTGGGCGATAGACCTGATAGGAAAGATTTACCCACCATCGTCCAAGCAACACACCTTTGTAATAGTCGCTACGGATTTTTTCACTAAATGGGTAGAAGCGATACCTTTAAAAGAAATTTCCCAAGGAAGTGTCATAGAGTTCATTCGTGATCACATCGTATATAGATTTGGAATACCTCAAACTGTAGTGATGGATCATGGAACTTCTTTGAATGAGAGTCAAGTAAAAGAATTTCTGAGCGAGTTTGGAATCAAGTTGGCAAACTCTACACCTTATTACGCCCAATCCAACGGCCAAGCGGAATCGTCAAATAAGGTTTTAAAGAGTATCATAAGGAAAATGATAGGCGAAAATGCTAGAAGTTGGCATGAATGCTTGAATAGAGCGTTATGGGCCTATAGAACTTCCCCGCGATCTAGTACTAAAGTGACTCCTTTCCAGTTAACTTATGGGCAAGAAGCAATGCTGCCTATGGAAATTAATGTGCAATCGATCAGAGTACGTTTGCAAAATAGTATAGATGAAAATGAGCATACTGAACTACTCGTTCAGAATTTATTAGAATTGGACGAACTAAAGTTGAGCGTTTTGGATAGGTTGCAAATTCAAAAAAGACAAGTGGCCTCGTATTATAATAAAAGAGTTATAGCCAAATGTTTTAGCACGAAGGATTTGGTCTGGAAAACAATACTCCAATTGGATAGTAGTAATCCAAGGTTTGGGAAATGGTCACCAAATTGGGAAGGACCATACAGAGTTAAAGAGGTGTTACCAAATGGGGCCTATCATTTAGAAAATTTGGATGGAATGAGGCACATGAGGTCTATTAATGGCAAATATTTAAAGAAGTACGTTCCGTCAGTTTGGGATTTTGAACGAATAGAGGTTTAAACATTAAAGGACACAATTCTATAAACGAATAAAGCCATTCATTTCATCAGATAATTTGGTTGCCATAAGTGGCTACCATTACAAAAGAGAGATTGGATAAAACAAAAGTTGTCCTTAAAACCTTAAAATCTTAATTACATCCTACCCCAAATAGAGCGCATTTGCTCTCTAAGTTTCTCCCACTCATCGCGCTGTTGAACAGAAGCGGCGGATAGTTCATCCATAATCCCATCGTCCACTTCTAGACCTGAATAACGCTCAAGTAAGGATCTAGCCCGTTCAACTTCCTGTGAAGCATTGTGCTTCTTGGCTGCCAGCCTGGCCTTACAGTCGTCCATCTTTTCTTGAATTTTTTCATCTGAGCAGCCAAACTCATCATCAAAGAATCCTCAACCATGACCTCGGAAGAAATCTCGTTCAGATTGTTTTTGGCTTGATCGATTTGCTGGTGAAGGGATTCCTTCTCGGTCATAGCATCGACGTATTGAGTTTTCTTGGCTTTGAGCTCCAATTTTTTGGCCAACAGCGCGCTTATCTCCTGATGAATGACTTTCAAAGATAACTTGAGATCCGTGGAGAGTTTGAGCGAAGGAAGCTCAAGTGCTTGAGCCATTTGGTGGCTTAGACGCTCAAATTTATCTCGGTGGTTGGCAGCACTGGCGTGTGAGATATCCATGTCCATGAAAGAAGTGTATTCAAGTACTGCCTGCTTAAGGATGTTCATGTTCTCTATAGAAAAAGCACCAGAGGCAGAAGAAGGACGACTGGCCGAGGATGAACGAGCGGTCTGACTAGCCTTCACTTGTTCCCATGACGTAAACAGGTCCTGAATAGAGCGCAAGATGGTATCAGCATCCTGTAAAGGTAAAAAACAATTACTTAGTGTCTTTGTGGCAATAAGCAAAGTAAAGGAAATCGAAGAAAATTACCTCGTCAGTGGTCTTGGAAGAAGATGGGGGAAGTGTGCCACTGGGCGATTTGGCCGCCTGCGAGGAGTCACCCTTATCCGAGCGTGCTGGCTCTGGTACAACCGGCAAACTAATTGGTCCTTCTGCAAAGGAACGAATGATGATAGGTGATTCAAGAGTAAAGCCATGTCAAAGGATAGAATTGGAAAAAGTTATAATTATATGAACACGTTACCATCCGGTTCTACACCTGGAGGAGAAACGCCCTGAAATGATGGGGATTCTTCGACTGTCTGGGCGATCGAAGCAGTTGGGTCTCCAAATCCCTCTTCAGGCAAATCCACTTCGACGGATGGCTCGGAAGACCAAAGAATTGAGGGGTCGGGTGTAGTAGAATCTTTCAAAGGAGAAGTGATCCCCTTCTGATTTAGAATACAAAGAGAATATCAATATTTATACTAAAGTGTTCTTTAAATGAAGGGAAATCATATTACCTTTCTCCTGGTCATAGGAGGAGCATCATCATCATCATCATCACTTTCATCACTGGGCTGATCTGATGGGCCCAATGCTGGCCGTTTATGGCTGGATGCACCTCTCGCGACCCCAGTTTGGGCGGGAGGAGAACTGGATTGGATGGAAATTGCAGTAGAGCGTCTAGTACGCACCGTCGAAGGTTTTGTAGGAGAGGACGAAGGAGCAGGTTGTTTAACGGATATGGGCACAGCAGGGATAGGAATCGGAGTAGAAGAAATGGAAGTTCTAGAAGACCCTGACCCCTCAAGTATGTGGAATGCATGGTTGACATTAGTAGTGAAGAACCTACGTTTCACCGAAGGCCAAAACTGTTCAAAAAGAGGATGAACGGCCAAAGTGGGATTGAAAGGAGCCAAAGAGAACCCGTTCATTAGGGAAGCATTACGCTCATCTATAGCCTGTGCTTCTACTTTGGTGATGGTATGGAAACGTTCTTGAAAACTTTTTGAGTAACAAGGAGGAAGGGGCAAAGTTTGGCCAAAACTAAACTGTCGGGCAAAGAACTGGGGAGCATAGACCTCGACCCCAGCCTTGGCATTGGTGCCCGTGAGAATGTCATGAAACAATTTTCGCCCAGTCAAGTATTGGACCCAAACGGGCAAGACATTACTCACCTCGTTCAAAGTAAGAGGAGGTTGGACATAGACTGGGACTTGATGAACGGAGAAAGGAAAGAAAGAGAGAATTGAGTTTAAATTATAAAAGAATGTGAAAACGTCCCAGTTAGACATATCAACAGGAGCTAATTGGTTGATAACTAACCCGTAACAACTCACCGGCCTAGGAGGTATTGAAGGAACACCAAGTTGTAGAAAATATGCTCTCAACCACAATTGAACAAGCCAAAGAGGCCCACTTCCAGTAGGAGAAGCATTGGTCCTAAGATGATGTTGAAGGTAAGCCATACCTCTATAGAAGGCGGCCAGAAACAGAGAGCAGAGATTTAAAGACCTACCAAGAGC
Organism: Forsythia viridissima; assembly: GCA_030279155.1. Lineage (NCBI taxonomy): Eukaryota > Viridiplantae > Streptophyta > Magnoliopsida > Lamiales > Oleaceae > Forsythia > Forsythia viridissima. The sequence continues at coordinate 21,665,982 of CM059040.1, forward strand.
CAACTCATAGGCGATGGGCAAATAGGCCATGGAAGGTTTAAGACTAGGAACACAAAGAATGTACCTACACAGCCAAACTTGGAGGAAGGCTACACGCTCTGCATGTGTGGGATCTTTGCCCGTGTTTTCATAAAGCTCTTGCATGCCTGAATAGGAGTCCGTAAACTTCTTATCAAACTTTGGAGCAAGGGAGGATATCAATAGAGCAGGAGAAACGATATCGCCCAGAGGAGGAAGATTGACCAAAGCACCAACGTCCCTTAGAGTAACCGACATTGGGCCAAGAAGAAAAATGAAGGTATTGTACTCAGAAGACCAGAAGCTTAGGGCGATTGGGAAAAGAACTGGGTTATATAGCGGGGGACGTGTGGCAATTTCCAAAAGATCAGAAATCCTAGCACGATCAAAAAGCGCCTTCGTAGGGGCATGCTTCATCATACGCGCATGCCAGAGGCGGAAGGTGGTATCATATTTAGGCCATGTGCGAATGTTTTTCTCGCGGATTGGCTTCAACGAGAATAGGTCCAAGAAAGGAGGTTCTTGGGTGCAAGGAAAAAATTGGGCTGTGGCCAGTCGCCCAATAGAGTCTGCATCCCTGAACGACGGGCCCAAATAGAACTCGTTCATATCCGGCCTAGAGGGTAGAAGATTCGATGGGTTTACATAAGGTTTAGTTAGGAGGTCCTGGAAATCTTCGAAAGTAATGCTATTGTTGGAGGAAGCTCTGGACGTCGACATGGTTTCAGCGAATGGACAAGAGGATTGCAAGAGAGATAATCAGTTTAGGAAGGTAAGTGAGAGTTAAAGAAAAGATGAATAGTGTCCTTTTTATAGAGGGAGGAAAAGGGCAGCGATGTGATAGAGGCCAGACGTGTTTATTAGTAATGGCGCCTTTTTATGAATCGTGTTCTTAGGATTTCGGAATTCAGGCGCCAAACATTTTTTCAGAAGATGGAACGCCACCAAGTGAATATGGCTAATTAATAAAGTGATTATATTAATTATGCCATATTGGGGAGTAACTGTTGACATACGAAATAGCAAGGGCCTAAAAAGGAACTTAAGAAAAATTGTACTTATAGGCCCATAAAAAGTACCCAAGCATATAGGCCTAGAAATATATGTCGTCCAGGCCATTTCTATGTCGTCCAGGCCCAATGGATGCCCAGGTAAATTTGTATATAGGCCCAATAGAAATTATCCAAGCCAGGTAGGGCCCAAAGTGGACATCGGCCAGATCAGAAACGTCCAGGGCATTGGGTGTTTAGAACGGTCAATCACTGCATAAGAGTAACCGTTCATAAGCAGTTTTTCTTCTTCTCTTATTACTTTTCCCACGTTGTCAGGAGTTACAAACAGTTGAATTATCATGGAGGAGTTACAAACAGTTGGATTATCATAAAGGAGTTACAAGAAGTTGAATCATCATGGGGAAGTTACAAACAGTTGAATCATTATGGAAGGAATGGGCAGTTATTGGGCGACGAGGTGGTTGCTGGGCGATGGGGAAGAAACTGGGCGATGAGAAGTTTTTAGGCAATAATGAAGGAAAACGTGTGGTAAAACCGTTTGGCAAGGTATAAAAGAAAGGAGATTGAATGACAAAAAGGAAGAATAGGAAACTCTCGAAAAAACAGAGAAATGTAATTTCATTCCATTTAGTCTTAAATATTTCTTTACAGCGAATTCTAGTGTGCTTGTGCCCCTTGGAGGCATTTCGTTTTGCTTTTTCATCCTTTGTCACTATTGTAATCTTCATAAATCAAACACCCCTTGTTGGTACTTTGTCTCAAGAGGTTTGGCGTCCCTTACACATCGTCTGAATCTTTTAATTGTTAGCGAAGGACACACATTTCTGCGCGAAACACAGAGTGAGTTAATGGTTTCTTTTGCACTCTCTCATTTCTCCTCTCCTCCATAGCCATATGCCACATGTATCAATATGATGCAGGGGAAAGACAACTATCGTACATTAAACTTGGAAACTCAAATTTTTCAATAAACAGTTAACTAACTATTCCTAGAAATTTTTACCTTAAAACACCCCACCTTACACGGCCTCTCTCACATTGGTATTTGGTCTTTTGGGCTCTCTTTTCATATTGGTTTCAATCGCATCCAACACTCTTGCACTGCATTCACGTAAGACAACTCAAATTCTTTTTTTTTTTCAATCTTTCATGTTGTTTCTTTAACGGTTCCTTGTTTTTTTTAATCGACAAATTTTTGTTTAATGTTGCATTATGCTGAAATTTATCTAAGGCATATGCTTTGATTCACCAGTAGGCGATTCGGCTTTTGTTTATTTTGATTGATATTATTGTAAGGATGGTATAAAATTTCTTTACTTGTATAAGTAATTGTTGTTGATTAGATTCTCATTTTGATTTACACATATTAAAGTTATAAATCTTGTGATTGTTTGATCAAATGTGGTTTTTTGTTCTCCCTTTCTTCCCTATTAAACATTTTGTTAGGCCAACATTTATGATTTACCATTATTGTTCTTTAAAGTTTCTGGATATGTTTTTGATACTTCAGTTTGACTATTCCGAAGAAGGCAATTGGGAATTTGTTTTTATTATCATGTTATGATATGCTTTTCATTCAACTTGATAATATAATTCCTGAAAATATTGCAGATTGGTGGTAGGATACCTTGGATTTTTCAAGTGGAATTGAAATGGCATTTTCCTGTCCATTAGCCAATTTTGATGATTTGATAGCCAGATCAAGTCTTACTTATCAACTAGTTTTGGAGGTGATGATGTAAGGATTTCATGATCCTGTTGGTTCTAGCTGTCCAGATTATAAACCTTCAATATTGAAGTCTTCTGGTTCTAAGAAGATGATCCTTGAAGGTTCCTTCGGCTTTGAAGGGCGGGAATTGAAAGCTATGTCCGAGGAAAATGTTCATAAAGAGTTTGGTAAAATACGAAATCAGGCTGCTTTAAAGGTGCAGAAGACATATAAGAGTTTTAGAACCCGAAGACAACTAGCAGATTGTGCAGTCTTAGTCGAGCAGAGATGGTATGCTTGAACGGCCTGAAATTGTTTTGCCTCTCCCTTTCATATACTTAACATTACATATTTTTGAATATTTTTCGGTGATATTCAGGTGGAAGCTCTTAGATTTTGCAGAGCTCAAACGTAGTTCTATATCTTTCTTTGCCATTGAGAAACCTGAAACTGCTATTTCACGTTGGGCAAGAGCAAGAACCAGAGCTGCTAAGGTAGAATTGTGGCAGTGTCTTCATATTTATTAGAGCATTATGTTGAAGTCCAGAAGATTAAGTGTTCGTTTTCATTAACAGGTGGGGAAAGGTTTGTCGAAGGATGATAAGGCACGTAAACTTGCTTTGCAGCATTGGCTCGAGGCTGTAAGTTCCACTACTAGAGAAAGTTCAAACGACGATATATTTTACGGGCCCTTGTTGACTTGTATTTTCTTATTTTCGTGTAGATAGATCCACGACACCGTTACGGTCATAACCTGCAATTTTATTATGTCAATTGGCTCAATTGTGACAGTAAACAGCCTTTCTTCTACTGGTAATATTTATTTGAACTAGAGAACTACTAAAGGATACTAACTTCTCTTCATTATTAAAGATCATTTAGAACATCTGGTTCCCTCCCTCCAACTTTGAATTGCAGGCTGGACATTGGAGAAGGTAAAGAAGTAAATCTCGAGAGATGCCCTCGGTCAAAGCTTCACCAACAATGCATCAAGTATCTTGGTCCGGTGAGCTTCATTTCTCCACATAGGTGTCATTAAATTTGGGATTGCGGCCTTAAAATATATTAGATTCATGTCACTCTAGGAATCTGAATCTTATTTATCACTGAAACAAATACATTATCACGGAATTCCATACGTGCATCTGCATACATTTGTATCTAGGAACACAAGAAAGGTGCTTTTTAACTCTCTGGGGTTCTTCAAACTTTCTCTTCGTAACGAAGAAGACATGTAAGTGAATTAACCAAATTACTTATATTTGTTTCTACAGACAGAGAGGAAGATCTATGAAGTTGTCATAGAGGACGGGAAGTTTATCTATGCGCAGAGTGGGAAGCTTCTTGATACAAGGGAAGGACCAGAAGACGTGAAGTGGATCTTTGTACTGTGTGTGTCCAAAACTTTATATGTCGGGCGGAAGAAAAAAGGCACATTTCAACATTCAAGTTTCTTGGCTGGTGGTGCCACTTTGTCTGCTGGAAGATTAGTAGTCGAAGAAGGTGTTCTTAAGGTACAGAAGCGATAAATTCTTTCTTTCTTTTACTCGGCCAATATTTTGAATTGATTGTTCGAGACTGATGGTGTGTGAACCTAAAATTTTGGAAATAGGCGGTTTGGCCTCACAGTGGGCACTATCTCCCAACAGAAGAAAATTTTGAGGAATTCATGTCATTTCTTGTGCAGCACAATGTCAATCTGAGCGTTGTCCAGGTAAGATGATGCACCTTGCTCACGAATTATCTCAAATTAAGTTACTGGTAAAAAACATTTACGTTTACTGAATTAGTTTTTGGTGTCCAGAAAGCATCAAATAATGAAGAGGAAGTTAGCAGCTCTGGCCTTCGTAATAGCATATCCGCACCAGATTTCAGTCAAGCAGCCAGTAAAGCCAGCAACACGAAAGAGGAAGACGGGGAGATAACAGATTCAAGCAAAAAATATTCCAAGGATGCTGAAAATGTAAATACACGCATATCAAGATGGTCCCGGAAATTACACTCAAAAATTTCCGTTCTTCAAATTCCCAGAAGGGAGGACGGAGGGTATGAGTTGTTCAAGACGCCACACCAAGGGCCTAACTACAACAACAATCTATCTTTGGATAGTCCATCAGATGGATACGAAACACCAGAGGAATATTTATCAGATTCAGATTTTTCTGTCTCCAAGCAAAATTTATTTGATGACGACGAAAATGAAGAAGAGTATGAAGAATCCATACCCAAAGAAAAGATCATCAAAAGAATAAACTCGCATAAAGGAATGAGATCGTATCAGTTGGGGAATCAACTTTCTTGCAGATGGACAACAGGAGCTGGTCCGCGAATAGGATGTGTGAGAGATTATCCTTCGGAGCTCCAATTCCTTGTTCTAGAGGAGGTGCATTTGTCTCCAAGAAAACTGTTTTCGTCTCCTCGCAAAACTGCTAGATCACTCCTGGGGATTCCTACTCGTAGTCCTACCAGCTTATGTACATAAATGAACAATTCGAAGCTTGCTTGGTTTTTTACATGGTGACAGATACTGGTACGAGTATTAGATGGATAACTCGAGAAGAAATCAGACAGAGTTGTTAGTGTGTTGATGGAAATTGACTTGTCCGTTTTTTTTTTCGACTAGGAAAATTGTTTTGGGAATTTCTTCAATGTATTATCCGTCATTATTTTTTTATACGATTCTGTTGTAGATAGTATAGTAAAAACTTGTTAGAATTTTATTCCTGACTTTCTGAATGAGTATAAATGACATTTCCTGGACTTCTCTCACTTTTGATAGTTCAATGAGATTTCACTAATGTGAACACTCTGATACAGGCTCTGATTTGAATTGTACACAAACTGAATGGAAACTTTACAAAGAAATCCAAAATCCACACTGTGCATACAGAAGAGTCATCCTTCACAGTTCTTCTTTCGGGCAAGTAGGACGCTTCAACTGTAGCACATTCAGCACGCGTCCTGCACTGCCAGTCGAGAAGTTACTCCAACTACTGCGTGAAAATTTGAACTTGCTAGATGGAAGGGAACATATGTACTCCACATAAAAGAGATTCCAAATAGAACGATAATATCCAGATATGGCTTCTGGCAAGATCCAAATATTAGATCACCAGCAGAAAAATCCATTATATTTTAATTTCTTAATTTCGAAATTAGAAAAAGTAAATCCAAATTACAAAATCTTATCAGCATTTACATGACTATAAAGGATACTATTTTTTTGAACCATCAAAATTAAACCAGAAACAGAAGTAGAGAGAAGGGAGGGGACTAGGCCCGACCTTCATACTTATTAGTCTTGGTGGAGTAGAGCCTTCTTAAGATTCTTTCATCTACAATATCACTAAAACCTTAATACATATATCTTAACACTTGTGTTCACATAAGAAAATTTTAAAAAGTACCGACATTTCAATGCGACAAATTGATTTAAATACATGATCCACATTATTAAGCAAACAGATGTGCCTCATGATCTTTAACATCGATGCAGAACACACACACACAAAGGGTAAAAGTGAAATCTTTCCAATTGAAGGTCGTCAAAGATTCAACATAGACAACAGATGCTTGATGAGTGTTGCCACTGGGTAAGTGGTGCTGAATGCTATATCCAACTTTAAAAGAACTATCCTACAACACCTTTCTACTAGCTCTATTGTAATAATTAGAAAAGCATTTGAATCTATTTCTACTGGTTCCCCTTTTAATCAGTATTCTTGTGCCACAAATTGAGTTACAAAAGCCATACTTACCCTGCAAATAAAGCCCAAAATGAAAAGGCAAAATAAAAGGAATGTGGTAAACGGTGTAGCAGTGTGAAAGCCACAAGTTATTGTTTCTTACTTGTCAATCACAACATCATATATCTGATTGATGCCACTATATAACAATTTTCAACAATAACGACCACCCTATCATATTCAGATTCTCAACAAGCCATTAAGTTAACTCGTGAGAGCTTATATTTATACAAAAGTATACTGAAGAAATCGAGAAGAAAGGGAGTGATTCTCCTTTAATTTTCTCTTATTTTCAACAACTACAATCAAGCAAATAAATAGACCCACATTCAACAACAATCATGCTGAATCAGGAAACAAATAAATGATAAAACTTAATCCCATAAAATCAGGATTCAATGATGACAAATAAAATCAATCAACTCTATTTCCTAAAACAAAAACAAAAACTAATCCCTAAAATTATGGAACCATTCAACACTCCCCTTCAAGTTGGAATATATATCAATCCTTCCAAGCTTGGAAGTCAATTCTTCGAACTTTATCCTTGCAAGAATCTTTGTGAGAATATCGGCTACTTATTGATTTGTTGAAACATGGTTCAAAGTCAGGATTCCTTCTTCCACTTTATGCTTGATAAAGTGACGATCAAGCTCCACATGTTAGTCCTGTCGTGATGAACAAGATTCTTTGCAATGCTGATTGCAGCCATATTGTCATAGAATAACCCCGTTGGTTCTTCTGTAGGAATCTTAAGTTCATTAACCTTTTTAGCCACATCCCTTCACAGATACATTGAGCTAGAGCTAGAAATTCAGCTTCAGCACTATTTTTTGCAACAACTGATTGTTTCTTACTGCGCCACGTGACCAGATTTCCCCAAACATAAGTCCAATATCCAATTGTAGATCATCTATCAGTAATAGAACCTGCCGAGTCAGCATTTGCATAAACTTCCACCTTTTTATCCGTTCCTTATTTGAAGAACATTCCCTTTCCTGGGGTCATCTTTAAGTATCAAAGAATTCTATTCACGGCTTCAAGATGATCTTCATTAGGCTTATTCATGAACTGACTTGCCACACTTAATGTGAATCCAATATTGGGTCTAGTGTGAGAATGGTAGATCAGTTTCCCGACGAGACGTTGATACCTTCCTGTGTCAACTCGAGGACTATCTTTACTTACCCCGAGTTTTTTGTTAGGAACCATTGGAGTATGTGTTGGCTTACATCCCAACATTCCAGTTTCTTTGAGTAGATCAGTTAAAATTTGGAAAGAGAATAATGCTGATAGCTAAAAGCTTGATAATTATTTCATTGCTATTGCTGGTTTATATAAACACAGCAATATTCTTGACATAATACATACAAAATGAATACACTCATTACCAGCCATTCACTTAATTACATGTGTCTAACTAACTTGTACAATTCCTAAATTCTAGGAAATGAAATCTGAGATATTTCCATATACAACAGAATCGGATATGAACAAAAAGAAGTTTGTTGGCTCAACCTCAGACTTAATGAATGATGTAGATCAGTCCTCAGCTTCAATATAACAGTGGCTGATTGGTCCTAGTCTTCAATCTTAACACCCTCCCTCAAACTGGAGTACACTTTAGTAAGTCCAAGTTTGTCTTTCAAAAACAAAAATTGAGAGTGTGAGAGAGGTTTTGTTAATAAGTCTGCTATCTGCTCAGAAGATGGAATGTAGCATATCTGTAGATCCTTTCCAATAACCTTGTCCCTGACAAAGTGAATATCAAGCTCTATATGTTTTGTGCGTGCATGGTAAACAGGGTTCGAAGCAAGAGCCTTAGCACTTAGATTATCACACCATAGAGTAGGAATTGATCTTTGAGGAAGATTTAGTTCCTTGAACAGCGACTGCACCCAAGTTATCTCTGATGTTGCATGAGTCAGAGCTCTGTATTCTGCTTTTGTACTCGATCTAGCCACTACATGTTGTTTCTTTGACGACCATGATATTAAACTGTCTCCCAAATACACACAATAACCTGCTGTTGATCTTCTATCGTCTGGACAAGAAGCCCAATCAGCATCTGCATGGGCTGCTATATCTAAATTGTCACATCTTTTAATCATCAAACCTTGATCAATTGTTCCTTTTAGATATCTGAAAATCCTTTTCAGTACCTTCTAGTGAACATCAGTAGACAGCTGTAGGAACTGACTTGCTTTGTTTACAGCAAATGTGATGTCAGGTCTAGTGTGTGACAAATATTGTAAACCCCCTACTGCACTTCTGTATACTCAAGGATTTTTCATAAGCTTCCATTTATTCTTTGATAGCATTTTACTAGTTGCTATAGGAGTGTTGCATGGTTTCAGATGTTGGTAATCAAATTTCCTCAGCAAACTTGCTATATATTTTGTTTGAGTTAGATGCAGACCTGAGATGCATCTATGTACTTCAATCCCTAAAAATTGATGAAGAGGGCCCATGTCTTTCAAAGCAAAACTGACATTTAACTGATCAATGAATTTTTGAAGTAAAGCACTGTCACTTCCTGTCACAACTATATCATCTACATATATGAGTGCAAATACAATTTGTTTTTCTCTTACAAAATAGAACAATGAATTGTCAGCTTTGGACTGTTTGAACTTCCATTTTACCAGTGTGGAGCTTAACTTCTCATACTAGGCTCTTGGAGCTTGCCTAAATCCATACAAAGCCTTTTCTAATCTGCAAACATAGGTTGGTTTTGTTCTATCAATGAAGCCTTCTGGTTGGTTCATGTACACTGTTTCTTCAAGTTTACCATTGAGGAAAGCATTGTAAATATCAATCTGCATTATATCCCAATCTTTAGACACAGCAAATGTTAAGATAATTCTCAGTGTTGATGACTTAATCACAGGACTGAAGGTCTCATTGAAGTCTATTCCAGGAGTTTGAAGAAACCCCTTTGCAACCAGCATTGTCTTAAACCTTTCTATCTTTCCTTCAGTATTATATTTAACTTTGTACACCCACTTGTTGGCTATTACTTTCAATGTTGATGAAGCTGGTACAAGTTTCCAAGTCTCATTTTTTACTAATGCATCAAACTCTTCTTTCATTACATTCCTCCACCTTATGTCTCACATAGCCTCTGAAACACACAATGGTTCAGATTCTTTTTGCTCATCGACATACTCAATGGCCTATCCTGTATACACTTTCGGTTTAAACACACCTACTTTACTTCTGGTAATCATAGGATGCTCAATAGGTATTTCTATTCTTTGCTCATTCATTTCTCTATTGTCTTCAACATCTTCATCATGGTGAACTTCATTATTCCTATCAACATTTTCTGATTCATCATTTTCATCTTATATCTCAAGATTATATTGATTTGTATTATCAAGAGTAGGTTACCTGACTTGTCTGAAGAAGGGTCTGCAGGCAGAGATCCATTAGGCTGAATTGTATCATCTAGAGAGTGAATGGTTTTATCAAGACTAGATTTATTGTCAAAAGGTAGGTAGGAAATTATTGTTTTTTCACTTTTGGGACTGACCTTTTTGTTTAGAAATCCAGCTTTGAAAGGGAACTCTAGTTCATTAAATACTACATGCCTGGATGTGTAGATTTTTCCTAGTGGACTGAGGCACTTGTACCCTTTATGTGATTCACTCACCCCCAGAAATACACACTTTAAAGAATGGAAGCTAAACTTGTATTTTTGATAAGGTCTTAAACAAGGAAAGCAAGCACACCCAAATGTTTTTAATAACTTGTAATCAACATCCTTTTTGTATAGGACTTGAAATGGTGATTTTAGCTTTAGTGTGTTTGTAGGCATTCTGTTTATGAGGTAAGTGGCAGTTTGAAATGACTCCCACCAATAGTGTAAGGGCATTTTTGCTTGAGCTAGAAGTGTTAGCCCTGTTTCTGTTACATGCCTATGTTTTCTTTCAGCCCTTCCATTTTGTGCTCAGGTGTAAGGACATGAGTGCCTCAGCTTAATTCCTGACACTGATGCTATGTGTGTAAAGGTTCTAAACTCTCTTCCCCAATCTGATTGTATGGCTTTAATTTTTCTCTCAAGCTTATTTTCTATAATTCCTTTAAATTGAACAAACATGCTTGCAGCTTCAAACTTGTTTCTCATTAGGTATATCCAAGTGTGTCTAGTGTAATCATCCACAAACAAGATGTAGTATCTAAAACCAGAGGTAGAATTAATGGGTGCTGGTCTCCATACATCAGTGTGGATTAGGTCAAGAAGAGCAATAGCATGTGATGTTGATGAATTGAAAGGAAGAGAGTGTGATTTTCCATATTGACAAGCATCACAGAAGGAAAGCATTTCATTATTTTTGAACTTTTCATTACATAGGTTAAGAACTTGAGACAATACATGTTTTGAAGGATGTCCAAGTCTCCTATGCCATACATCTAACTTAGACTTTAATGACTCAACATGAACTGAAGTGTTTCTAGAACTAGAACTGATGGTGAAGGCAGTGGTTTTGAAGTTATATTGAGGACCTGACTGGTTTGATAGGGTGTTGATGGATTGACTTGGGAACTCCAGCTGATACAACCCTTCTTTAAGCATCCTTTGTAGCATGGCCCTCTTTGTTAGTTGATCCTTAACAACACAGGAGTTAGGATAAAATTCCATAAAGGCATTATTATCAGTAGTTAATTGTGATACACTCACTAAGTTTTTCTTAACAGTAGGCACATGTAGCAAATTTTTCAGTAGTATGGATTTGTCATTCAAAGCAGGTAGATATCTAGTTCTAATAAGTGCAATATGCATAGAGTTTCCATTACCAACTATTAATTTTTCCTTACCATTATACCCTTTGGCTATGGTGAGATTTTCCTTCTCTGCTGTAACATGATGAGTTGCTCCAGTGTCTGCAAACCAAGAAAGATCTGCAACTGAGCTTGGAGATGCAACAAAGGCTGATGGTGATGAGTTATTGCTACTGTTTAGATTACTTGGACTGCTACCTAAGTACCTTTTATCATATCTGTTGAAACACCAGAAAGCAGAGTGATTGCTTATTCCATAGATCTGACATGAACTTTGCTGCTCATTAGATCTACCTCATCTACCTCTGTTCCTTCTTCTTCCTCTGAAGTTAGAGGATCTGCCATAGTTGTTTGGTCTGGTGGTTCTATTGTTGTTGAAACTAGATCTTTGAGCCAAATTTGCAGATGCTTGGCTGATGTTTATTGTGCTCATACCATTTCTAACAACATTCAGATGCTCAAGCCTGTTTTCAAAAGTTATGAGCATTGATGTAAGTTCATACCAAGAAACGATTTCTCTGCTATTGATCTGAACCACTATGGCTGTGTATTCTTCATCCAAGCCAGCTAGAACTTGGTCACCAAGTCTTCATGAGCAATAGTTTTGCCAGCAATTTCAAGGTTATCAGCTAATTATTTCACTGTGGTAAGATATTGATCAATTGACATTGATCCTTTCCTGGTTCTTTGAAGTTCACCAGTAAGAAAAGTGACCCTGGATCTATTCAAAATATCATAGCTCTCATTCACTGCACTCCACAGCTGGTTTGAGTTGGAGCATCCCATTACTCTCATAGCAATTTCTAGAGTCATAGATGAGTACAACCAGCCCATCAGTAGTTGATCTGTTGATGTCCACTTGCTGTATTCTGGACTTGGTGACATTTCAACACTTTCTCCTTTATTGATAACATTTTGAGTACCATGAAATTCTGGTGGACACTTCTTTGTCCCCAGTATGAATCCCTCGAGATTATGGCCTTTGATAATGGGCATAATCATATTTTTTCATAGAAGAAAGTTGTTCTTATCTAACTTCACAGAAGGGGTTTGAGTTAGATTCATGCCAAAAGGTGAAATGTGATTTGTAACCATTGATGTGGGTAATAATGTGCTTGATTCAATCAGATGGGAATTATTGCTTGCACTAGCATTGGCCATACTATGCTCTGATACCAAGTTAAAATTTGGAAAGAGAATAATGCTGATAGCTAAAAGCTTGATAATTATTTCATTGTTGTTGCTGGTTTATATAAACACAGCAATATTCTTGACGTAATACATATAAAATGAATACACTCAATACCAGCCATTCACTTAATTACATGTGTCTAACTAACTTGTACAATTCCTAAATTCTAGGAAATGAAATCTAGATATTTCCATATACAACAGAATCGGATATGAACAAAAAAAAGTTTGTTGGCTCAACCTCAGACTTAATGAATGATGTAGATCAGTTCTCAGCTTCAATATAACAGTAGCTGATTGGTCCTAGTCTTCAATCTTAACAAGATCCAATACATACTTTCTTTGAGCTTTACCATTTGAGCAAAGGTTTCTTGATAGTCTATGCCATAAGTCTGAGTGAACCCTTTAGCAACCAATCTTGCCTTATAGAGATCTAGACTTCCATCTGGTTTTAGCTTGACGGTAAAGATCCACTTGCACCCAACTAGTTTTTTTCCTTGGGACAGGTTGGTCAGTTTTGAATTCTTTTTTAAGGTTCTGATTTTATTTTCTATAGTCTTCTTCCATACTGGACTTTCAAGTGCAATATGAATGTCCTGTGGAATTTTAATACCAGAAAGATTATTAGTAAAAGCTCTACATTCTGGAGATAAGCCCGCAAATGAAACGCATTTATAAATAGGATGTTTAGTGCATTCCCGGACACCTGCTATAGGAACATCAAGATCAATGTCATTAGACTCACTATAACTGTTGTTACATGGATTTCCCAGAATAGGATTGGAGTCATGGTTTTGTTCAGGACAATTTGGAATCTCTAGCACCTCTTGAGGTATATTTCTCCTTGAATAAACATGTAACTCTGTTTCATATTCAAGTTGAGTCTGTTTGGTAGGAGAAGTTTGGGATTGAGGTGGAGGCTTTTGGGATTGTGGTGGTTCAAGTAGTTTGGTGGTAGGAGACGTTTGAGATTGAGGTGGATTAGGAAGTCTGGAATCAGGCATGATGTTTTCTGTTACGTCTCGTCTTATAGACGAGGCTCATATTGCGACAGACACGTCGTATGGACGAAGCTTGTATGGCTTACTTAAGAATACCCTTCGTCCTTGAAAAGGCGAAAGAAAAAAGTTCATAGATTTATCCTTTCAATTATTTGAATCTATTTCTAGCATAGTTTATCCTAACCTTCGTCGTTTTAGGCAAAGGGTTCAAACCTCATTTGTCAATTCCAAATGGAAAGAATATTCCTGGACTACTAAATAAATCTCCACATGGCTAAATCAGTTACAACTAAAGCACATGATGGAATAATAACCAAATCCAAAGAAAAGGATAGCCGAGTCAATAGCCTCTTACCACGTATCTTAGCATCTTCTAGAATTAAAGGCCTCCCAATTGGAGAGCGACATGTGGTAGAGAAAGAAGAAAAGAGAAAAGAACCCCAAACCTTGCAACATCTATAAATAGCCTGAATTAAATAGAAGAATGAGAGAACAATTGAAAACCATAGCTAAATTCTTGCTCTTTTAACTCTTTATCTTTGGACGACTTTCCATAGGAGGATTAAGTTAATTATTTTAGCGAGGAGGTGACCGAGGATTTGTTGTCTACGATTTTAGTGGTCAACAAATCGGCGCCGTCTGTGAGAATTTGCACAATTTTCTACGAAGTTTAAATCATTGGTAAAGGTTCTCGAGCATTTGGAGAAAATCAAAAAATCTTACTAAAGAAATAATGGTTGAAAAAATATGTGAGCTGGAAGGAAAAACAAACAAAAATGAGGTTGAGAAACAAATTGAATTTCCAGAGGACAGTGATTTTAATCCCAAAAGATTGAGAGATGAAACTTATGAGATGGTAGTAAGTGAATGAGGAGAAATACCCAAAAAGAAAAGGAATAGACACCATAAAAAGATGTCAATAGCGTAAATAGTGTCCAACTTGGCCGAGCAAGTTCAAATGTTGGTGCAAGAAAATAGAGCCAGGGTAACTCTAACCAGTGGTAGAATTGCTGTTAACGAAAAAATGGGAGTTGAAACTAGAGTACCAGCAGCGAGTCACTCCCACCGTGATCCTAGAGATTCCAGGCGTTACTAGCCCGTTGACCCGCTCAAGGAGCTAGAGCGTAGACCTGCATGGTCCGCCAGTGTCTTCGATTGGCTAGGTGATGAGGCAGATTCCCATCAAAGGAAAAAAACTTTTCATGATAGCTGTAGGGCAGGATCGCACTTGAAAAATCCTATGCATGAACCTGATTATTCATATGATGATGAGGGTGATGGACCTACCAGGTCATTTGAAGAAGACGATGACGGGGAGGATCTTCCATTCTCCCATGAAATACGAAGCACTCCGGTCCTCAGAGGTTTTGTGAGACCGAAATTGGATAAGTATACAGGGCGAGGTGATCTCATGTGTCACTTGGCAAATTACAAGACAAAAATGAAACTCAAAAATGCTTTACCGTTACTAAAATGCATTGCCTTCTACATGACGCTCACTGAGGCGGCCAAGAGATGGTACTTAAAATTGAAGCCATGCTCCATTCGAAGCTGGCCACAACTGAAGAAAGCATTTATGAGTGCTTTCATGAGCCATACCTTAGGCGAAGCTCCAGCCACAAGGCTAAACGACATTAGGCAAGGTTTGAATGAATCAGTTAAACAGATTCCAAAATGAGGTGATCGATGTAGAGTCTATTTCGGATGAGAAGGCATTGGATGTTCTGTAGAATGGATTAAGAATGGAGACTATATTTTGGTGAGATGTTAGAAATTAAAACCCCCAGACATACAACCGGCGAGATGTTAGAAATAAAAACCCATAGACATAACACTACAAAAAAAAGAGCCTTTTGCAACATCTCAACGACAACATTTATTAATAGCTTGTTGCTAAAACAGGTTTACGGCAACAGTCATCAAATGTTTGTTGCAATTGATTAATTCAATTGACATTTGGCAACGGTATTTAAATGAATGTTGCCAATATATCCTTTTGCAACGGTCATTGTCTGTTGCCTAAATAATTATACATTTCGCTATTCAACAACGGGCAGTGACCGTTGTTAAATAATATAATATTTAGCAACATTCGCGCACGTTGCAAAAGACCCTATTTTAAGACATATTGCAATAGTCAATGTCTATTGCGAAAGATTTTATATAATAAATGAATTGGCAACATTCCTTGAATGTTGTAAAAGACGTGAAGCACTAATTCTAACCCACTTAATAAATTCCCAACCTGCAAAAATGAATTATTTGGCTCCAAGCTCCAACCTAAAATACGTCTGGTATCTTCAATCTCCTAACTTTGCTCTTTCCTAAATCTAACCCAAAATTCAATTGAAGACCTTATGTTTTGATTTCCTCACAATTTGGACTGAGAAGAAGGATTTTGAGCATTCTGAAATTTGAACAATGGTGCTGAGAATTTTTCGTTCGTGTTCCTGATTCTTCTGTAAAACAAGCTTCCAGCACTGGAGTTCGGTTAAGGAAGGAAGTCGGATTCCCATCTAGGAAAAGGAACAGCCGTCCAGAGACCCCTTTACTCAGATGGAAGCTTGACGAAGATAAGGACAACGATGCTTCTACTAAAAAGAAGAAATCATCAGCCGAAAGTTCGCCGGAAAAGTGGCAGGATAATTAGGGTTAATATCTCGGCTACGAAACTTTCTGGTGGACTCTAGCGGCTTCAGTAACCAGAGTTTCAAACTAATGGTGGCCAAAGGTCAGGGTTTTAGGTACTGTCCATTCAAATCTTAAAAAGATACTTTTTGGGGCTTTTCACTTTATTTTCACTCTGCTGAAATGAAGCAGTTTAGAATCCACAGACAAACAAACTTCACATAACCCACAGAAAGAGAAGAGAGTATGAGGGGACGAAATGGCATCGGTGTTGAGAGATGCATTGAAATCCATCAGAGAAAAAAAAAATTGGAAATTTTGTTAGAGGGCTTCGAGAAGAAGGATACTTGTTTGTTCTCTTTCCCTCTCATTATAATATTTTTTCCCTATAAATTTTCCTTTTTAGTATAAGGATCTCTATTTTGAATCTGAGTCTCCTAGAAGAATTGTGATTATATTGATTATGCTTCATAATTTTTATTTATTTTGTTTCTGTTAATTACACAAGCATTCTTTCGTTGAGCTAAGTATCTTTGATTTTTCCCCCTGTTGCTAGGGTTTACGATCAATGAGATTGATGGTAAATTAAATTGATTATTAGATATTATTACTCAATAATCGATCAAGTAATGATACATACGACACAAATCAACACCTTTCAATTTTGGGTTATTGGGGTGTGGTAAGGCACCGAATTTGACATTTCATTCAAGATAAAATTGTCGAAATCCTTATTTCTAGTTCTTTCTTATTGTAAATGTAGAAGAAATCTACTAAAGTGGCCATCATATTAAATTCTAATTTGCTAGCAGTTGGCCATTTGGAATTACATTTTGTAAATCTCTACTGATTTGTTTATTGTCTCTTTTGTTTTTCCAATGTACTTAGCAGGTCCGCGCTTCTCGATGGAAATCTTATGTAAGTGAGTCCTATTTCTTGATGAGCTTTTAATGATTGTGTAAAATGGAAAGTGGCCAAAATGAGAAGTGGTGAATTAATTTATCACTGTCATTAATTGTTGAGTACATGTGTCTGTGTTTTACTTTTTATTGCAATTAGTTTGTAAACGGGGTGTTATAATGTTTTTGTGCAGGATTTTAAGACAATTAGTTATGTCAATGAATTAATTACAAATGAAGGCATGTTCTTAGGTACATATGAAGTATAGTAGTAAGGTTTTCCAGTTTGGTGTAAAACATTTTTCTCAGGGGATCTATTTTTGTAGAAAATCATCTATGTAAAATTTCTTGTTTTCTCTTCATTCCGGTTGTTGAGATATTGTACAATATGTTGCTTCTAACTAGAAAATGAAAAAAAAAAATCAATATTTCTCGACGTTATAACAGTAAGGGTGGTGGTTTATTCCTTTATTGACAAACATACAAAGTGTAGATTCATTTAAGTGTTGAAAACAAGAGATGTAACTTAGAAGAGGATATGACATATCTTAGATGACTTTAAAGCTTTTCTAGAACTTGGTGCTTTTCTAGTCAGTGTCTATACAAGGGTGTGTGATACCTATAAGGTTAAAAGGAAAGTTTTACAGAATGGTCACTAGACGTGCTATGCTTTATGGTGCTGAGTGTGAAGCTGCTCAAGGAAAAAATGTCCATGAGTGGTTATAAGAATGTTAAATACGGTGGACATACAAGAATGGATAACATAAAAATGAGAATCTACGCCAATAAGTGAGGATGGCATCATGGCATCAATTTAGGATAAATTGAAGGAATGACAACTTAGGTGATTCGAATATGTCAGAGTTAAAATTTCGTTTAAATTTGGTTTATGCTGGCGAGCTCGAAACTGCAACTAGAATAAATGATTGGGACTTATATGAAAATGCTGACTGTCTTAAGGAAATTGATGACTTTTCACTCTTAAGTAAAACTCAAATCTGCCAAATATTCTCTCTTGATTTTTCTTTATCATCCTATCCATTTTCTTGTCTTTTTTTCATTTTTAGACTCTGTTCTTTAATTTAGCAGTATTAAATTTGCACATTATATTTGCTCTTTATTTGATGTGTGTGATGGTAGCACTTTGGAGGCCATAATATTTTTCCTTTTTATGGTACTACGCGACATTTGTACAAAGATCTATTTCCCTGATTGTGGTGTCCATTAAAGTTTTTCTTTGCCAGTTCCTGGCAATTATGATTCATTATACATGTTGTTTCATTTTTGCAGTCTGGAGGTGATCATGTTAGGGTGGTCCCTATTCACGGTCATCATATTAATAAAGTGCTTAATTCTTCTGCAAAGGATGTGTTACATAATCCGCATTCTGTGTCTGGCCCAAGAAATGGGAATAGGCTTTCATTTAAGGTACGCATTTTCTTCAACGGTTTTTGTCCCGATGAATTTATGAACTGTTTTATTATTCCAAAATGACCATTTGTGAACTGTTAGAGACATGATTTTATATAATGTGATTCATTCCGCACCATGTGGTACACCGTGTTAGATGGTTGCTTATAGATGATTGAGCATGTTATGTTCGAAGATCTTTTGTGCATTCACATCGAACTTGGATATCATCATATTAGCAAAGATAGAGTTTTCCTTTTAATTTTAACTATTAACAAAGACGTGGTCTTCTTTTTTACTTTAC
This sequence comes from Forsythia viridissima, assembly GCA_030279155.1. Taxonomy (NCBI): domain Eukaryota; kingdom Viridiplantae; phylum Streptophyta; class Magnoliopsida; order Lamiales; family Oleaceae; genus Forsythia; species Forsythia viridissima. The sequence continues at coordinate 21,684,685 of CM059040.1, forward strand.
CCTTTATTTTCAGCCTTTGTATCTGTGTGATTTTTTACTTATCAGATCTTAGATGCTCTCATATTCCTTATAGTTTGAGTGCTCGTTTCAATTTTCGAATTCTGCAATGGAGGGGGCTACAAAGTGGGATCCTGATGGCTGGAAGGCTTCGGATGAATTAAAGCAGATATTTGGCCAACCAAAACACATTGACCAACAAGAAAGTGCTACTCCAGTAATATCTGCACTTGAGGCAGATCTTGAGCAGGCTTGAGCCAGAATCAATGAACTTGAGACTGAGCGCCGGTCTTCGAAAAAAAAGACTCGAGTATTTCTTGAAGAAACTCAGCATTTCTCGAAAAAGGGTGCATTGAATAGCCACGTAATGCACAAAAGAGTAGTTTGAAAGCCAAATTCTGCATGCCTAGAGAGACTGTTCAGCAGATCGACCAACAAGACAGGTTTCAATCTTGAACCATGAAAATGCTCATATTCTTCTAGCCGAAATTAGTCATATCTTATGAAAAACCCATGAATAGATGCATACCATAAATGTTGAAATTGTGTTTTCTGGTTCTCCATTTTCCTGTTGTAACCACGATCCATAAGGGTGCCATTACATAGTTTAAACAAAGCCTAGAACAATACCATATTGAGCAGGTGGGAAAATCGATGTGGAGAGAAGCTTTATTTTATTTATTTAGATAAATTAGCATCCATTTTGTAGATGATCAGCTAGTGTAATATTTTTAATGCACTGTTTTATAGGTTAATTATCAATGACATCAAACTGGAACTTGGTTGCTTCTGTGTGTTATAGTCCTAATTGCTCTTGAATCTCCAAACCTACCAAGATTGAAAATTTTATTTAATGCAACTCCCTTTACCAAGATAATGCTCCTGTTAGAAAAATTATTATTTGTGTCCATATATTTATAACTAATCAAACAAAACTTGAATTCATAAAGCAATATACTACACGAAGAGAATAAAAGTAAAGAAAGCTGGCCTGATAGAGAAGTGCATTATAAATCGCTGTCCTACATTTATGATTGTTTCTCTGATGGAGATGTATGTATGCATATATGCTATACAGGTTTGAAGTGGATTGGGTTAGGCTGGCTCGTGCTGAAAAGTACGAGACCCTATAGGCAAAACTTGACAAAATGTATTATCAATCTCCTTGCATACTTATGTCAACATGTGCTAGGGGTTCGCTTTCATTATACATTGAAGTGTTTAAAATATGTTCATTTTACCATGTGTTTCACTAGAAATCATCTTATGGATGACAACCGATTCATTATTGCTCAACTAAGCATTTTATTTACATGTTACTTTTTTCAGGTATTTTAGTGAGTTGATTGAATATATTTTCCTTGCAGCAATCCTGGTTTGGACATTTGTGATCAGTCAAGAGCTGTGAACTTGAATCTCCAGACAATAAATGTTTGACGTTACGGATTTGTTGATTTGGGGTGTTAGTTATCAACTTTGTTTTGCTATATTTTGGTAGATTAAATGTACAACATTTAAGAAACTTTTAGAACATGTGTTTTGCTAGGTTTGGTTCAAACTTTGTATGTTTAAAGAAACTTGTAGGCTATATTTTGTATGATAAATTTCATTAATATTGTATAAATTCTAGTTAAGAGTTGATGTGGATTGAGTTTTATTGTATAAATTTCAGTTATGGATTGAGTTTTATTAAATGAGAGTAAATGTAGAGGAATATCTATAAAATATGTTTCAAAATAATAGATAAAAAAAACATGCAAAAGAAATAGTCAAAGGTAACGACAACGTGCAGACGAACGTTGTTAAATATGTTGTCAAAGGTAAAGACAGCGTGCAGGCGAACGTTGTTAAATATGTTGTCAAAAGTAAAGACAACATGCATGTACATGTTGCTAAAACTAAATGACAACGCACATGAGAACGTTGTTAAAAATAAATGACAACGCGCATGTGAACGTTGATAAAGATAAATGACAACGCGCAGGTGAACGTTGCTAAAGATAAATGACAACACGCATGTGAACGTTGCTAAATATAAATGACAACGACTACTGAACGTTGCTAAAAGATTATTAAAGACAACGTGTATTGATCGTTGTTAAAAGTGTTACGTACGTTGCTAAAAAGTTAATGGCAACGTACTTAGTTTCTTTGGCAACGGGCAATGCCTATTGCCGTAGACAGAGACTTTTCGGCAACATCAAAGGCTGCAACGTACAGGTGAACGTTGCTAAATCCCTTTAGCAACGTACTCTGCCCGTTGTAAAATGGTCTTTTTCTTGTAGTGATACAACCAGCTGGTGGATCTAATCAAAGGAGAAATTCAGACAAAAGAAACAATTGAGAATAGGAAGAGGCACGAAGAAGAAAGAAGCATGGTGGCGAAAGGAGGCGCGAAAGGTAATTTTCCCCGGCAGAACAATCAGAGTAACAAACAGGTCGGCGAAATCAGAATCATAAGGTGGATGTAAACAAAGTTATCTCTACAAAGAGTAAGAACACAAGCGAAGTATCGGCACCTCACCCTCAGCCTAAATTCTGCAAAATTCATTGATCCGATAACCACGACACAGAAGAATGTCATGAAGTAAGAGCAATGGTCGACAAGATGGTAGAAAATAGGTATAAACCTCTGGAAGTCAGATGGGACAACCTCCCCAACATAGGCCGACGAATTGTATATATCACAAGGAACGAGGTCAAGGAACAAGACATGGACGTTATCGTCCAGCACCACGCGCATCTCCACAAACGAATCAGAGAAGGCCCAATGAGTAAGCTCTGACAACACAACACAACCCATCGTCAGAGAAATAAATACATTCATAGGTGGACCCTACATTAGATGAGAGAGTAATAATGCACAGAAAAGTTATATAAGGGCTGCGAAAAAACCTACTCTGGAAAATTTCTGGGTTCGTAGAGAAATGAAGCCTTTATCCCCAACAATAAAATTCAGAGTTGAAGACAAGGTCAGTGTTCAGTACCCTCATTATGATGCCCTGGTAGTTCAGATAATAATCACTAGAAATGTCATTAAACGCATGCTGGTTGATAATGGAAGCTCAACCAATATACTGTTTAGAAGTGCGTTCAATCAGATGGAAGTCGATCATCCATGGATACCAATGTCTGAGTCATTGTATGGGTTCACATGGGATATCATCATTCCCAGATAAAATATTACCTTAGCCGTAGAAGTCGGAAAGGAGCCATTAGTGGCAAGAAATTTCATGGAATTCGTAATAATTGATAGAAGGTCTGCTTACAATGGAATACTGGGTCGCCCCATATTGAAACAACTAATGGCTATCACGAAAATCCATCATCTCACAATAAAGTTTCCAACTTTGGCAGGGATCGCCACTCTAAAGGAGAACCAAGAATCAGCTCGCGAATGCTATCTGAATGCCCTAAGAAAAGAAGCACCGCGGGCTCCTAATACAAATGCAATCATGGTTATTGAGGCATCAGAGACTGAGGCGGAGGTAGAAGATCAGATCTGTATGGATGATTTCCTCGACCCTCGTATCCTCGAGTCGAACTATGAGGCAGCAACTGTAGAAGAGCTTGAGGAATTCCCTGTAGGGGAGGAAGATGGAACAAAGTTTTTACGGATAGGGTGTGGACTAAAGCCATAAATGAAGGACAATTTGAAAGAGTTTTTGAAAGAAAATGTTGATGTCTTTGCATGGAAACATTCCGATATGGTTGGGATAGACCCTCAGGTAGCGTGTCATGCTTTGAAGATAGATCCACAAGTCAAGCCGAAAGTACAGAAGCGAAGGCAAATGAGTGTAGAAAAGTACGAGGCAATGAGGGTGGAGGTAGATAAGCTATTAGCTAATGGGTTTATCCGTGAATCACATTATCCAGTTTGGGTATGTAATCTCATTCTCGTACCAAAGAAGGGTGGATTGTGGAGGACGTGTCAAGATTTCACTAATCTAAACAAAGCCTACCCGAAGGATAGCTTCTCTTTGCTTAGGATCAATCAGCCGGTAGACTCAACAGAGGGGCACGAATTGCTGAGTTTCATGGATGCATATTCGGGGTACAACCAAATACTCATGATCAATCCTGACGAGGAACATACTTCATTCACCACTGATCGAGGACTCTACTGTTATAAGGTAATACCTTTTGGTTTAAAAAATGCTGGTGCTACTTATCAAAGACTTGTTAATAAAATATTTGCTGACCAAATTGGGAAAACCATGGAAATATATGTTAATGATATGTTAGTAAAAAGCCTAAGAGCTGTTGATCACCTTAAATACCTAGATGAAATGTTTTCGATCATTCGAAAGTACATAATGAAGCTCAATCCTTTAAAATGTGCTTTCGGGGATCAAAGAACAAATCGTGGGAGACGAATTTTGGGAAGAAAGATACAAGAGAAGAATCGAAGATCAAAGAACAGATTGAAGATTCTTGAGCCGGAATCACGAGTTGTAATCTTATTTTCTTCTTTTTCTTTCTGAACATGATTTATACAATTCTTGGATTGTTTTACAAAATCATGTCTGGCTAATTTACTTATTGCTAAGATGAACGATGAAACCTTTTGTTTTTAATTAATTAGAAGTTTTTCTGTTTTAGTAAATAATTGCTTATTGATTGATTATTATTTATTCATTCTTTCTAATTTTTTAATGCTTGATCACCATTAGAATGTTTTGTGATCTTTATTGAGGTCGAGAGATTCAATATAGATAAGAACGTGGTTTTGAATTACATGGGATTAATAATAGATAGAAATTACTATTATGTCTTATGAAATCCGATTATGTGTTCTTGTAATTTAAATGCATATTTTTATGTTCGAATCTTAATTAGAGATAATTAAGTTCGCATATCGATATAGAATTTATTGACCATCGAGAGAGGCCGGTGATTATTATAGGATCACCGATTTTCAATCTAGAGTAATTATAAGCTACAGCGATTAAGCATATAATTGATTAATGAACATATAGGTGGTTTCGCAAATCCTAGTGTTAGTAAAACTTAAATTTGTTCTCACAAATTTAATTTGATTGCTTGATAATTTTGATTTAATTAAACATAATTAGAATAGTTTTAGAATTAAAATCAAAACGAATCTGTGTTCTTTACATTATTAAAACTCGAACTATAGATTAATTGGTTAATTGATAATTAGTTATCGTGGGTTCGACACTTTTCACATCACTTTATTACTTGTTAACGATCCGTCCACTTGTAGAATTAAAATCAACAACAGTAAGCTTGTTGATGGATAGTAAATTATAGGACAAATTTGGCACTAACAAACCTGATTTTAGAGCTAACTCCATGTTGATAATCACAGTTTCAAATCCAGCAACTTTAGACACAGAACCATCAGCAATGCACACAGTATAATTCCATAGTAAGGATTAAAAGTGTAAAATAAATCAGAATTACTAGTCATATGATCTGATGTACCAAAATCCACAATCCAAGGGCTAAGATTCTTCATATCGGGCATTAGAATAGTAAGAGCATTACCTTGTTGAGCCAAGGTCCCAATTCATATGGTCTTAGTGAGAGTTTGTTGACTCGTCAGTTTTTGTAGCAATTCAAATTGTTCTTTGCTGAATAATGTACTCTCAGGAGTAGATGACTCTTCTCTAGAACTTATAAGTCTATGTCTTTCAGTTCCAGGTTTATTGTTCTGATTTTTGCCCTTTGGGTTTCCAATCAGCGAGTTTCACGTGTAGTTTCTAGTAGGTGTCTTTTGTGTGTCTAGGTCTCCAGTAGTATCACACCATGGTCAGCCATTCTTTCATTGTTGGTTTGTATTAAAACCACGAAGAGCAAGGACAAAAGAGTCGGTGGAGCTAGTAGGACTGTGAGTGTCCATCATAACATTCTTACGGCTCTCCTCACGTCTGACTTTAGAAAAGGCTTCTCGAATAGGATGAAGAGGTTTAACACCAAGAATTCTTCAGCTTACTTCATCCAGGTTTTTGTTGAGACCGAAAAGAAACTTGAAAATTCTTTCTTTTTCAATGATTTTCTTGTACTTGAGGTTACACCTAAATGACATGAAATTTTTTTTGAAACAAGTGAATTTTTTTTGATACCTTATTACAATTTTCTTTACGAGCTCTCATACTCTGATAACATTGTATAATTATATCATTATCAATCTTGTCAAATACATCCTTCTTAATATACACAATCAAGCTATCATTCAACCATTTATCACTCATTCAATTGTGTAATCGATTCTTGACATAATTCATTGTAGAAAATACTTTCTCTACCATAGTAGTAGCAAGTGGAAAAATTAATGCCAATGTCAAAAGCTTGTATACTAAGGAATATACTTCATGTTTTTTTGTCTCAACTAACTTTTGTACAACTTAACCAAGACCCTGTAATCCTTCAAAATTTTCTTCGGTGCAAATATCAATGATGTATGTGTCAATTTGATCATCAAGTTGCAATACAAGAAAAATACGGCATTTTTTCCTATACTATATTCTAACCAACCCAGATTCTCATAATACCACTTAGTACTAATTTGTCTATCCTTGTTTCCTTTTTTTGTCAGCAAAAACTCATGACTATGAGGCTGACAAGGACCCCTTTGCACATACTCTCTTCGAATTACATCTCGAATATTAACATCATATTTATTGATTGGTGTTCTTAATCTAGGATCTAAATGAAATTGTTCAACATTAATTTCACTCATATCTTTTCTAACATCAATGACATTCATTTTATCACAATCATCCCCGACATCAATTTCTTATATTCCATCACTTTCATTCAAAATAACAATCTCATTCATTTCATCACTGTCATCTCCCATATCAATTTTATCTCCAACATCTCGATCATCATTCCAGACATTCCTTTCATTAATAGTTTGCCAACTCGACGAAGGACGAGATTTACATAATATTTTGAAGTACTTCTCCATTACTGTTAAACATTTAATTCATCGGTCAACATACAAAAAAAAGGGCAAGGCCACAATCATAGAAGCCGACAAGGCCACAATCATACTAGCCGACAAGGTCATAATCATTTTCAATAATTTAATAATTGAGCAAGGACAAGCCATTGCTTATTTGGATGTGGACTTGAGCAAACCAGACCACGATCAGAGAGTAAGATAAGTGAATCAAGAGCCAGGCACTTTCTAGACATCAAAAATCATATTAACTATATTATTAATTTATTAAACAAATTTTTATTCAAATAGTTTATACAATAATCTTTCTAGACCAATAAATGGAGTTGGCTAAAATAAGATTCAATATTCTTTCAAGTTTATATAAAATTTTCTTCAAAAAATTATATTATTTCTAGACCAACAAATATAGTTCAATTTTTCTATTATAAATAAACATTTTCGGTTTATTATATTTATAGAAATATTTTAATTAATATCATATATCATATACAATTATACATAATATAATAAATCAATTAATCAATAATACTGCTTTTTATCAGACTAAAGACATCATCATTCATTAGGAAATAAGGTTTCTTTAAGGGATGATTTCAGGGTTTTGAAAAAAAGTTTTGATGCTAGATGTCATAAACTCATAATCAACATTTTCATTATTTTTTGTACGTGAAAGTCAATAGAAACTCAAACTTATGGCACACTAACTTAATACATACTACGAAATAAATCAAATAAAAAAGACAACTCACGGAATGAAAGATCACCCAAGTCACAATAATGGAGTATTGGAGATTTGGAGTGATGGAGTCGGCAACTCGGCACTTCGGTATCGTAGAACTCAGAAGACGTGAGTGAACGTGATTACGTGAATACGTGAAGAAGATGAACATCAAACAACCAAAGTCTAAACAATGAATGAGGGAATAAATCAAATGTTTTCAATTTTTATTTTTATTTTTGGTAGGCCTTAGTTGGTTATTTTGTTTTTGGGCCTGAGTAATTTTTGGTTTGGACCTCAAATTGAGTATTTTCTTTTTTTTGGCCCGTTAATAAATTAAAAAAATTTAAAAAAAATTCAGAAAGTTGGGGGGTCCAAGTCTCCCCCATGACCCCCATCCTCCGCTGACTCGATTCACCCGAACTTTCGCTGTCAAAGAGATCTAGTTGTTGCCAATACCTAATTAAGGTGTTGAAATACTAGATACCAGTTAGGTCTTCTTGTCGAAGATCATTTAAGAGACCTTTGACCTCAAATAATTTTGAGATATTTTCATTGTTAAGAGTACGTTTCTTTAGCTGCATCCCAAATCTCCTTCCCAAATCTCCTTGGCAGTGTTGTAAATCATGAAGTCTTTGTTGGAAGTAATTGAATTTTGTAGGGTTGAATCATTAAATATATTTAATGATGTGGGCCATTACAATTAATTTATGTTGAATTGAAAAAATCTCCAATAAAAAATAAGAATATGTAATTAGTGAATGGGTATGATGATTGGACACATTCATTCATAATTGGTGAATATGTATGATAAATGGACACATTCATTCAATATTTAATATGAACCATCAGATCACATAAAAATATGAAATGGTGTGATCTAAGAGCTCAGATTAATTAGACTAAATGGTACACATATTCATGAAGAGGCGTGTACACATTCAAAAAGACACTTCAAATTTTATAAATAGGGACCCCTAAATTCAATTTTTTCACACCAAATCAATTATGAATTAAATGATTTTAAATTCTATCTTCTCTCCAAAAAATTTCTTGAAATAATTTCTGAAGTTTTTTGTTCATTCTTTTCGAGAAGAGTGAAGTCATTCGTTAGTTCGACTGGTAAAGTTGGTATAGTGCAGTACCGACTTTGGAAGAAGCGTTGTATCTTAGGAGACATATATCATTTGATCCTGTTAGTACCTTTGCAGGGGACAAAATCTATCTTAAAGAGATTTACTACGACATAATCGCTTCATCTCATTCCTACATTTCTGTTTTATGTTTTTCTCGATTTTTCCCGTCAATTTTGCCAACAACTTTAAGATAAATTTTTTTATAACGTAATATATTTACGTGTTTTCAATAATAAAATATTTATATTATTTTTTGTAATCGTATTGTTACAGAAAGATGACTAATACAACTAAACATACTAGTGGAAAGATTGGCTAGAGTTCTAGGTCCAATCAATTTGTCATGCCGCCGGCCTTACAACATGGAAAATCAGAGAAATTCAACGACATTGACTTCAAGCGATGACAACATGTTCCTCACAAGAAAATTGGTTCGATACCTTATTAAGTCTGAAAAGGAAAAACGACATCCTATATATACTTGAAAGTGTGGAGTGTCTAGCAAAAGTGGCTATTCCACCTCTTCAAATGATTAAGTTAGTTCTTAAAAAGTGTTGATTGTATTTTTATCGGATATGTAATGAAGGGTAGTGCTTACAGATTCTTGTGCGTAAATCTGACATAATTGACATTCATGTCAATACAAATTATTAAAAGCTTAATGTACTTAATGAATTGTACAAGGCCAGACATAGCTTACTTGGTAAGTAATCTAAGTTGAAATACAAGTAACCTTAGTAATGAGCATTGGGATGCATTACTAAGAGTGTTAGGCTACTTGAAACGTACCAAAGAGTATTTATTACATTATGAAAAATATCTTCCAGTAGTTGAAGAATACAGTGACGCCAATTGGATTTCAGAAGCAGATGAATCTAAATCCACTAGTGGCTATGTATTTACTCTTGGTGGTGGTGTTATATCTTGGAAATCTTCTAGAAAAACTTGTATAGTTTGGTCAATTATAGAATCCGAGTTTATTGCTTTAGATAAAGCATTAGGAGAAGCAAAATGTCTTACAAACTTCTTAGAAGATATTCTTATATGGCCTAAGCATGTGCCTGCTATATGTATTCATTGCGATAACTAAGCAACTATAGCCAGAGCAAAAAACTTTGTGTATAACGGGAAGTCAAGACATATACGTCGTAGACATAATACCATTCGGCAGTTGCTCTCAAATGGAACACTATTTATTTGATTTTGTTAAGTCAAAATATAACCCAGCTAATCTTTTTACAAAAGGGTTTTCTAGAGATAATAGACTACACATCGAGAGAAATGTATTTGAAGCCTAAATTATAATGAGTCAACTTAATGGAAACCTAACCTGGCGACTGAAGATCCTACAGATTAGGTTCAATAGGAAAACTAGTTGTGAATGACTCGATGAGAAGCAATTTGAAATTTTAACTCATTCCTATTTCTATGATACGAAAGTACTGCCTACAAAGATTGCTAAGCATAAGCTTTGCTTTTAATGATGACTATATCGTGTAAAGGTACAAGTGGAGTATTGTAGAGTACTCTTTATAGAACATTACCTATGTTAGTGCGAACATGGCCGAATCTTTGAGAATTTTACTTAGACGAATTCTCTAAATCACTCGTAGAACCCAAGTAATTCAGGGTATAAATAATGAACTTAATAGAGAACCAAGTTTGATATGAAAGATGATGTGTTTGATCTATTGTATGGGCTTACAATAATGGCTGACAGTTCAAAATGTTGCATTCACTGATTAGTCAAGTGAGTTCGATAGATTCTTACTAAAGAAGGATCAAAGTGAAAGCTATCTATCTTGATGCGTTATTTTTCAAATAGTACTCTTCTTTTGTTTTCCTTGATTTGAGTCGACTTCTTCCTTTCTTGTAGAGGATTGTTGGAATTAATTAAATTTTATAGGGTTGAATCATTAAATATTTGTAATGACATAGGTCATTACAATTAATTTTGGTTGAATTGAAAAAGTCTCCAATAAAAAAACACGTCTTGGTAAATGGGTATGATGAATGGACACATTCATTCATAATTGATGAATATGTATGTTAAATGGACACATTCGTTCAAGATTTAATCTGAACTATCAGATCACAAAAAAAATATGAAATTGTGCGATCTAAGAGCTCAGATTAATTTAACCGAATGGTGCACCAATTCATGAAGAGGCATGCACTCATTCAAAAAGATACTTCAAATTCTATAAATAGAGACCTCTAAATTCAATTTTTTCATACCAAATCAATTTTGAATTAATTGATTTTAAATTCTCTATTTCTCTCCAAAATTTTGCTTAAAATAATTTCTCAAGTTTTTTGTTTCTTCTTTTCGAGAAGAGTGAAGTCATTCCTTGGTTCGACCGGCGAGATTGGTATAGTGCAGTACTGACTTTGAAAGAAGCGTTGTATCTTAGGAGACAAACGCCCGTTCATCCTATTAGCACCTTTGCAAGGGACAAAATATGTCTTAAGGAGATTTGCTACGGCATACCACGCTTCATCTCGTTTCTACATTTATATTTTATGTTTTTCTCGATTCTTTCAATCAATTCAGTCTTCACTTATTTCCTTAGTCATAGAGTTCAACAATCAGGATATGACCATGTTGTTCTCAGTTTTCCAGACCTTGTATTTCGGGTCTTCTTGTGCTGGTGCCTTTGCTATTTCGGTAAGGTAATTAGCTTTCTCTTTTCTAAAAATGAAAATCATAACTGACTGGAAGGTAGTTATGTTTAGTCAACTTGTAAACGGTGATTGGCAAAATGAAAGGGTTGGCACTAGTTTATCCACTATTTATGTGCTTTCAGGAGTGGATGACATAGCATACCCTTTGGATATGATATTCATGTCGCATTTGATCATTTGCGGATCTGGAAAGGTTGACAGAGGAGGGAAAATATAGTGGGTGAAAGAGAAAGTTATGAGTTGAGATAGGTATAGTATACGACAAGGAAAAATGGCTGAATCAAGCTGGACTACGAAGACCAGAGATCATGGCTCAATACCACAAAGAAGTCAAGAAGAAATGAAATGATTCTCATTCTATTTTCTCTTATTTTAAACAACTACAATCAAGAAAATAAATAGACCCAAATTCAACAACAATCCTGTCGAATCAGGAAACAAATAAATGATAAAACTTAATCCCATAAAGTTAGGGATTCAATAATAGTAAATAAAATCAAAGAACTTTATCTTCATAAAACAGGAAAAACTAATCCCTAAAATTATGAAACTATTCAACAGAAATAAAGCACTCACTGTTGGTCTGAATACTCTTTGCAATGACTATAAACAGAACTTCTTAATAGATTACAAGGCACGTGATTACATTTTCCATAAGACTTTATTTGTCCCTTACCAATGAGTGCACATGGATCCAAATAAGCCTCCAAGATACAATAGAATCAAACTAATATTTGTTGGCATTTATGTACTAACGACAACAAAACTTGAAAACAAAATTAATAGGACTTATATGAGAGTCTTTGTACTTAGATTCTACAGTATATCGAAGTACAAAAAGAGTTATGAAAATGAAGAGTAACTTTTTAAAAAAGTTATGAAAATGGTAAAGGAAACCAGAGAGAATTCTGAAAATATAATTTCATATATCAACAATGAAACTAGATCAATTCTTTTTATATAGTTGTTCACAAACTTTACCAAAGGATACAAACATTTGATAATGTATTTAGATTCGAATTACAATTAAAATTAACTAAAAAGTATCAAAAGGTACGACCAAAATGAGAAGAGAAGTGAACAAACATGAAATGCCTGTTTTGTGGGTGGATACAATTGTGGTCGTGGCTGTCCAGCAAATTTTCTAGCCTCTGTTTGAATTTCCTGCCTCCGATTTGATCATTCACTTTGTCTATCCTTTATTGATTAAAAACAATGTCATAATGATATTTATTGAAAAATCTCCCCAACAAGCCTTCACCATTTTCAAAAAATTGGAGTTTTGAAAACTTTCATGTATGTCCCTCATATTTGTGGATAAATAAAGGTGTCTTTTAGATGTGAAACTTCACTTAAGGAATATACCTCAAATGCCAACCAAGGTGGCATGGTAGCTAAGCTTTGAACCAGCAACCTTCTATGGCTAACCGGAAGTACTTCTTGCACAAGTATGAACATAAAACCAACACGTGAATAGGCCATGTATCATATATCCTGGGTTTCATTCATAAGTATCTTAAGTTTCTAGTCAAACTACTCTGGAGACGGCACCATCCCCGATATTTATATAGGTAGACTTATCGAGAATAGTAACATATTTAAAGTATTCCATAGATTTCTATATAAGTCTATTAAGAGCTACATAGCTCAACCTTTCTTTTCTTGATACATTTACAAACACTTACCTTGGGATAACATGTGTGTTTGCAATCATTCATATGTATGAATGTATTTTGCTCATTAAACCTAAGTGATTGATGTTTCAATTGTTAGGTTGAGTTTTCATCATTGATGATTTATGAGTTTCACTGCAATCTCGTTTTCTTTGATGTTTTCCGAACTAAATCCCTTGCACGGCCTTTTGTTAAAGGATTCATCAAGTTTTGACATGACTTGACATAGTTTCTGGTAATTATACATTCTGGTATTAATTGTCTTACCGAACTATATCTTGATCCAATATGTATAGGTTTGCCATTGTATATTTGGGGGTAATTAGCACATTTCATCCCTATCATTTTTTCTCATTGTGCAAAACATCTATATCCTTTGGATTTTGGCATATGGGTCCCTAAATAAACGTTTTTCTGCAGAAAAGGTCCCTATCGTCCATATTTCTTAACATTTGCCATTAAATTTAACAAAAGAGTTCATTTACACAAATAAATATAAACGAGATGGATGATTTGCGCAAAAACAGTTAATGATAAGGACGTTTTGCGCACACAAACGTTTATAGCCATATTTTGGGTCTTCTTCTTCTAGTAATTATAAAATTCCACAAAAACACAAAATCACATACATTGTAATATTACACTTAAATACACATTACAAGAACTTGACACATCCAAACAAATGTATGCTGCCAAATACATTCTATACACTTCAAGATGTGGTTTTTATAACTCACATTACAATCAACCTACAAAAAAATCTAAACACCAAGTTCTAAAATTGAATAACTTCTTCTCTTCTGCAAATTAAACAATTGTTCTTCATACGGATTCCTAGATCTAAGTAAACTAGGTATTATCTCTAAAGATCTGGGAAATATATGCGGGTCACTCCAAGCTAAGAAGCCATAACCTCCATTTTGCTGTACAAGAATTTCAATTTAAGATATCAATAAAAAAAAGACAAATATAAAAATAAAATTGTGATAGAGTAATTACCATACGGCGTTGGTACATAAGGAGTCGTCTACTAGGATTGGCTTGTGTACATGAGGTCTTCATCTTAATTTGCGTTCCACAGCTACACAAGCGACAATCTATTGTTGTTCTACTATGCAAGAAAAGGTTATGTGTATGATTTTGTATATAATTGTTTTCAAAAAAATATATGTATAAAACCAAATACATTGTAATATTACCGTTGTTGGGTTGGGTAGGAAAAATAAATTTTTGTGCCTTGGCGATAGGGAAGTTTTGCACAATGAGAGCAAACGATAATATTACAATGTATTTGATTTGATATGTTTGTGTGGAATTTTATAGTTGATGGAAGAAGAAGACCCAAAATCTAGCGTTAAACGTTTGTGTATGCAAAACGTCTCTATCGTTTACTGTTTTTGCACAATCCTCCTTGTTTAGATTTATTTGTGCAAATTAATCATTTTGTTAATTTTAACAGCAAATGTTAATGAATGTGGATAACATGGATCTTTTCTGCAGAGAAACGTTTATTTAGGGACCCAGATGCCAAAATCTAAATGATGTGGACGTTTTGCACAAAGAGAGCAAATGATAGGAACTAGATGTGCTAATTACCCTGTATTTGGCTATAAGCTCTAGACAACGTTGTTTTACTATTGCAGCGAATTGAAATTGGTTGCATAGGTTTAGGCCAAATAGGAATTTCCCATAATAAATTCCTTAATCATCCTGCTTCCTTACTACATGAAGCAAGTGCTATGACTTTTATGGTAGAATCTGCAATAGATGTTTGTTTCTTCGAACCCCATGCTATGGCACCTCCACCAAGTGTGAAAATCCATCCACTAGTTGATGTATGATATTATGTATCAATGATCTAATTAGCATTGATAAATCCTTCCAAGATTTGAGGGTAACTCAAATAATGTATGACATAATCCATAGCACCTCTTAAATACTTTACAATTTTATAGACTGCTTGCCAATGTAATTGGCTTGGATTGCTCGTATACCTACTTAATTTTTCAATAGTATAAGCAATGCCTGACCTTGGAAATGTTATTGCATACATGAGATACCCAATTCCATGTGTATATTCTAATTGAGATACCGTTTTACCACTGTTAAAATATAATTGACATTAGAATCAAATGGTATAGATATCGATTTGTAATCACAAGGATGAAACTTTTTTTAATACTTTCTCAATATAATGAGATTGTCTAAGTATGATCCTGGTATCTTTCTTTATAATTTTAATTTCTAAAATCATATCAGCAAGTCTCATATCTTCCATATCGAAGTTATATGATAACAAAGACTTAATATTGTTAATATTTTCTAAGTCTGTTCCAAGAATTAAACATATAATCTACATATAAGCAAATTATGATACCTTTGTGCCCATTAAATTTTCTATATACAAACTTGTCTGATTCATGGGTCCTAAATCCATTTGCTTTTGGAGCCGGTTTAAGTCCATATAATGACTTAATCAAATTACAATCTTTATGTTCTTGACCCATTAGGATAAATCCTTCCGTCTGTTCCATATATATTTCTCCATCTAGTTCTCTATTTAGGAATGTTGTTTTAACAACCATTTGATGGATTTCTAATTTGAATTTGGATGTCATAGCTATCTGATAAGTGTAATTTATACACTTATATTGATTCATTAAATGAAGAGTTTTCGTATAATTCTAAGTATTTTAGAGTCGATATCTATTGAGTTTTTGTTCATTTTTGTGATTGTAGGACAAAATCCCCGAACTCAAGTCACATAGGTGAAATCGGCGAGTAAATGAGAATAAATTGAGTTTTTGAAGTGAATATCAAGAGCCAAACATTAGAGGATGAGAAATAAGATACATCAATAGATTTAAAGTTTTTTGGAGTGACAATGAAGAGTTGAAGTGAATTATCAAACATCCGAAAGCCGAAGAAGCAAATTGAGAAACTACAACCAACACATATAGAGAAATTAGAGCACAACTTTTGTTAAAAACGTCTAAATTAGTCAAATGATACACCATTGGAAATATAATTGAATTACGGTTCTAACACTTTTTACGGATCACAATTTGGAGTTTCCCACGAGAAGTTATGACCATATGAAAATCAGTCACCGGTGGAACATGATTCTGTCCGCTCGAGCGGGCACTGTTTCCTCGCTCGAGCAGACTGTGCTGCGGCCAATTACTTATTTGTGTTAAAATTTATTTTTGTCATGTTTTTTGGGATTTAGGGCACGAAATTCAACCCTAATTGGACCCGTATAAATAGGAGAACTTTTATAACGATGGGGGAGTAAAATTTGGAGAAAACAAAGAAGGCAAAACACAAGATCTTTACAAGAATTTCTTCATCCGGGCAAGATTATTGGGATTTCAAGCAAGAGAAATTTGGAATTCTTGGGCAATCCATTGAAGACATTCAAGAGGGCCAATTTAATCTTCAAAGTTCTTCTTGCAATCAAATATTTTAGGTGATAAATTCTCCATTTATTATGTGTTTTTGTAAATTAAACATGATGGTCTAAACTCTTTATGCTAAGGATGATGATGTAAACCATATGTTGAAGTTTTAATTTAAGAATTTCCGTTTCTAATCTTAATTTGTGTTTGTTTGATTTATGCCATGGTTTTAATATCCGTTTGAATGATTGATCACCGTTTAAACGTGTTTGTGATTTATTTTCGTTTCTGAAAGGTTCAAAATAGATTAGCTCATTATGGTTTTAAACACCAAGTCCTATAGAGATTATGAATAATTTCTTATGCTTGGTGTAATCAAATTTGATAATCTTGATATTGAAAGCGTTTTTGTATATTCGTATTCAAAATAGGAATATTTTGGAACTTATATGAAAATAGGTTTAATTCTACTCGAAAGAGATTATTAGATAACTTAGGATTATCGATTGTTAATTTGAACATAAATTGGATTAGAACGTATGATTTCGAGGATTAAAATAGATACTAATGGTGGAGTCGGATTCCTAGCATAAATTCTTTACTTGATTTTTCTCCAAAAACTATATTTGCATTTAGTTAAATCGTAGTTATAGTTTAGATAATTTCATACTTTCTTGATCCATATATTTATTGTGTGTATTCGATTCAAGCTCGAATTGGTCGAAATTAAGCTAAAGTCTAATCCTCGTGGGAACGATACTCTTTTACTCACTTTTTACTATTACTTGTCAACGAACCCGTACGCTTGTAGGATTTCACCGTACACTATCAAAGTTCTTATTGTAGCCGTCGTGGCACGAGTGCATAGGTATCAAAATAATCAAGGTCTTCTTTTCGAGTAAAGCCTTTTGCTCCTAACCTGACTTTGAATTTAGATGGTTCCATCTACCTTCATTTTCTTTTTGAAGATCTATTTGCAATTGATAGGCCTAGAACCAGGTGGAAGGTCTACTAACTTCCATGTCGTGTTAGTCATAATAGATGTCATTCATCATCTATTACTTCTTTCCAAAATAAAACATCCTTTGACTTCATTTCCTCTTCATAAGTAAGAGGATCCGACTCAATGTACTGCATGATTGTAGTTTGTTTAATGTGTGAGTCCCTAGTACCTTTTACTTAATGCATGATAAAATCTGGTCCATAAGATTTATCCTTTCTAACCCTTTTACTTCTCCGTAATTATGGAAGACCATCTTTTTCAATCCTTTTGTTAGGTTCTCTTTCAACTGGAGGAGAATGATCTGGATTTGCTAACTTAAGAATAGTAACAAATTAATTTTCATAAAATACAATATCTCTAGATTCTATAACAGTATTAACTTCACTAGTGTTATTAGGTTCTATAACTGGAAACAACTTTTACTATGTTCAGCATAGTCTATGAAGATGCAATATATTCCCCTCTCCTATTTTCTTTATTTTTTGTTCATGAAGTCTAACAATAACTCTACAACCCCAAACACGCAAATAGAACAAATTAGATTTTCTCTTTTTCCATAATTCATAAGGGATAACTTTGTTTCCTTTACTAGGTACCCTATTTAAAATATGACAAGCACTTAAGAGAGATTCACCCCAATATCTTTTACTTAACTCTGAATAACATAACATTGAATTTGCCATTTTAGTTAAAGTTCTATTCTTTCTTTCAGATATACCATTTTATTGAGGAATATAAGCAATACAAGTTTCATGAATGATACCTAAGTTTTCACAGAAACCTAAAAATTGATATTCACCTCCTATATCACTCCTAGGACATTTTATTTTGGCGTTACAAAAGTTTTCTATTTCATTCTTATAAATTTTGATTTTTTCTAAGACTTCATCTTTAGTACATATAAGATAAACATACTCATGTACTAGGAGTATCATGCAAATCACATGCATTACTATGCATAAGTTGTAATAAAACTGATTTTCTTTCAAATTTAGAAAATAGAGTCTTAGTGATTTTAGTTTGAGCACATACTTACATTTTTCATTCATGGCACATGATACACTTCCGTAATAGCGAGGGTTTTTCTGGAAGTAAACTCCAATTTGACATCTCATTTGCCTTGAATAGCTGGGGTAGAAAAAATTTCCATGTAGAGAACTTTGCCATATTTAACATGCTCATAAGTAGTGAAGAGACTTTGATCCTTACACACTGCCTTGTAGCACTTGAATCGATCCACCACTTATTTTCATCTTCTACAACAAATGACTCACTTATCATTGTTACAAAATTGGAGTTACCCCCTTGTTTTTGTTTCTTCAAAAGGTAACAATTCCCTTTTGATGTGTCTTAGTTTACCACAATTAAAGCATGATCCTCTTTTCTTCTTTGAGTCATTGACTTTGAAATCACTCTCTCTCTTCTCGTTGTTCTTTGAAAAGTGATGCTTTCCATTGTTGCCCTTTCTGGTTTCTTTACCTTCCTCCACCACATGGACTCTAGATGATTGACCATTTTGTTCCTCAAAATTATTCATTCTGAATTCCTCTTATATACGACGACGATGGCCCAAATCCTCAATGGATATATCATCCTTCCTATGCTTTAGATTCTTTTGTAATCTTTCCAAATAGAAGGGAGTTTATCAATGACAAAGGAGACCACAAATGACTCATCCATATTCATGTTATGTTGTTGAAATTGATTATAAATACACTATCTAATGAAATTGTTCTATAACTTTTCTACTATCTACCATTCTATATTTATGAAATTTCAAACCTAAAAATTTCTTGCTTGTGGCATCTTTTGACATGTATTTTAGCCTCCAGTACATCCCAAATTTCATTTGCGCTTTTTCTTGCCATGGTATTGGTCGAATAGTGTCGAACATTGAATTGCAAATATGACCTATGCAAATCATCTTGTTCCCATTTTTGCGCATTACCCAACGTTTTTTCTTCTATTTCTTCCAGCTTTGGAGTGGTGTGCACATATTCCACATTCAGAGTTGTGAGAAGAAAGTGAAGTTTATTTTGCCAACACCGAAAATTTGCACCATCAAAATTTTCCAACTTCACGAAATCAACTAGGAAACCCCCCCCCCCCCCCCCGCCCCCAGCTCCGCTCCGCTCCGTTCCGTTCCGTTCCGTTCCGTCCCGTTCCGTCCCGTCAGTAAAGACTTGTAATACACAAACTATAAGTCTTAAGATTGTTGAGAATACTCTTTGCAATGAGTAGAAACCAAACTTTGCAGTAGATTCCTAGACACGTGATTACACTTTCTTTAAGACTTTATTTGTCCATTACCAATAAGTGCACACGAAATCCAAATAAGCTTCTAAGATACAATGGAATCAAACTAATATTTGTTAGCGTTTATGCACCAATGACGACAAAACTTGAAGACAAGATTAATATGACTTAAATGAGAGTCTTTGTACTTCGATTTTGTAGTATGTCGAAGTACAAAGGAAGTTATGAAAATGAAGAATAATTTGGAAAAAGATAACTGAAAATGGTAGAGAAAAACAAAAGAGAGATTCTAAAAATATAATTTCATATATCAACAATGAAATTAGATCAATTCTTTTATATAGTTGTTTACGACATTTTTCGAATGATAATGTTACCACCATATTTCGGTGAAGCATCCACATCAGCAAATGTCCCCTAAGCCCTGTAAAGGCCCTATGAAGGCCTCGAAGGCTTCATAAGTCCAGCGAAGGCCTCTTGAATTCGTAAAAGGCCTTGAAGGCCAGCAACATATCAACACTCATGAACCAAAGTGCAGCGAAGCCCATGAAGGGCATCGACGCTCATGGCCAATCTAGTGAGCTTCGCTGGGCTCCGAATCTATTGTAATTCGCAGGCAGTATAATATTTCAGAATGATCAAAGATATGCTTAAGAAATATTGTGTTTGATTGACACGCGAATTTTCACAAGAAAATCAAATATCAATCTCCTAAAGATCAGGCAATGTAATCAGAGAAATCAAATCAAATAACGGCTAAAATCTAGAAAATTGTATTGACAACCGATTATCCTTATCCCGTAAGGAATGAGGATCTAATCAGATATCTAATTGATTGTTTTCCTCAATCAATTAGAGATCTAAAGTTATAAATACAACATCTCCAGTTATTCAAATATACGCATTATTCTCACCCTTAAACTCTGCTCAAATTTCTGCATGCTTGTCTCTCCCACACCCAAAAGCACTCCCCCTCCCCGTATATTATTATATGTATCAGCAGTTGACTTGGTCGTCGGAGTACCAACGATCATCGGACCTTTTTTTCTTGGTGATCTTAGTACATAACGGTCATCCTAATAACATACAGGCTGACAGATAATTGACTAGAGATCTATTGACACGTGAATAGTGCAGAATCCAACGTCAACATATACAAACAATCAATAATGTTTTTATATTCAATTTACAACTAATATTGACTAAAAAATATCAAAAGCTACGGTCAAAATTAGAAGAGAAGTCATGCCTGTTTACTTGGTAGATACACCCGCGACTGCCCTCAAAATTTATGGCCTCTGTTTGAATTTCCGACCTCCGATTTGATCGTTTTGGTTCATTTTGATCCTTCTCTTTGTTTATCCTTTATTGATTCAAACCAATATCGAAACGACAATTATGAAAAAGATCTCTCCAACACTCACACAGATTCAAATATTGTCCCATGTATTGTACGAGTCCTTAGAGTCTAGAGATCTCCAGAAGGCATCTTTTAATTGCAAAATTTTATTTAACACTGGATCAGATCCAACAGTACCAACTCAAGAGCAAGTCTGACAATGTAACATTTGCAGTTTTGTTCAACACTGTTGTTTGGCAATCCCATGTCTTAACCTCTTGTTCAGAAATTTTATCTACTTGAATCAACAATGTTTCTTAGTAAAAATCAATTCAATTTTTGAGAAAACTCTACATTATGTTTATATTTCTAAAATCACTTATCAAAGAGAATATTGAGCAAAATTTCGTCTAAAATCAATGTTAGGAATATAAAATATAAAACTCAAAAAAGAAAATTGAATAGAAAAATATAAAAACTAGCAAAAAAATAAAAATAAAAATAAAAATGTGAAAAGGGACTTTGGTGTGCTAGAATTGAAAAAATATAGGGTGTTAGTGTAATTTGTTCTAATAATTAGCCTTCTTGTATGAATTCACATGAAATAGACAAAACATGGTTATATTCATACTACATTTTATTATATACCATATTTTAATTGTATAAAAAGTTTTTAATTTTTATTTATTATCATTATTTATGTCTTTAAATTTTTTTTATCAAATTATTATATTTAACATTCTATTAATTTACACATCTTGTTTCTATTAACGATTTTTCTCTAAAAATTCTATTAGTTTGTTTTAAAATGAGGGACAAATATTTAATTAAAATTTTGTATTCATTTAATTTTTTGCTTATTTAAAAATATGAGGGAAAAATGAGTTTTAATGTTCTTTTTTAATGAAATATTTGGACGGCAACTGTTACTAAAGACAATATGTGTTAATTAATGAAAGATTGATGATAAGAATGTGATGAAAATATATAAGAGATATAATTGTAATAATAAGTAAAGATTATGGATTTTTATGCAATTTAAATATTGTGCGGTTATTGAAAAATGTTTTGTGAATATATTCAGCTTTTAAAAATATATATTGAGAATTGTTGTATTAGAAATAAAGAAGAAAAAGATAAGAGAAGAGGAGGCAACACAGCAAAATGAGCACAGTTAAAGCGGTAGCCATTATCTCCGGCGATAACAATGTCAAAGGCGCCGTCCAATTTCTTCAACAACACCCCACTGGTCAGTAATTCCATTCCACTTTCTGTAATTATGATCAATTCTTGGATATGAAAGGGCCCAAAGGAATGATTGTATGGTGTTGTACAGGAGCCACCCGTGTCAAAGGAAGAATTAGTGGACTCAGTCCAGGCCTCCATGGTTTCCATATTCACGCTCTTGGAGACACCACCAATGGCTGCAATTCCACTGGTCAGTAGTCACTATGCAACCCCTCCGTTTATTTTTCTATAATTTAACACACCCCTATTCCGTAGTTCATGGGAACAGCTTGATTGCGCATATCCTATTAACTATAGCTTTTGGAAAAAGTGATTATCTCCCTACATCAGTTTGTATCAGAAGAGGTTTCTTGTTTGATTATCTAAGGAGGGGGGAATGATGCGGAGCATCACTGATCTTTGGGGTGGGCCTACTGCATAGGGGGTTGGGAAAAGTGGTTGCATCTCCGCACATAACAAGCAAACATTAGGAATTGAATTTCTACTTTCAAAAGAATCTTATCAATAGAGTTCAGCTGACCTTCCCCTGAAAGATAGTTAACATGTAATTTAATTTGTGATTTTCAGCGATTACACTTTGGTTGGGATGATTAAGATCTGAATATGTCTAATACTAGTGATCCTTTCAATTTAGGACCCCATTTCAATCCATCGAAGAGGGATCATGGAGCTCCAATTGATGAAGAACGTCACGCCGGTGATCTGGGAAATATAGTGGCTGGTCCAGATGGTTTGTTTCATATTCAATGTTGTATTTTAGGAATTGGATCCATCAAATAATTATCAGGTAGATTTAGTTTAATGTTTGCATTGCAGGGATTGCTGAGATTTCAATTACAGACAAGCAGGTATATCACGGTGAAGGTTACACTCATTGATTATAACAGCCCTCAAATGCATATTTCCTTGTTCCAGATGATGGTAAAAAGCTAAAATATTCCTACTTATACACAATATCAAGGTAAAGGTGTAAGTATAGAGTTCTGTCTGTTGGTCCAGAAATTTTAAAAGGCCATTGAATCAACAGGGCATTGTTGAAGAGAAGTATACTTTCATTATCATTTCGAAATTTAGCATTTTAATATATAAATTATTCTTCAGTATACAGATATTAATGCAGAAATATAATGTTCATATTTTTTTTATAAACAGCCCATTTCAACAAAGATAAGATTTTGACAAAAGTGCAGTGATAAGCAAGGTTTTCAGTTAACCTAATAAGGTCATGGCATCAATATTGGCTCCATGCATGATTCTTGGGGGCATGCAGCTGTGTAGAATAGCTGGGATGTGCAAAGCATCATTTTGGTGTAGCCCCAGAGAGTACTGATTGTGTGTGGTTACAATAAAAGTGTTCAAATTATGAAGTTGATAATACCATGAATTATCACCAAGTCTAGCTTGGTAGCTGAACCCTCCACTAGAGTTACTCCCTTGAGGAAGCAAACTGTGTTATTGATCTTGATAACACTGCTGGGAACTATATTTCGAATGGTTTTTCCTATGACATGACGACGGGATTATAGATATTCTAGATTGTAGATGCTGTTAAATGATGCACAAGAACCTAGTGTTGATGGTTGGTATTATTTAATATGCGATTCTGGCGTTACTTCTACTGTTTGTTATTTATAGATTCCACTGACTGGTCAGCATTCGATTTTGGGGAGAGCTGTTGTTGTGCATGCCGATCCTGATGACCTAGGAAGAGGTATCTTTCTAGAAATGCTTACAGTGTTTCAATTTGATGATGTCCCGACTTTTGGTCTCTCTGTAGAGCTGCATGTTGACCTTGAGAATAATTGTGTGTGTAAGATTACAAGACGCAGAAAAATTATGACTTTTTCCTCTGTTCCGTGCGGTCTATTGCATTTGTCTTGCATCTATACTTCCCATTTGTTGGTTATCAAGTGTCAACTAATTGATTGGGCTGTGCAACAGGTGGACATGAACTTAGCAAGACCACTGGAAACGCGGGTGCCAGAGTTGGATGTGGTAATTCTATATACATATTTACTAATTTATCTCTCCTTGAATTTGGTTTAGGAGATGTTTGCTTGTAACAAGTGGCGTGGGGGATTAATACGACTGGATGGCTAAAAGGACTAATTTCTGAAGATGAACTTTTGGATTTATTTCAGTGATGAGATATACTGCATCAATGTAGCCTATATATTACTGCTATAGCAATTTGGTAAGTTCCATCATGGCACCTAATGGATAGATTGTTAATGAGAAAGAACAGTGAAGACCAGTAAGAAAAGGAAAATTGGGGTTGGGTAGGAAGAAGGTACCATTTAAGATATCATAAATTCTGAATCTATTTTATTCGTGTTCACTGATTTTGTAGTTCATTTTCTATCATGTGGAATGTTTCCTCTGTGGTGGCTTTTTGATTTAGCGGAATTTTACCATTTGCCCTTTTTATGCATGTATTGCCACATACAATGGATCTTACGTAGTAGTATGTCGTGTTCAGTTCAAGTGTATCGAAAATTTCTTTAACTGCATTGGCTTAGCAAATATATTCTTTGGCGCTTACAATCTCTACTGGCACTTTTGGCAGGTATCATTGGACTTCAATCGTCTGTTTAGCACTTCTTATCTCACGATTGTACTTGAGCCAAACATGCTATGGTCAGATCCCATGTTGGGATCTCTGAGTATCACTCTCTTAACATGTACGGTGTCTGAATCTGATGATATTGGAGTTTTGGAGCTTTATGACTTGGAACTTCCTTTTCTAGGCAGCCATTCATTTTTTTGGCGCATAATGAAATTCCGATTTGTTTGGTTGAAATTTAGGCTGTAAAAAAATTAAAATCAAAATCAACAATTAATTTTAACCACATTTCATAGACCAGAATTTTTATTAAGTTTTTATTAAGTTTTCAGTCACGCATTTTACCAATTTTTTTATCAAAATTTACTAGAAAGTTCCACCAAACAAGTGCTCAAAATCTCACCTATTTTGTAAGTGAGCCTTAAACACCAGCGCTTGACTCGTAAGTACAAAGCCTCAATAACATCCACACAACCAAGAGGCAAAATAGGGGGAAAAAAATCTAGAAAACATGCTCTTAGCTAATCCACCACAAAGGTCAAGTACTAAGGCCACTCAGGATGTGCAGGCCAAATTTCACTGGGGAAAAAACCGAGGCCTATAGGACGTCTAATCTTGCATCCCATTTCCACTATTTTTCTCCAAGATTATATTTCTGCTTATTACTATACAAGTCTGAGATTTGACGAGCAAAAACACAACACAGAGGGTAAAGCCATGCAGGCAAAGAAAACCATATCAAACATAGAAATTCTAAAATTTCGGAGATATCAAAGTGCTAGACGTGAATCAAGATGTTCTCAAACATGTATAATATCCCCCCGGCTTGTTAGCTATAGATACAGGATTAACTGTTTTGTCATGATGACCATGCAAATTCTAGTCTGCACGTTTGCTAGCACAATGGGAGGCTGTCGATAATTTCCTATCCTCTCAGCCAAGTGTTTCTATATGATGAGTTGTCACGAAGTGAAGCATCATGGGGTTTATATTCCATTACATAGCTATGGGGAAGCTTGAGGTGTCGCTTGATGGCATCCCTCAGCGCCATTACAGCCTGGTACAAATACATCCGAGTTAGCTTCTTGCAATGTTTAGCTTAGTCAATGAGACAAGAGCTCGGATGACAAACTAAATACTGCTTACCTGATGATCAGATGCATTGCGGTTCCACACACTTAATATGTCCTCGTTAAAACGGATGCTTAATACCGCACCACTAATGTTATCGCCATAATCAAGTTGGTCACCCACTAGCGCTAGAACCTGCGTGTAGATTTTCATAAAGAGCTAATTTTATCCATTAAAAAACATTCTATAATTCCATAACATGGACAGCAAGTATAGGTAGAATCCCAAAAATATTATGATACGTGATAGAGCAAAATGGAAGAAAAGTATCCATGTTTACAACTGATAACTGGGCTTTTTTGAGTTTTGCATCTTTTCTTGAGAGGGAGGGGGTGTTTAGTTTCACTAATAGCCATTGAACTTTGCACTTAGTTTCTCTTTGGCGACAGTCAGACTGATATAACTGAATGTTACAACATGTTTCATTCAACCCACCGATTCAGTTTGGCTTCCATTTTTGGCTGAATATTCTACATGCTCGTATGCCAAGTCGTAAGATTTAATTGGAAATCCTAACAATTGATGACTTGGCACACAGACGCGTAGGATTTTCAGCTAAAGAATGAACGTTAAACTGAATTGTAGGTCTGAATAAAACAATTTGTGAAGTTGAGTGATGAATCTGAAACAAATTAAAATTAAGTAGCCAAGGTGACACTAAGTTAAAAGTCCAGTGGCCATCAGTAAAATTAAACCATTGTTGTACAGTATGTTGGTACGCAGTCCAATATAATAGGAAGCGAAAAATATCAATGCAATAATGGTAGAGAACTATTTAAAACTTTGGGGTATATAAAGCAATATTCAATTGAAGGACAGAGAATTGTTATCACGTCTCTTTAATGACTAGACAATGAAGGTTCAAAGAAGTTGCACAGGAAATACAAGAATTCTGATTCCCGCGAATAGTTATCAAAGTCGCACGTAGATGAACGATCAGGCTAACAAGCCAAAAACAGAAAGTAGGAAGGAAACTGGAAAGACAGGAAATCAATTTCATAGAGCCAGATGACATGAAATCCCATACCAGGTCCTCCCAAAAGCGGCCCGAGACAGACTTTTTAAATCTAATAATCCATTTCCCACCATTGCAGTTAGCAGAATCCTGATCAAAGGAAAATAACACAAGAATAAAAATTTCGTTTTTAAAAGAATTACTAAAAGAAGAACTAAAATAAAGACGGAAGAAAACAATTCACTAACTCAAAGCCGCAAAATCATACCTCCCACAGTGGACGAATGCCCTCCTTGAAAAGATGTAAATCAGTTGGACTTGGCATTGTCAAGGGGCGAGCCAAGTGGCAGTAACAGACCCAGAAACTTTCAACCTATGTGCAATCAACTTTAAACTGTAAGAATAATGCATTAATCCAGCAAGTAGAACTGAAATTAATGGGAAATGCTAAAGCTTTACATAGAACTCACATTTCGGTGAAAGGCAAAAAGCTAGGCCAATTTTAAGCTCTTACACACATTTACATTGAAGAGAGAAAAAACTTACCGTGCTAAATTCTATGATCTTCTTTATATTGTCCTCGTATGAAGTTTGAGTTCGAACACCTGGTGTTCGGCGAGTGTACCAAAATACAAATTTGTGCTGACAATCACATCGAAGCAAGATAAGTTGTTTTATCATCATTACAAAAGGATACAACATCACGGGAACATTAGGTAACCACAATGTCACATTGATAAACAGTATCTTTCCGACAAGTACGAAACCATCAACAAATATCCTTCTTATGTAATCAACATAGGAATGACCTTTATAATGGGAATAGTATTTCTTGAAATCACAAGAAAAAAGTTAAATGAAACCTCCAGGAAGAAAAGAATAAAGAGGCATCCAGAAGCCTTAATATACTCATTCATAAATTCCAGAAGATGTTTTTATGTGTGTGAATTGCATTTTGGGGAGAAAAGAATGAACTGAGATTAGATGATAACCTTTTTGGTTTTATTATTACAATTTTTCAAAATTATTGACAGCCTATAGTCACACCACAATGTTGTCCTAAAACATCCGGCAACAATTAAAGCATTCTGGTCTTTCCACTATAAATCAGTAAACTCGTAATCACAACGACACGGCCTCGAAGAAAAGATAGAAGACCCTTATTATCATGCATTATTTCAACTATCGCTTTAAGAGGTACAGATAAGTGATTAAACAAATATAGGAAAGACAGCAAAAGATGAAGATAATGCTGTTGAACAAAATATAGGGGATTGTTCCTTAACTTTCCATTCTCTTCCCAAAGTCACTCTATGTAGTTAGAACGAGCTCAGCTGAACTAGATTTAGCATATTAAAAGTATCTGGAACTGATTGCTGGGCACCAACATTCCCTCTTATTCTACGGTTTGGAAAATATGGCGGTACCACTGATTATATTATTCCCAGAGAGAAACATTGCAGAGATGAGGAGATTGAAAGGAATTCTAGCTAAAGAACGAAAGATCAAAATTCTTGGTCAATTGAAGTATTTCTCGAGGATGGAGGTTGCAAGGTCCAAGTCTGGAGTTTTTATTTCCTCTAGATCTTCTTAGGAGACAGGTATGCTGGGATGCAAACCAAATAATCTTTCCATAAGACAAAACTATAAATATGGAGGAAGTACAAGTGGAGCCAAAGTAGAAAGAGAAATATACCAGCATCTTGCTGGAAATTGATTTATTATTTATCTCAAACTTGTCCAGATTTGTCCTTTGCAATGAGTGTTGTTAGCCAATCATGCATTCACCGTGTGAAGAACATCAAGAAGCCATTTTTAGAATACTCATGTTTCTAAAAAGAACTCCAGTTATTCAAGAAAGGAAGTTATTTGCAGGTAAAAGTATACACAAATGGTGACTGGCAGGATAAATGAGTGATAGGAGATCGACTTCAGGCGATTGTACTTTTGTTGGGGCAACCTAGTAATGTGGAGTGGAGAGGCAAAAAACAATAGGTTGTGGCAAGAAGTAGAATTGCAGTAGCACAAGGAATTTGGGTACTGTTATATGGAAACTGTTACTTACTGAGCTAAAGATTGAATTAGAGTTTCCAGTGAAGTTTTATTGGGGTAGCAAAGCATCAACTAATACATTGATCGTGATCTAGTGCAACAAGATAAGACGGAGCATGTTGAGGTGGATGATATATCATCGATGAAAAAATTGAAGATGGACTATTATTCGTGCCTTACATTCTTAAACAGCCAGCTCACAAACTAACTACGGGATTGACTAAAGGGCTGCAGGAGCATCCATTTCATGATATTCAGGCAAACTAGGAACGAATGATGTATTTGAACCAGGTTGGCCGTTGGAGATTCTTATGTGTATAGTTAGATACATTTGTAAACACATAATGTAGATTTATTCTCGTCTTTGCCATATTTGTCTTCACAAACAAATATATACTTATAGAAAGCATTAGATGCAACCCTGAAGTCGTGGGAACTGAATCCTGTTCATATCAAAAGTACTTTTTTCTCTCTTTCAAATACTTTAAATCTTTTTCTCGAATATCAGAAAGAACCCTGGTTCAACGGCTCAGGCTCCAAAGAAACTAGTAAGGCCAATGCAACAAATATAACTCTTTTTCATTTCTAAAACTTTATCACAATTCATCTATAATCCCACTATGATACATCTCTAAACACTATCATAGTATGTCTTTGATACTTCGTCGTACGCATCAAAATCATATGGAGTCTTTGTTTCCAACATCACTCAATCACTGATAGAAATTAGTTACTTCATATGAAAATTAGCAAATAAAAGCAGGAGCATTTATCATCTTTGAAGTTTGAACTAGTAATTGTCATGTCTGTGATTCTTCTTCTTTATTATTTTTCATTTACCTGAATCTGAATCAAGTGATTAATAAGCAAAATGTAGCCCAAATTTCCCAAACTCTTCGATGCATAGAGTAATGCTATACAATGATATAAAGAGCAAAACTATAGGTACAAATGTGAAATGTCCCATATTTACCCGGAAATGAAATTCCGAGACATGTGGACATGGATACAGTTTATACGTATAGAAATTGTATGTGTACGCCTGTATGTACACGTTCACGCATAGAGAGAAAGACGAGACGAACCTTGAGAGGGTGAAGACCAGCTTTGAGATCGAGTGCGATGCGTTCGCGGTCTTCGATTTCTCTGTCAGCGGGAACGGAATAGGCAGCCGGCGGTGTATTGTTGTTGGAGTTGATATTCTCCTGTTCGTTTTTTTCCGCTACCAATTCCATTAGCTTTGCTCTCAGCCACCAAGCCCTAGCTTTTGCAATTTGCAGAACCTCTTCGTTGATTATTGAATTGATTGTTTGAATGACGGTGGGGTGAAGGATTCCTTACCATTTCGGCTTGTTGGGCTCCTCAGTGGGCCAATTCAAACAGTTTGGTTTCTTGGGCTCCTCGGTGGGCCATTTCAAATCGTCTGATTTTCTTGGGTTCATAGACGGGAGACTTATAGATTATTACACCCACTACTTAACAATCTTAAAATATTTCTAAATCTAACAACTTAACAAATTTATTTTAAATATACTACATTCTTAAAATTATATTAACTAATAGAATAATAAATTAATTATTTACACGATAAGTCCTCCATCTTTATAATATCTCTACTTTAATCCATGTACTTTATCTTTCATTTCAATTTCGTCCTCTTTTATTTGTAACTCAAATCTTTCAACTTTTATATTTTCACAAGTTGATCTCTATATTTATACTTTTATATCAATTTAGTCCTTTATAGTATTACTATTTGATACAGATGTTACAAATAGTATTTTGTATAACGAATATGTTACTGAATATGTTACATATTATATTATGTTATTTTACACATCAAATTTACATGAATTAGTATTCTGTACCACTAATATTACGTATGTTACAAATGATTAAATGAATAGTTTTATTCGTTAAATTTAACATTGTGTTATATATCTATATCATAATGATGTTACATAGTATCAATAGGTTTTTAGAGTTCAATGTGTATATTAATACGAACTTATTGAAGTTTATAGTTAGTTTTGTAGTTGTAACAGCTGTAACCGTTTCTGTATAGTATCGCGATCTGATACAGATGTTACAAATGATATTGTGTATCACTGTTTGATACAGATGTTACAAATAATATTTTGTATCACTGATTATGTTACAGATTATATTATGTTATTTTACACAGCATGTGTTACATGAATTGATATTTTGTATCACTGATATTTTACATTTCAATTTGTAACACAAATTGTTACAAAATATCATTTATAACATTTGTATCAAACATTGATACACAATATCATTTGTAACATATGTATCAAATAGTGATACTATAAAGGACTAAATTTATATAAAAATATAAATATAGGGATCAAGTTGCAAAAATCTAAAAGTTGAAGGACTTAGGTTGCAAATGAAAGAGGACAAATTTGAAATGAAAGATGAAGTATAGGGACTAAAGTAAAAATATTATAAAGATAAAAGACTTATCGTGCAAATAATCAAGAACTCAAGAATCAAATTTGGGTGAATTCACATAGAAATATCTTTTTGTGTATAGATTTGATTTTAATTTATTATTTTATTAATTAATATAATTTTAAGAATGTAGTATTTTTAAAATAAATTTGTTAAATTGATAAAATTTAAATTATTTTCAAAAAGTGGTTTATTTATGAAAAAATCTCTTAGATATATGAACTACCTTTAGTTAGCATTATCATATTTACTGAACAAAACTATTAACCACATGAATACTGGATTGAGACTTGGGATTTTTTATTTATACTAGATATCATCACAACTATACTGGACTTAATCAAATGCCCAATAACAGATTTGATATTATCACAATTTCTAATTAATGATCTGTTACTGTTTTAAATAAAGATTATCTAATAAAATGAAAGAGCAAAGAAGAAGGGATATTCAAAATTCAAAATTGAAGAAAGATTAAATCCGTAATAGAACAGATAATCAATAATGCTACTCATTAAGGCATTGATTCAATTTCGGAGAAGAATTTGTGTAATAACAATTTGGGACAATATTGATTTTATTGAAGATTCATCATCAACTAGGAAAAATCGCAAGATTCAGAACCATTAACAGCAGATATTTTAAGTTATGAATTATGATTTCTGGCATGATTCATATTCCCAGCTAAATAAACGATTTGTTGTTTAAATTGATTTCAAATATGGATATGTGTTTGTGTTTGTGTTTGTGTTTGTGTTTGAAGACGAATCCAGAATTTTTTTTGAGGATGTGTCTGTATAAAGTTGATATGTTTCTCGAATTTGTTCTTATATCTATTTGTTAACAATTTATACTCCCAATAAATAAATATTGTTATATGAAAACTATATATGCATA
The DNA here is from genome assembly GCA_030279155.1 of Forsythia viridissima. Taxonomy (NCBI): domain Eukaryota; kingdom Viridiplantae; phylum Streptophyta; class Magnoliopsida; order Lamiales; family Oleaceae; genus Forsythia; species Forsythia viridissima. The sequence goes on from CM059040.1 coordinate 21,717,148, forward strand.
GTTTGGATTTGATATTATATTACATAATGTGTAAATTGTTATTACTCACATTTGTTTATAACAGTTTACAACTTATTGTGTAAATTTGAATTGCAAATATGGGTGTTATTAGTGTTTTGATCTATTATGATGGAGTTTGGGATAAATCACGTATAGAATATACCAAGTGATGTAGAGAATATGGTGGTACAGGCACCTAATTCGAAAAGAAGTTCTGAAAGACCGCGCGAAAGGAGGATTCGGTCAGTTAGCGGAAAAAAAAGACATCAAGGTGTGGACGTTGCTTGGAATACGGACACAATAAAACTAGTTGTAAAAATCTGGCACGGTTAAAAAGGACACCCAATAAAAAAAAGAAATACAGATATTGGTTCCAATTTCGAGGTATAAACGCAAAACTATAATTTTATTTGATTAATACACCTACCCATGATTTTTATTTTTGTATATTAATTAGAACAATTTAGTACTACGATATTATAATATATTGACCGTATTAATATTTGAAATTGCTTTGGTCATCAGATGTCTGAAAGAAAACTTTGTCATAAGCAAATGGATTTGGTCTAGTCCTTTTCACCAATCAGTCAAAAATAAGTACCTAAACTTATTGTCCTCTAATTCCATTGTTCGCGTGGGCGATATGAATCCTTGTAAACTAATATCAATGTTTGCCTTGTGTTGAGAATGATTTCAACTTTATTTGTAATTTGAATTAAGTTGTAGGATCAATAATTGTTACCTCATTTTATGAATATCATTTGTTATATTTGATGATAACGAGTTCTTTTCGAAACACATGAATCAAATTATCTGTGTCATGATATTGGATGTTACCATCGATTTCTGACCATTTTTTGTTTAATTTTTAGGTGTTGTATATAAAAGAAGTTATGATGTTGAATCTGATTTTTAAAAGTGTGTTTGGATCAGATTTAATACAAGTTGGAGATACTCAAATATGGTCTGCACTTGTAATCGAAGAACAAAGTGGGGAGCGTGAATATTTATGCATTCTAACAATTGATTGTTTCATAAATAATTATTTAATACTCTGCAACCATTTGGATTTAGTTGAAATAATATTTTTTTCATTGGTCAAGCAGCTTGAATTGAATCAGTTCATTTTATATTCTTCCATTTTATGTATTTGATCAGATTAATTTCCATATAAAATGCATGAAATTGGATGCTTGGTTGATGTACATATTTAGTTAGTCTGGTTGCAATTTTTTTTTATCTAACATGTTTGAAATCATATCCAACTGCTTGCATAGCTGAAGCCATATTTTGTTGTGACGTGAATGGTACATACGGCACTACCTTCAGTAGCATTCATGGAGTAACCAGAATGTTCAAAATGAAAATAACAAATCTTATAATTTGAAAGAATCTTCCTGATGGCAGAGACTTCATTCATGATTGCTGCATATCTGAAATAAGTATTGTAAAATACGTATGCTAAATTCTGGTCTAGACTGGTCATGCACATCTCTATAATTTAAGTAGGACCAATAATATCTGCTGAATCGAGGAAAAGTTGAGTAGACATGCCACTTTTGAATTTCATCGGCTCTGGACATCAGGTAAACTTTGTTGCTTAGACCCAGTATTTGAAATGGACTGTGGCGGAAATAAATATACCGTATCAATGATAATAGGTTAACAGCTAACGGAAGTTAAATCCAGTATCACCAAATCTTAAAGTCACTCAACTGTATCAAGCTAAGGTAGCAAATATGATAGTCATAGTCGAATTAATCAAGCTACAATAACAATATAATAACTTCGTAACATTTGTAGTTTAAACAAAATGCAATAATCACCCGACATGATTATTGTTTACGTAAGACGAAATTAATACTATTACTAATAGCAAACATCGTTGAAGAACATGTGACGAATAAACAATTAATTAACTAACCCAACATTTTCAAATGAAATGAAATGCATACAAAAATTCATCAACAAGAGGAGCTGACTTGAATTAAATGTCAAAACACATATCAGCACTATGATATCCAAATCCAAGTACTAACATATAATTATAATACCCAAAAGCATCCACCGCAAAAAAAACAATACTAGCAAAAATATAAATCTGGTTTTAAAATTCTATAAAGATGAGTTCAACATATTAGAACGTAGAAGACTATATATCCAAGTGTGAATATAGCTTTCCAGTAGCATATTTATATAGTTGGATAACCATGTTGTGACGGGCACTTTGGTATCGAACTTCTTCGGCATCTATTTTATTTTGCCCTCGAATATGTATTCTGCAAACTTGATCACAAATATGCTACAATCACCTCTACATTCAGAAACAAAAGTATGGTCCATCAATCCATTGACATTAATTTATAATCAACTGAGATCAATAAACATCAAATCCATTGCTTTATAAACTATATGACCCCATACTACAAATGAAGAAAAGAATTGAGTAAGTTTATCAGTTTCTTGGTGTGGAGTTTCTTTGCATAATCTACATGATAATGGTGTTTTAGGTGTTTCGAACTTCAAGACCTTTGATTGAATAGTAAGATAGTCCCAGTCCTGAACAAAAAAGAAGTTGTAAGAAATTGTGTCAAGCAAATTAATCATTTATATCATTCTGAAAATTAACATGCATTCAATTCATTTTTTATTTTCATAAAATATAACTAAAGGACATGAACAAAAAAGTTAACATAAATTGTTCACATTTATCGTCAACAGTATTAAGTCCACTAAAACATTAATAGATTTCAGACAGTGAAGTATTAAACGATTTCTAATATTTGTGAGTTATTATACCAGAACGACACAATTGAATGGAAGATAAATGTAACAATCATAAAAATTAGGCATAATTATCACACATGATTATCAGGATATCAATAGTCATTAACAAAACGGAAGGATATCAACAGTCATTAACAAAATGGCAGGATATCAACAGTCATTAACAAAATGGGGTATCTCACATCTCATTTAATATGCCCCATCAACACGATTAAAATAAAAGAAAAAAGGAGCACCATAAACATGTGTCAGAATTATCACAGATTATTATCAAGTTGAACTACTGCAATGATGATATCGTGTACTTGAAATTATTATCAAATTTTAACATCAATCGCAATCACAATATCATAAGACATTAATATATCGAGGGCACACGATTGTAAGAAAACATTTATATTACATATTTGTTTGAAATTTATTGCCAATTCCAAAATTGTTAATTTTGTAAGACAGTAGAGGAAAAAATGCCTTAACTTTCAAATTGATGAAGGCCATACGAGGACAAAAACAACACAAAAATCCATTCGATGGATATCTCATATAAAATACTATAAAGGAGAATGTGGCAGACAACACATCATTTTATAAGCAACTAACCTAATACGACATTGAATGAAACATATTTAGTTTTTAAACAACTTGATAGAGTTAAAAAAAAATAGATATTGTAACTACACGCACACAATCGACCATAATAATAAATTTGACAAATTTTTATAGTACCCATACATAAAAACAAGTTTGTATATAAAATATAGAAGTATAAATATATTAAGCATAAGAAATTCTACTGTATTGTGTGTAAAAAGACAAATAGTTGGAAACTTTACATTTTCTCCTTCTGGGACATGAATACTGAATTTTTTCTTCTCCTGTTTTAGAACAAGCTTAGTTTGAACCCGACTTCTCTTTGATGCTGAATTTTTACGCCTTGTTTTGGATTTACGTCTGAATTTTGAGTTGCTCCATGTTGAAGTTATTGTATGTTTTACGGACGGTTTCTAAAACTCCAGTGTAAATGGATGATAATGCTTGGTTAATATGGAGATGGCCAACAATTTTACAATCAGATTTCAAAGGAACAGATGTAAGGGAGATATGTTTGATTTTCAGATTAAGGAGTATAGAGTTTTTTGCCTGTGAAAAAAGTAAGGAAGAAAGGATTGATTTTCAGATTAATGATTATAGGATTTCGTGCCTGTGAAAGTGCTTAACTTTTTTGTGTAAGAAACGTTTAAAATATAATCATTGTTAATTATAATAATCTCAATTAACTCCTTAATTTTAGTTGTGATAGGATTTGATTCTTATGGATTAGTTTTAACAATTACAAATTGATTTTTGAAATTAATATATATAATTAATTATTTGATAACTATATAGTAAAATAACATTGCTCACAGTATAAATGAAAAAAAAAATCTAGTAATATGGAAAATGTATAAAAAAAAAAAAAGTAGGTGGAGGTCCTAATTTTCACACTTATACACATTTTAAAATTTTAAAATTACAATTTATATGTATTTATTATAAAAATATTATGTAATTATTTAATATTTTAGTTTATTTAAATTATATAAACTCAAAATCTCACCCTACCCGACACACCCCATCACCATCCATACTTTACAAAAAGCAGCCCATAAAAGAAGAGGAAAGTTTTCCTTGCATGTATTTTTTCTGTCAATGCCCTACTCCAACCTATCAAGTATCAATGGCAAAAAACAATGACGGAATTCAAAATCCCACCCCATAATCCATTGCTTCTATTATTAGTATTATCCATTTTTCCTCAAACACCATCGCCATCTTCTTAATAGATTTTTTCTCTATCCTCCCCCGTCTCTATCTAGATAAAAAAATTTAGACCTAGAAGGTGTTGAAATAAAAATTTTAAGGAGGTGATGTGGCGGACTGGTCTTATTTGGGCCATGGTCGGGTTGGAATGTTGGGATTGTTTTTGTTTTGGGTCTGCTAAGAGGATTAGCCCGATTAACTCATTTTTTTGATCGACAAGTAATTGATGGAACTACGAATGGGGTTAGTGTTATGAGTTTCTTTGTAGGAGATTTTTCGACTCTTACGCTTAAAGATGGATTGGTGGGTATTGAAGAATACTAGCTTTCTAGGGTAAGGAGTGGAACTTCTTGGCACGCAGGAGCAACAAATACCAGGTGAGGCTTCCTTTGTTCTATGATGGAGATGGTGGATCTGTCTAAACATGATGGAGATGGTGGTGGAATGTAATCAGATCTGGTGGTGATGGAGGCGCAGATCTAGTGATTTTCATGTGGCGATGGCGATGTTTTTTCTATCACAGAGGTGACCTTTCTCTGGCGGCTGTGGCAGTGTAGATCTGGTGGTGGCCACTGCCGTGTAATAGAGTTTGTTACACGTGTTACACTTGTACGGTGGTGCGTAACACCGTTTGTTACAAAGTTACACTTTGTATTTCTTTGGCTATAGCGATGCAAATATGGTGGTAGCAGCGGCCATGTAACACAGTTTGTTATACATGCAGGGTGGCAGCGTAACACAGTTTGTGAGAAGTGTTACACTTTGTATAATGGTGTCAATAGTGGTGGTAGTGGTAGTGGTAGTGGTCGCAACTATGTAATAGGTTGTTACAAGTGTTACATTTTGTGTAATGACAATGTCAACTGTGGTGGTAGTGGATGTGGTGATAGTGGTGGTGTCGTATTATAGTTTGTTACAAGTGTTGCATAAGTGTTACAAAAGAATCATATATTGATGTAAAAAAAATTAAAAAAATACTTATACAGTATTTTGGTAAAAAAAAAAAATTGAAAAGTATTTTGAGAATTTGTTTATTTATGAAAATTTTCCCCTTTTAAAAGAAAAAAAACTGAAATGTCCCCCTTATTTATTCTTAATAATAATTATTCATTTTCATAAAAAAATTAAAGAGAAATTTACAATTTTCGTCTCTAACTTTTGTAATCTATTACTAATCTAGCCTCAATCTTTTTTTAGCAACAGACATATCCAACCTTTCATTTAGTCCTCGTTGGTCCAGATTAAAAATCTGCTAAAAAGTTGTGGTCAAAGTCAACAATTAATTTAACCACACATTTAATGAGACCACAAATTTTATTAACTTTTCAAACGCACATTTCATCATTTTTTTTTATCAAAATCTACTAAAAAACTTTTTCAAACAAGCTCTTAATTACAAATCAAGCCTCTATTGATATATTCTGTAATAAATTGTCGTTATCCCACTCACATATACCTCACACTAGAGGTGTCAATCCGGGTCAGGCGGGCCGACCGACCGGAAGCTCGGTAACGGCCCGCGTTCGAAAAAGCCTGCACCACTGCGGGTTGCGGGCCGGGTCGGCCTAGCCCACGAATTTTTTTCACAAGCCCAGCCCACCCATTGGCCCATACGGGTCGAGCCCATATGGGCCGCGGTTCGACTCGGTTCGACCTGTATGAATAAAAAATTAATTTTTTTTGAAATTACTAAAAAAAATTAGTAACTTAATGTACTTATTTTTTAAAAAATTAAAGTTAAATAAAAGCAGCCTGGCTGCTTTTAGCCTTTTACCATTTTTTTTATATTATATAGTTTATAATAATATTATATTAATATATAGCAGCAGTAGGCTGCTGCTTTTGGTCAAAAAGCAGCAGCTGCTTTTCGTAAAAGCAGTAGTCTGCGCTGCTGCAGGCTGCTGCAAATGTGCGGCTGTCACATTTGCATTTAAGGCAGAGAGCTGGCCCGTTGGGGGCTGAACCGCCTGGGCCCGCAGTTTAGCCTCCTTGGCCCGCGGCCCGGCCTTTCGGTTCACGGGCCGGCTCGCAGTTTCGGGTCGAGGCGGGTGGGCCGATGCATGTTCGGCCGACCCGCCCATCTTGACACCTCTACCTCATACGCTTATTCACCTTTCTCACCACGTCTAAGAACCAAATGGACACATTTGTACATCCACAAAAATTATCACTCATTTTATCTTTCCTATTTTTTCGTGTTTTATTATTCTAGGATATATTTAAATTACAATAATAAATATCTCCGAAGTGAATAAAATAATTTCCACAATCATTCACTAGGATGTCCTCATATTGGGTTCTTTGAAAAAGATTGTCTGGAGATATGCAATTGGAGGTTGTGAAGAGTAAGTGGCTGGATTTCAACTACCTATACTCCTTCTTCGAGCTAGATTCTTCACCATAATTCACTCTTTCTTCAATTTCACCCTCTGCCACAACATTTCCACAACCATTATCTGATTCTTTTTTTTTTTTTCACAATGCCTTCAATTGTTTCAGTCTTGTGTCTTTCATCTTCAAAAACCTCAGTACATTCAACTCCAAATTGATAAACTTTTGCAACATTACCCTCATTTGATCTCCAAGATAGGGCAAATACCCTAGGACGTGTAACCAGATATACTTCTCTAACCTTAGAAGTGCTAAGTTCCTCAATCAAGCACAATACATCTTTAATAGTCATCAACATTATCAATCCATTGTTAAGATTCTTCTTAGGTTTCCTATAAGCAAAGAGTAAGAGAAGATTGTACCACAAAGATTTCACGATAGCATTTAACTCAAACCATAAAATGAAATCGGATTCCACCCAATCGAAGTCCACCTAATCAGTATATTATTTATGCCCATGCAAGTAGATCACATTTGCCATTCTCATGAAAAAACCCACCACTATGACCACATTTCATTGTGAAGAAAGTTAAATCTTGGTCTACAACAAAAGCCCAAATAAAATACACAATCTTGGGTAAAAAAATCGCAATAAAGAGCCTATATATGTGGAATAAGAGTTTTCAAATATAATGGACCAAGATTTAATTTTCTTCACGAAATTCTAGCAACGCCTCATTCTGGTTCAAACTATTCGCAACTGATATAGTAGTTCAAAACATATATTTTTTATTTATTTCAAACTAGTGCTGAATAAAAAAATGTTTTGACATTAAACATAATGTTTTACGCTTAAATTTTGTACAATTTTGATAAAAAAAAAATGGTTGCGATTCTACATTGAATAACCAATATGGTCTTTCAAAATATGTTTTCGTGACTTCAAATTGATATATATATATATATAGTTTAATAAAAGTATTTTGATGATTAATACATAATAAAATTGAATTAAAAATACGTTTAGAACATATAACATTGGGGGTATAATCTTGAATTTTATTAATTTTTGACAAATTGTTCGACATTAAACAATCTATATAGTTCAAAACTTTTTTGTGATTCCAAACTAGTACATTTGGCTTCGAATGTGTATTATGATGTAAAAAAAATTGAAAATCGAATTAAAAATATGTTTCGGACATTAAATAGTGGGATTTATGCTTGGATATTGTATAATTTAAATAACAACGGTTGGATTTGACATTGAACTACCAATATGGTCATTCAAAATGTATTTTCATGACTCCAAATTGAGCTTCTTCAAATACACGATATGTGTGCTATTTTGAACAACAATGAACATAAATTAACCCATCATCACGTTTGCTTGCACTTCAATGGTGTTTTTTGGAATGGAAGCGTCTTTGTCTTCTTCTTCTTCTTCGTGCATATTTGGTGGTGCTGGAATTATTATTTTAGTACTAATAAGTTGTGAGTCATAAAGAATGTGTAGATATATAATAAATAGGTAGTAAGTTGTAGTGTCTATGAAATGTGTGAATAAAATGTATGTTTGATCAGTTGAAATTATAATTTAAGTTTAACCAGAACATACACTTTGTTTCTAGAATAAAATAGAGGGTATGTTGTATGATGGTTAATATGCACACGTAAAGTTGGAGTTTAAACTTGAAACGAAACCTTCTGTGGATAGACCAATTTGCCAATTTCGTTCTCGGACGCGGTAAGATAGATGAATAAATGCATAAGGTGTATGTGAGTAGGATAACGATAGTTTATCACAGAATGGGGATGTGATTTGCAATTAACTAAAAAAGGTTGAAGGTAAATTAGTAACAAATTACAAAAGTTGAGAATAAAAAGCGCAAATTTTCATAATTAAATGATATTTGCCCTAGTTTAATTAAACCAACTCTTAAACCACTGTACCTATTTAGTGAATTTTATGCCAAAATTAATGTCCATTTTATCATTCCATAATCTCCATTCTCTATAAAACTATTTCACAGTAAACCAATCTTCATAATTTCTTTGCAAATTATACACGCACCGCGCGCACTCTCTCTCTCTCACACACACACACACACACACCCAACGTTCCTCCTACCAACATATTTGACAAATAATCATATCTCCCACTTAAACTAATCTAATGTTCAGAATTTATTTTATTAACATCCTTTAAAATCTCAAAATAGGTCCATCCCACCACTCAATATCCACCCCATCCCATCCTAAATCTTGACTACCATGTCCTATCTCTCATTCGTCTCTCTGTATGTATACACCATAGATGACACAATTTTAGATCTTTTTCCAACAAACTAATTTTTCTTGACATTTTGTTTAATTTTTTCCTTGTTTCATATAGAATAATTTCTTATAATCTCCATAGCGACATAATACAAGAACAAAATCGGGATTCTTATCACTTATGGCATTGATAAACTTTATAGTTGAAAGAATGAAGAAGTTAAGAATATCTCCAATGCTGCCTTCTATTTTGAATGTCCAACTGATGTGGCGATGAGATATATGGGACAAAACTCATGTACTAGTATTTATTGTAGAAGACTGTCCAGCAGGCGTCCAATTTTAGATATCCTGTTAGACGGCCTTCCACCCATTTTTTGATTAAATTGTGTCTATCTCTCTCATCTATTTTCTCATTCTCTTTCCTCCTTTCATTATCTCTCTCTTCATTTCTTTTATCTTTTTCATTACATAGATTTTTTAGAAGGTGTCTAGCATTGGAGATACTCTAAAGGAGGACATAGTCAAGATGAAAAGGAAAAGGCACAACTTTGATGACAAATACCCTAGATCTATGCCTATGCATATGCGCTTGTGCGTCTTTCTATTGCGTAAAATTCAAAATTGTATTTCTATTTTTGCATTCGTGGAAAATAAAGGAATGGTATTCTAGTAGTTTCTCTCCTTAGCTTGTTAATGATTTTGGAATCTAAATCTGGGTTTTTGATAACTTTGATTCTATCTTTATAGACTTTTTGGTGGACTTTCATCGACCTTGGCTAGCCACAAACCGCAATTGATGAGTCTAAGATATAGGAAAGTGAATACTCAAGATGATATTTGTTGACCTTCAAAAATGGCTGTCAACAGGAACCTCACACCACCTCTTCCCATGTGTCTTCCCCTTTCTGTTTGGAACGCCACGTGATGAAGCCTTGGACAGAATAAGTATCTAATCAGAGGTAAAAGAAAAACTCATTAGGAATAGGTAAATGGCTTGAGGACCCCTTGCTAGCACTTTCCTAAGTGGTTCTTAACACTTAGCAAATCTAGTAAAGAGGATTTTCTATCTATTTGTGTGAGCTCTCAAATTTTACATACATTTCTTGTGGAAATGAATTGGGTATTTATAGATAAATTCCATCAGATTATCCTTCGTTCGATTCGCGACACGTGGCCCAATCTAAGAAGCTTTAGGGTCACTTCTTAGGCGTCACATCCGTAGCATTAATGTTGAAATCTCTTTCAGCTGCAACCTACTGGCTATGATGGTGACGCGCCACCCTCTGTAGGCTATCCCATCATTATTTTCATGGTCGAGTGACAAGTTTGTCAAGAGAAAACTTTCTGGACACTCAATCGCCTCAGCCAAAGGAATAGTTATTTTAGCAAACCGCCTCAGACGTGGAAGAAACCGCCTCGGACATGAGGAAAATTGTCTCAGATGGATGTGGTGGGTTCCAAGCATTGACCTTGACTTTCTCCAAATACTCTACGTGGGATTGGGGTGTAACAATAGTCTCCCAAGTCCAGGCCCCATTATTTATGAGGGGTACTGGACTTGGTACAGAGGCGGTGCACTTCAAAGATAGTTAGTTAGTCCTACAAGATCAAGACATTTCTCATTTATGTGAGGTGTTGAGTTTGGAGGAGAGGGGCCGAATTGCCGATTCTCAAGTTGAGAGAGGCTGAATAGCTGAGTCCCAAGTTAGGTGAGGCTGAATAGCAGAGTCCCAAGTTGGGAGAGGCTGAATAGTTGAGTCCTAATTTGAGAGAGGACTGGGTAGTCGAGTCCCAAGTTGGAGGAGGCTGAATAGCTGAGTCCCAAGTTGGGAAAGGGCTGAATAGCTGAGTCCCAAGTTGGACGAGGCTGGATAGCCGAGTCCCAAGTTGGGGAAGGCTGGATAGCTGAGTCCCAAGTTGGAGGAGGCTGAATAGCTGAGTCCCAATTTAGGAGAGGGCTGGATAGCCGAGTCTCAAGTTGGGAGAGGCTGGACGGACGAGGCTGCCTGCTCAAGTAGTAATGGCGTGTCCACGAGGAACTTGATGATTGGGATTCCTACCGCACATCTCTTCGGACGCGATGAAAGAATAGCTGCAGGTAATGATGATTTCAGTAATTAATTCTGGGGGCTTTTATTTTTCCAAGAAGGTAATGAGTCACACGCTCATGAGTAACACTTAGGCATCATGGCCCCTGACTTGAATGACCGTTGCTATTGTTTGGAATTGAAGGGTTTGGATGTTTTCAGAAGTTTGTACGGTGTGGATGGATCTTGATAAGATCCAACGGTGGACATTTATCATTCGTTGTCTATATATAAGGCAGTTGTTTGTAAACTTTATTTCTTTCGTGACATTTGAGAGGAATTTATTGTGAAGAATTCTCAGAACCCCTATTATTCAGGCGATTTTTACCCGACGTTTAATTCTCCGGCAGCATTCCCGTTGAAGGCCTAGTTTTAGGTAAACATCTTTCCTAAATCTTTTCTAATTTCTCCTTTTCTTGTGTTTAGTAATGTCTACGAACCCTGTTGAGGGAGAGGATTCTGGATGATGCGAGGCTGAAGCATCACCCTCTGTATCTTCATCTATGGCCGATGTGATGTCTATTCGGAGAGTGGATACCTCTACTGGCGAGGTGTTGGCTATCACGTGGACTTCGATGATGACCTATAGTGGAAATCCCTTCAACATTACTCCCATCAGATGGGCAGCAATGGATGGCCCATCGATAATGCTAGAGTCGGACTTGGTCTCTTTGAGGGGGGCATATGGGGTTCCTGGTGACATTGAGTTAACACTCTCAGGACCTAATGAAAGGGCCTGCTTTCCAAGGAAGAAATGTACTGCATTGCATCTTCATACATTTGTTGCTGGTTTGCAGCTTCCTCTACACCCCCTTTTTTAGAGGATCTTGAGGGCGTACGGATTAGCTCCTACCCAGGTATCTCCAAATGGGTGGAGCCAGATGGTAGGGGGCTGTACTTTTGGTTTCAGCATTCGTTCAATTTGGAAATGCCCCTACATGTCTTCCAGACTGTGTATCAGCCTAAAAAGATGTCGAAGAAGAAAGGCAAAGAGGAAGAGTCGGGGTGGTACTATTTCTGTCCATGGGGGACCCATAAACCACTCGTCACTGAATGCCCCTCCTCCATCAAGTAGTGGAAGGAGTCTTGGTTCTAGGTAAAGGAAAGTTGGCAGAGGGTAGTTGACGATTCGGAGTCGGACTTGGACGTTCCCAGTGTTTACGGAATAGCCAGTGAGTAGGATGGGGTGAGGGGTGGTGCGACATGGTTTTCCATGACTTCTCGCCTTACTTATGTTCATTTCTTTTTTGCAGACACTCTTTCGCGGTGCGAGTTGAGTTCTGAACAGCTGGACGTGCTCCACTCTATATACCAGACTACTCTGGCAAATAGGAGGCACGATTTTTTTCCTGAATAGGCATCATTTTCTGATCGAGCTCAGACAAATGGCATCAAGAGGTAAGCGACTTCGCGTAGGTTTGGTAGCCTTCTGTCGCAACCCTTCTAATGTTCTTTTTTCTTGATAGCCGATATTGAGCAAGGCAAACGTCTGAGGCCATCTTTGGTAAAACTGACGAGCTGCAGGTCGAGGCATCTAGCACCTGGCTCTTCGGAAGATGGCTGGTAAAAGAAGGCTATAGAAGAGGTCAGTCGGGAGGCAGCCCAAGAAGAGGCTGAGAAAGTTGACATGGCTGAGGCTGCTGAGACGGAGGTGCCCCTGATCAAAAAAAGAAAAGTATCTACCCATGAGCGTCCAAGGGCTAAGCCAACGAGTACAGGACCTCCTACTGATTCGAAGAAGAAGGTGATTGAGGACGACGTCATGAGTAATCCCTCATACTCAAAGGACGTTTACTATCACACCATCTAGAGAAGTGGTGTTGGATGCTCCTCTTTCAAAGCCTCAGACGGGGGAGGCCCATTTTGATTCGAAGAAAAAACTCCACGAACTTATTGGGGCTTCCAGTGGGCGTCTCCCAGATGATGTCGTTAGTGGCCTTCTCCTCTATCCCGCCTTGGGAACTCAGGCCTTCAAGAAATACTTCACTTCCCAGTGGGAGGATTTTGCCTCCAACAGAAAAGTGGAGGATATGATGGACGCCAGCCTCGTGGCCGCTGTGAGGACGGTCGGGATGCAGATGCACGTCCTAGGCCAGTTTCAGCAGCGGTTGGAATAGTATAAGAAATGGAAGGCTGAAGTTTCTAAGTTGGAAGAACATAAGGAGGTAATGGACGGCCTTCAAGCGGCGTTGGAGAATATGCGCACAGCCTACGAGCAACTCCAAGCCAATTTGAAAGAGTCTGACTCTAATATCTTGCTGCTGACGAAGAAGTTGGACAATGCCATGCTGCCCAGACAGTAGCTGCCGAAGCCCTTGGAGTGGCCAACAAAGAGAAGAAAAAGTTGAAGGCGGAAAACACTTCTCTCATAGCCGAGATGTCTTGTTTGAGCAAGGAGAATGAGATGCTCAGATCTGAGGTGAGGGGTTTGAAGGATGGTTCTAAGGCCTCTGAGGCAGAGCAGAAAGAATTGTCGGCGAAGTTGGAAGAATTAGGAATGAAGTTGGAGAGTGTGAGATAGATTTTGTTGCCAACTTCCATAACTAAGTCGGGCATTAGGAAGTCCTAACCGTGCTCAGAACCGAACATCCAGACTTTGATACCGGGTCCTTAGAAGCTAAGTTTTCCCCACCTGATGTCGAGGGTGAAGAGGACAATCAGGGTTTTTGTAATAGATAGAACTTTTTATAATGAACTTTTTTTCCAAAGCATATTACTCTGTTATGCATTAATTGTGAAAAATATTTCTAAGTAAATGCGCATCTCATATAAACGACGAACCTCGTTTAGGCCATACAAGTTTGGTCTTTGCTCTATCGCAAATGCGTTAATTTGAAGCTATACTTTAAAACAAATGACTTGAAAACATATTAAATAAAGGATTGGTCAAGTACAACTGGATTGTTTGAATACAATATATTCAAAGTCAAACATGACGAACCTCTTTTTTGATCTATTGGTAGTATCGGCGCAGATGTTCGGCGTTCCATGGGTCAGGTTGTTGCTTAGTATCCAAGTCTTTAATACAGTATGTACCAGGATGTACTTCTCTCGTGACCTGGTAAGGTCCTTCCCAATTGGGGTCTAGGGTCCCGACTCCTGGTTCTTTGGAGGAGGTAAACACTCTCCTCAATACTAGATCGCCGATGCAAAAGGACTGTCTCTTGACTTTCTTGTTTAAATATCGAACCATTTTTCTTTGGTAAGAGGCTAGCTTTACTTGGAACAGTCCCTTCGTTCTTGTAGGAGGTCCAGGCTAGCATTCATGAGGTCATCATTGTCAGCTTCGTTGAAGAGCAGTCGGTGAGGTGATGGCACGCCGACTTCTACTAGGCTTAAAGTCTCGGACCCGTATGCCATTGAAAAAGAGGTCTCTTCTGTTGGTGTTTTGGCTATGGTTTTGATCGCCCAGAGGACATGCGGGAGCTAATTGACCCACGCCCCCTTTAATGCCTCCAGCTTGCATTTAAGAGTATATTTGATAGTTTTTTTTTAACAGCTTCCACTGACTGTTGGCCTGAGGGTGATAGGGGCTAGAAAAGTATTTAGCGATCCCTAGCTCTTCGCACAGGTTCCTGATTTTCTTGTTGTCGAACTGTTTTCCATTATCGAAAACCAGAGAGTGAGGAATTCTGAATCGACATATGATATTCTTCCATATGAATTTGGAGGTGTTGGCCTTGGTGATTTTCGCCATTGGCTCTGCCTCGACCCATTTTGTGATATAGTCGATGGCGACTAAGGCGTGGCATGTATTGCCCATACCTCTAGGCATAGGGCCTATGAAATCTATCCTCTATTTAGCAAAGGGCCATGGGCTGGACACTGTGGTAAGTTCTGGTGGGGCTGACGCGGTATTGGAGTGAAGCGGTGGCACTTGTCACACTTTCTTGCGTGATACAAAGAATCCTTCTTTAACGAGGGCCAGAAGTATCCCTGTTTGAGGATTTTTTGGGCCAAGGCTAAACCCCCGGTGTGATTGCCACATATTCCCTCGTGGACTTCTCTGAGGATGTAATCCGCTTCATTCATCCCAATGCACCTGAGGAGTGGTATGGACCAGCCTTGTTTGTAGAGGACGTCGTCAGATAGTACGAAGTGTGTCGTCCTCCTCCTCAGCTTTCTAGCTTCCTCTTTATCTGTGGGGAGTGTTTAGTCTCTTAAAAATGCAAGGATGGGATCCATCCACGTGGAGGTCTCCTTGATCCACATTACTTCCGTGATGGCTTCTATAGAGGGCTTGCTGAGGTATTCGATAGGAACCAGCTTAAGCAGCTCTAAGTCTTTGCTGCTTGCTAGCTTGGAAAGTGCATCTGCGTTGGCGTTATCTACCCTCGGCACTTGGATTAGCTCAAACTTTTTGAAGCAAGGGATGAGGTTCCTCACCAGTTTTAGGTAGGAAGCCATATTTCTTTCCCTGGCGGCAAAGCTTCCATTAACTTGGCTTACTACTAGTTGGGAGTCGCTTGCCACAGAGAGCTTTTGTACCTTCTTCTCTTTGGCTAGGCGAATGCCAGATATGAGGGCCTCGTATTTTGCGACATTGTTCGAGGCTTTAAAGTCAAACCGAATCATGCAGTTCAGTCTATGGCCTTCGAGACTGGTGAGGACCATCCCGGCGCTGAACCCATATCTCCCGAGGAACCATCCACAAAAAGACACCAAGTCAGCAGTTCCACGGGTGCCATCGGGATGTCTATTTTGGGTGTGTTTGCAAATTCTGCCATAAAATCTGCGAGGGCTTGCCCTTTGATGGATGATCTGGGTTTAAATACAATATCGAATTGGCTCAACTCGACGGCCTATTTCAATAGCCTCCCTGAGGCGTCAGGTTTCTGCATCACCTGCCTTAGTGAGAAGTTTGTCAGGACGTGGATGCTATGGGCCAAGAAGTATGGCCTAAGTTTCCTGGAAGCGGTGATGAGTGACAATGCCAATTTTTCCATGTCTGGGTAGTGTGTCACAGCCTCCAGAAGAGCCTTACTTACATAGTAAACAGGCAGCTGGTGCTCCTCCTCCCTGACAAGGACCGAGCTTACTGATTCGGAGGATACAGCTAAATAGAGCAACAATGTTTCTCCTAACTTCGGTTTTGACAGTAGAGGGACATGGCCGAGATGCTCCTTCAGGGCCTGGAATGCGGCCTCGCACTCCTCTGTCCATTCAAACTAGTTACCTCATTTTAAGATTTTAAAGAAAAAAAGGCACTTATCTGTAGCCTTTGATACAAACCGACTGAGGGCTGCCATTCTTCCGGTGAGGCACTGCACATCCTTGGGCCTCCTTGGTGACTTCATTTCTATCAATGCCTTGATTTTCTCTGGGTTGGCTTCAATATCCTGCTGGTTTACCATGTAGCCCAGGAACTTGCCAGAGGCAACGTCGAAAGCGAACTTCAGGGGGTTGAGTCTCATCTTGTAAGCTTGGAGGGTCTAGAAAGTCTTTTCCAAGTGTTGTACGTGATCCTCAGCTTTTAAGCTTTTGACCAACATATCATCCACGTAGACTTCTATGGTTGAACCAAGCTAATCAGCAAACATTTTGTTGACGAGCCTCTGATAGGTTGCCCCGGCATTTTTCAAGCCAAATGACATGACTTTGTAGCAGTAAAGACCCTTGTCTGTTACAAAGGATGTGTGCTCCTCGTCTGGTGGGTACATGGGAATTTGGTTATAGCCTAAATAAGCATCCATGAAGCTTAAGAGCTCATGTCCGGACGTGGAGTCCACCAGTTGATCAATCCGAGCTAGTGGGAAGCTATCCTTAGGACAAGCTTGGTTGAGGTTGGTGAAATCTATACAAATTCTCATTTTTCCCCTTGGCTTTTTAACCAAAACTAGATTGGAGACCCACCTAGGATAGCGGGCTTCTCGGATGGAGCCGCTTCGTAGAAGTTTTCCCACCTTCTCTTTCAAGGCTTCGTACTTCTCTGGGTTTAAGGGCCTTTGCTTTTGTCGATGGGAAGAAAATTTGGAAACGACCTTGAGGTGGAGAAAGCTTACCTTTGGGTCGTTTCCAATCATATCCTCGTGCTTCCACGCAAAAACATCCAGATTGTGGCTGAAGAACTTTTTCAGGCTTCTTTGGGATTCTTCTGCGAGGTCCCTTCCTATTTGGAGCTTCTTCGTTGGGTCATTAGGATCTGCCGAGAAACTTTCCAGTTCCTCGACTGGTGAAGTCTGGGATTCAACTCCCGTAACCCTAGGATCTATGTCCTCAAAGGGAATTGCCTCTTCTATTGGTACATCCTCTGACACCTCTTCCGAGGCGTCCGTCATCTCTACATCTAAGAATGTCATATTTACCTCTTTTTTCTCTGCATTCCTTAGGGCATTTCTGTAACAGCTTTAGGTTGGTTGCCTCGTATAGTCGCCACACCCCCTTCGGTAGGAAATTTCATGCAGGGATGGTGAACAGATGTTATGGCCCAAAGTTCTTTCAGTGCTAGTCGGCCAAGGACTCCATGGTAGGCTAACTTTCTGTCCACTACCAAGAATTCCATAAAAGTGTGGACAGCAAGCGGCTCTTCCCTCCATAGTAACGGCGAAGCGTACTATCACCAGTGAATCCGTAGAGGGGCTCAGTTGATGGTTCTAATGAGATATCAATGTTCATCTACTCGTAAGTGCTTAAGAAGATGACATTGACGGAGCTTCCATTATCTACCAGCATTCTTCCCAATCCGTTCCGAGCTACAACTGCCCTTACTACAAGGGCATCGCAGTGGGAGTAGTGCACGCCCTTCACGTCTTCTTTGGTGAAAGTGATAGGATCTACCTTTTTTGATCTTGGGGGTCGACTGTTGATGAGCCAATTGGTTATCTAGATCCCTTCGGCCTCTTTGGCATAGTTTTTTTGGGCGTTCTGGGTTTGGCCTCCAATATATGGACCTCCGTAAATGGTGTCTATCTCCCGAATCGGGGCCTTTTCAGGACCCTTGATTAGGCAGGGCTCCGTGATGCTTTCCAGTCGAGACTGTCTGGATGGGTTTCTCAAATTACGTCTCCTTCGTGGTTCCTGGCCCAAAGGCCTCCTATCCCATTGCTGGGAATGTCTGTCTTGGAATGGCGGTCGACGTCCTCTCATCGGATACTGATCTCCATGTCTGGGATTTATCCCACGTCTGTGCCCCAGATTGGCTATCCTTTTATTAGCCAGATCTTCCACTTCGTGACATTCATCTGTGCTATATCCATAACTTCGATGGACACAGTAATATTTTACGGAGGCCATTTGAGGGGGAGGAATCACTAGGGGTGCACTGGTTCCTGCTTCGTAATATGTGGACGGGGACATATCGTAATTGTAAAGCCTGGCTGCCGAGCCCAACGCTAATGGGATAGTATAAGGGAGGAGCAGGCCCTCTTGTGCAAAGGCCACATAACTCATTCCAACGTTCGGGTCGGATGGATAGTTTCTCCTGTGCGGATTCTACTGGAGAGGAGGTCTGCCATGGCTTTGGACATATCCGGCCCTAGACGTAGGGTTGGCTCCCAATCCCCCTCGATTTCTGTGAAGGATCATGTTCTCATTGGTTATCTCTTCAGTGATCATCTCCACTAGCTAGTCAAAAGTTGCTTGGTTTTTGTTGCAGACATCCCTCCAAAATAGAAGGCTCATGTCTAGCCCAGCTTTTAGAGTGGATAGGGCCTCGGCATCGGTTATTCTTTCACAGAATAGCATTACTTTGTTGAAGCGGCTCAAGTAGCTCTGTAGTGGCTCATTTGAAGTTTGCCTTACGTCAGGGAGGCGTTGGACCAGGGCCGAGGTAGGTTTTTGTGACGAGAAGTAATTGATGAACGTCTTTTTCAGCTCTGGCCAACTAGAAATGCTTCCAGCGACTAGTTTATTATACCATCGCTTCGTTCTTCCTGACAAGGTAAGGTGAAAAGCTCTGCATTTCAAGGTAGGAGTAGCTCCTCGGAGACTCATTTCTGTCTTATACGTGTTCACGTGGTCCAAAGGATCTCTCATGCTCGTGTAAGGGGGAATCTTGGGCACGCGAAACTCGTGGGAGATGTATGCATTCCTGATTCCTGTTGAAAATATGAAGTTCTCGTCATCGTCGTCTATTTCAAATGATCTCGCTGGCCTCAGATATTCTTCTCCGACGTTCGTCTCTGGCGAAAACTGCAGGAGGCGCTGAGCTTGCTGTTCATCCCCATAGCCTTGGGGCTGTGGTTGCATGGTTTGCTGAGATATGTAGGGCTGGAAGTCAGATTCTCCCCTAGCTTCCGCTTCTCTTGCTCTTCTTTCCTGCCTATTTCTAGGGGGACTCTAAAGCTGTTCTCTCCTTGGCAGATTCTCTTGAGGCCACTTTCTGCTTCCGTGTTCGCTTAGTCTTTCAAATATACTGGCAAACATCGTTGGTTGGGGCCTCCTGTCTGCTGCCAGGGGGTTGGTCCCTCCCCCGCTTGTCCTAGCGTGAGAGGCTTATCCCCTGACTTGCGGATCACGGGGATGTCCGCTGTCCACTTCCTGTTCTTCATTAGGATCATCTGGGTCTGACTCTTGAGGACGGTTCTCACCTCGCACCAGCATCATTTGGATATCCATGCATTTAGGCATGGTGTTGGGCCATCTGCCTCACGCTGGCAGCCATTATTCTCATTTCTCGCTTAAGATTGGTGGGAGGCCTCCTTCCACGCCTCATCCGAGGAGCTTCCTCAACCCTTGCTCCCGCCACGGTTTCTCCGTCCGTTGTGGGCTTGGTTCTTCTTAGGTTTTCATCCTTATTGCTTCCGCTCATTTGGTGGGCCGGTTGATCCCTTGTTTAGGAAATCTCCTTTGTTCAAGGAAGCTAAAGCTTTTAGTTACGTTTTTCACAGACAGTGCCAATCTGTTGACCTCCAAAAATGGCTGCCAACAGGAACCTCACACCACCTCTTCCTATGTGTCTTTCCTTTTCTGTTTGGAACACCACGTGGTTTATCCAACCGCGTGATGCAGCCTTGGACATAATAAGTATCTAATCAGAGGTAAAAGAAAAACTCATTAGGAATAGGAAAATGGCTTGAGGACCCCTTACTAGCACTTTTCTAGGTGGTTCTTAACACTTAGCAACTCTAGTAAAGAGGATTTTTTATCTATTTGTGTGAGCTCTCAAATTTTACATCAAATTTTACATACATTTCTTGTGGAAATGAATTGGGTATTTATAGATAAATTCCATAAGATTATCCTTCGTTCGATTCGCAACACGTGGCCCAATCTAAGAAGCTTTAGGGTCACTTCTTGGGGGTCACATCCGTAGCATTAATGTTGAAGTCTCGTTCAGCCGCAACCTAATGGCTATGATGGTGACGCGCCACCCTTTGCAGTTTGTCCCATCATTCTTTTCATGGCTGAGTGACAGGTTTGTCAGGAGAAAACTTTCTGGACACTCAATCGCCTCAGCCAAATAAATAGTTATTTTAGGAAACCGCCTCGAACGTGAGGGAAACTGCCTCAGATGGAGGTGGCGGGTTCCAAGCATTGACCTTGACTTTCTCCAAATATTCCACGTGGGATTAGGGCGTAATAATGTTCAAGAATTTCAAAAACTTAATTTGGAAAAATTGAGGGGAAAAAATGAGGAAGAAATGAAAGTGGTGTTAAAGAAAATGCAAGATTTGGTAGAAGATTGTATTCTTCATTGTCGCAAAACCTAAAAATATTGAATCAATAAATACAAAAAAGATAATAGGTACCGCATCGGAAAAGATCAAGCAAAAAAAATTGAAAATGCAGTATGGGGATTGGTGTTGTGTTCACTGGACTCAATTTTTATGTTTTGTTTTTTACTTTTATTGATTTTTACGTTTTTTATTCGTACATTTTTTGAATAGTTTCATTTATTTATTGCATCCTAGGGTTTGATATTTTTTACATGGAAGTCGATTTTTGGGGGTTTTTTTTTTCATTTTTTGTATAGTGTTTATATTGGTCATTTACTAAACTAGTTAGAATAATGTGCATTGCATTTGATTTCGCAATAATTTTGTCAATTTTAATTTTTTTCAAAATTCTTATATTTTAATTGTTAAAATATAAAAGTAGCAATTACAATAAGATTAAAAAAAACACAGTTCTTGATAAAATATTGTGTTGTATTGTTTGATATTATAATAAATAATGTTGATATTATATTTATATTCATGGAAGTATAATTGTAATTAGATATGAGTTTTATATTGTTATAATACCAATAGTAATACATTTTAGTGATTTGAGTTTTGATGATTAACTAACTATTATATAAAATTTTATGGAATTGATGCTATCAAGAATAAGAATTTGATAAACTTTTAATAATGGTCAGATTCCTAGATTTTCAATTCAATCTTTGTTTCAATAGAACTTGAATGAAGCTTCGGCAATAGCAAAACTAACCATTTTTTAATTAATAAAAAGAGACGACTAAGAAAATTAGAAAGAATGAAATGAACATTATCATGCCTAGCTAAAGATCAATTAAGTTGTATATTGTTCGTTAGTTGTATTCGTTATTAACATTAATGTATCATTCCAAGAATTTCAACACATAAAATGCTTGGTAAACATCAAATACTGAATATTTCACTCGTGTTTTGAAATTGGAATCGAATTTTTTCTTGAACCCTACTAAATATACAAGGACATAATTATAGCAACAATATTTATACAACTTTTTCACATAATGGCTTTTTCTGTATTTAGCGAACTTTGTGCAAGTTACTTCAATTGATAAAACTCCAATCAATCAACATTCTCATTTCTCTAAACATAGTCCATTTTGATAGATACACATTATGATTATAGGAAACAAAAATGTACGAAGATCATTTACTATTTATATAAATGATACTTACAAATATTTTTAGGAACTAACATAAAAATGATGACTCACTTTTGTCTACTTCGTGTCTTGAAAAATGAATTCGTAACTTGAATGCCTCTCATTGACAACCGTTCTGAGAATCAAACCCTTGTTATACATATACGTGCTACAATTTCCATCAATGAGGACTAAACAAAATAATAAAATATAGTGTCACTTAAAGAAAAATAATAGAATTGTTAGATGTAATGAAAAGGAAAGAAAACGTGTCTTATATATAAGAGGTCAAATAGGTGGAAAATGTCAGAAATTTCTTTAGTTTAAATTGTAGGCAATTAAATAATGATGAAAAAATATAATTGGGATATTTATTAATGTCATACATGTTACTTTCACGTTAATTATGTTGGTTAATATTTAAATGGGTAGAATTATGTTCTTCTCCCTCCTCAGAATTCTATTTTGTTTACATTAAAAATGATTCTTGCATGTTCTGTTTTTCTATCTTTTTTCCCCTTTGGACATATACTTCTACCAGTTTCAAACTAATGCCAAGGAGTTGTGACCATTTCTAATTTCAATTGGCTTGGACTATTGGGACATTTTTGCTACACTAAGCTTGACTGGGCAATAGACAAATGTTTCACATGTCATTGTTTCTTAATCCTATTCAATTATCTCTAGTACTGAACATATCATCCATCCCTCCAAAATTCATATAAAGTTCTATACAATTCATACCACATTTCATAGTGAGCAACCAAACCATGCCGAACGGAAAAACTTTTTACATTTCTTCATTATATTTCATAATGAAAAGACCAAACCATATCGAATGAAAAGTTTTATACATTTCGTTATAACATTTCATAAGTGACCAAATGAAACCATATCAAATGGAAGGGCCTATTAACATATCGTGTAAGATTATGAAAAACATTATATCAAGTTGAAATAACCACTTGCACGTAGATCTCACCTTAGATTTCTTGAATATGAAAACTGATTGAAAAATCTGAAACTTTTTGTTTGTTCTTCAACAACTTTGAATTATTACTTCTTTCATTTTCCTTTCTTTTGTAAAAATTTGAAGAAAAATGAGCTTTGTGTGTGTAATATGTTGTCAAAAGAAAAAAACAAAACGAAAGAATTTTGAGACAAACTTTTTAATTCAAACTTGTAAAATTTACATATAAAATATGAAAAGTTGACGTCAAAGTAAAAAAGGATAGAAAGTCGACCATTACAAGGCTTTTCTAGAGAAAAAAAATTATAAATTTTAATGTCAATATTGACAAATGAAAGATATTTTAACTCCCCAAGTCATAAATCTCTTTTTTATAATCCTAAATATATATTGAAGAATTACATAATCATCATATGACCCTTTGTATTCTTCAGTAAAAAAAATTGAAGATAAGTTGCCTAAAGGCTCCAAACAACTCCTTATTTTGTTTAATAATGGTGGGAGAAGAAAGGTTTTTGAATTTTTTAATTTAATATGGGAGAGTAAAATGGTTCAAAAATGTAATATGATAGAGTAAAATAGTCCAAAATTGTTTATCCCTTTTAGGGGTTGACAACTGAAATGTCTTTAACTTTCCAATTCATAAATCCCATTTTTAAAATCCTAAATACATATTTAGAAATTAGATAATTATCATATGACC
Organism: Forsythia viridissima; assembly: GCA_030279155.1. NCBI lineage: Eukaryota > Viridiplantae > Streptophyta > Magnoliopsida > Lamiales > Oleaceae > Forsythia > Forsythia viridissima. The sequence continues at coordinate 21,740,901 of CM059040.1, forward strand.
CTTGGTATTTTGCAGTAAAAAAAATGAAGATAAGTTGCCCAAAAGGCCCAAACAACCTCTTATTTTGTTTAATAATGGAGGGAGAGGAAAGATTTTCCAATTTTTTAATTTAATGAGAGGGTAAAATGGTCCAAAATTGTTTCTCTCTTTTAGGACTTTTTAGAAGTAGTATAGATATAGATTAAATGATGCATATCTGTAATTTTCACATTGAAACTGAATTTGGATATTTGTGACTATGTATAAAATGTATTTTGTCATCAGACCTGGAGTTTTATGACCTTAAAATGTAAGAGTAATATACTATGTTACTTCTACATAAAAGGTCTTTTCTTACATGTATTTTGTTTGTTTAGTAACATATCATGTTATTTGGTTTTTAAAGAGTAACACTGTATCACTTGTGTATTCATGTTATGAACTGTTTTGGTTCACTTTTTAAAGATTACCAGTAGGAGGGATTTGGCTAAATAGCTTTGTCAAACTGGCTATACAATGGAATAGCCTAACTTTCAACAAATAAGTTTTAAATGTCTCTTTTGATGTAAAAGATAGTAATACCCTTATTAAGATATTAGAACTACTAAAATGGGTCAAATGTAAAAGACGTAAATACTCTTTTAATGATACAAATAGAATTAAATTAAAAACTCAATTCATTTATTGAACACAACGGCTCCTGTTATTGTCAGAACGAAAACGCATCCAACATTAATTCATTCATCATATTGCAGCAAAAGTTATCTTCGAAGTTGAGAACAAGCATCGCTTGACAACATAAAAGCCAACAATTTGACATTTTGTAATTGGTAACTAAGTTCATTCTCATTTTGAATTAGGTGGGTATTGTAATTGAGAAAATGATATCTTGGCCTATTTTAGCACATTTAGATTAATGAGCATTAATTGAACAAATTAATTGAAAAGATCTTTGTTTCTGTGTTGTGTTAAAATTGAAGAAGGTAGAACGTAGGTAAGAAGTATGTTAAAACCTAGTTAGAAAATAGGTTAACCTAACAAGATAGTTGGTCGATTAAGGTCAGTTAACCTATACTTTAGGTCGGTTAACCTACGCTTTTAGTCGGTTAACCTACACCTTAGGTCGGTTAACCTACACTCTAGGTCTGTTAATCTACAGTTTGGCTTGTTAACCTAAATTGTTGGTATGTTAACATACACTTTAGTTCGGTTAACCTACATTTTAGGTTAACCTACACTTTAGGTATGTTAACCTAAACTGTTGGTATGTTAACCTACACTTTTGGTCGGTTAAACTTTTTAATTTGCCACTAGTTTATCGAACTTAACAGACGTCATATAACAGACCAACTGAACTTAACAGCCCTTATGAAACAGAACATAGAACCATCACCATGTAGTTTGTTAACAATCCATATGAATTTCTGTTATTATTTAGCTAACGTCATTTTAATTTTTTTTTTTTGAAATGTAGATATGACACTCCTCGCTATTTGTTACTTCAGTGAGTTTGAAAAGAATGACCAAGGTCAGTGGACATAGAAATGGAACAGGGATAATGGAGAATCAGGTGCTGCACTTCATGTATCTTTGAATACATCATATACAGAATTGTATCATGATATAAGAAACCTCTTTATTTTGACTCTTCGAAATATGATATAGAGTTTTGATTTCTTTTTCCTTCCAATACACATTTTTTAGTTCCACTGGTAAAGATAACTTCAGACGTGCAGTTGAAGTGACTGATTGAACTAAATAAAAAGAATCATACTCATCTATGTGTAACTCTTGTAAGGAGAGAGCAACCTATGAACAGACACGACGCAATAGATGAAGCTGGGGATGAAATGTACCGTAACGGAGATGATTTTTGGAATACAATGGAGATAGATCGAGATGATGATGTAGTTTTTCCATAGACGAATGCTACATAAAGACCTCCTAAGATAGTTCAAGACAATGAGGAGGAATTTTCATTTACAAACAACGATCTCATTGTCTCAGTTTTACATGGCCACCAAGCTAGTCCTAGTTCATAATCTTCTCGTACGACTTGAGTAATTCCTGATGGTGAAGATTTGCATGTTGGCTAGTTGTTTGATAAGAAGAAAGATCTGGAAGAAGCTGTATACTTGATTGCGTTGAAACATAACTTCAAATTTAAAGTGAAGAAATCAAATAAACTTGTGTACACATTTGCTTATATAGATGATAGTTGCAAGTGACGTTTGCTAGCAACAAAGTTTGACACATCTGATATCTTTGTTGTTCAGAAGTATGTATGGGAACATACTTGTGAATATGGGACTCGTCGTAATGATCACAGACAAGCACGTTCATGGGTTATTGGAAAATATATAATGCACAAGTTTTGAGACCTCAGAACTATGTACAGACATGCAGACATCATCCATGACATCCATCAGAAGTTTGGGGTTGTAATGAGCTATCAGAAGGGCCTGGAAGCCTAAAGAATGCGCTCTGGAGGACTTAATGGGTTCACTTGATGATAGTTATAGTAAACTGTCCTCATATTGCCACAACTTGGAGAGAAGTAAAGAGTCGGTGAATTACTTGTTTAAGAAAAATCGGGAGTTACCAATTCTTGTACTAATAGAGCACATACGCAACAAGTTATATGAATGGTTTTATAATAGACGCGGAGGGTCGCAGATGCATACAAGCACTCTAACCCCGACAATGGAAGAAAAACTTTTCAATAGCCTTGAGGTGGCAAAGACGTTGTACGTAGAGCCTCTAGACCAATTTTGGTTTGACGTGAATAGTGGACCAAACACCCGGTATGTTGTGGACTTGGATGACAACACTTGCACGTGTAGATAATTTCAATTAGAGAGTTTTCCCTGCGTGCATGCTTCCAATAGAGGAATTTCATCTCACGTGTTGTGCTCTCAGTATTACATAGTGGATTTTTGGATAGCAACATATGTTGAAACAATATTCTTCGTGCTAAATGAAGTCGAATGGGAAGTTCCCGACCATATTACTAGGTCACTCAACATTCTGCCACATTTTGTGAAACGATGGGCTGGCAACAAATCTACATCAAGAATACCATCTGCTGGAGAGCATCCCCACCATCGTAGGTACGGTAGATGTGGTGCAACTAGACACACTCGACTGAATTATAGCAGCCAAGTTCCGCTTGCTAGTAGCCGCATGGACTGAGAATAGTATATGCACATTTAAATACATAAGAAGAATTATATTGTATTCTTTACTAAATGTATTGGATGTATTGTAATATGTTTATTTTATTATTTATTTGAAATCAGTTGAGAAAACAATGTGAAAAATGACTGAGATGAACGTTATGCAATAAAATTGCTTCTGTTACGAATAAAACTTCATCTTTATTATGTTCAGTTAAATGCTCCTATTAACCTAATTAGGTTCGGTTCGGTTAAATACTCATGTTAAACTAATTAGATTCGGTTAAATGCCTATGTTAACCTAATACAGTTCGGTTAAAAATATTCTGTTAACAAAAATGCACATGTTAACCTACTTCATCTATTTATAGTCGGTTAAAATCTCCTGTTAACCTACTTCATCTGTTCTGCTTGAATATATTAGGTTTGGTTAACCACATTATGTTAACAGAACACGCACATGTTAATAGATGCATATTAGAGTGTTAACAGTTCGATGATCTATTAACATGACACAGTTTGGTCAACATCGGTTAACATATGTTAAACATTTATAGTCTGTTAAGTATCCTGTTAACCTATTAGTCTCCTGTTTGAATAACATTTTAGGTTAACATGCATCAGTTAACATATCTATGTTCTGTTTGAATAAAACTTCTTCTATTAACCACATTTCGTTATCAATCGAAAAAACATACGGGTAATAACACGTGTTCGTATTTATTATCCGTATTGGCCATCAACCACTATCGACATGACATGTGAGCACACATCCCGGTATCTAAGTGTTAATCCTGATGATCTCTGGTATCCATCGAAATAACATACGGGTAATAACCGGTATTTGTATTTACGTAAGTATTGTCCATATTGTCCATATTGGACCACTATAGACATGACACGTGTGCACATCCCGGTCCCTAAATGTTAATTCCGATGATCTCCAGTATCCATCGAAACAACATACGGGTAATAACTGATGTTCATATTTACGTAAGTGTTGTCCGTATTGTCTGTATTGGTCGTCAACCACTATAGAGACAAGTAGAAAATACTATTGGGCACAATTTAATTAGAATAAGGAAAAACTTGGGGTGTTACAAATTCTTTAACATTTGGTATGTTTTGTCCACATGAGTTGGAAATAGTGAATTTTGATAAATCTCGAATAGATGTCGAGACTTCTGTGGTAGATTTGAGTTCTTTCAAAAAGATTATGTCAAAGTTAGGAATGTGTCTATATTCTTTCGAAAACATTATATCAAAGTTGGACATTCCATTGCGCTTTGATTTGGTAGCCTCTTGACCTAAATTGGGAATGTTGGGTATTCGAAAAGTCAATTCTTTTCTCAATACATTAACATATGTTCATGTTGTTTGAGATTGTTTGTCTTTGGAGGACTCTTCACTAGTATTTTTTAATTTACCTGTATTAAGTTGATGGCCATCGCTTACATCTTTAATCTCGAATCCAGCTGCACACAATCCTATCAAATAAAACTCTCCACCTTCCAGGTAGAACGTGGTTTCTGCAAAGTAATATTCTTGTTTCAAAAATAGCTTGGACTCTACTGATAAGTGTACTTTATACACTTATATTGACGCCTTAATGAAGATATTTTTGGTTAATTCTAAGTATTTTTGAGTCGATCTCTATTAAATCTTTGTTCCTTTTCGTAATTGTAGGACAAAATCTCCAAACTTGAGTCACACTAGTGAAATCGGTGAGTAAATGAGAAGAAATTAAGGTTTTGATGTGAATATCAAGAGCCAAAATATTGGAGGATGAGAAAGAACATAAATCAATATATTTAAGGTGTGTTGGAGTAACAATGAAGAGTTGAAGTGAATGGACAAGCACCGAAAAGCCAAAGAAGCGAATTGAGAAACTAACTACCAAAGCATGTGGGGAAATTATAGTACAATTTTTGATTTGAAAATCTCCACAAGGCAAATGATATACCATTGGAAAGATAATTGAATTACCACAAATTTTGGTATGAAAATCTCCACAAGACAAATGATATACCATTGGAAAGATAATTCAATGATGAGTCCAACACTTTTGTGGATCTCAATTTGGAGTTTCCCATAAGAAGTTATAGCCGTTTGAAAAATAGTTGCTACATAAGTGAGCAAACAGACCAGCACCTCAAGCAAACAGACCCGCTACTAGATAGTTTGTTAGGTTAAAAATCTATTTTTGGGAGGTTTTTGTGGACTTTGGAGAACTCTTAGACTTAAAGAAGTGTAGAATTTTAAAGAGAACAAGGAGGCAAAATACAATAGTTTTACAAGAATTTTTTCATCAAGGCAATATTATTGGGATTGAAGCAAGAGAAAGTTTGGATTCTTGGGTAATCCATTGAAGACATTCAAATGGGCAAAAATTAATTTTCAACCTTCTTCTTGCAATCAAATATTCCTGGTTTATGAATTCTCAATTTAGTATGTGTTTTTGTAATTAATCATAATAGGCTAAACTCTTTATACTATGGATGATGATGTAAACCATATGTTGAAATTTTAATTCAAGGATTCATGTTTCTAATCTTAATTCATGTTTGTTTGATTTATACAATGGTTTTAATATCTGTTTGAATGATTGATCACCGTTTGAACATGTTTGTGATTTATTTTCGTTTCCGGGAGGTTCAAAATAGGTTAGCTCATTATGATTTTAAACACTAAGTCCTATTGAAATTAGGAATAAGTTTTTATACTTGGTGCAATCAAATTAGATAATCTTGACATTTTTGTATATTCAAATTTAAAATAGGAATATTTTGGGATGTATATGAAAATATATTTAATTCTACTCGAAAGAAATTATTAGATAACTTAGGATTATCAATTGTCAACTTGAACATAAATTGGATTAGAACGTGGGATTTTAGGGATTAAAATAGATACTAATGGTGGAATCGAATTCCTAGCATAACTCATTTACTTGAATTTTCTCCAAAAATCATATTTGCACTTGGTTAAATCTTAGTTATAATTTAAAAAATTTCATACTTTTTTTATCTAATCATTTATTGTGTGTATTTGATTTAAACTCAAATTGGTCGAAATTAAGCTAAAGTCTGAATCTTCGTAGAAATATACTCTTTTACTCACTTTTAGTATTACTTGTCAACGATCTCTTACGCTTGCGGGATTTCACTGTACAATTTTTTGGCGCCGTTGCCAGGAAGAAAGATTTTTAACCTAAGTTTTATTAATTTTAGCTTGAATTCAAATTTTTCTTTTTATTATTATTATTATTATTAATCTTGTACTTCTCTTTGCTCTTTTTCAGATAGTTGCACATGTTGTATGCAAGATTTGGAAGATCTCGACCTTTTTCTATTTGATCCTGAGATCGAGATTGAAAGAACCTTCCATCATTGAAGAAGAAAATAGGAAAAAAAAACACACATAAAACAACAACAGATCATCATGGCAGACGAAGAAGATCAAATTGTGAAAATTGACAAAGATGATTTGCCAGTCGTTCAAAATAAATCAAGTATAGCATATCCTCCATGTGGGCAAATAAATTTCATCTACACCCGGATGTGATCAATCTGTTCCAGAAACATCAGCAATTTTATGGAAAATCAAATGAAAGTCCACATGGCCACATTTCCCGCTTTATGGAGTTGTGTAGTATTTTTACTTACCAAGGGCTGAATGATGATACCATCAGAATGAAATTGTTCCTACATATATTGAGAGATGAAGCGAAAGAGTGGTTAGACTCTCATCCCGTCAGTAGTATTACCACGTGTAAAAACTTAGTTCAAAAGTTCACCACCGAATATATCCCACCAGATAAAGTTGCCAAGCTAAAGCATGACATACCTATATTCAGACAGTTTGATTCAAATAAATTTCATGAAGCATAAGAAAGATTCAAGGAATTACTATACAAGTGCCCAAATCATGATATCAAAAAGGGACTTCAGGTCCAATATTTTTATGCAGGGTTACTTCTAGCTAGCAGATCTATAGTTGATTCATCATCCAATGGGTCGATTAAGACAAAGATTGTTTGGAAAGCATATGAATTGTTTGAACGAATGGCTAAAACTAGTGTTATGTGGCCATCAGAAAGGGAAACGCCGAAGAAAACAGACGGACTACATAATGTTTATACAATTACAACTTTATCCGTACATATGGCAGCCTTAGCAAAGAAAATGGACAACCTAGCACAGACAGTTAACATGGTGCACAATCCTACACCAACTTGTGAAGGTTGTGGGATGAATCACTAGACTTCAGCTTATCCATTGACTACTGGTTTAACATCTAATCATGTAGAGGTCAACTACGCTAAGAATTTTCCATGTCAACAAAACAACCCTTACTCCAACACCTATAATCTGGGATGGACAAATCATCCCAACTTCTCTTGGGGTAACAATCAGTATTAGGAAAATCAAATCCAAGGAAAACTACCTGGTTTTCAGTAGTAGCACGAGAAAAAGCCTTTGTTGGAAGACTTAATTTATCACTATATTACAAAAACTCTACAACACCAACAGGCATCCATAAAGAATTTGGAGACTTAGGTAGGAGAAATAGCTGCATCATTATCCGGTAGGACACAAGGCACTCTACTTAGTAACACAAATAAATCCACGAGAACAGGTTATTGCCATCACCACACGCAGTGGAGTTCAACTACCTAAGATACACATGAAAATGTCAGTTGTTAAAGAAGAAAATGTACCTACCACAGACGAGAAACAAGTACAAAGGTCTAAACGGACACTAGAAGAAAGTCAAGAATAGAATTCAAACACTCTATGGGTAAAGGCAATCATTCCTCTTAAGGCATAAGTGCCTCCTATACCGTTTCATCAAAGGTTACAAAAGCACAAATTAGATAAGCAGTTTACAAAATTCCTTGAAGTCTTCAAAAAGCTACACATAAACATCCCTTTCGTAGAAGCATTAGCTCAAATGCCAGTTTACTTAATGTTCATGAAAGAGATGTTATCAAAGAAGAAAAAACTTGAAGAGTTTGGGATAGTGACTTTAACCGAGGAGTGCAGTGTTGAACAAGCTATCTCTAAAGTTTAAAGATTGATGGAGTTTCAACATTCATTGCACCATAATCAACAATTTAAATTTTAATGCATTATGTGACTTAGGTGCGAATATTAACTTGATGCCACTTTCTGTTTACAAGAAACTAAGTTTGGAGGAGGTCAAAACAACAACAATATCACTTTAACTTGTAGACAGGTCGATCAAGCATAATCGAGGTAACATTGAGGACGTGCTCATCAAAGTAGGCAAGTTTATATTCCCAATGGACTTCATCATCTTGAATATTGAAGAAAGTCAGGATATGCCAGTAATTTTGGGTCGACCATTTCTAGCAACAAGTGGAGCCCTGATCGACGTAGAGAAAGATAAGCTAATCTTGAAGATGCAGGATGAACAATCAAAGTTCAATGCATTTACCTGGCTCAAGTAACCATCCAATCTCAAAGATTGTCTTATGATCAAAAAAGTGGTGACAATGAATGGTGATGAAATGCACATGCCGAAAGTGAAGATGGAAAGTGAAGACCTCAGGCCTAAGGACAAGTTAGGAAGTCTATGTGGAGTAGAATTTGATGAAAAAGCGCAAGCAAAAGTTTGAAAGGTGAATGAAAAATCTTGCAAAGCCGGAAGTTGTAAGCAATGCAAGGCTTCCAAAGCACAACTCAAACCACGTTGAATGATCGTTGCAACAAAGTCAAGCTAACGAATCTAAACAAGCACTTATTAGGAGGCAATCCAATTTCTAACTCTTTTATTTACTTGCTTTTTAGGTAATAGTTTTAGGTAGAATTTTGCATCTAGGTTTTCGTTATCCTTTTATATGAAATTTCTCGGGTATTACATAATATATCTCTTAATTTTGTAGGTCACTCACAAAGTGTTCGATAAAATACTTCTACCAGAAAAATACTCCAAAGCACTTCGAAGATTCACTACAATTTTGGTAGAAATAGCATGTTGGTTCAAAGTGCTCAAATACTCTATCCATAAAGAAGAATACTAGGGAAGAATTGTGATCATTTTCTTTACTTTTATAATTTGTCTTCGTACTTACATTGGGACAATGTTAATTTAAGTTTGGGTGGAGTTGACTTGTTGAGTCAAATTATTATTATTATTATTATTTATTTTTTAGTTATCTGGAGTGTGTAGTGTAAAAAAATTGAAAAAAAAGTCAAAAATATTTTCTTTGTGTAATATAGTTGGATAAATTGCTAGCTTATGATGATTTATGTTTGGTCTAAGATTAATTGTTGAAAAATGATTGAGTATTGCTACAATGTGCTTAGTTTTGTTAAAACTCCTTATCCGTGTGAGACTTAAGATTGCTTTGAGCACATAGCTATTTTTGTTGTTGCTTAAGCTTGGAGACATGTTATGTGATGTAAATAGAGAGTTGGGTTTAAGACTTTAGTTAGTGTTTTTGATTTCCAAGTACAGAGTTGAAAATTTCACTTAACCAACATTTGAGAATAAGTTTGGAGATGATTGAGCTAGTAACGGTGATAGTTTAGAAAAGTGATTATCAGCCTTTATTGAGAAATTTTATAAGTAGTTCAAGTTGATGGATTAAAACTAGGCATTAACTGTTTTCTAGAATTCTGATCCCAACGTTTGGTCCTAATGAAAGACACTGCACTAGTTAAGGCAAACTGGGTAGGAAAAAGTTGCATATACTGATGTGTGAAAGCTAACCTTGAGTAATCTGGTCCTATGTATCAACAATATATAGGAGACAATTTACCATAGAAGAGGACAGCCTCAATATTAGAGTGAAAACTATCTATTGTGGTGAATTAAAAAAATATAAAGAAAATCAGTAGCAAGAAATGAAATGAAAGTAGTGCAATTGCCTAACTAAGTCTAGTTAGTTTGACTTGTTAGTGAAGAACTAGAGACTAGAATGCTTGACATCGTAGAGAATCATTGCCTATCTAAACATCTCTCTAATCAGTTAGATCATTCTAGTTTAAGAATGAAGATTAAAAAAATGAGTTAACCTTGGTTGAAAACCCTCAGGGAGAAGTAATCGATACTTGAGTAGGGTATGAAATTCACGATAGGATAAAGAGAAATATGACCATTGAAGGTTGGGATTGAAAAGACTTAAGAATCCATTTGTTTGCATAACTTTATCCAGGTTAAAGTAATGACAGGAAATAACTATTCACACACACACACACACACACACACACACAAGTCGGGCATTAGATAAGTGCTAAAATCTTTTTATGTAGCAATATTTGCATTTTTTTCTTGAATTAAATTCTTAGATCTTGACTAGAGGCAAAAGTCTAATGGTGTGCACAATGTTTTCTTTGTATATATTTGAGTCTTCGTTTTGCCTTGTTTTTGCTCGGAACTAGCAAAAGTTCGAGTTTGGCGTTTGATAAGTGTACTTTATACACTTATATTGACTCCTTAATGAAGAGATATTGGATAATTCTAAATATTTTAAAGTCGATATCTATTAAGTCTTTGTTCATTTTCATGATTGTAGGACAAAATCTCCGAACTCGAGTCACACTAGTGAAATCAGTAAGAAATGAGAAGAAATTTTTTGAAGTCAATATTAAGAGCCAAACATTGGAGGATAAGAAACTAACTTCCGAAGCATGTGGAGAAAATAGAGCATAAATTTTGGTATGAAAACTCAAGAGGCCCATCAGCCAAAAAATGGTCGTTTCTATCTGCTCGAGCGAACGGACCCGCTACCATATAGTTAGTTAGGTTAAAAATCTATGTTTTGGAGGTTTTTGGAGAATTTGAGCACGAAATCCATCCCTAATTACACACTTATAAATAGGAGAACTCTTATACTTAAAGGGGTGTGGAATTTTTTAGAGAACAATGACGAAAAATACAAGAGTTTTACAAAAATTTCTTCATCTGGGTAAGATTACTGGGATTCAAGCAAGAGAAAATTGGGATTCTTGGACACTCCATTGATGACATTCAAATGGGGGAAAAAATTCATCTTCAACCTTCTTCTTACAATCAAATATTCCGGTTGATGAATTCTCAATTTATTATTTGTTTTTGTAATTCAATCATGATAGGCTAAACTATTTGTGCTATGGATGATGATGTAAACCATATGTTGAAGTTTTAATTCAAGGATTCTCGTTTCTAATCTTAATTTGTGTTTGTTTGTTTTATACCATGGTTTGAATATCCATTTGAATGATTGATCACCATTTGAACGTGTTTGTGACTTATTTTCGTTTCTGGGAGGTTTAAAATAGGTTAGCTCATTATGGTTTTAAACACTAAGTCCTATAGAAATTAAGAATAATGTCGTATGCTTAGTGCAATCAAATTAGATAATCTTGTGGTTGAAAGCATTTTTGTATATTTAAATTCAAAATAAGTATATTTTGGGGCCTATATGAAAATAGGTTTAATTCTACTCAAAAGTGATTATTAGATAACTTAGGATTATCAATTGTCAACTTGAACACAAATTGAATTAGAACATGGAATTTTGGAGATTACAATAGATAATAATGGTGGAATATGATTCCTAGCATAACTTATTTACTTGATTTTTCTCCAAAAATCATGTTTGCACTTAGTTAAATATTAGTTATAGTTTAGAGAATTTCATACTTTCTTGATCCAATCATTTATTGTGTGTATTCGATTTAAGATCGAATTGGTCAAAATTAAGCTAAAGTCTAAATCATCGTAGGAACTATACTCTTTTAATCATTTTTACTATTACTTGTCAATGATCTCGTATGCTTGTGGAATTTCACCATACATCTACTATAAGAGTTTTGACTTTTCCATATCGGCTATACTTGAAAAATTAATGTCAAGTTGAAGACACCACTCCAGTCTCATCCAGCCAACACGTCCAATGAGCAACTCATAGGATATTTTGGCACCAATGACATGAAAAAAGGCTGAAAAAATTAAATCTTCTGCTTATAGTTTTAGGTGGATCATGCTAATGGCTTGTTGGCCCTTCTGGTTGAATCCTTGATCATGTAATTGCTCTTGGATAATTCACTAATATTTATTCCAATCTTCTTCATTGTATTTATTGGCATGATGTTTACAACAGAACTACAATCAATCAGTATGTGATGTATCTTAAATTCTTGAATATAACCACTAATATATAGCATTCTATTATGCAAACTAGAGCCAAATTGTAAATCATCGTCATTGAATTTGATACTGGCCATACAATCTTTGTAAATTGTAGATTGAATTGGTGCCAAGACCTTTCCTTGGTGCTTCTAGATCAATCAATGTTGCGATTAGTGATATGCAATCAACAAAAGATAGACTAAGAGCCCATGGCAAGCTCGTGTTGGAAGGAATATTATTGAATTGTGAGATAACTTTATTTGTCTTTGAACTCTTTCCTGGTATGTTCTTCGACTTACTTCTTTTATCTACATTGATCACATGGGAGATGAAACATTCGTTGTCAAAGAAACATTAGAAACCCTCCCCCCTCCCCCCCCCCCCCCCCCCCCAAGGTCATAGGTCTAGAAGGAGCACTCATTGTGGCTTCCGTTTCTTCTATTGATTTTGTGGTTGTTATTGCCTTGACATGGGACCTTCTTTTTAGTTTGTTTTTTGGACTTCTTCCGTGCTTAATTTTCCATCATGGGTACGAGGACTTGGAAGTTGTGGAGCTTTCTAACTTTTCTTCACGACAGTCCATGTCTTCTGACTTTCTTCTAATAATTCTTCCTCAATAAGTTGGACTTCTGGACTCTATGTCCCTATATGATATTTTACCTATTTTATTTGACATTCAATATTTATCCTTCTTGCTTATGAATGTAGACCATCCATCACCAATTACATCTTCAAAGTTAGAATCGAAATCACAAATGTCCAAGTCATCATTCATGATTTCATAAAAGGTTGGGCAATTAGGGCTATATGGTTTAACCATCCCTGGATAGACATATGTAATGGTGATTTCTCCGTCTACCTTAAGCTCTTATAGAATAGCTCATTCTAGAAGTTGAAGTCCAAACTTGGCCGGCTTAGATAAAGGCGTTTTGGAGTCATATGTAGGAGAGAAAATCTGGTCCTCATCTGAAATAAGAATTTAATCAAATGAAACCATTGAGCAGTTGGTGGTTGGATTTTCTACAGTTTCAAATTTGATCTTATTTTCTTTGTCCAATCGAACAATAAGATCTTTTAACATGAAACATCTTTCTACATGATGACTAATGAATCGTTGGAATTTGCAGTACTTAGGATAATCAACCTGCCAGTCTCTTTTGGCCTTTTTGGTGCTCGAAGTTTAATTATCTTATGTTCAAAAAGTTATTCTAAGATTCTAGATACTTCAAAATCTGAGAATGGATAATGTTCCTTTAAAGTCAGAAGACCTTCTTTTGAACTTTTCCTTTGCTAGGTTTGAACTCCGACTTTGACTTCAAATTTGAACTTGATTTCTGAAAAGTGATTTTTGTAGGAGCGGTGGAAATTGACATGGCTTCTTTGGACTTTTCGAACTTACCATCCTTCTTGACTTTTTTCTTGGGATCTTTTTTGTCACTTAGATCACTTGGCAAGTAAATTTCATGTCTTGTGACCTTGATCTCTAGATCATGTACACATGTCACCAATTCTTCAAATGAGTAAGACATTTTTTTTGGAGATTATAAAATAATCTCCAATGCATGCCTGGACCACATATCAACAGAGCATCATTCACTGATGCATTCTTTGCAGTTCAAAATATGGTTTTTTTTGTGCTCGATTACTCTACGACCGATTCGTCCTTGCCCTGCTTTGTGCTAGAAATTTTTAGAAGGTTGAGCATCTGCCCAATGCTGTAGAAGGGTGTAAAAAACTCCCGTTCAAGTTGATTCCAACATCAATTGATCCAACCGACAAGTTCATACACCATTCAAAGCTACGTCTTTGAGTGAGCATACAACTACTTGACCATAGTGTCAATGTATGTTCCAACATTATTCATGTTTCAAAGAAATGAGCAACATGTCGCTTTGGGTTGCCATTTCCATCAAAACACTAAAACCTTAGAGGTTTGTAGTCAATCAGCATTCTCATTCCCTCAATCTGACGATTATAGAGTTTGGCAAAAATCAGTGAAGATTGTAGTGAGCCACCATACTGGGCACGGATGGTACTAGCAATCATGTATTAGAGTTGTTGGACAGAAAGAGAGACAACAAACAATTGAGAAATAACACGCAATACATTCTACACCACTGTCCAATCATGCAAATCTTTCTTCTACTGATACGCTTGCACTTCTGGGTCTTCTCGGTCTTTATCCTTGGAAGAGCTAGCATTTTTTGGATTGCCTTCCATCAATAGACTTTGTAATTCCAATCATTGCATGAGCGCATCAATTTGTACATCTATCTTCTAATGATTTTATCAATTTTTCAATGGCTAAGGCCATTTCCTGAATTCCATCATTAGAACCAGTTGTCATTTTCGTTACCATCACCAGCTCGAGAAATTCTTTAAATAATGTATAATCACCCCATTTTTGTACAGAAGTAATATGAGTGGATCCATCACGGATCTTTCATTGGACATAGAACTAGAAGGAGAACTTTTCGACAAGTTCTTAGAAATTTTTTACTTTGTCTTCTACTTAAAGATAACCTTACCCTTGTCAGAGATTTTTTCTCAATGGTGAAACCAATTGAGTATCCCAGGTCTTCGTCCAGGCTTGGGTTGCATGGAAGAGTTCAGCAAGTATTTCCTTGAAATGAGTAACGATTTCTTTTACTTTCTCACCTGCTTTAGTTGATGTAGTGGTTGAAACTTGAAGAATTTACAGAATGGAAAGATGACAAGAATGTTCCACCAAGCGTGCAAGAAATTTTTACAACAAATTTTGTGTATTAAAAATACAAAAATTGTTATAAATTGGAATTTGAGAAATAAAAAGTGGATTAATCCTCTTGTGTGTGTGTAGTTGTACAATCCTCTTATTAGCGATCCGAGTGTTGAAGATGAAGGGTCGCGTAGCTTGAACCCTGGACTTCAATGCTTGTTGAAAACTTAATCTTCTTAGGATTTGGACTTGACTTGGCTTTGATTTGAAGAAGACTTAGTCTTCTTTTTCAAGACTTGACTTGGATTTGTTTTTATTTGAAGATGACTTTGATCTTCTCCAGACTCCTAGACTTCGGTATTTTTTTTCTTACACTTGTCTTTTTTTTTTCTCTTGGACTTAATGTCCTCCTATTTATAGTGAAATCTTGTAACCACCCATTTATTATATTTAAATTAAAATTAAATACAATTATAGATTTTGAATAGTATAATGGACTACCTATGTGGACTTATTTTAACACAAATGAGCCATAATAGACTTGGAATTTAATAGAATTAAGTGGCCTATTTGTTTTTAATAGATTATGCCTATTTATTTATTTTATTTTATTTTTAATGTATTGGATTTGAAGATTGGTAATCAGACCTAGGTTTTTTTGTATAATAAAGAAGAAATTATATAAAATGTCAATTTAGAGGTTGTACTTTCAAATATGACAGGTTTTTATAACAAAATCAGAAATGGTTATTTTAGACAAAAATATCCTTAAAACATTGCGTAAAATCCCTACATACCCATTCAAATATAGTCAAGGTTAATTTAAAATCAGATCTACAATTTCACATAAAAATTCAAAGTGAAGCCTTCTCCACCGCCTCACGCTGTCGCTAGCTACCACCCAACTCAACCCAAGGTTTTTGAAAGATTAATTTGAGTTATAAAAAAATAAAAATTCAATATGTTTTGTGTGTTAGATTAATTTTTGTTGTTTTTACATCGAAAATATTTTGAATATAATAGTTCAAAAATTATTGGAAAAGATTGGGTTCATATATTAATGTCTGGTTGAAGAAGAAAAATGTGGAAATGAAAATGGTAGGTTAAACTGCTGTCGTTCGATAGCCTCAACTCTCAAACGACAATTAAACTGTCGAAAAAAAGTAACTATCGACTTTTTTTATTTTAGTGACAGTTCAAATGTCGTTCAATAGTTCAGTTGTCGAACAACAGTTCAAGCTGTCATTTATTAATTAAATTTTCGTTGTAGCTTCTCTTCGAAGCCAGAAAATAAAAACTTGTCATTTTTGCAAAAGTGTATATATGACTTTTTGCATCTAAAAGTTACCATTTTTTCAAATGTTATTAAAAGTTCTTATTTTCAAAAATTGTCCTTTATATTTGTCTAGTTTTATAAATTCTCTTATAATAAATAACTTACGCATTGATATATGAATATGTTTGTGTGTGCTTATAAGTACTTATAAATCTGTCAAACATCGTTTTCATTCACACATTTCTTATGACTCACAACTTTAATCCACACATTTCGTAAGACTCACTGTTTATAATCAACAAAAATAACAAAAATATTTACTAAACATACTCTATATGAATTACCTTATTGGATATAGTATGCTGAATATTTCAATTGGTACTAGTATTGAAAAATCTGATATAATAAATGACAGTATATATTTTTGAGTTGCCTTGTTGAATCTAGTTTAGGATACCTAATATTTCATAATACATTTCAATAATTTTTACCTTTTTACAACGACATAGTTAATGAGATTTTGGTGGGTTCTAGCTTTCATACGATGGCATTTTTGCAATTAATATTGAGGACTCTCGACGAGAAATTGATGGTGATTTGTTTGAAGTTTATAATGTATTTTTAGTTATCATGTATTTTTAGTATTATGATGCCAGCTTAACTAAACTTGAAAAAAAAAAAGCAATCTTTTAGTTTTAAATAGCTTTTTATTTCGGAGTATGTTTGAATAATTGACAATTTTTAACGTGGAAAGAAAATTATATTTTTGGAAAGTATTATTTACTTGTCCAATTATTCGTTTATTAATATATGTTAATGAAATATAATCTGGTTTGAGATGCTTCCAAAATAATATATTTATGGCTTCGATGACCTAAAAATGAGGGTGGGAGACTCTCCACCGGATTATTCTCCAGCGTAAGAACTAGAAATTGTAGGAGAAAATGATAATATGGAAAGGAAAAAAAGTAAAGAATCTTATGAAATTATGGGATATCTTTTACATGGCTCACATTTTGAGGTATTTATAGGTGAGCAGTTTCACCTCTCACGCATCTGGCAGTTAGTTACCTCCCTCCTTCTTAGCAGTTATTGTCTACGTGCTAGCAGTTTTCGGCTCGTCAGTTGAATCTGGAACGTGGAGCATCTGATTTACACGTAAAATAACCGTCACATGAAATATCTGATAGATCATTGATAAATGTCAGTCGAACGACCACCCATAGTAGTTGTCGATTTACCGATCAGCCGTCTAAGACAGTCGATTGATTGTCACCCACGTAAAGTGCTCACTGAGTCGATCTACTTACCAGTCACCTAAAGCAGTCAATTGACTGCTACACATATAAAGCGCTCACTGAGTCGGTCTACTGACCAGTCGCTTAAGGTAGTGATTGCCACCCACGTAAAGCGCTCACTAACTCTACTTGAATCTGGTCCATTTCTAATATAGCATCATTAGCCCCCATTTATCTCTTAAGGATTCTCATCGTTAAGAAGTATTGAAATTTCTTATCTTTGCTTGAATAATTCTATCCCGGTAGAATTTTTTTTTTTATGAGATAATCTTGATTTGCCTAGGGACACTGACTCGATGTAGATGGATGGAGACCATATTGTTGGGGATTCTCTTGTTTCTGAACTTCGCTTTTCTGTCTGCTCATGCTAGGCGAGACGTCGAGGTCATGCAGGGTTGCATTTTTTCACATATGTTCGAAGGAATATCCAATAGGGCGATTGAGGATATCAGGAAAGGTTTTGGCAGTCTGCAACAGAAGGTATACGATTCGTATGTTTACTTTCTTTTCTTTTAATTTCGTTTTGCTGTTAGTCTAACAATTTAAGCTTTAATTTATGCCTGCTACGTTTTGACCCTTCAAGATTCTCTCGTTAGAGCCAGCCAGCGCTTGGTTACTGACTTGAAAGTTATCGAGAATGAGAAATCCAAATAAGTAAGTTACTTGAAGAAGAAGATTTCCAGTTTGAAGAAATCTTGTGAGGCTTCAGAGGCTCGAGTTAAGGAACAAGAGAAGAAATTGATAACCTCCTAGCCACACTCGTCTGCGCTCAACACAATGCTGAGAAGAACTATAAAGCTTCCTCATAATACAAGCTTGATTTGTATCCATATGGAGATGAGTCTATGAGTGTTTCTATTGCATTGACTAGTGATTGGCTAGAAGTCGAGCATTCGGGTGTCAACCCTTTAGGTTTTGATTGTTTCTTAGCTCAGCGACGGGAGTTGGAGCAGACTGCAGAGCAGTGTGGAACAAAAGTTCAGGCAGACACTCATATTCAGGATGGGGACGGAGCTTCTCAGGATTGATTAATTCTGCTTGTCGCTGTCTCTTTATAGGCCTATCTTTTTTTTAGACTAACTTTGGGTCGTTTGACAAACATTTTCTCTCTCTACCACTTGATGTGGGCTAACTTCATCTTTTGTAGCTTGACTTTGGCGTTTCTCTTTAGCACACACTTTTGGCGACATAGCCCCTTGTAATGTTTGAACATTGTCATATTTCTCTTATGCATTTGTGCCTGGTTCAATCAACATTTGTCTATCCTATCTTTTTTCTGTCAAATTTTGAAGTAAGTAGACTGAATTAAATCATCATTTCTTTAGCAATAATTGACTGCTTTAATTAGTCGACCGTTTCGTAACATTGAGGATAACACAGTCGATCGCCAAAATCCAAAGTAGTACAGTCAATTGTTTGCCATGCAAGCTTGGGCAATCGACCGCCAATGCGCAAGGCAGTCGATTGCCTCAAGTTGACTATCAAAATAGGCCATTGACTTATCTGAATACACTGTAGACGTGGTTTATCTTTGTTGACTAGTACTAAATGACTTATTGGTTTACCAATTTTGAACTTCTTAACCAAATTTTTGGCATTCTTGCTCACTACCCAGCCCCTCAGGGCGATTTTACATTTATTATCCACTTTGTGGATTTTTTGACGGACCGTCCTGAGCTGTAAGGAGGTTTAGAGACTTAACCAAATTTTAGTTTTATTGCTCACCACCAAATTCTTTGGGTGATTTTGGAGTTGTTGACCACTTTGTGGTTTTTTTGCGTACCACCCGAGCTATAAAATGATTTAGAGATTTGACCACAATTTGGATTTATTGCTCATCACCAAGCTTTTTAGGCGATTTTGGAGTTGTAGACCACTTTTGTGGTTTCTTCGGCGTACCACCCAAGCTATAGAGCGATTTAGAAACTTAACTAAATTTTAGTTTTATTGCTCACCGTCAAGCTCTTGGGGCGATTTTTGAGTTGTAGACCATTTTGTGTCTTTGGAGGAGTTCAAACCTAAGGATTGGTATGAAAAGTCTTTATAATTGTAGATCAAGGCAATTTGTTTATAAAAAGCTTGCGCAGATGGGAGGACTCGAGACTTTGGTTATCTTGAAGTTGGAGAATTTCCTTTGTAAGTTTCTCACTTTAGTTAAGCAGGAATCCATTATGCTGTCTTTCGCTTCAAACTCACCAATTATCTATATCACTATTATAGATAGTGATATAGACCATTTTGTGTCTTTGGAGGAGTTCAAACCTAAGGATTGATATAAAAAGTCTTTATAATTGTAGATCAAGGCAATTTGTTTATATAAAGTTTGCGCAGATGGAAGGACTCGAGAATTATCTTTTCTCGGGACTTTGGTTACTTTGAAGTTGGAGAATTTCCTTTGTAAGTTTCTCACTTTAATTAAGCAGGCATCCATTATGCTGTCTTTCTCTTCAAACTCACCAATTATCTATATTACTATTAACTGTGAGTAACTGCAGATTTAGCATTGTGATCACTGCTTCATAAACGGCGTCATTGTTCGTAGATGAGAACTCAAAGCGAAGAGAGTATTCTAGCTCTTCAAATTCTAACTATTCCTTAGCGCTCTCATCCTTCTCTTAAACGACTTGCATCAGCCCGATAACAATCTTTTTCTTTCTTTTGTGGCTTAAAAGATAAGCTTCAAAACTTCGAGAAAGTTTATCGAACATTTTGATAGATCGTATAGCGAGAGTGGCTAACCAGTCCCTAGCATCTCTCCTTAACGTTGGTGGGAAAGACCAGGTCTACAAATGTCCACAAGTGATTGAACGGGTCTATAATTCCATGGGTCTGCCTCCACGTGAACCATCGTCGGGGGTGGATGTGCGTCCGATGATCCCATTTGTGGTAGGGCATTAGGCGGAAGGCATCTCTGCTCTATCCCGGTTGGTTGAAAGCCTGGTGGATTGATTTGTGGTTCTACCAAATGTGGTTTTCGTGATGATTTCCCAGCGAGTAAAGGGTTAGCAGGGTTTCTATTTTTGTCTCCAACAAGTTGAACTGTGTCTGAGTAACATATGAGAGCGGCCGCAGTTGGTTATCTCGGGCTACAAATTTTGATCCTACCATAGTTGTTGTCATTCGTGTTCTCCTTCTAGTTCGCCGACCTGCAATAGCTTTTATGTCCAGAACTTTCCCACAGACGGCCAATGAAATATTACCTGGTTTGAGATACTTCCAAAATGATCTCTTTATAGCTTCAATAACCTAAAAATGAGGACGGATGACTCTCCCTTGGATTATTCTTCAGCGTGAGAATTAGAAGTTGTAAGAGAAAATGATAATATGAAAAGGAAAAATGTAAAGAATCTTATGAAATTGTAGGATATCATTTACGTGGCTCACACTTTAAGGTATTTATAGGTGAGCAGTTTCCCTCTCATACGCCTGGCAGTTACTTCCTACCTGCTTGGCATTTATTGTCCACGTTCTAGCGATTTTCGGCAATTCACCTGTTGAATCCGAAACGTAGGGCATCTAATTTACCCGTAAACTAAATGTCACATTGTAGATGTCAGTATACGGACCACCCAACGTAGTAGTTGGTCTACCGACCAGTTGCTTAAGGTCGTCGATTGACTGCCACCCACATAGAGCGCTCATTAAGTCAGTCAACCGACCAATCACCTAAGACAGTGACCGACACCCACTTAGAGCTCTCACTGAGTTTACTTGAATTTGGTCTGATCCATTTCTAATATAGCATCAATCAAGATTGTAATATTTAGTCAGAGTTAAAATATTATAGTCGAAATTGATTATTTTATCATTTTTGTTAATGATTACTTGACCTTATTACTTGATTCAAATTGGTAACAAACAACAATATTTTTCAATTCTTTAAAATATATAGTATGTCCTAACTACCATGACTGCTCACTCCGACGAAGATTTCATGCTGTAAAGCCGTGTCAACATATTTAGAAGTTGTATTATAGCATAGAGGAGCGATCTCCTGTCCCAGTGAGAAATTGTTATCTTACCCATATTCAATGTAACACTTGTCTATTGGATGAATTGCTGATGTGACATTTACTTATATGAACAATTTATCCAACAAGTGACATATTGAATGTGTGCAAAATAGCAATTATCTATTGAAAACAGGAGATCACTCCTCTTATAGCACATACTCAAAAAGCTACCTTTTACTCTCCATCCTATAAATGTCGTGTGAAATTGAAATTATACAAAAGAGTGCTAGCAACTTGATTCAGAATTATTTCTGTCAATTTCATCAATTTCAATTTTCAAACAAGTACTAGAACACTGGGCCAAGCTAAGTTTGACTAGCTAGTGTTGAAATTATTTTGTGATAATTTCATCGTATACTATAAAATATAAAATAATTTAAATAAATATTATCTAACTATTTTTATTCTAAAAATACTGTTTTTTTATTTATTGTTATTATTTGTGAAATAACTCTAATTATTTTTTAAATACTTATAAGTTGTTTTAGAATATGTAGATAATAAGTAGATAGTAAATTATAAATTGTACAAAATATGTAAATAAAAAATATATTTGATTAAAATAATTAATTTAAATTATAATTTAAGCTTAATCAAAGCAATTGTGAATTGGTAAAATCCTTTTTTCAACCATCAAAATGTCATAGTTATAACTTTAACTATTCAATAATATTCAAAAAGGTGTATTCATTATATATTGGGAAAACAGCGCCACTCATCCAAACCATTAATAATGTAGCAAAGTGTGGAACATCCGGTGACAAAATTGATAAAATCTGTGTTAAATCATAGCTTGGGTCTAATTTCATAAAACTAAGGGCATGTTTAGTTCTTTTTTTTTTTTTAAATAATCCATTTTTTGCTGTTTTTATTTTTACTTTTTAAATTTTTTACACAATAAAAAAATTTAAAAAGTCAAAAACAATAGGCAAAAAAACTCATTTTTTGATTAAAAAAAAAAAAAAAATCTACACCGAAACACTTGAGCTAGAGCCTAGAAATGTAAAACGAGAAATGTTCACATGAGAGTCAAATGATAATTTTACTAAGGGTGCGTTTGATTGGCAAAATTTGCCATGGAAAATCCATATTTTCCACCCATTTTCCATCTTTTGCGCTGTTTGATTGGTAAAATTTTCCATGGAAATTTTTTTCCATTTTCCTTGCACGTGAGGTGTTTTCCATGAAAAGTGGGAAAACATTTGCTTGGCTAGGGAGGAGAAGCAATTTTCTTGGCCAAATCATTTCCAAAGCAAGAAACCAAATATTAAGTTGCTCCAAATCAATTTAAATTTATTAATGATTTAGAGCAAAATTATTAATTATTAATTTTTAAGCAAATTATTAAATTTGCTTAAAATTTATAATTTTAAGCAAAATTATTAATTTTTAAGTTGGCAAAATAATTTTTCGGCAAAATTTTTAATTTTTAAGCAAATTTAAGTTGCTGTAAATCATTAAAAGTAAATTTAATGTAGTTAGCTAAGTTAGTCCATTGTGTTTATTCAAAATATAGGACATTTTATTTTAGTTTACGTAAGTGTAAATCGTAGGCCTCATGAGAATGCTACTATTTAACTCACTTTTAGTTACTTTTTAACAAACCCATATGCTTGTGGTAATTCAACGTACAATATAATTTTTTCAAAATTTGTATTAGATTATATAAAATGTATGGTGGAAATATGCATAAAAAATGGTAAATTATAATTTAACAATTGTCAATAGTAAACTTTCAATTTTTCTCTCCAATATTTTAATCATGGAAAATGTGATAATTTCCCTAGAAAATAGTTGCTATCAAATAACAAAAGTTGAAAAATAATACATTTTCCATGGAAAATAAAGACAATCAAACACCAAAAGTTGGAAAATTACAACATTTTCTAGGATGAATTTTCATCCAATCAAACGCACTACATTTACAATTCCCTGGAAAATATTTTCTTGGCAAATCATTTCCCTGGAAAACATTTTCTTTCCACCCATTTTCCATGCTTCCAATCAAACACAGCCTAAGATTTGTAATTTGATTTTTTAATTCAATGTTACTTTCGATTAATGATGTCAACACAATCAAAATTCAAATTTCGACACGTGATTTTGATTTTGTATGTTGAAGACAATATTTTAATAAATAAATAATATTTATCTTTTTAACATATTAAGATTTTAAATGATATTGTTTATTTGTATAGGTCAAACATATGACATTGATTCAACTATTTATGAAAAAGAATAATAATATTTATAATCTCTCAATAGTGAGCCTACGTGGTATTATTCAATTTGAGTATTTATTTATTCAATTTGAGTAATGTATTTATAGTCAACGATATGAATAATTGCTCTAATTGAATAATGTGAAGTATGCTCACTACCAATAATGAGTGACTATAATAATATTATTCAATTTCTTCAAATGCATATCATACCTAAAGCCCATCATGCACACAATTTTTCATAGATAAGTCAAAGTAAAAATTAAGAGTGTGTTTAATGTTGATTAAAATTAAATTTTTTATAAGAGTTGATGAAATATATAGTTGAAAAATTATAAAAAATTATTAGTCTAATAAAATATGTAGCTAAAATTAATTGTCGAGTCTAGTTTCAATTTTTTATCAAAATTTTAATTAAAATAAAACATCCCCAAACTCATAGCATTTATATATTCTCTTAACTTATCGATTCTATTGAATCTTCCAAGCATACACTTATAATCTTATAATCTATATTTAAAACAAGTAAATTATTCGTTTGAATATGCATTATTTGATAAATTATACTTCAATACATTAAAAATATTACAATCATCGGCTAGTATTGGAAATAAAATTTAAAATTTTGCCATAATTATATTACTGAAATATAGTTTTATTTCTGATAACTATTATCAGGAAATTTCATGTAACATCTAATATAAACATAAATTAACACTAAATTATATTTAGTTTTAATTTGTAGTAAGTTTCTAATACAAAATTTAATAATTAGTTAATCTATTTAATTTACATTTTTTTAAATAATTAATTCGTTTGATTTTATTATCTTGATCAATTATATAACATCCAAATTAATTGTTTTGAGTTATAAATAAGAAAAAAATAACTTATAATTACGGGCCAATATGTTTTGGATTGAAAATATAATTAATGAATGATGATGCTCTATAACAAAATAACAATAATTCACAACACAGATTTAAATAAAAAGAAGAAAAAACAATATCACAAGAATTATATATATATTATAACATAAACAATGGTAATAACAAGAATATGTTCAAGGAAACAATATCCGTGAATAAATATCAAAGAATGACAAAAAGAAAACCAAACAAGCCTCCACGACGCACCACCAGCTGCCGAGAACAATCTAGAAGAGAAGGCCAAATGCGAGAGCGGCAATGGAAGCCAAAGCAGTGGGTACGAAAATGGAGGCATCGGAGGCAGGACTGGGTGCCGGGGCCTCTTGAGCGGCCACATTTTGGAAAGCCATAAGCACCAACAGCATCACAATTGCGACAAAAATATTCATTCTTGATGCCTCCATTTTTAGAAGAGAACGCAAATTGCGGAGAGAAATGGAAAGAGAGATAGAATATTAGGTATTGCAAAATTGAGAGAAGGCAAGAATTTTGTGTGAGGCTAATTGGATTGAATTAGATATTTAAATAGGGATGATAGCTTGATGACAGGGTGTTGTTGCTCTTTATTGGTGCGATACAGCTGTGGCCAACGGTTTGGGTAATTTTGTGGGGTCCGTAGGTACTGGCTGGTCTCTCTTTCTCTAACAAAAACAATGACAATTATGCCCCCACGTTTCAGCCATGTTCTGCGGTTCAGGTTTCAGTTAGGGGTAGGCCCATGCTGGAAGATATTTGGGTAAATTTCAGTCAAATTTCCATTGCATCACTAAAATTTTTAATTTGTCTCAATTCAGTCATATAAATTTTAATTTCTACTTGTTTCAATTCAATTTGGTAAAATAATTTATAGATAAAGTAGTGAATCTTATGAAATGTGTGAATAAAAATTATGTTTGATATATTTATAAGTATTTATAAACACATACAAATATATTTTGAACTTTAATTTTTAATTATCTCAATTGAATTATTGAACTTTAATTTAGTCTTAATTTTAACTACTCCGTCAACTATTGTCTTTCAAATTAATGAAAGTTTCTTTATCGTCAATCATACTGCAATTCATCTTTCCCTTAATCATTGCGTGACATGCTAATTCACCACAAATGAACATCACAAATGTTTTAAAAAAAACAAGAATTTAACTTCTAAATTTAAAAGAGATTACCATAATCCCCGTGTGGAAGATTAGTTGTGGTATGACTTTCAACTAAGTAACTACTATCAGTTTAGGGACAATGGGTGACGAGATGTGACAAATTGTGAAATTTGAAATTAAATTAAAGTTTTTATAGTCCAATCGAGATAAATTAAAGTATAGTGACCCAATTGAAATTTCTCTTAAAGTTTAGTGACTGTAGATGAAATTTACCTAACTTGTTTTATAGCTGTTTTTGGATGATGTGACCTCAATTTTGAATTTTAAATTTTGAACTTAGAAAGAAAGATACAGTAGGAAGGATGTCGTTCAGTGGATGTCTTGTCCAAACCTGTAACTTCTGTAACAGCCCAAAAATTTTAAGCCTTGTCACATCTTTCTTTTATTTATTTATTTATTATTTATTTTAATGAGGGCCCAGCACGAGACGTTAAGACAATTAAAAGAAATATTAATCGTTAGAAGTGTTCTAACCCCCATTGTGGGGAAAGCTTATGGCTCCAATTGCTTATTTGGCCTTGCTGACTGTGATTAAATTTCCACCTGGACAAACACAAATTGTCTAAAACAAATTACACCTCCAACCTCTTCCCATTTCGGTCTCTCTCCTCTCCCCCTCGGTTTTTCCCCAAATTCGTGCTCTAAAAATCCCCCACCCCACACAGCGACCGCCGGTGAACGCCAAAGCCACCGCCGCTGAACGCGATAGCCACCGCCGTTGAACGCACTCGCGCTGTGGAGCTGCTTCCTCGCTGTGAACAGCCCTTTCGCGCTGTGGGTCTCCTCGCGGTGGGCCTTCTTCGCGCTGAAAATCCCACCATTTGCGCCTAGCCGGTGACTCGCGCTGTGGGGCTTCCTCACTGTGGGCCTTCCTTCTCGCTGTAAATCCCACCATTTGCGCTGAACTTCGCGCACTGATACCACCATTTCCGTCGTGAAAAAGCCATTTCCGCCGTGACCCACTGTTTGTGTTTCTCCACGGTACTGATAATTTTTGTACAGTTATCTGAGGGTCTAGTGAGACTACGGTTTCCTACCCAATGATTTAAATTGAATCTGAAATTTTTTCTAATTTGTGATAATTTTTGGTACTGTGAATTTGTACAGTTTTGGTATTGAAATGGCGTTTTCATCCAATCTGAAATTCGTGATGAATTTGTGATGATTTATGAATAATTGTGATAACTTGGGATGATTAGGAGTATTGTTGGTTGAGTTGCCTGATTTATGAAGTAGAATTACGTCTCGATCTCCGTCTAACCCAATGATTTGTCCGCTTTATTGTATGAGGGGAGAGGGAGATAGGGATATGATGATAATTTGAGTAGTAGATCAGGCTTGATAATTTGATGAAGGGGCTGTGATGATCAATGTTGTTGACTTGTTGTGATTGTTGGAATTCGGCAACTACACAAATCAGTCCCGTATCTTGGCTTGACAGCCCGGATGGCATGAGCGATGGGGTAGCCCATACGTTCATGCAACCGGTGTTTTGCAGCCATGGCGGTGCTAATGAATGTAGACCGAAAATATGATCTGAGCCTCCAATGAATATGTCAATTTGTAAAATAATTTTGCATGTGGATCTTATTGGTATTCTTGTGATATTGTTGTGACATTCGAATAACAGATAGGTAAGGATCGATGTCTTCTTCTAGTGGAAATGTTATCCAGGCACGACTTAGATGTAGATGTGGTGGGTATATGAAGATACATACCTCACACTCCGAAAGGAACCCACACCGTCGATATTGGAGATGTCATAGTGTGAAGGTAATTGAGTTTTAATTTGTATTGTTAGAATTGTTTAATTGGATTGACTGGAATGCTATTATATTATTGCAGGATGGTATCATGTGCGGTGCCTTTATTTGGGACGACGAGGTTGAATCGAACTTTGGATCGCAGTATGCAGGAAATGAACAAACACGTTCAGAATTTGATGAACTGAAGTGTAATGTGCAGAGCTTACTAGAGAAAGTAGATAAGCTAGAAAATAAAGTTCAGTCTTGTCGGCGTTTTAGAAATAGGGGTTACAATTGCGCAGATGTTGTAATTATTTCATGCAGTACTTGTGTTTTTTGTAATGAATATGTTGGTGTAATTTTTAATGATAATCGTTATTGCATAATCGTTCATACAATTTTTGCGCAAATGTTGTTATGTGTACCACGATCAAGATAACAATATATTAGCAAACATGATCATTACACATACAGAAAATCATATAAAATCGCTAACAATTCATTGTTCCAAATACACAAAAATAGAAACATTGGCTAATAAAGTACACACGATAGGATTGTTTGAATGACATAAGGTAAACAGATACAAAAGATTTGCTATAAACCAAATGTAAAATTCATTGCATCACTTGTCGAACTAAACGCATTTGATGTGAAAGTGGCGTCTTCTCCCCAACTACTTTGCAGGTCAGCGTATTCATGATGGTGCTCGGGTATGGTTGGTACATGTGATCTACAAAAATAACGATATTAGTATAAATATAGTAGTTTCATAAATTAATGGTAAAGCAAAAAATAATATTCACTGTTACCTATCATTAAATCTTGAGCAAGTTCTTTTGTCATGTCCACTTTCTCCACAAATGGAACATTGTCTACTCATTTTGGATATCGCTTTCTCTTTTGAAGACTTCAATCGTTTTCCACATCCCTTTGCTCGAACAGTATTTGGATCTTGTATCTCTTGTTGGACCTCACGACTTTTAGAACTGGACTTGCTCTTACCGACATTTCCACCATTGTCAATTTGGTCGACTCTCAAATCCAACCTTTCAAACTCATCTAATAGAAACGTACTACGGGCATCTGTTAAGGCCGACTGTTAAGGCCGACTTATCTACTAACATAGATGCCTTGTGTGATAACAACCCATGTCGGCCCATTAAAGATTGGATAGATGAGTCATCCATGTTGGAAGGTGCATTAGTGTCGTAGACATTACCCATTTTGGCATTCTTTGTCCAACGTCGAAGTATATATTTTTCTGGAAGTTCAAGAACTTGTTTTTTCTTCAAAAAACATATCATGTGGCGACATGGATAACCTTCAAACTCGAAAGTTCGACAACTGCATAATACGTAGTCATTATCCGTGAAATATGTAACCTCACGTGGCCGATCAACAATTTTGCCAGCTTCATATCTCTGCACACTGTAAGTTTTCCCACCGATGAAAGTTGATCTCTTCGAGCAAATGTATACATTACTCTTATCAACTTCTGTCTGAAACAACATGAACACCTTCTTCGTGTAGATTTCAACCATTTGGTGTTCCATCACAAGACTGGACATCAAGCGGGGTTGTTCATTTAGATCAACATGGTTAGCAACTAGTTCTTCGTGGCGTTGATGAGTAAGTGCCCTATTGAACCTAGTAATGAATCCCATAAGTGAGTTCTTCTTATTCACGTACTTCTTTAGAAATGAGTGACCACTTTCAGATCGTTGGCTGCTAGACATTCCAGCACTGAATATGTGCTTAACATATGATGGCACCCACCGACCCCAGATATCATACATCGATTGTAGCCATTCATTGCAATGTAAGCCTGTATTTACCATAGCATCATTTCCACCGTTCCTCAAATTCAGCCGGCGTCTCTGGATTTTTGATAATGTTAACTAACCTATGGTACTGCTCATTGTACACCATAGCGTTAATTTTCTCTGAAAACTTATTTAGAATGTGCCAGATGCAAAACCTATGGAATGTCATCGGCAGAACTATTGATATTGCCTTCGCAATAGCAGCATCCTGATCAGTAATAATCAACGAGGGAGCATGATTGGAGTTGGACTCCATGAACTTCGACAACAACCACACAAATGACTCGGTCGTTTCATCGCTCAAAAATCCACACCCAAACACAACAGTCTGACCATGATGATTTACCCCTACAAAAGGGGCGAAGATCATTGAGTACCTATTGGTGTTATATGTGGTGTCGAAAACAACAACATCCCCAAAACAACGATAAGACCGTATAGATTCAGCATCGGCCCAATAACAACGATTCAACTTATTTGCTTCGTCTATCTCGTAGTCGAAGTAGAAGTTCGGATTTTTCTCTTTCTCAAATGTGAAATGCTCTAT
The DNA here is from genome assembly GCA_030279155.1 of Forsythia viridissima. Classification (NCBI taxonomy): domain Eukaryota; kingdom Viridiplantae; phylum Streptophyta; class Magnoliopsida; order Lamiales; family Oleaceae; genus Forsythia; species Forsythia viridissima. The sequence goes on from CM059040.1 coordinate 21,770,910, forward strand.
CAATGTTTCAGCGTCATGACCCCTTTGCTCTTCTCGAAGGTTTCTTTCATGGTTCCTAATATCTCTCTCCACACACCCAATCGATGATGGACCACCAGAATCTATCTCCATAAGCCTTAATTGCTGGCATGTTGGTATATTAGCATCAGAAAATTGTTGAGCAAGTGCTTTCTTTGTAGTCGACACCGTCCGGTGAGATCTCAACAAATGAACTCGACTAGGAGTAGTAAGTGCATGATTGTGTTCCTCGATAAAGTTGTTGACAATCCACATCTGTCCTGTTTGTTGCTTGACTACACTTAATCTAGCACCACAGCCAACTTGTGTTTGCCCACGCTTTCTTTCCCCAGCACGCGGCACAGAGTCTTTAATAAACCTCTGATATTTATCTTCAGTCTTCTCCTCCTTCGAACATACAAACATTTTCCAGTACGTCTCACCGGTTATCTTATTCTTTTTGCTGTTCTCTATTCGGGTACTAAATCTAGCCTCTCGAGCATAATTATTGTAGAAAGTGTATGCTGCCTCATGTGATTGAAATTCTTGTCCAGTTGCAGGGATACGCTGAACTGAAACTTGAGGAGTATACATATTGTCTGCACTTTGTGATTCCATTGCACGAATTCTGAAACAATCAACATAAGAAAAAATCAATTATCTATACCGCCACTCATTCTGTATCCAGTTGCAGCTACTAGATATAATAAACATTGATGAATAGCAATTTCTGAAATTACATCACAATCTTAATCCCATTGCATCTAATTTTTAAATAAACAATGAATAAACCACTTTCAATACAAATGTACTGATTACATCCACTTAATGTTAATCCCATTGCAAATAATTCTGAAAAATATAAATCATTAACAATTTTCAATTTTTTAATATACACCCAACTCCCTGTCTGTATACTCCCTGTTCTCCTTGCATCTAATTATACAACAATCAACAATGATGAATTTCAATTGTTGTGAACTATCAGCTTTTACCAGTGTTAATCCCCAAACAATCATTACCGTGGAGAAACACAAACAGTGGGTCACGGCGGAAATGGCTTTTTCACGGCGAAAATGGTGGTATCAGTGCGCGAAGTTCGGCGCAAATGGTGGGATTTACAGCGAGAATGAAGGCCCACAGCGAGGAAGCCCCACAGCGCGAGTCACCGGCTAGGCGCAAATGGTGGGATTTTCAGCGCGAGGAAGGCCCACCGCGAGGAGACTCACAGCGCGAGAGGGCTGTTCACAGCGAGGAAGCAGCCCCACAGCGCGAGTGCGTTCAGCGGCGGTGGCTATGGCGTTCAGCGGCGGTGGCTATGGCGTTCAGCGGCGGTGGCTTTGGCGTTCACCGGCGGTCGCTGTGTGGGGTGGGGGATTTTTAGGGCACGAATTTGGGGAACCGAGGGGGAGAAGAGAGAGACCGAAATGGGAAGAGGTTGGGGGTGTAATTTGTTTTGGACAATTTGTGTTTGTCCAGGTGGAAATTTAATCACAGTCAGCAAGGCCAAATAAGCAATTGGAGCCATAAGCTTTCCCCACAGTGGGGGTTAGAACACTTCTGCTTGTCCAAAACTGTAACTTCTGTAACAGCCCAAAAATTTTAAGCCTTGTCACATCTTTCTTTTATTTATTTATTTATTATTTATTTTAATAAGGGCCCAGCACGAGGCGTTAAGACAATTAAAAGAAATATTAATCGTTAGGAAAATTGTAAGGACTTAATTTCAACAAAGTTGAACGTATGATTTAGCATAACCAAATTTGAGCCTAAACCTAACCACTGGGACCAGCGCCCAAGCCAAGTCAATTACAAGAAATGTATTTTAATTTTGATTTAGAGTTAAATTTAATTTCAAATTGTTATCCACATAATAATAAACTCTTGTTTGTTTGTGTATATACTAGTTTTTTGTTCGTGCGTTGAATATGGTGTATTTGAAATACACGATGAGAAGACTATATAAAGATGATTCATAATTAGACGCAAATATGCAATGAAAATCAAATGCAATATGAACAACTCACATTGTCTTCTTGCGCCATACCGAAAATAATGGAAATGTCGAGAGAATCCACCCATTAAAAAAAAAAAAAAAACCCCCCGAATTCAGTAATATTTCTACGTGAAACTTGACGATGTTACTTGTTTGAAAAAAATTGAAAATGAAATGCAAGTTGAACTTACATTATTTTGGAGGGTTATGAAAAATGTTGGTGACCGAACTATGAGCAAAATTTATTGTTCCTTCTTCTCTAATCATCATAAGTAAAAATTCTAAATAGGAAATGTTCCTTATTTTATACATAACAGAATATATATACAGACATCAATTACCAACCGGTCACTACTTTTCGTGTATACAACAAAGAAAACTATAACATTATACTTTCTCGTACTATTTTATTTTCACAAATCAAGTTAAAGGTTCTTGATTTAAACTAAAAGCATCTATAAATCAGTAAAAAATTAATTAAATCTTACAACGATATGTTGTTATTAATGTCTTGTTATTAAAGGTTCTTCCTCGTACAGTCATCATATTATGAAATCTTAAATATAATTACAAGTGTTTATTCAATATTTATTTTATTTTATTCGCAACATTAGTGTTATCATAATGAAGTCACGATTCTCTCTATATTGAATTACTAAATAGTAACATATTGAGAAAATCATATTCAGTTTCTCAGGAAAATTACATTCATTATGCATTTAGAACTAAAATAAATAGAGTAATCATGTTTATGGAGTGCACAACTTACACTTTATTTATAACATTCACATGTAATCTGTCTCAATATTTAGAGCAAAATCAGTAACAAATATGTGGTGACTATTGTCTCATTTAACATTTTATTTAACTCAATTTAATCTGTCTCATAATTTTATTCTCTATTACACTTCATTTTAAGATTTAATTAATTTAAGGCTGGCGATTGATGGTGGGCTGAGTTGGGAAAATCATATTTAGGGTTAGAATTTTCAATTTGGTTCAATTTGTTCTTTGTTTGTGTTAAACTAAGAAAGAATAAATGATCGAAACCAAAAATAAAAATAAAAAATAGATTAACTTAGAAGTACAGATGTGTATGAAAACTGCAATCTCATGATTAAAGAAGGAAACAGAGAGGAGATCATTGGATAGTGGTGGGCTTTAGGCAGCAGCAACGATGGGAATTTGTGGGCTTAGGCAACTGGAGATGGTGGCTGAGCAGGAAAAACCATGGTTAGGGTCCAATTTGATCTTTGTCTGTGTTAAACTAAGAAAGTGTAGATGATTGAAACAAAAAAAATTAAAAAATGGATTAACTTAGGGCAACTCCAACCATGATCTTCAAAATGGTGTAACTTTTACACCAAATTAGTGCAATTTTCACTCTATTCACTATTACCATCTCCAACCATGATCTTCAAAAATTGCACCAAATGAATAGTACTTATTTTATTTCCTTTTTTTATTTAATTTTCAACAAGTTATTGATTTCAAAAATTATTTACTTAAATATTCCATCACGAAAAAATAAATAATTTATTAATACTTAAAATTATAAATTAATAATTTTTCAATAATTACCTAAAAATTAGCATTTATCACAACAACATTAAAAAAGACATTACATTTAACATCACAATTAACAAAATACAACATTTAACATTCCATAATTAATAAAATAAAACATGAAAACAAAGAAACACGAACATAAAATATACTATTTTTTTCAACTAATTCTCGGAATTAGTATATTCATCCCACAAATGATCAATCAACGCATTTCGAAGCGCAATGTGAGCTTCTTTATTCTTGATTTGTCGATGTCGACTATGAAATTCTTGAAATCGAGTATTGTCATCTGCAACCATCTCAACCTCTGGATTTGGAGCTTCCACCCAATCTACAATTGGCGCATCGACATCACGTTCATCCTCAATAATCATGTTGTGCATAATTATGCACGAAGTCATTATATCATGCAATACACGTTTTTCCCAAAATCGAGCCGGTCCTGCGACTATGGCAAATCTTGATTGCAAAACGCCGAATGCTCGTTCTACGTCTTTTCTACAACTTTCTTGTTTCATTGCAAAGTATTTTTTTTTTGGACCACGTGGATCATGAATAGTTTGTACAAAAGTAGACCATTTTGGGTATATACCGTCAGCTAAATAATAACCCGTATTATACTCTTGTCCTTGTAATACATAATTAGCAGGAGGGGCAATACCTTGAGCGAGATTGGCGAACAAATGGGACGCCTCTAACACATTGATGTCATTGTTTGAACTTGGCAAACCAAAATGTGCATGCCATATCCAAAGATCATAGTCAGCTACAGCCTCGAGGATAATTGTTGGGTGTCCACTTCGACCTGAATATTGTCCTGCCCAACCCGTTGGACAATTTTTCCACTTCCAATGCATACAATCTAGACTACCTAACATTCCTGGAAAACCACGCTGCTTTCCAATTTGTAGTAGCCTGGCAATGTCATTAGCATTTGGTGATCTCAAATACTGATCGGCAAATACCTCTACAATGGCACGGCAAAATCTCTTCAAACTCTCAATTGCAGTGGATTCCCCTATTTTAATGTACTCATCAATAGCATCCGCCGCTACACCATATGCCAACATCCGAAACACAGCAGTTATCTTTTGAAAAGCAGACAAACTTAATTTACCTACCCCATCCCTTTTTTGCTTGAAGTATTTGTCATGACCTTCAATGGCCTGAACTATACGTAGGAATAAAGATCGTGACATTCGAAATCGTCGTCGAAACATTGATTCATTGTACCGTGGGTTGTCGGCAAAATAATCGTTGTACAACCTTGTATCGGCATTTTCTCGATCGCGATTGATCACTGCATGACCAACAATTGAGCCTCCACGGACAGGGTGTATTTGTTGTTGATCGAGATAATGGGCGATGAGAATGTTGTTGTTGGCAATTAAGCGACTAATATCTTCTTGTTCTGCATTAATCGCTTCGATATCATTTGTAAGCCATACTTCGTCCTCATTATCACTATCGGACGATGAAGACGAAATAATACTTGATGAATAAGAGGGACCATCGAGATTGGGATTCATTGTTTTGAATGAAGTGAACGATTGTGATTTAGCAAATTACCCGATTGCCTTTTTATAGTTGTTTTAGTTAGATGAATTATAAATCTTATCATTGATGACGTAATCAATATCAACCGTTGGATGGATTTCATCTACTCTAGTCCGTTGATTTAGATATACCATATCTCTTTATCAATATCTTATCATTGATGACGTAATCAATCTCAACCGTTGGATGGATTTCATCTAATCTTAGCCGTTGATTTAGATATACCCTATCTCTTTATCAATATCTTATCATTGATGACGTAATCAATCTTAACCGTTGGATGGATTTCATCTAATCTTAGCCGTTTGTTTAGATATACCATATCTCTTTATCAATACCTTATCATTGATGACGTAATCAATATCAACCGTTGGATGGATTTCATCTAATCTTAGCCGTTTGTTTAGATATACCATATCTCTTTATCAATATCTTATCATTGATGACGTAATCAATCTCAACCGTTGGATGGATTTCATATAATCCTAGCCGTTGATTTAGATATACCCTATCTCTTTATCAATATCTTATCATTGATGACGTAATCAATCTCAACCGTTGGATGGATTTCATCTAATCTTAGCCGTTCGTTTAGATGTGCCAAATCTTACCCTATCTCTTTAGTAAAATCTTATCATTTATTCCGTAATAAATCTTAACCGTTAGATGGATTTCATCCAATCTTAGCCGTTAGTTTATATTTTGCCATATCTCTTTCATTTTTAATATAAATAGGATACCATACCTAACTTTTATTTCACCTTCACAACTTATACCCTAGAAATTTACTCTTACCACCTACAAATGAATTCTACTACACGATCTTCTTCATACACAAATGAAGAAGACATACACTTAGTACATGTATATCTAGATATTTCCCAAAATCCAATTGTAGGTATAAACCAATCAAAAGATAAATTCTGGTCAAGAGTTGAGAATGATTATAACAACTTAAAACCAGAATATATCACTCAATATCGAACACAGAGATCATTATCCTCTCGCATGTCGATCATTATTACTGCTGTTGGCAAACTAAGGGGATGCATTCGACAAGTGGAATATTCGAATCCAAGTGGTGCATCAGAACAAGATATAGTGAGTATTCTTGGGTTTTTTTTTTTTTTTTTTGCTTATAAATATTATATCTTATGAAAATTAATTTATTCGTTTATATCATATTGTAGTTGAATCGGGCGAAAACATTGTTAGCACAAGAAGACAAATTTAAGAAAGGGTTCAAATTTGATCATGTATGGTTCCTACTTAAAGACACAGAAAAATTTGGACACGATAACTGTAGAGAATTACCAGACTATCAAAGGCAAAATGTTAATTTTGCATCATCACAATCAGAGTCTCCTACTTCAGAGTCGCCAAGCTCAGCGTCTCCTGGATTGTCTTCATTTTCTCTTCAGATAGATGAAGAAATTGTAGGTGGTACTTCTACTGGACGACCAATTGGAATAAAAAAAGCGAAAGGAAAAAAGAAAACTGAAGAAGAAAATGCAATAGTGATTGAAGAAATTAGAGAACAAAATCGACAACTCTCTGAAAGACTGACAAAACGAAACGACGATAAACAACAAAATTATCATATCCAAATGCTACGAGCTCAAACTGAAGCAAAAAAAGTGGATGTGGCAGCAAAAAAAGTGGATGTGGCAGCAAAAAAAGTGGTTGTGGCTGAAATTCGAGAGGAGAATAGAATTTTACTCACAAATTTGAATGATGTTGCAGATCCAAATCTACGTGAGTTTATTCGAAGTGAACAAAAAAGAATCGTGCAAAAACGATCTGATGAGCTAGCCAAACAATCTCAAAGCACTTCAACTCCGTTTGGACAATATTTTGATGACTTTGGAGGATCTGGAAATGATTTACCAGATTATTAAATTATCTCTATTATTTCATGTTGTAATTTACGTTTTTTAATGTTGTTGTTGTCGTAATAATTTATATTGTCTTGTTGGAGTTATCACATTTTTATTTTTTAAAATTATTGAGTAATTTTATTTTAACGTATACATTAATTAATTTTTATTAATTGATTACAATTTTTTACATTACTAAAATAATAATGAAATAACAAGAAACATAAATAAAATTAAACATTTTCATTGCAAAATAATATAAAAAGGGACATATAGGGAACAACAAATTTAACAAGACCAAAGTGAAGGACAAAATTGGAAAAAAAAAATCTGAAAATCTGCGCCAAATGAACAGTGCTGCGCCAAATTTGGCGCAGCACTGTTCACTACTCCAAAATGGAGTAGTGATATAGCGCATGGTTGGAGGCCATATTCAACTTCATTTTGGCGTGAAACGCCATTATAGCGCACGGTTGGAGAAGCCCTTAGAAGTATATAATTGTATGATACCTACAATCTTGTGACTGGAGAAGGAAATGGAAAGGAGATCGATGGTGGTGTGGTGGTGGTCTTAGGCGACAGCAACAGTGGCAGGCTTAGGCAGCGTGATGGTGGTGTTCGTGGGCTTAGGCGATTGGTTATGGTGGCTAAGTAGAGAAAATCAAAGTTAGAGTTTTAATTTTCAATTGAAGACGATCCAAAATGGAGGGTTGAGGAAAAACAACTTGCCAAAAAAAAGTAAGCTTTAAAACGACGTTGTTTTGGTTGGAAACGTGAACAATGATTTCAAAAAAATGCTCTTATTTATTGTAAGGACATATAAAAAAATCTCAGATTCTTTGATAGGGTGACATCTTTAAGTGGCTGCTTCGAAGTTTTGGGATACCGGTTAGAGTAATGTTATTTATTATTACTGGTGATGATCACCAATTTATGTATCAGTGGAGTCCACTGCAACTGATTGGTTTGAGGATACAACATATTTATATAGTACTCATTGAGATGTGGGTTAGGCTGGGACAGTTTTGGACCCAACCTAAAACCAAACCGACCAGAACCGCCCAAACTGACCCACTCGGTTAGTTGAAACCCAACCGGCCCAAACGAATTCAATTTGGGTTGGTTCAGTTATTAAGTCAATTTGGACTTTGGCCCAAATTTTTAGTGAAAAGAAAGAAAAAATATGGAAGGTACAGTAGCATCAAGGTGAAAAATATGGAAGGTGCAGTGGTGTCAAATGATGAAAATCAAGATATATAAATCACAATAGACTAAATAATATGATATTCTCCAAAACATGCAAAATCCGAAAGAACTTACCTGATTCTATTTGGGATGGCGTCAAACAGGTTCGAACGAAGCAGAAATGGTGGACTGGCAACCCGATTGGTGAGTGGCGAGACGAGCAAGAGAGGTGAGAACATGGACGGTGTAGTGGACTGGCGACTGGCAATTGGCGGGGGTTTCTTTGTTGGATCTCTTCTTCTTGCTTCTCCCAAATGAGCAAAGTGAATGTGGCGAGACAAGCGAGAGAGGATAGGGATTAGGGCTTTTTTCTCCATTTTCAAAATTTTTTTAAGTGTTTACCGAGTCAAGTTGGCAGGATAGATTGTTAAATCAAAACCCAACCCAACCCGGTTGACTTATTTTTTTCAAATCGACCCGAGTTAGTAAGTATGTGTAAACAATATGGAGTAATGTGTATGTCACTTCTTACAATTCATTATGGTTTTACATAGGTTACACAATTATTTTCTATTATGTATGGACTAACATTTAGACTAATTATTGTTTCTTTGAATAAACTATTGCATGCCAATAATTTTCTATTCGATTATGAGATAAGGAAAATGAATATAATTGTGAAGCTAATTTTCATGAGTAGGTACATCGAGGCTCTTTCTGCTAAATATTTCTTAAGTGATGACATCCATCAGTTCAGGAATCAAAGCCATCTCATCCAATTTTCAATATAACACATCTCTAACATCAACTGGAATTTATACAAACAACAGCTATTGTTGTTGTAAGTAATAACAATATAAAAATTACAGAATGCTAGAACCCAACCTCCTAGGAATGAATAGTTCACCAAGACACAACCTAGGTTGATAGTTTAGTTGTTGACCAAAATTGTTCTATGACAACAAAAGATCCAAGTTATATCACCCATGACAACACTCAAGTACATTTGACATGCACCGAAGAATGCTCATGAACACAACCTAGGTTGATAGATTAGTTGTAGACCAAAATTGTTCTATGACAACAAAAGATCCAAGTTCTATCATCCATGACAACACTCGAGTACATTTGACATGCACCAAAGAATGCTCGTTCAGAGATGTAAGAAAGATCCAACTCCAAAAAATAAATGCACCAAGTAACATGAGTAAAAATGCACCAAAGAAATTCTTACATCATTCATTAATTAGCTTAACACTTGCAAATAGTCGAGCTCTAGACTATAAATCGAGCGCTTAATAGGAGGCAACCCATTTTTTTATCTCTTATATGTTTATTGCATTACATGTAGAATTTTAGGACTACATCAAAAAGTAGAGCATGTTTTTCGATTTTTAGTAATTAAGTACTAATAAATTTTTATTAATTCAGGCTACACATCGTCATTCCGATTAAAAAAAAATTACTTACGTTTGTCGCGGCTGGGCCGTGGTTTGCAAACCGCGACCTAGACGCGGTCAAATTCGGAGGGTTATTTAACACCCCCCCCCCCCCACACACACACACACTTCATTTTTTTCTCTCATTTTCACTTTCCAACCCTAAATTTTTTCTTCCCACTCTTTCAAAAATCATTCCACATTGTTAAATTTCTTCAAAATGGGGCAAAGATTCATAGAAATTTGGACTTTCATTACCACATCCTCATCTCCTCCACTTGGATTGCACAAGAGGTAAATGTGGCTAACCATCAATTATATAATTTACTTGACATTATTTGAATTCTTTAGTTTAGAATGGAGTTGGGAATGTATTATATGGATGATATGATGTTGTTGCTTATTGTGAAACTTTGATGTAGAATGTGGATTTCAAGGTTTTCTCCATGCATATGCTTATAAAGTTCTTTTGTACTTTGCTTCCCAAGTGTTTGCTAAAATGTCCCAACCAACTTTTGAGCTTATTTGTTTTAAACTCTTTGCTTTACTTGAAATTTTGGACATTTTACTGTATATTGGAGGTATGGATATCTTTCTCGGATGAATTGGAGTAGTTGATTATTGTGCATTCTTGATTGCAAGTTGGGTTTCAAAGTTTCTTACCAAACTTTCGTTTCTAAGCTATTCTATTCATTGTCCACAAAGTGTTTGAAAAATTGTCCCAACCAATTCTTTAAGCTTATGCTTCCATTGTGGTTTTGGGATACCATTGCCATCACTTTAGCGATATTTTGGCATCACTCATATATATTCGTCATCTCACACTTCGTTTTTTTTGCCTTGTAGGTACTTTCACATTCAAACATGCCTCCTAGAACAAAATCGTCAACCTCAAGAAAAGGAAAGGAAGTAGCAGAAGGATCCACAGTCCATAAAAGAGCCCGCCCTGCGGCCTTACCTATGAGACTTATGTCAGCGAAGTGGCTGGGCAGCGTAGCGGGCGGCCATTTTTTCCACATGGTCTGTAATCGCAGAGAAAGAGATAGACTTAGAAAGTCTAGCTCATTCTACACTTTTCGCCATCGTGCATGATAAGGGGTGGACACGGCTGTGCTCTAAGCCGCACAGTATCTATATGGAGGTGGTGCGGGAATTCATGGCCAACTTCAACCTCCAAATAACCGATGAGGAGGACGAATACGCCTATCAAACGTATGTTAGAGAGGTTTGGGTCCCTTTCAGCCCCAATGTCATAGGACACTTCTACAGTGTTGGAGAGGGCTCCGAAGTACCCGCTTTCACAAATTGGAATGATGTGGCCCGTGTTATCTATCTAATTGAAAATCCTAAACCATGGCCACAGGATAATGTTGTCCATCATGGCGACATGAGCGACGAGCTCCGCCTACTCCACACATTCATGGCCCCCAACATTACTCCCACCTCACACTTAACAGAAATATATCCGGCTAGGATGACGATGCTTTATCGGTTGGCGACTGGACAAGACTTAAATTTTGGGGAGCACGTTTTCAACTCTATCAAGGACCTTGCTTCCAACCCGAGGGACCGATCCAAACTAATCTTCACGAGACATTTTTGACCTTTGCAAACAAGCTAAGGTTCCAATGCATCCTTCTGAAAAGGACTAAACCCAGACTCATATTCTCCGCCTTCGGTCTGTGAGATACTCCGTTGGACAAGTCCACCGCCATGCTAATAAGCGGAGGCTGGCGGCCGAATTGGAGGAGGAAGATGAAGAAGACACTCCGGCCAATGTAGACGAGCCCGTTGAGTCAGATGCCCTGGTATTGCCCAGAGGATTCGACGCCGAGGTGGACTGAATTTTGGACCAATCTTAGACTCTGTCGAGATTACTTTGCAAAGACGTACAGCTGAAATTCAACGTCTACAAGATGAACAGGAAACAAAAATTCGCAGCGAGAATTTACACTGGGCAATGGCCCAGTTAAGTGAAAAATAGTGCTAAGCGTTCGCCCAGCTTAAATTGTTCCAATCTGCACCTTTAGTCCTCCAATTTTAAATTTTATCTTCTTTAGTCCTCAACACTTTTAATAACACCTCCAATGTGGTCCTTCAAGCTTCAATTGACTGTAATTTGATTCTCATACTTTCAAAATATCTTTCAATTTATTGCTCTTTTCATTCATTCTTCTCTAATTGTTTTTAAACGGGTCCAAAACTGAAACGCTAAATTAAGTATAAAATCAATAAAACAACGAGATAAAAGCTTAGTTTAAAGATCCGAATAAGTGCACAAAATGTGCTTATCAAAACACATAGTTATCTAATTTTAATATCTTAGATTTATTATTCATGTCTCATCAATCACATATAATTGTTTCTTAACTGTAAAAATTGCACACACGAGATACTCACGAGCTGTCTAGCTCATACCCTACAATTTATCCCCTTTTCCAGCCAACATAGAGGAACTGAAGGATAAACCGAAAGTAGATGGTCATTACTGTAACATTACTTGATCAAGGCGGCCTCAAGTTAGACTAATATTGAGTTTTGTACTCTTATTCTTTTGCAACAAAGGTTAGTTGGTCAGCCTTAGACGTTTTACGTAATTTTCCACTACATGATATAAATGAAATATTATTTTGCAAATTTTGGTGTTAAAAGAAAAAATTTGGTGAGACGGTTTGATAGCTTATACCTTTAGCTGGCTTGTGTTTGGTCGTGGATACAAGTCAGATAAAGAAATTGCATTAATCCTAATTTTATTTGAAGCAACTTGATATTTGTTAACTAAAGTCAACTAAACAAAAGCGCAAAGTAGTTAGAAAACAACTTAGAAAAATCGAATTATTAAAGCACTAGGACTTCGATTGCACCTATGTCCATCTAATTTAATTCAACCAAATCACGTAATTGACTTATTCATTTTGGCGATCAACGTCCTTAAATTTATTTGACTATATCTCTCAATTGTATATGAGCAATGCAAATACACATAAACACATTAAAATCAACAAACATTAATCATTCATAATCGTACAAAATATAAAGGTGTATATATATATATATCATCTATCGAAATCGTTACTAAGAGCAACAACACATATATCTGGTATCAATATGGTTCTGAAATTAATCAATTTATTTGCCTGATAAATGAAAGCATTAAGATCAACACTCAAACGCGAATTCATACTTAGAAGTCAAAATTTTGAAAATTGAATTAAACATTAGAACATGATGAAGACGAATCTCGTTCTTGCAACCGGAAGTCCAAAGCTTTGGTCTTCTTCTTCATTCTTCTAGCTTGATCTCAAGAAATCCACGAGCAATAGTTCTCTAAAGAAATGATGGTGTTGTCTCTAAGTTGAAATGTCCCTCTTAACTCTTAAGTCCAAGGTCAAAGGTTTATATAGATCAGGATTTTAATACCCTAATTCGTGCCAAGCATGCCAGTTTTGCTCTTGAAAAATGTATAGCAGCTAAAATAGTTGAGTTTGATATTTCATCCCTCTCGCTCGAGCGAGAATTGACTGTAGCATCCACTTTGTATCTGAATCTGCTAGCTAGAGCGAGTCATATTTAGCTCCAAATTGTTTTTTCTTTTATTCTTCATCTACTAAGGGAAGGAATTTGGGATCTACTAATGGAATGAATTTGGGACACATTATGCACGAGTTAGGGACCTAAAATGAAGAGTATAAATAGGAGAAATATGGCAGAGATGAGGGGTTGGACAATTAGAGAGAGAAAACATGCATCTACTTAAATTCAAGACTTCAAAAGCGGAATTAGAGATTGAAGATTAAGGAAGAGGATTGCAAAGTGGAGATAGGGGGCTCATGCTTCAAGCTTCAACTTGGGATCTTGTCAAATTATTCTTCTCGTCAAAAATTCTCAGTTATGTACTTCATCTTATACAATTCTATGAGTTTATGTAATAGAATAATGAGTAGCTAATTTCATTATATGAATGGCATGTCCGTGTTTATTGTTTAATTTCAAGTTTCGACTTGTGACTCTAATCATACTTTGGTGTTGTTTTATTTATCGTAAATTTAATTGTTTTTCGTAAATCTGGCCAGTTTATGAATTGTTTGTGAATTAGTGTTGAAACCAAGAAGTAAATTCATCTTATACAATTCTATGAGTTTATGTAATAGAATAATGAGTAGCTAATTTCATTATATGAATGGCATATCCTTGTTTATTGTTTAATTTCAAGTTTCGACTTGTGACTCTAATCATACTTTGGTGTTGTTTTATTTATCGTAATTTTAATTGTTTTTCGTAAATCTGGCCAGTTTATGAATTGTTTGTGAATTAGTGTTGAAAGCAAGAAGTAAAACACCAACTGTGCACTAACGATAAATTAATAAGTTTACGTAGGAGATAGAGATATGCTCATATAATTTATACCAACTTTGTTTGAATTGCTTATGATTGAATGCACTTAGGTGAGTTAAAATTCACATAGATATATAGTGAATTTAATTATTTAAGTAGGTTTGATTCTACTAGAGAGAGATTGTCAAATAACTTAGACAAATTTGATCGTCAACATAGATGTAATAAATTGTTAAAGCTGAATACGCAAAGTTAAATATGATAATTATAATGAAATCTTGAATCCTAACGCTTCGAAATTATAAAGTTTTCTCAAAAAAAATCTTAGATTGTCAATTACTTTAGTTAATTCTTAGCTTAAAAAGTACTTAAGACAAAAAAAAAAAACCACATGTTCAATGTTTGCACGGTTCAAGTAACAGTTAGAAATAATTAGGTCAATAGACATTAGTGCAGTCCTCGTCGGAGCGGTACTCCACATCACTTGTATAATACTTGTTGCGATATTGTACACTATTGATTCGAATTAGTTCTATATAGTTATTTTGAATCTTAATTTATTTTTTTTCTTTATCACTTTCAGGTACCCTCTGTCCGATGTATGACACGCTCAAACCCGTTGTATTTAGTTTCTGCTGATTCAGATATTGAACATACGTTTCACCAGAGATAGCGGGAGAAGAAAGAGAATGACGCCAAGTCATAGATCACAATGAACAAGAACTACGATGACAACGGTGATCAAGTGAATCCGTAGAATAGAGTTCAACCAATTAAGGAAATAGATGACGATGATTGACCATTTGGTGAACTCATGGTCCCACCTTGACCGAGCAATCACTCCAGCATCGCACCTCCTACCTTTGGGCCAAATAATTTTTAACTAAGATCAAATGTGATCAGGACGGTGGGGAATTTGTGTGTTCAACTGGACTGCAGATGAAAAAACCTACATTTGAGAATTTTCAGAATTGTGTTATTCAACCACATACAATAGAGTGTCCGATGATACCGTAATATGACGCCCTTCACACATACAGTTTCCAACACTTAAAAAGAGAAGCAAGAGATATTGATTATCATCTTACCGAGCCAGAAGTATAACAACTTGGGATGACTTGGCTCAAAAGTTCTTGACAAAATATTTTCCACTAGCCAAACCTACAAATTATTGCAAGATGTCACTTTCTTTTCACAAAAAGAAAGGAAAACACTTTATTAGAGTAAAATTGTGTTATTCCTTCCAAAAACATAAATTTCAGAAGGTCCAATTTATTGTTGACATAATTGTGGTGATAGAGTAAGGTATTATCAAACTTTCATATAGAATCAATAATTTTAAATTTAGACTTTGATTACATTATATATTAAGTATTTACATTTAATTATATTTGAATTCATTTTATTGACAGTTATTATGCATGTACTTTTCTAAGTTTTAATCTATACAGTGCCAAAATTCAGTATGTTAATGGTTCGTTTGACACAAATGTTGTGAATAGAGCTTTTGTTCAAAAATTGTTGACTATTTAGATATATGAATTCAAATGTGCTCTGAATATTAAATTGAGTATTTTGTTGCATAACTATAAAAGTACTTTTGTATAAATTTTATATTTATTTGACTAAATAGTAATTACTAATTAATTATTATATATATTCTTTTTAATATAAATAATATTTTTTATATCCTATAATAACTAAAAATAATAATATATTAGTTATATAATATAATTATTTTAGTATATATTAAATTACTTACAATTAATTAATTATTTAAATCAAACATATTATGTGTAATTTGTATTATATTATTTAACACGTCAATATATTTTTTTCGCTTTATATAAATATATGAAGTGACAATTTGTTACAAATAATTAATGTGGTAAATAAATTAATATTTTTGTATGTATTAATGATAGATTTGTTAATTTTTAAATTCATTAAATATAATTACAACTTCCCATAAAAATTCAATTATATCTTTTTAGAGAAATTCAAAATTTAAACTTCTCTAAAACAGTTTTTTTAAACTATTTAGTCAAAAAATACTTATTGACTTTAGACAAACAACTATAAATATAACCAAATGTAGTTTTGCCCTTTAAAAAATACTTTTAGATCTAAAAAAGTCCTTCTATAAGAATTATTGCTGTCAAGAATAATACAAATATTGAATGGACCATTTTACTCTCAAATTTTATTTCATTTATTAATTTCACATTTAGTTCAACAACAATAGTTCACGAATTTTATTAAAAAATATGATTTATACAGTGAAGAGATAATTGTCAAGATTTGAAAGTTGGAGACGCTTTGCTTAGCAGGATCATAAAGGATGCATTGTGCCATTTTCCCTAAATTTACACCCAAAACATAAAGAATGGACAAGACAACAAAAATGGAAGTTGATCTACAAAGAAAAGAATGGTAGATTTTTTGGTGACTTTCAAGCTATCAATTGAGCTTCAGCCTTTAAACACTCTGTGGATCCTTCTACATGAATCCCCAAGGATATGACTCGGTTCAAATGAGGCATCAACGGATGGGTTATCAATCAATTAATCCTTGCTAATTACAGTAATGTACACAAGAACATAAGAGAACATTTTATCTAGCACTTCCATTTTCTAAAACATTCTATATGTAATTTGCATGTGCTGACTTTCTAAATCTAGACATCCGCATTCTGCAAGTTGCTGATTTTACATCCATCTATTTCAAACAAGTGCTTATTCACTCACATTCACACACCAACCAATATACACACATCACAGCAAAATATAGAGAACGTCCATCTGCATTCGTTCGTGCCACATCTTTTCCTTTCCTTGCCAATCTGCCATGCCGATGCTGCAAGGGGAAATATAATTAAGCCAATGCCATGTTTTCATCTCAAATAAAGGCAAAGAGATTTGAACAATACAGACGATAAAATATCACTTCAATGCATATATAACAATGCTAAAAAATTACTAGTATATCTCTACGGCTCTACCAACAAGTGATTTGATCATAAATACATTTGATTAAGAGAGCTCATAAATACAACCCACTTGTATTTCCTTCCACTCCAAACTAAATGTTCTTTTACCCCAATCTAATCCTTTTAACATATATATTAATCTTCAGCCTGGGTAGCAAAACGATGTATGTCTGATGGGTTTGAATGCATAAAAAATGCAGCAATCTACTGGTTAACAATGAAGAAGCTACAAGACAACTGTAACACAACATACAATGGAAAACTGTAGCAAACACAAGAACCAATGGTAACGAAGACAGACCTTTATTCCCAGTAAACACAGATGGAATCAATTTCCTTGCGCCTTGGCTGCTTGAAGCATTTCAACTATGAGTGTCTTTACATCTCTAAAGAAGTCGAACATGAAAAATGAGAAAAACACAATGAGTCACAACTGTAAGAAATTTTACTTCTAAACTAAAAAATAGAAAACCAGACACAAAAATAAGTATGGTGACATAATTATAGAAACAACAATGCTTATCCACCGTTCGTCACAGACTATCTTTTCTGATGTTTAGTGAACCTTAAGCAAGCTAACTTCAGTTGGAGAAACTCCATACAGTCCATATTCCCATTTCTCTATGAACATGGCCCATTTCCATAGGTCCACATTATGATTATAGGAACCGGATATGTATCTCATTTTACCATTTATATGAAGGACTTTCAAATATTTTTAGCAACTACCAGAAAATTGATGACTCACTTTCTGTCCACTGCACGTCTAGTAAAAGGAATTCGAAGCTTGAATGTCTCCCCTTGGCAGCCAGCCTGGAGGAAAAATGTATAAAACACTCAATGAAGTTCGTAAAAGAAGTTGTACAAAGGTAAAATTTCTGGGACAAAACGAACTGAGCAAAACATATTAACATGTTAATAGGGATAAACAACAGAGGAGATTGTCAGTATAACCTTGACATTGAAACCAAGACTGTCTACGTCCAACATGTAAGCAAAATCCACCTGAAAATAAGTAATATGAAACTTTAGGAAATCTTCACCAAGTGTCAGAATTATTTAACAGAAACTTAATAATAAAAATATGAATATCACAAACTAATGTAGACAAATAAAAATGCACACACATTTAAGGGAACACTGCTCATTGTTATACTCGAAACAATAACTTAAACCATGAAACTTGAGGCTAGTCCTGAGAATACTCTAAAAAACAATTCACACAAATTTTATGGCGACAATTTTGGGCAAAGAAGTTTCAGATGATAAATCAAAGACTCGTTTAACAGAAATACCATCTATTAGAGCAGGGCATCCTGTGTTAAATGACAGTTTACATTTAATACTGATTATAGTACTTGTTTCCTAAAAAACACATTTTACTTCTACATAATATTCTACCCACAATAACAAATCTAGGGGCTGGGAAAGAACAACAAAGGCCGCATAACACATTTCATTTATTGCATCAACAATAAGTAAACCTGACAGAATTTATATTAAGTGTTTGAAACTTGCAAATGTCCCAAATCCATCCAACTTTTCAGAAGATCAATTAGTTTAAGCTCCATAAAGCAGTAGAATTACAAAATCATAGTCAAACCAAAGTTTTGATGGAAAGAACTTATCAAAGGAAATTCTAAATATTACCGGTATCGAAGTACAGTGCTGCACAATCAGCTTTGTATCCCCTGCATGATCCTTATTCATGTGGGACTATGGAAGAAAAAGAAAAGAAAGTCAATAGAACCTAGAAATGGTAAAGACCAAGGAAAATCAACAAAGAAACTGCATCACATATGCAGTTTTGTGGCAGGGCATACAGTTATAGGCTTTGAAAACTGAAAAATGGGATCCACTTTGGCTGTTCTAAACTCCTCCTTGCTGAATTCTGTAAATATTTGAGAGGGAATAAGTAGCAAAGAATTATTAGAACAGAACACATAACGACAAAACCGTTTTTACATATCACCGGGCACAAACTTCGTTCCTCTACAAGTGACTAGCAAAGGGAGGGGGTAAGAGCAAAAGGCAGGAAATGGAAGAGAATGTTGAAGAAATGTGAAGGAAAAATGGGTTGATAATAGGCAAACCTCCAGACCCCAACAAAGCTGATGCAACACCTGTGACATATCGTACAACTTTGGGTTCAATGCGCATGAATTGGAAGTCACCAAAGTCAACCTTCACAAAGTTTTGTCTCATTACTTCAACTAAATAATATTAATATACCACCACACATATAGAACTAAGAGCATGTTTGGGTGCTTACTTCTTTTACTTATAAGGAGAGAGAAAAAGTATGCGCCTCCTCATAAGTAAAATAAGTAAGCACCCAAACATGCTGTAAAGCTGGGAAACAGAGACAAACTTGCAATGAAGAAAATTGAAACTTACCCAAAATGCATTGGGATGCACAGCCAAATATGCAGAGCGAATAGCATCTCTTTCCATCTCGTCAACCTATAGCAAGTCATATAAAGTTCCATAATGCAGTAGGTACGGAGCAGAAGATCAGTAGAAGAATGCATGACCAGATAGAAAACTGGATGAGAGCGTTGTAAAAATTGAAGAAAAAGTGATGCTTACTGGAGTGGCATCACCGTGTACTGTAATAACTAAGTCGGACCTATCCTCGGGATCTTTTGCCACAAGCAGCGAACATTTGGGATTAGCTAACAGGTCCTGCATTAATGATTAATTAGCAACTTTCAAAATGAAAAGATATAGAAGAAGAGTTCATGAAGATTCTAAAGATTGAATGTTTTTAACACCAATCTTATGCTTATTTTACAATATATCATTGGAACAATTGACTCAAATAAAATTACAAGTATAAATACAGGATGTTACTTATGCACAGTAGCAAAATTTCTCTGAATTACCATTTTGAAGAAGTACGAAAATTCAATGATGCGCATTCGTTAAGTTTGACAAGTCAACAAGGGTAATAGTCGTCTTATAGCAAAGGGTAAAGGCAAATGTCGCTAAATCTTCTTAGAGTAACAAATTCCAGATTGTACGACAAACCTTTGCATGAACTGCCAAGTTACTGACAGCTAATAGTGGAGATCCATAAGCATCACAAGCAAAGTCAACCATGGACCCTGATGGATAACCCTCATGCTTCTGCATTTGATTCAAGGAAATGTACCACAATTAAACAAGAAACCAGTAATAAAGCCAAAATTATAAGTTGAATTTTTGTGTATGCAAACATGAGTACCAGAACATAACTGTCATCTCTAAAGCAAATGCACATTGCACTGCATATAGTATGACGTGTAAGTGAAGACTGAAGAGTGTGATATCATGTGTGCTTTTTTCAACTTTCACAATCCATTAATTACGCCAAAACCTAATCATGGATTTTCTAAAATGAACGTTTATCAGACATTAGCAACTGTATCTATATTCATCAGTCAAACCATACATTATGATGCCCTTGACTCAATTTGGTATCAGTTTTTCCAATGCAAAAAAAAAAAAAAAAAACCAGCTTATGGCACAATCAATATATTACAAGTAGGAAAGGGGGGAAGTGGGTAAACCTGAGGGGAAGTGGGTAAACCTGAGAGAAAGTGGAAAGGATGCCGCGTAAGCTGTGATCGAGTAGGGTTCTGACTTCCTCAATCGGAGGCAGCCGAGCTGCTTTTTCCTACATATTGAAAATTAATAAAAATAAATCGAATACGAATCCCTTACATATATAAATTGTAAAAAGATTTCCAGAAAAAAAATGAAAACCTGGTGAGCTTGGATGAGTTGAAAAACGTTTACTTGAGAATTATCATCGGGAGTAGATAGATTCTGTGGAAAAATCCCAAAAAAAAAAAAAAAGTAAATAATGAACAGTAATAGATAGAATTGAAAAGTGAAAGTGGGAAAAAGGAGAGACGACATACTTGAGTTAGGGATTGAGAAGAGGAGGCCATGGATTGAAAAGAAAGACGGCGTCGTATGGAGGGAGCTTGAGAAAGATGGAGGACTGGAGCGGGAGTGGTTGTAATGGTATTAGGGTGGAAGCGTAGAATGGAGGATGATGGTACTAGAAGACTCTTCATCTTCAATTTTTCAATCCTTACCAACTGCTTGATTGATTGATGAAATGGAATTTTATAATAACGTTAATGCTATTTGTACTCGCTCACCACACAATTTCTTGCGCAAAACGTCTTTTCTGTCCATTGTCGTCCATTTTCTTCCATTAAGTCACTTCCACAACACGATTCGTAACATAAATGAAGAGTAAATTGTCTACCTACCTATTTCACTTGTTCACCCCAAAGCACAACAAGAAGATATGCAAAGGAAGTCTTTTTTCATATATGTGGACATGAAAATGAAGTCTTTTTTCATACCTTTGAAAGTAATAACAAATCGAGAAAATTGAGAAAGTAATGATTTTTTCACACCAATGACGATGAGGATGAAATGAGTGAAGGATTTTTGAGGCAATTGAGGAATTAGAGCACATGACTCAGGAACCTTCCAATGTGCTCGAGGAAATGAATGTAAATTTTCAGCCCGCGAATTGCAGTTAGCTTTGGTGTACTTTTCGCAAGAAGGGAGAGACTCTTGGTGCACATTGGAGGTGTCTGAGCGGTTGCAAAAGGAGAATAGGGTTGATAAGAAGAAGATAGAACTAATGGTGTTAATAATGTGTTCATAGATACAAATGGGCACCACCAAAAAAATCCAGGAACGTTAAGGACGTTCAATGCATTGTAGAAGCTAAGATAGGAACGTTTTACACAAAATATAAACAAATGTATGGATGATTTGCACATTGTTATCCAAAGGTTGAGATGTTTTCCGCAACAACAATTACACATCAAAATTGGTACATAGCAGTATCAGTTAAGCAATCCCAACAATGTATTCTATACCACTAAACCATGCTTCTAATTTAGGCAATATTACAACACAATTCTTACATGAGTACCCACATCACTACAAGCCCAAAAACAAAATCGAAAAACCAACTCCAAACATAGCACGTCATCTTCTCATTCTGCAAATTGAGTATTTGTTGTTTATATTCATTCCAGGATTTGCTTGCGTCCACGAAGTCTTCATCTCAATATGGAGTTCGCATCTGCACAATCGATTTGCTATTACTTTCAAAGGTATGAAAAAAAGACTTCTTTTTCATCTCCACAGATATGAAAAAAGACTTCATTTGCATCTCATCTTGTTGGACTTTGGGTGAACAAATGAAATAGATAGGTGGACAAAATTACCCTTCATTTGTGTTACGAATCGTGTTTTAAAAATGAGTTAAAGGCAGAAAATGGATGACAATGGACGAAAAAAATGTTTTGCGCAAGAAATGATGTCTGTGATGGTGAAAATGCTAAAATTTCAAAGATATAGACATTTTGTGCTAATTACCTTTTATAATAATAATAATAATAATAAGAGGAGGAGGAGCATTGGGGTGGCTGATGCTGATTGGCAGTAATTTCTTCCAAATTGTTTGCAACTTGGCCTATTCTCGTCAATAATTTTGACATTACATGAATTAATTAGACGTTATTTTAAAAATGAAGTTACTTGTAAGTTGTATCATAGTGTGTGACGTTTTATTTATTATACTAATGTTGTCAGCGTCAAAATTTAAAATAAGAAAACAGCAAAGGGTACCATATCGTGTCCAATTGAAGCAAGGCTGGATTTGGTTTTTTACAACCAAATAGAAAGAGTGGCAATCAAAAAGAAAGAAGCAAAAGCAAGCTTTGAAAGTTTTGGGAAGAATAAGAACATATTCAATGTATTATACAAATTGCTATATATATATATATCCTTACAATTATATAAGTGTCTTAATTTTTTACTGTAGCATTTTTCGTCCAACACGACGTAGTTTTGGTATTTTACTATTCTTAGTTTTGTCCAAATCTCACCTAGCCGCAATTCTTGACTTTTGTGTGTTTGGTGGAATCCCATGTTTTGTTTACACGTGAGCCATGAACAGTAAATCCAATTGTTTTTTGTTTTTTGTTTTTTTTTTATAAGGAATAATTGCACAAAAGGTCCCTATTGTTTTAAAATCATTGGGATATGCCCACAACCTAAAAAAAAAAAATCTTTAATTTATTTTTCTTATTTTTTTTTTCTTTCACACTTAATTTTCATTCAATTTTTTACTAATCTTGTTTTTTTATTTTACATTTTACAAATTATTCTAAATAAATACTAAAAAATACCATTCAAGAATTTCAAAATATCTTGGTGGCAAATTGAATGTTTTTATTTTTTTTACACATTTTCATTCAATTTTTTTATTAATCTTTTTTTTTTATCTTAAATTGAATGTTTTTATTTTTTATAATGTTGCCACATTAAAAAAAAGAAAAAAAACATGAATAGTAAAATAGGGACTTTTGTGCAATTATTTCTTTAAAACAATAGAGACTTTTGTGCAATTATTCCTTTAAAAAAAAATTTTTAAATACACACTGTTCCACCTCGGCAATCAATTGATTGCCGAGGTGGCTCGGCCATTGATTCAATTGCCAAAGAATTCAATAATCTTCCATCAAACCAAAGAATTTTAAAGAAGCAAAATACTCGCAAATTGAACACACAATTTGATTACAATTTACTGATAATCACAAAAAACAGTCAGATCCTGCGAATGTGAGAATCAAATCAAGAACAATATGATTTGCACGCCATAAATTTAATTGAATCGCATAAGAATAAGAGAAAAAATGAAAAAAAAAATAATAAAATAAAACCAATTCATCCTCATCTATTCTCATGCAATTTCTCAAAGGGTGAAGAAAAAACTTTGTTTCTATAACATTTTTAATTTTGAATATTTGCAATCAGACTTACTATTTTCAGTGGTACTAACGGGATTCTTTCATTCCTTCATTACATTAATTACTGCTGAATTTATTGCTGTCTTCAGGAGGTTTTGAAGGTATGTTCTTTTCTCATACAGTTTTGTTTACTAGGGAAATAACAGCAATGAATTTTGAGGCTTGAGGTTTACTGAACTCTGTCAGCATTCATCTTATTCATTTGGCATCATTATATTCTCATTGTTTGTAATTTTGTTAACCTGATTATATATTTTGCACTAACCATTTGTAAGGTGTAGTACAGGGATATTTCTCTTGCAGCTTGGTGTGTGTTGAATTGAAGACTCTATTCTTGATGAGTATGTTAAATAAAATCAAACTTCTAAAAGAGTTAGTGGGACTCAAATGTCACTATGCATGGTGGAAAAAGTTGGCTAATCAACTAAGTTGACCCTTTATTCTTTATCCTGAATTTATTTGTTCTAGATACCTTTGAATCCTTAAATGGAAGTTGTCTGGTGGATCTTTTCTCAATTTATTATTCACTTAAACCTTGCAGTAAGCAAACTTACTATTTTGAGTGGTACTAACTGAATTCTTTCATTCCTTCATTACATTAATTACTGCTGAATTTATTGCTGTCTTCAGGAGGTTGAAAGAAAGTTGGGATGTTTATTGTTAAAAAATGACATTGAAGAATTTCAGATAATGTATAAATCCACGCACTGTAAAATCTTGGTGGCAAATTGAGTGTTTTTATTTTTTTTACACCTTTTCATTTAATTTTTTTATTAATCTTTTTGATTTTATCTTAAGCAAATTGAATGTTTTTATTTTTTATAATGTTGCCACATTAAAAAAAAAACGCGTGAACACTAAAATTTTCGGCAATGAATTGTTCATTGCCGAGCAACTCATCTTTATTTTACTGTTCACCAATTTTTTTGAAGCCCATTTTCTTTGACACATTTAAAAAAAAAAAAAAATTTACAGTTGCCGAGCCATCTCGGCAATCAAAATTGATTGCCGAGATTTTGATTGCCGAGACATCTCGGCAATCAATTGGCCCAATCAATTGATTGCCGAGCCATGGCAATCAATTGATTGCCATGTAAATCCAATTTTTTTTTCTTTTAAAAATAAGGAATAATTGCACAAAAGGTCTCTTATTGTTTTAAAATCGTTGGAATATGCCCACAACTTAAAAAAAAAATTCTTTAATTTATTTTTCTTATTTTTTTTTCTTTTACACTTAATTTTCATTCAATTTTTTACTAATTTTGTTTTTTTATTTTACCTTTTACAAATTATTCTAAATAAATGCTAAAAAAATATCATTCAAGAATTTCAAAATCCGCACTGTGAAATCTTGGTGGCAAATTGAATGTTTTTAATTTTTTTAGATATTTTCATTCAATTTTTTTATTAATCTTTTTTTATTTTATCTTAAGCAAATTGAATGTTTTTATTTTTTATAATGTTGCCACGTTAAAAAAAAGCGTGAACAGTAAAATTCTCGGCAATGAATTGTTCATTGCCGAGCAACTCATCTTTATTTTACTATTTATCAATTTTTTTTTAAAACCCATTTTCTTTGACACATTTAAAAAAAAGAAAAAAAAATTAACAGTTGCGGAACCATCTCGACAATCAAGCCAATGGCAATCACTTGGCAATCAATTGATTGCCATGTAAATCCAATTTTTTTTTTTTAAATAAGGAATAATTGCACAAAAGTTCCTATTGTTTTAAAATCGATGAGATATACCCACAACCTATTCTAATTTTTTTTCTTTTACACTTAATTTTCATTCAATTTTTTACTAATCTTGTTTATTTATTTTACCTTTTACAAATTATTCTAAATAAATGATAAAAAATACCATTCAATAATTTCAGGTAATGTGTAAATCCAAGTGAAATCTGGCAAATTGAATGTTTTTATTTTTTTTACACCTTTTCATTCAATTTTTTTATTAATCTTTTTTATTTTATCTTAAACAAATTGAATGTTTTTATTTTTTATAATGTTGACACATTAAAAAAAAAAAAAACTTGACCAGTAAAAATCTCGGCATTGAATTGTTCATTGCCGAGCAACTCGACAATGAATTGTTCATTGCCGAGCAACTCGGCAATGATCTTCATTTTACTGTTCACCAATTTTTTTTAAGCCTATTTTCTTTGACACAATAAAATTTAAAAAAAAAAAGAAAAAAAAAATTTAAAAAGTCATGGCTTGGCAATCAAATTTAAAAAATAAAAAAAATAAAATTTTAAAGGTGATTGCCGAGGTGGCTAAGCTATACAATTTCAACCAGCTTGGTCTTGGTTGCCGAGCAATTTTGCAATCATCATTGGTTGTTAACATGGTTGTAAATTGTTCGGATTAGCAAATAGTATATAAAAAATAGCCCAAAAAATTGAAAGAAAGTTGGGATGTTTATTGTTAAAAAATGCCATTCAAGAATTTCAGGTAATATATAAATCCAATGTTTTTATTTTTTTTACACATTTTCATTCAATTTTTTTATTAATCTTTTTTATTTTATCTTAAGCAAATTGAATGTTTTTATTTTTTATAATGTTGCCACATTAAAAAAAAAAAAACCTTCAACAGTAAAATTCTAGGCAATGAATTGTTCATTGTTGCTACAAGCAACTCGGCAAAGATCTTTATTTTACTGTGAACAAAAATTTTTTTTAAGCTTATTTTCTTTGACACAATAAAATTTTTTTTTTTTTAAAAAGTGATTGCTGAGCCATCTCGGCAATCACAATAAAATTTTTAAAAAAAAATATGATGGCTCGGCAATCACAATAAAATTTAAAAAAAAAAATATTTAAAAGTGATTGCCAAGCTTTGTTAAAAAATGCCATTGAAGAATTTCAGGTAATGTATAAATCCACGCACTGTAAAATCTTGGCGGCAAATTGAGTGTTTTTATTTTTTTTACACCTTTTCATTCAATTTTTTTATTAATCTTTTTGATTTTATCTTAAGCAAATTGAATGTTTTTATTTTTTATAATGTTGCCACATTAAAAAAAAAAAAACGCGTGAACACTAAAATTCTCGGCAATGAATTGTTCATTGCCGAGCAACTCATCTTTATTTTACTGTTCACCAATTTTTTTGAAGCCCATTTTCTTTGACACATTTAAAAAAAAAAAAATATTTTACAGTTGCCGAGCCATCTCGGCAATGCCAATTGATTGCCGAGCCATGGCAATCAATTGATTGCCATGTAAATCCAATTTTTTTTTTTTAAATAAGGAATAATTGCACAAAAGGTCCCTATTGTTTTAAAATCGTTGGAATATGCCCACAACCTAAAAAAAATACTTTAATTTATTTTTCTTATTTTTTTTTTCTTTTACACTTAATTTTCATTCAATTTTTTACTAATTTTGTTTTTTTATTTTACCTTTTACAAATTATTCTAAATAAATGCTAAAAAATATCATTTAAGAATTTCAAAATCCGCACTGTGAAATCTTGGTGGCAAATTGAATGTTTTTATTTTTTTTAGATATTTTCATTTAATTTTTTTATTAATCTTTTTTATTTTATCTTAAGCAAATTGAATGTTTTTATTTTTTATAATGTTACCACATTAAAAAAAAAAAAAAAAAACGTGAACAGTAAAATTCTCGGCAATGAATTGTTTATTGCCGAGCAACTCATCTTTATTTTACTATTCACCAAATTTTTTTAAAACCTATTTTTTTTGACACATTTAAAAAAAAAATTAACAGTTGCGGAACCATCTCGGCAATCAAATTGATTGCCGAGATGGCTCAGCAATCAATTGGCAATCAATTGGCAAATTGATTGCCGAGATGGCAATCACTTGGCAATCAATTGATTGCCATGTAAATCCAAATTTATTTTTTTTAAATAATGCATAATTGCACAAAGGTCCTTATTGTTTTAAAATCGTTGGGATATGTCCACAACCTATTCTAATTTTTTTTCTTTTACACTTAATTTTCATTCAATTTTTTACTAATCTTGTTTATTTATTTTACCTTTTACAAATTATTCTAAATAAATGCTAAAAAATGCCATTCAAGAATTTCAGGTAATGTATAAATCCAAGTGAAATCTGGTAAATTGAATGTTTTTATTTTTTTTACACCTTTTCATTCAATTTTTTTATTAATCTTTTTTATTTTATCTTAAGCAAATTGAATGTTTTTATTTTTTATAATGTTGCCACATTAAAAAAAACTTGACCAGTAAAAATCTCGGCATTGAATTGTTCATTGCCGAGCAACTCGGCAATGAACTTTATTTTACTGTTCACCAATTTTTTTTAAGCTTATTTTCTTTGACACAATAAAATTTAAAAAAAAAAGAAAAAAAAATTAAAAAAAGTCATGGCTCGGCAATCAAATTTAAAAAATAAAATAAATAAAATTTTAAAGGTGATTGCCAAGGTGGCTAAGCTATACAATTTCAACCAGCTTGGTCTTGGTTGCCGAGCAATTTTGCAATCATCATTGGTTGTTAACATGGTTGTAAATTGTTCGGATTAGCAAATAGTATATAAAAAATAGCCCAAAAAATTGAAAGAAAGTTGGGATGTTTATTGTTAAAAAATGCCATTCAAGAATTTCAGGTAATATATAAATCCAATGTTTTTATTTTTTTTACACATTTTCATTCAATTTTTTTATTAATCTTTTTTATTTTATCTTAAGCAAATTGAATGTTTTTATTTTTTATAATGTTGCCTCATTAAAAAAAAAAAAAAAGAACCTTCAACAGTAAAATTCTAGGCAATGAATTGTTCATTGTTGCTACGAGCAACTCGGCAATGATCTTTATTTTACTGTGAACAAAATTTTTTTTTAAGCCTATTTTCTTTGACACAATAAATTTTTTTTTTTTAAAAAAAGTGATTGCCGAGCCATCTCGGCAATCACAATAAAATTTAAAAAAAAAAAATATTTAAAAGTGATTGCCGAGCTTTGTTAAAAAATGCCATTGAAGAATTTCAGGTAATGTATAAATCCACGCACTGTAAAATCTTGGTGGCAAATTGAGTGTTTTTATTTTTTTTACACATTTTCATTCAATTTTTTTATTAATCTTTTTGATTTTATCTTAAGCAAATTGAATGTTTTTATTTTTTATAATGTTGCCACATTAACAAAAAAGAAAACCCGTGAACACTAAAATTCTCGACAATGAATTGTTCATTGCCGAGCAACTCATCTTTATTTTACTGTTCACCAATTTTTTTGAAGCCCATTTTTTTGACACATTTAAAAAAAAAAAAAAAATTTTTACAGTTGCCGAGCCATCTCGGCAATGCTAATTGATTGCCGAGATGTCTCGGCAATTCTCGGCAATCAATTGGCATTGATTGCCGAGCCATGGCAATCAATTGATTGCCATGTAAATCCAATATTTTTTTTTTTAAATAAGGAATAATTGCACAAAAGGTCCTTATTGTTTTAAAATCGTTGGAATATGCCCACAACCTAAAAAAATACTTTAATTTATTTTTCTTATTTTTTTTTCTTTTACACTTAATTTTCATTCAATTTTTTACTAATTTTGTTTTTTTATTTTACCTTTTGCAAATTATTCTAAATAAATGCTAAAAAATATCATTCAAGAATTTCAAAATCCGCACTGTGAAATCTTGGTGGCAAATTGAATGTTTTTATTTTTTTTAGATATTTTCATTCAATTTTTTTATTAATCTTTTTTATTTTATCTTAAGCAAATTGAATGTTTTTATTTTTTATAATGTTGCCACATTAAAAAAAAGCGTGAACAGTAAAATTCTCGGCAATGAATTGTTCATTGCCGAGCAACTCATCTTTATTTTACTATTCACCAATTTTTTTTAAAACCCATTTTCTTTGACACATTTAAAAAAAAAAAGAGAAAAAAAAAAATTAACAGTTGCGGAACCATCTCGGCAATCAAATTGATTGCCGAGATGGCTCGGCAATCCGAGCCATCTCGGCAATCAATTTGCCAATGGCAATCACTTGGCAATCAATTGATTGCCATGTAAATTCAATTTTTTTTTTTTTAAATAAGAAATAATTGCACAAAGGTCCCTATTGTTTTAAAATCGTTAGGATATGCCCACAACCTATTCTAATTTTTTTTCTTTTACACTTAATTTTCATTCAATTTTTTACTAATCTTGTTTATTTATTTTACCTTTTACAAATTATTCTAAATAAATGCTAAAAATGTCATTCAAGAATTTCAGGTAATGTATAAATCCAAGTGAAATCTGGTAAATTGAATGTTTTTATTTTTTTTACACCTTTCATTCAATTTTTTTTTATTAATCTTGTTTATTTTATCTTAAGCAAATTGAATGTTTTTATTTTTTATAATGTTGCCACATTAAAAAAAAAAAAAAACTTGACCAGTAAAAATCTCGGCATTGAATTGTTCATTGCCGAGCAACTCGGCAATGAACTTTATTTTACTGTTCACCAATTTTTTTTAAGCCTATTTTCTTTGACACAATAAAATTTAAAAACAAAAAAGAAAAAAAATTTAAAAAAGTCATGGCTCGGCAATGAAATTTAAAAAATAAAAAAAATAAAATTTTAAAGGTGATTGCCGATGTGGCTAAGCTATACAATTTCAACCAGCTTGGTCTTTGTTGCCGAGCAATTTTGCAATCATCATTGGTTGTTAACATGGTTGTAAATTGTTCGGATTTGGTAATGTAAATAGTATATAAAAAATAGCCCAAAAAATTGAAAGAAAGTTGGGATGTTTATTGTTAAAAAATGCCATTCAAGAATTTCAGGTAATATATAAATCCAATGTTTTTATTTTTTTTACACATTTTCATTCAATTTTTTTATTTTATCTTAAGCAAATTGAATGTTTTTATTTTTTATAATGTTGCCACATTAAAAAAAAAAAAAAAAAAAAACCTTCAACAGTAAAATTCTAGGCAATGAATTGTTCATTGTTGCTACGAGCAACTCGGCAATGATCTTTATTTTACTGTAAACCAATTTTTTTTTTAAGCCTATTTTCTTTGACACAATAAATTTTTTTTTTTAAAAAAAAGTGCTCGGCAATCACTTTTAATTGATTGCCGAGATGGTTCGGCAATCAATGGATGACCTTGGCAATCTTCATGTGATTCTTGCATCTGACCGTGCTCCACGCCATCATTACCAAATGTTTCTTGAAACCACTGATTAACAGAGTTTCCGTGCCAACCTCTACCATCCGTCCATTCACTAAACGGAATACCAGTTAACTATTGCCAACTACTTTCTTCATTCTTAGTTACCGGCTCCCGCAACTCCACTTGAGCTGAAGAATCTTGCCAATCAATATTGGATCAAGCTTTATGTATTGTACATTCAGTTAATAGAAAGATAATAAAGTTCAATCTCAATTCTCCTTTTTACAATACACCTGTATAACATCATTAATTATGAGTAGAAGACAGCATTCATATTTATAACCTAAAATTTTTATCCACTACCAATAAATAAAGTCAGTGTTTTATTCAGAAAACTTATTTAGTTGTCTAATAATAAATAGCATTATTCTTTATTCTACAAGATCGTGTTGAAATTTAATTTACCGTCCCTATTGTTAAATAATTGGATTTCAACAGCATAAAGAAAGAAAAAGTCTTTCTTAATCTAGAGAAGTAAAATGTTTCAAAGTACTATCAGAAGGAAAAACCTTCATGGCATAAAATTACTCATGTCATTCAGTACAATAAATATGGGAATTAACATCACAAGTCATCTTCTCATGCTAGCAATTGATTGCCGAGAAACATCACAAGTCATCTTCTCAGGCTAGCAATTGATTGCCGAGCCATCTCGGCAATCTTGATGAAAAGTTTTTTTTTTTTTTTTTAAGGAATAATTGCACAAAAGGTCCCTATTGTTTTAAAATCATTGGAATATGCCAACAACTTTTTAAAAAAAACTTTAATTTATTTTTCTTATTTTTTTTTCTTTTACACTTAATTTTCATTCAATTTTTTACTAATCTTGTTTTTTTATTTTACCTTTTACAAATTATTCTAAATAAATGCTAAAAAATGCCATTTCAAAATCGAAATCTTGGTGGCAAATTGAATGATTTTATTTTTTTTACACCTTTTCATTCAATTTTTTTATTAATCTTTTTTTTTTATCTTAAGCAAATTGAATGTTTTTATTTTTTATAATGTTGTCACATTAAAAAAAAAAAACGTGAACAGTAAAATTCTCGTCATTGAATTGTTCATTGTCGAGCATGAACTTTATTTTACTGTTCACCAATTTTTTTTAAGCTCAATTTCTTTGACACAATAAAATTTTTTTTTTTAAAAAAAAGGTGAACTGTGCTCTGCAACAAAAATTTTTTTTTTTGTTTTTTTCTTTTTGTCAAATCAACATTTTAATTTGAAATTTTTTTTATACATATTAAATTACCCATTTTAATTTTTATTTTATTTTAAAAATCACTACATTTTTTTCATATTTGCATTACAGGTAGCCATAAATATTAAGTAAACACAGGAACCCAAAAAAATTTCCAACCAGATCATATTAATTCTCCACAATCATCATCTTATTCATTTATTTAACACATCTTTTACAAATTCTCTAACATATTTGAAGTGTATATTTATGTTCAGAATTTCGTTATACAACACAACCACGCCTAATCCTTTCACTTATGTAATTGGTTACCGGGCATCTCGGCAACCCAAATTTTTTTTTTTTGTTTTTTTTGTCAAATAAACATTTTAATTTCAAATATTTTTTTATACATGTTGTATTAACCATTTTCATTTTTTTTAAAAAAAATGATTGTATGAATAATTCTAAAACTGTTCCCTGCATTTTTTACATACGTGCATTGCACGTAGCCAAAACTAGTATGTATATATATATATATATATATATATATATATATATATGTGTGTGTGTGTGTGTGTGTGTGTGTGTGTGTGTGTGTGTGTGTGTGTGTAACATGCAAATTGAAAGAATAATCGTCTACACAGTATTGATTTTTAATAAATAGATAATCAAACCCAAATTAATCTACAATAGATTATATTTTATTTTCTTAAAATAAAAATAAAATTACAACTCATGATGCATAAAACAAACATGTCTAATAATACTTATGAATTTAATTGGAATCCTAAACAATATTTTTTTTCTTGGTCATATTAGAGCTTGAAAGAATCTCTAACGGTGTGTTTGATTGGAAAATGTGGAAAAGAAAAAAAAAATTCCATGTAAAAAAGAAAATAAAAACCACCAAAATTGTGAGAAAATATTTTCCACCAAAAGGGCCAAATTCATGCTTCAAGTGATTGTAACTTAGAAAACAATTTCCTTTTCTACTTTGTATCAAACAGCCAAAGTAAGAAAATATTTTTCTCTGATGTGACATTATTTTTCTCGAATCTGACATTTTTCATGGAAAATAGTGCAATCAAACGGACTCTAGTGTTAAAATAGTAACAAAGTCTCAAATTTTAGCATGCTTTCGCGTTGTCAAATTTAAATAATGAAGGGATTATGTGTTGCCCAAATTCGGGCAACACATAAATTGTCGAGTCAGACAATCTAAACTCTTCATTCCCTTTAAACCAACCTCCCCACACCCACAACCACACCCACACCCAAAAAAAAAAAAAAAAAAATGAACAATTGCGGCTAGGTTCACCACTCCACCCCTTAATTTCTTTTTTAATTCAACACCCCCTATTTTATGAATTGCGGTTACTTCCACCCATGTCTTTTTAAATCTCTCATCTTTTTATTGCAACCCTCTAATTGTTATTTGAAAGTAATAATAATGTATATTAATTTATTACTCATTATTTATTCAAACATAAATATACATGAACTGAATTCAAACATAGTATTTTGCGATATTCCAAACATGCTAAACTTATATAAAACGATAATGCAAATAATCTTAAACCATAAATTACAAAACAAACTTAATCTAAGAAAACTGGACGTACTAGTTGTTGAAAAACTCAGAAGCAGCTTCAAAGTTGCTACTGCCAATGCTAGTATCATATGAGTACCGTGGGTGCGATATATCGTATGAGTACTGTGGGTTCAGCGCATCGTACTAGTAGTGTGAGTCCGACATAGAGTACTGTGGGTTTGACACAGTAATTTATGGTTTAAGATTATTTGTATTATTGTTTGTATAAGTTTAATATGTTTAGAATGTCGCAGAATAGTATGCTTGATTTAATTCATGTATATGATTGGTTGAAAAAATAATGAGAAATAAATTAATATACATTATTGTTACTTTCAAACAACAATTGGGCCATCTATAATAAAAATGTGAGGAATTTAAAAAGATGTTGGTGGAAGTAGCCACAATTCATACAATAAGGAATTATTTAATTAAAAAAAAATTAAGGTGTGGGAGGTGGTGAACCCACCCTCAATGCTTGAAAAATTTTAAGGAGGGGAGGGGGAGAGGAAACGAAGAAAGAGGGGGAGGGGGTAGAGGTGTCAAGACAGACGGGTCGGCTGAACTCTCATCGGCCCACCCGTCTCGATCTGGAACTGCGGGCCGGCCCATAAACCGTACGGACTGTTCACAGGCCTAGGAGGCCAAACCGCGAGCCGTTCACAGATCGAGGAGACTGAACTACGGGCCAGCCAGTAAACCGGACGAGTTGTTCATGACCTGGGCAGTTCGACCTTTAACCGCTGGCTTACTTTGATTTTTTTTTTTTTAAAGGCAAAAAATTCAAACTATCATATTTGAAATGATATTTAAAAAAATAAAAAAAAAACAAATGACAGAGAACTGTTTAAAGTGAAAGATGCGTAATGTTTTAGTCTTTAAATATATAAAAAAAATAGAAATTAAATTAAAAAATTAACAAATGTGAATTTATCATTGTTATTTATTTTTTATTTAGTAATTTAACACATTTTTTATTATATGTAAACATTTTTTTTTTGAATTACAATAAGTAACTAAATTTTTTTAGTAATTTAAAAAAAATTAATTTTTTATTCATATGGACCAAACCGGGCCGAATTGCAGCCCACATGGACACGACCTAAATGGGCCGACAGATAGGCCAGACTTGTGTTCAATTTTTGTGGGCTGGATTGACCCGACCCACAACCCGCCGTAGCGCGGACTTTTTCTAATGCAGGCCGTCACCGAATTTCATCGAAGACGGGCCGACCCGACCCGACCCGACCGACCCAAATTGACACCTCTAGGAGGGAGTTTGGGATCTGACATATTGTATTATTGTTCAAAAGGGGAAGGGTTGTTTGAATTGGACAATCACGTGGCAGTCGGCCATTTATATGTTGCTCGAATTCGGACAACACATAATCCCACTTAAATAATGTCACATTTAGCGGACAACTTTTAATGCCCATTTGTTGATCTAAATAAATCATAATATGCTCGTTTTAT
Source organism: Forsythia viridissima (assembly GCA_030279155.1). Classification (NCBI taxonomy): domain Eukaryota; kingdom Viridiplantae; phylum Streptophyta; class Magnoliopsida; order Lamiales; family Oleaceae; genus Forsythia; species Forsythia viridissima. The sequence continues at coordinate 21,806,102 of CM059040.1, forward strand.
TTGCAAACGAAAAGATGTAAGGCGAAATCAAGCCCTATAGGCCCAAAAATCCACCCCAAACACTGTCTGTTTGCGGCCAACCCCCTTAAGCAATAGGTCCACCCATGTCCAGTGATACTCTGCATAACAATCATCAATCATGTATAGATTATGTATATTACTAATGCTGTATCTTGCATCTCACCAGGCGTCACAAATAACTAATCAAGATGCATCACACATTTGAATTAGTGGATCAAAACCAAATATGCTGGCACAAAAGCACATAGCAGATGCAGTGAATACACTAGTTTATATTCACCAGAAAAAGGGAAAGCAAGCAAGTACCGATGCAACAGAGAATAGAATCATACTAGCAATACAATCAGCTGAATTCCATATAAGACTACATTCTACACCATTGCCACCGCTTCAAGGTGGTGCAAGGGCATGATATAGCAGCACTGTGATGTTCAAAAATTCCGGGATCAACATCTAACTCCATTAAATGGAAGTTCAGAACTTAAATACATCAACTTCAGTCCAAAACTTCCATGGAGAAACAAATTACAAGCCTTTTGTGCTCGTAATAGAAAGCTCTGTTATCAGACATCAACACCCTGAAAAATCCAAAACATAATGTAAAGGAAAGATCGAGAGCATTTTTCTCATGTTCTTCTATCAGGAAAAACAACCATTACCTTTTCACTGTTTCCAGCCAACCACAAGACTTCAATCTATAACCAAATTGAATCTCAGAACAAGGCATCTTTACTATGTATACAGATAAAAGCATGTTAGAGAATGCTTATAAGCACTAATAAACTGATGATGCATAATTCTTATCCACACATTCCGTAGGACCCACAACTTATAATCTTTAAAAAACTTTACCAAACAAACACTTAAATTTAATGTGTTCCAAACTGAATAGTCATATACAAGTTTGGCTACCATAATTTACGCCATTTTCACCTGGCATTATATACAAGCAATACAGTGCGGGCAGAATAAAAAACTAATATATAAAGCATACATCAGAAAAAAGTTGGGTTAGACAAAAATTCCCCTGTTAAATTGTCCCGGTCATTCAAAAGATAAAGATGCTAACCTCTGGAAATGATCCAGAACGCCTTTATTCTCTATCCTTAAAAGGTCTAAAACCTTTCAAACCAGTGGATAATGGTAATCTCATACAGAGAAGGGCAAGAAAGAAGACACACAATCTTCAGACTTATATCATGTTAAACATTCTTCAGTTTCAGAATTGTGCGTTTTACGTGCAATGAGGTATTGCTTAAGTTTATGATCACCTACTACAATGACCCCTGAAAAGAACACTTGCATTAACAAGTGCCGGATGAAATCTTATTCGAGTCCATAAGAAATTATAGACTGTCTGCAGCATTATTGTTTTGACTTATACTATACATTGTTAACTGGGAAGTGGTGATGAGGTGCATTGAAGTAAACAGAAAGGAGCCCGTCAAAACAGAGGACAGGCAGCTAAAACCAAATTAGCAAAAGGTGAAACCCAATATATAAACCACCAAACCCAAACCATTAATTGTTAAAGCTATCAAAATCTCAATGAGAAGAAAGATGAACACAAGATCATATGATTATTGACTAACAAAGGTTGAGTTTGTCATAACAATGCTTGTTGTAGAAACTAAATGGGAAACGCCATTTGTCTAAGTCAATTAATTCCAATTGACAACGAACTGATGATAAAGAATATATCCCAAATGGCTTAGAATCTGATATCTATGCCCTTGATTCGGCCAAAAAATCAAATTTCACAAGCCAACAACAGCACTCTCTTTACAAAGAATTCCTGGAGCAATCATAACAATATACCCACAGATTCAACACTAAAATACGCACAATCAACATCAATCCAGAAATAAACCAATGAAAATAAATCTCAAAAACTTGACAAAATAGAGAAACAATCGAATTTTTCTTGCTTCATAAAACGTGGCAAATCAAAAAAGCCCAAAATCAAATATTCAACAATATACTTATAAAGAAAAATATTGTACATAGGTATTCGCGTGAAGACGTGACTGTATGAGCAATCGGACCTTAATCGGAGTGCAAGTCTTGAGGATCATAAATATCCGATTCGGAAGAAAAAGAAGAAGAGGAGGAAGAGGAGGTGAGATATGGATTTGGAGGAGGAAAGCAAAAGAAAGTCCAAAGGCAAAGGGCGATACGGCGGAGATGTTGAAAAGGGAAGACGAAGAGGAGGCGGAGGACTTGGTCGCTGCTGAGTCGCTCAGGATTGCACGCTATGTATTGACACGCATCGGCCGACACGTTCGCCACTCCCACCATCAGTCCGCCGTTGAACACCATCTCTATCGATTGCAGTGCGCTTCAATTTTGTTCTATATTTGATCCTTGTCTCTGTACATCGTATTCTTAGGTATGTATACGAAAGTGCTTGCGATCTACGGCTATGGTTATGGGTGGGTGGAGATTCGATAGCGATGTGTTATGACGATTAATCTTGGTTCGCAAATTTTACGAAAATATCCTCAACAATTTAAAAAACCAACTAGGCCGAGTAAAAGTTACCTGGATTAGGTATGAATCTATTCGAGTATCAGTTCATTTAAGAACTTCAAGTTTTGGTGCACGTGTCAAGGTCACGACTTCAACCTCTTAATACTGTGCACAAATATTCTTATTTTATAGAAAATTTTATTTAAGACAGAATTCACACGGCATGTACGTGATGTCTAATTAAAATAGTATAATTGTCTAAATAAATTTCCCTCTAATTTGAATACCAACACTAAACAGCAACACAAGGAATCAAGCTACCATAGGAACATTCAGATTAAAAAGAAATTTTTTTTGGATAATTTATTGTTGAGTCAGACTTTATGTGCGTCATGTGGCATGGTCATATATACGTTGTAGATGTCTCCTATCGTGTGAGTGAGGATATTCAATGCATTGAGGAGGTGACATGAGTGTCACAAACCAAAAGTTGGGATATATATCTATACTATAGTATAAGTGTCTATGGCCTGTTTACTATTCACCCTTCAACCAACGCGACGTCGTTTTGGTGTTGTATTAGCCTTAATCTTGTCCAAATCTTACTTTTCTGTGTTTTACGCTTGTTTAACCTATTAATAGTGGCTGTCTTTTTTTGACTTTTCTTTGTTTTTTGGGGATTCGTTATTTCTCTAGAGTTTATTCAAAATGCTGCAATTGTTGACTTGTTTCTTTCTTCTGGATCGGGCATCTTTTTATTTTTAAATTATCTTTTTTTGTTCCTTACACATGCGCAGTCTTTTTTTACTTTATATTATGTTTTGTTCGTGTTGTCTTTTCTCTTTCCTGTCTATATTCGAAAAATGTTTTTCCCTTTTAGTTGTCGAGTGGCTCGATCATTTTTTCTCCTTACCATTTCGTCATTTGATTACTGTCGAGTCACTCGGCATAGGAGATTTTTATATTTTTAGATTTGGTCGAGGTATTGAGTCTGTGGATATTATTATTATTATTATCGTTATAATTTTTTATTCATTAACCATGACATTTGCAGGTTGTGAACTTAATTATCTATGTGAAGTAAAATTGAATTCAAGCTCAGGTTCAAAAGTTAAACATTGTCGGGACTGGAAGCAACAAAGTATAAAACTGAAATTTTGTCCATTTCCTTTCAAGTTCCACCACATTCTGCCATGAAACTGAATACCCATACCATGTAACTCATAGCTTATACATAATCAATATTCACGTATTGAAATATAATATATCCTCTCCCTATTTGAAAAACTGAAATCACTATTCTAATTTGAAAAGAAATATCTTACAAAGAAGGCTACAAATTGAAATGAAAAGTTGGAAATTTAAACTAATTTCACGAATGACAAGAATTATAAATTAATTTTGTTTATTTACAAAAAATAATTTATTTTTTTATTTTTTTTTTGGTTGGACATTTTCATTATAAAATCTAAGAATGAAAAATTAAAATATATTAATATTTTTTCTATGTTTTTTTCGACATTTTAATTACAAATTATAAGAATCAAACATTAAAATATATTAATATTTTTTCTATGTTTGTCAACTTTGTCGAGTTGCTTCCCACTTGTCGAGTAACTCGACAAAGTGGGAAATATTGGACCAAAATATTTCTTCTTTCCCCTTCCTTTGTTTGTTGTACAGTTTTAGCAATGCATTTATTTATTTTATTTTATGGATTTCCACTGCCAGTCCACATATTTTTCATTTTATAGCAAATTTACCCATGAGTTTTTTTTTTTTTAATATGTTATAGTAAAATATATATTTTACGAATTTATTATATATTATATTAGATCCTTACAATATATGATACTATATGTTTATCAATTATTGTATGTTAGTATAGTTGAATTTTTTTATAGTCATTGTGTTAATTTATTATAATAATTTTAGTCATTGATATTTCAAACTTACAGTTTTTTGAACATTTTGTATGGATGTGCAATGTAAAAGTTTTTTTTTTTTGTCAAAAATTATTTTGTTTTATTTTTACTTTTGGGCTTTTTCATGCCACAATATAAAAAAAGGAAAACTTAATATTATTTTTCCCCCAGTTTGCTCACACACAATATATATATATATATATATTTGGACATTTTAATTACAAATTATAAAATCAGAAATTAAAATATTTAATTATTTTTTCCATTTATTCAACTTTGTCGAGTTGCTCGTCAATGTGGGAAAACTAAACACATTTTACCTATGCCACTTGTCGAGTAAGTCGACAAAGTGGGCAGCATTGGCCAAAACAAATTATTTCTGCCATTCCTTTATTTTTTTACAGTTTTAGCAATGTATTCATTTATTTTATTTTTTGGATTTCCACTGTCAGTCCACATCTTTTTCATTTTATAGCAAATTTACCCATGAGTTTTTTATTTTTTTAATATGTTATAGTAAAATATATGTTTTATGAATTTAATTATTGTATGTTAGTATAGTTCAATTTTTTTATAGTCATTGTGTTCATTTATTATAATAATTGTAGTCATTGATATTTAAAACTTACAATTTTTTTAATATTTTCTATGGATGTGCAATGGAAAAGTTTTTTTTTTGTCAAAAATTATTTTGTTTTATTTTTATTTTTCGGCTTTTTCAAGCCAGAATATACAAAAAGGAAAACTTAATATTATTTTCCCCCCACTTCGTTCACACACAAATTTTTTTTTTTTTATTTTTGTTTGGACATTTTAATTACAAATTATAAGAATCAAAAATTAAAATATTTAATTCTTTTTTCCATTTATTCAATTTTTTTCCCACTTTGCTCACACAAAAAATAATTTATTTTTTTAGTGTTTTTTTTGTTGGACATTTTCATTACAAAATATAAGAATTAGGAATTAAAATATTTTAATATTTTTCCTATGTTTTTCAACTTTGCCGAGTTGCTCGGCAAGGTGGGAAAGGTAAATACATTTTATTTATCCTACTTGTCGAGTAACTCGGCAAAGTGGGAAATATTGGACAAAAAAAAATATTATTTCCCCTCCTTTATTTTTGTATATTTTTAGCAATGCATTTATTTATTTGATGTTTTGGATTTCCACTGTCAGTCCACATCTTTTTCATTTTATAGCAAATTTACCCATGGGTTTTTTTTTTTGTAATATGTTATAGTAAAATATATATTTTATAAATTTATTATATATTATATTAGATCTTTACAGTATATGATACTATATTTTTATCAATTATTGTATGTTAGTATAGTTGAATTTTTTTATAGTCATTATTTTACTTTATTATATATTATATTTTATGTATATTAATTATTAAATTTTCTATTTTTGTTGTTTTTTTTTTTTTGCATGTAAGTGATTCAATAACTTACAATTTTCAACTTTGAATTTTATTACTTAATTCATAAATTACGCATGTGTATATATTTTTTACTCTAACATTTATGATGATATTTTATATTAAATTATATATCATGTAAAATTTCTTTATGCAATATAAAAATATGATTAGGTACACTTTTTCATGACATAATATGAAAAAACAAATAAAAATGATTATATTTTTCCTCACATTTGTCCCGCAAATTTTTTTTTGCTTTTTTGGACTTTTTCATGACAAAATATAATAATCAAAAATTAACATACTTAAATATTTGTTTTCGTTTTTTCCACTTTGTTCAGTTATAATTTTTTTTCCTTCTTTATTTCAATTGTATTTAAAACTTGTAATTTTTTTATAGATTTTGTATTTATGTGCAGTAGACAAAACAAATGTCTTTTCTCTTTTCTTTGTTTTTGTGCGATTTTAGGAATTTATTTATTTATTTATTTTTTTCATTTCTACTTTTAGTTCACATTTGATTACTGTCGAGTCACTCGACATAGGAGATTTTTATATTTTTAGATTTGGTCGAGGTATTGAGTTTGTGGAATGGCTCGATCATTTTTTCTCCTTGCCATTTCATGATTTGATTACTGTTGAGTCACTCGGCATAGGAGATTTAATTTTTTATTCATATTAAAATCTCCACACTTTCAAAATTGATTATACTTTTCTTAACCATGACATTTGCAGGTTGTGAACTTAATTATCTATGTGAAGTACAATTGAATTCAAGCTCAGGTTGAAAACTTAAACATTGTCGAGTGACTCAACAGTTTAAAGTTGAAAATTTAAACTAATTTCACGAATGACAAGAATTATAAATTAATTTTCTTTACTTACAAAAAATAATATATTTTTTTATTTTTTTTTGGTTGGACATTTTCATTATAAAATATAAGAATGAAAAATTAAAATATATTAATATTTTTTCTATGTTTTTCAACTTTGTCGAGTTGCTTGGCAAGGTGGGAAAACTAAACACATTTTATTTATCCCACTTGTCGAGTAACTCGGCAGAGTGGGAAATATTGGACCAAAATATTTGTTTTTTCTCCTTCCTTTATTTGTTGTACAATTTTAGCAATGCATTTATTTATTTTATTTTATGGATTTCCACTGTCAGTCCACACCTTTTTGATTTTATAGCAAATTTACCCATGGGTTTTTGTTTTTTTTTAATATGTTATAGTCAAATATATATTTTATGAATTTATTATATATTATATTAGATCCTTACAATATATGATACTATATGTTCATCAATTATTGTATGTTAGTATAGTTGAATTTTTTTATAGTCATTGTGTTCATTTATTATAATAATTGTAGTCATTCATATTTAAAACTTACAAATTTTTTAATATTTTCTATGGATGTGCAATGGAAAAGATTTTTTTTTGTCAAAAATTATTTTGTTTTATTTTTATTTTTCGGCTTTTTCAAGCCAGAATATACAAAAAGGAAAACTTAATGTTATTTTTCCCCCACTTCGTTCATACACAAAAGATTTTTTTTTTATTTTTGTTTGGACATTTTAATTACAAATTATAAGAATCAAAAATTAAAATATTTAATTCTTTTTTCCATTTATTCAATTTTTTTCCCACTTTGCTCACACAAAAAATAATTTATTTTTTTAGTGTTTTTTTTGTTGGACATTTTCATTACAAAATATAAGAATTAGGAATTAAAATATTTTAATATTTTTCCTATGTTTTTCAACTTTGCCGAGTTGCTCGGCAAGGTGGGGAAGGTAAATACATTTTATTTATCCTACTTGTCGAGTAACTCGGCAAAGTGGGAAATATTAGACAAAAAAAAAAAAAAAATTTCCCCTTCCTTTATTTTTGTATATTTTTAGCAATGCATTTATTTATTTAATTTTTTGGATTTCCACTGTCAGTCCACATCTTTTTCATTTTATAGCAAATTTATCCTTGGGTTTTTTTTTTTTGTAATATATTATATTAACATATATATTTTATGAATTTATTATATATTATATTAGATCCTTACAATATATGATACTATATTTTTATCAATTATCGTATCTTAGTATAGTTGAATTTTTTTATAGTCATTATTTTAATTAATTATAATAATTGTAGTCATTATATGATTTCATTGTTTTTCATTTACAATTTTATCCCTTCTCACTTTCGTCGAGGTATTGAGTATTTACATATTATTATTATTATTATTATTATTATAATTTTGTATGTATATTAATTATTAAATTTTCTATTTTTGTGGTTTTTTTTTTTGCATGTAAGTAATTCAATAACTTACAATTTTCAACTTTGAATTTTTTTACGTAATTCATAGATTACGCATGTGTATATATTTTTTACTCTAACATTTATGATGATATTTTATATTAAAATCCTACTTGTCGAGTAACTCGGCAAAGTGGGAAATATTGGACAAAAAAAAAAATTATTTCCCCTCCTTTATTTTTGTATATTTTTAGCAATGCATTTATTTATTTGATGTTTTGGATTTCCACTGTCAGTCCACATCTTTTTCATTTTATAGCAAATTTACCCATGGGTTTTTTTTTTTTGTAATATGTTATAGTAAAATATATATTTTATGAATTTATTATATATTATATTAGATCTTTACAGTATATGATACTATATTTTTATCAATTATTGTATGTTAGTATAGTTGAATTTTTTTATAGTCATTCTTTTACTTTATTATATATTATATTTTATGTATATTAATTATTAAATTTTCTATTTTTGTTGTTTTTTTTTTTTTTGCATGTAAGTGATTCATTAACTTACAATTTTCAATTTTGAATTTTTTTACCTAATTCATAAATTACGCATGTGTATATATTTTTTACTCTAACATTTATGATGATATTTTATATTAAATTATATATGATGTAAAATTTCTTTATGCAATATGAAAATATGATTAGGTACACTTTTTCATGACATAATATGAAAAAACAAATAAAAATGATTATATTTTTCCTCACATTTGTCCCGCAATTTTTTTTTTGCTTTTTTGGACTTTTTCATGTCAAAATATAATAATCAAAAATTAACATACTTAAATATTTGTTTTCGCTTTTTCCACTTTGTTCAGTTATAATTTTTTTTCCTTCTTTATTTCAATTGTATTTAAAACTTGTAATTTTTTTATAGATTTTGTATTTATGTGCAGTAGACAAAACAAATGTCTTTTCTCTTTTCTTTGTTTTTGTGCGATTTTAGGAATTTATTTATTTATTTATTTTTTTCATTTCTACTTTTAGTTCACATTTGATTACTGTCGAGTCACTCGGCATAGGAGATTTTTATATTTTTAGATTTGGTCGAGGTATTGAGTTTGTGGAATGGCTCGATCATTTTTTCTCCTTGCCATTTCATGATTTGATTACTGTTGAGTCACTCGGCATAGGAGATTTAATTTTTTATTCATATTAAAATCTCCACACTTTCAAAATTGATTATACTTTTTTTAACCATGATATTTGCAGGTTGTGAACTTAATTATCTATGTGAAGTACAATTGAATTCAAGCTCAGGTTGAAAACTTAAACATTGTCGAGTGACTCAACAGTTTAAAGTTGAAAATTTAAACTAATTTCACGAATGACAAGAATTATAAATTAATTTTCTTTACTTACAAAAAATAATATTTTTTTTTATTTTTTTTTGGTTGGACATTTTCATTATAAAATATAAGAATGAAAAATTAAAATATATTAATATTTTTTCTATGTTTTTCAACTTTGTCGAGTTGCTTGGCAAGGTGGGAAAACTAAACACATTTTATTTATCCCACTTGTCGAGTAACTCGGCAGAGTGGGAAATATTGGACCAAAATATTTGTTTTTTCTCCTTCCTTTATTTGTTGTACAATTTTAGCAATGCATTTATTTATTTTATTTTATGGATTTCTACTGTCAGTCCACACCTTTTTGATTTTATAGCAAATTTACCCATGGGTTTTTGTTTTTTTTAATATGTTATAGTCAAATATATATTTTATGAATTTATTATATATTATATTAGATCCTTACAATATATGATACTATATGTTCATCAATTATTGTATGTTAGTATAGTTGAATTTTTTTATAGTCATTGTGTTCATTTATTATAATAATTGTAGTCATTCATATTTAAAACTTACAATTTTTTTAATATTTTCTATGGATGTGCAATGGAAAAGATTTTTTTTTGTCAAAAATTATTTTGTTTTATTTTTATTTTTCGGCTTTTTCAAGCCAGAATATACAAAAAGGAAAACTTAATGTTATTTTTCCCCCACTTCGTTCATACACAAAAGATTTTTTTATTTATTTTTGTTTGGACATTTTAATTACAAATTATAAGAATCACAAATTAAAATATTTAATTCTTTTTTCCATTTATTCAATTTTTTCCCCACTTTGCTCACACAAAAAATAATTTATTTTTTTAGTGTTTTTTTTGTTGGACATTTTCATTACAAAATATAAGAATTACGAATTAAAATATTTTAATATTTTTCCTATGTTTTTCAACTTTGCCGAGTTGCTCGGCAAGGTGGGGAAGGTAAATACATATTATTTATCCTACTTGTCGAGTAACTCGGCAAAGTGGGAAATATTAGACAAAAAAAAAAAAAAAAATTTCCCCTTCCTTTATTTTTGTATATTTTTAGCAATGCATTTATTTATTTAATTTTTTGGATTTTCACTGTCAGTCCACATCTTTTTCATTTTATAGCAAATTTATCCTTGGGTTTTTTTTTTTTGTAATATATTATATTAACATATATATTTTATGAATTTATTATATATTATATTAGATCCTTACAATATATGATACTATATTTTTATCAATTATCGTATCTTAGTATAGTTGAATTTTTTTATAGTCATTATTTTAATTAATTATAATAATTGTAGTCATTATATGATTTCATTGTTTTTCATTTACAATTTTATCCCTTCTCACTTTCGTCGAGGTATTGAGTATTTACATATTATTATTATTATTATTATTATTATTATTTTGTATGTATATTAATTATTAAATTTTCTATTTTTGTGGTTTTTTTTTTTTTGCATGTAAGTAATTCAATAACTTACAATTTTCAACTTTGAATTTTTTTACGTAATTCATAAATTACGCATGTGTATATATTTTTTACTCTAACATTTATGATGATATTTTATATTAAATTATATATTATATAAAATTTCTTTATGTAATATGAAAATATGATTAGGTAGACTTTTTCATGACATAATATGAAAAAACAAATAAAAATGATTATATTTTTCCTCACATTTGTCCCGCAAATTTTTTTTTGCGTTTTTGGACTTTTTCATGACAAAATATAATAATCAAAAATTAACATACTTAAATATTTGTTTTCGTTTTTTCCGCTTTGTTCAGTTATAATTTTTTTTTTCTTTATTTGAATTGTATTTAAAACTTGTAATTTTTTATAGATTTTGTATTTATGTGCAGCGGACAAAATAATTTTATCTCAAAAATTATGTTTGTTTTTTTTTTTTTTTTTTTTTGGAGTTTTTAATGACAAATTATAAAAAAAGAAAAAATTAATAATATCTTTTCCCTCACTTTGCTCACGCAAAAAACTAATATTTTATTTTTCTTTTGTTGTTCTTTTTCATGACAAAATATAAGAATGAAAAAATAAATTATTTACATAATTTGTTCATTTTTTCTACTTTGCCGAGTTACTTGGTAATGTGGGAAAATTAAATACCTTCTATTTATCCCACTTGTCGAGTAACTCGACACAGTGGAAAGAATTGAAGAAAACAGATGTCTTTTCCCTTTTCTTTGTTTTTGTGGGATTTTAGAAATTTATTTATTTATTTATTTTTTTCATTTCTATTTTTAGTTCACATCCTCTTCATGTTAGAGCAAATGTATCCATGGTCTTTTTTTTTTTTTGAATATGTTATAGTAAAATATATATTTTTTGAAATTGTTATATGTTTTATTAGATCTGTACAATATATGATACTATATTTTTCTTTATATTAATTCTTACGTTGGAAAATTTAATTTTCATTATATAATTTATTGATCAATTTGACATTGCGAATTATGATTTTTTTAAGATTTTTGATAAAGTGAAGATTTTGTGATTAGATTTTGGCTTTGAATTTTTTTAGTCGATTGATAAATTAGGGATATATATGAAATTTTTTTATGCTACCATTTATGATAAGATCTTACATTAAATTATATATAATGTAAAATTATTTTTCATTATATGAAATTATGATTATTGATTACATTATATTAGATTTTATGAATTATTATAATATATTTGTTATTAATTGTTATATTATAATTATGTTTGGTCATTATATTATAATTATTTTATAATATATTATCAATTTGTTATATATTATATTAAATCCTTATAGTATATGATATAAAATTTGTGTTAATTATTTTATCTTGGTGTAGTTGATTTTTTTTTTTTTATCATTATTCTAATTTTTTATGATAAATGCAGTTTTCATATAATTTCTTATATAATTATGCACTTTCATTATTGTTAATAATGATTGTAAACTTTACTATTGATTTAGTCTATTTATGTAATTTGTTCTGTCGGTTAACTCGACAAATTGAAACGTACTTTCTCGATCTGCTCGAGTAATTATCTGTCAATTTTCCTACCTAAATTCTTGCCTCCCTTAGATTTTACATTTTTGTTGTATACTTTTATTTTATATGCCAGCCGCAATGTTTGACTTCAACATTTGTCTTTTATATCTTGAATTCATTCTGTAAAAGATGCGTACATTTTTATATTAGTATGTGTTTTCAAGTTACGAGGTAATTAGGGCAAATGATTTCACTTTATTTCTTGAAATTCATACCGTTTCTTAACACGTGTACTCATGTACAAAATAAAAGTTAATTGTTTTTTTTTTTTCGCATTTCTTTGTCCTTATCTTTTTACTTATTATTAATAACATATAAAATTATATACATACGTACACTGTTTATGTTTTGGAACTAAACGGCGTTGTTTTGGAAGTATGATTTTATCTTTTTCTTTTCTTCGATTTGTACGAGACATATATACACAATCCTTGCTTCTTTTCTATTTTTGTTTCTTCTGAGTCTTACTCTTTTATTTGAACTCTTATCAAACCCTATAGAGCTTTATTTAGTTATATTTGGTTTCATCATCTATTTTTGTTGAAATCAGTCCTAATTTTGTTGAATTTCTTTTATTATCACTTTGAATCATTGTAGCTTGTTTCATCTATTTCAAATTATAGTTCTCATCTCCTTCGTCAACCTGTTGAGTTTGAACATAGTTTGCAGAAGTTCTGAAAACCATTTTATTGGTCTGATCATTTCTTCATTCGTTGTTATACATCAAGCTGACAACTTAAATTTACAGGTTTGTAATTTTTTGCTGCTGGAAATTTGAGGTTCTTTGTTATTTGTGTTATTTGGTTTATTCTTTCATTATATCTTTATTAACAAGATTTGTTTTTTAGTATTATATATTTATAGGCTATACTTCAATATAAGAATTGAAATAACTGTTGAAGCTTTTAAATCAATAGTAATTTATTCCCTTTTTGTGATTTCATCTATGCACTAATCTTATTTTCTTTTGTGTTCATAATGTTTATATTATATTTGTATTTTTTTATACATTGAATTACACTAATTTTTATATTTGTTTTATGAAAAAATATATTAGATGACAGGCGAAAAAAATGTTGATTCAAATAAAGAACAACAAAACAAGAAAAGGAGACAGACGTATGCTGAGCATATGCATTATAAATCTAACAAGAAGATTCAAAAAACAAGGATTCAGTTACTTGAAGATATTCAATCCAATGATGTCAATTCAATAGATAATTCACAACTACTTGGTGAGCAAAGTATATTTTTTGTTATTGTTTTAGTTATTATGCATATATTGTTTCGATTTATTTATTTATATTGTTTTTATTTGTCATATTTTTTATAGCTCGACCATTGAGTGAAGATGGTGATGGAATTTCATTTCTTGGCTCTAACAATTTAGAAGATTCTAGTGTGGAAAGTGATATTTATTATCAACAACATGAAAATCAAAATCATGAATTCCAATTAACTCCTTGTATTTCGAATATTACTATGAGATATGTACCCACAAAAAGTTATGTATTACGTACTCCAACAAATTGTATTCATTGTCTTGCAAAAAAGTTTGAGAAAGAAAGTAAAGGTTTTTGTTGTTCCGATGGAAAAATCAAATTGCATATCAACTATTGACCTTCTATTTTATATGATTTATATACTTCAAGTTCAGATGAAGCATTAGATTTTAAAAATAATGTACGAAATTATAATAACCATTTTGCTTTTACCTCTTTTGGAGTGAAGTTTGATAAAGATTTATCTAAATCTACTAACTATAAAGGTATTTACACTTTTAGAGTTCAAGGACAAGTATATCATTACATAAATCCAATTCTAAATATTGATAGTAATCCATCATATTTACAGTTATACTTTAATGATACAGACAATGAAATACAAAATAGATTAAATACATCTAACAATTTCTCATCGTCTTTACTACATATATTAGTGAATATATTAAAGATTAATCCATATTCTAGATTTTTTCGTTCCTTAAGCGATATTGAAAGTCTTCAAACTTGCAAAATTCATATAAGATGTGATGCTGGTCTTGATCAAAGAGTGTATAATGCACCTTCTGTATCTCAAGTTGCTGCAGTTTGGGTTGATGAGGACCCATCTGCAGATATAAGATATCGTGATATATCAATTTATTGCCACTCTAATCATTCACATAGAATACATTACTATTATGGATGTTATGATCCTCTACAATATCCATTATTGTTTCCCTTTGGTGAGACTGGTTGGCATGAAGGTATTGAAAAGGCAAAAAATAATATAGTTAATATTCATAGTGCAACAGAGAATTTCGTTTCTACTGAAAACATTAGTTGTGTAGCTGATGTATTAGAGAAAGAAAAAAGAGGTAATGATTACCATTATGTTTGTTTACTTAAATTGGTTAAATCTAATATTTATTTATATTAAATTTCTTTGTGTTTTTTTCTTGTGCAGTTTTGAAGAAGAATAAAAAAGGTTTACAAGTTTCTTGTCGTGAATATTATTGCTTCAAATTACAGGTACGTGATACACAAAACAATGTTTTGCTCCATGCTGGTAGACTTCTACAGCAATATGTAGTGGATATGTATGTTAAACTTGAAACAAGTCGATTAGATTATTTTCGTCAAAATCAAAGTGAAATTCGTGCTGAATTATATCAAGGAGTTGTTGATAGTGTAGAAAATGGTCAAAATAGAGGTGCACAAATTGGTCGTCAGATTATTTTACCTTCTTCTTTTGTTGGAGGTCCTAGAGATATGAAAAAAAGATATATGGACGCCATGGCATTAGTACAAAAATTTGGTAAACCTGATTTATTTTTAACATTGACATGTAACCCTAATTGGGTAGAAATAAAGCAAGAATTAAGGCATAATGATATAGGACAAAATAGACCTGATTTAACTGCTAGAATATTCAAAGCTAAATTAGAAGAACTTAAAGTTGATCTATTTAAGCACCAAATTTTTGGCCCTGTTGCTGCATATATTTATGTTGTAGAATTCCAGAAACGAGGACTTCCACATGCTCATTTCTTACTAATCTTACAAAGTTGTGCAAAAATTAATAATATTGATAGAATTGATTCTATTGTATCATGTGAAATTCCAGATAAATTAAAACATCCGCATCTTCATTCTATTGTTGTTAAACATATGATGCATGGTCCATGTGATCATTTGAATCCTCATAATGTTTGTATGGATAGAACAGGTCATTGTAAGAATAAATACCCTAAGGAATATATTTCAAATACTTATATTGGCCATAATTCTTATCCAACCTATAGACGGTTAAATGATAGACGATCATTTATGATTCGAGGACATTTATTAGACAACAGATGGGTTGTACCTTATAATCCATATTTATGTGCGAAGTTTGATTGCCATATTAATGTGGAAATATGTTCCACAGTTAAAGCTGTTAAATATCTCTATAAATATGTGTACAAAGGCTATGATCGTGTGAGTTTTTCAATCTCTAATACTAATAATGAAAATCCTATTGATGAAATTGAGATATACCAAAATGGACGTTGGATTTCTCCACCTGAAGCAATGTGGAGAATATATGGATTTGTTTTGTATGAAATGTCTCCCTCAGTTATCTCATTACAACTACATCTTGAAAATAACCATTTGATTACATATAGGGACTATGAAAATTTAGAGACAGTAATTAGTAATGAATCTAGACAACGCACAATGTTAACTGAATTTTTTCATATGAATCTTTCAGATAAATTTGCAAAAACATTATTGTATAAAGATTTTCCAAAGTTTTTTGTATGGGATAGCCAAGGAAAAATATGGTGTCGAAGGAAAAAAGAAATTGTTATTGGTAGAATAGTTACATCTGCTATAACTGAAGGAGAAAGATATTATTTACGTATTGTATTAAATCATGTTAAAGGAGCAACGTCGTTTGAAAATTTAAAAATGGTTCATGGTGTTTATTTGTCGTCTTTTCGTGAAACAGCTATAGCACTTGGTTTATTACAAGACAATAATTATTGTGAGCTTTGTTTAGATGAAGCTATTAGTTATCAAATGCCTTCTTCTCTTCATAGATTATTTGCTACAATACTCATTCTATGTTCTCCTAATAATCCAGATGTTTTATGGAAAAAATTTCGCCTATTTTTATGTGAAGATTTTTTATCCGATGGTATGTCTATTGCAAGTGCAGAAATGAAAGCATTACATGAAATAAATTCTATATTAGAAGCAAATAATAAAAATATAAATGATTACCATGTTGTACCTTTTGAAATATATATGGAACAAGAAGACATATTAACTAAGATTATTAATGAAGAACTAAACAATGTTATTTATACTGACAATACTGTGTATCCAAATAACTTAAATGAATATCAAAAAATTGCCTATGACAAAATTCTTACAGATGTATATAGTAATATAGGTCGTATGTATTTTATAGATGGACCTGGTGGAACTGGTAAAACTTATTTATATAAAGCTTTGCTCAGCACAATTCGATCTAAAAATCTTATAGGTTTGGCAACAGCTTCTTCAGGTGTTGCAGCTGCTTTATTACCTGGTGGGCGAACAGCACATTCAAGGTTTAAGATACCACTTGAAATAAATCACAATATGACCTGTTCTGTTAGCAAGCAGTCTGCTCTAGCAAGCTTTTTTAGATTGACAAATTTGATTATTTGGGATGAAGCACCAATGGTACACCGTTATGCAATAGAGGCTGTAGATAGAATGCTAAGAGATGTTAATGATTCTATATTGCCTTTTGGAGGGAAAGTTGTTGTTTTAGGAGGTGATTTTCGACAAATTTTGCCAGTAGTTCAAAAAGGAAATAAACAGGCAATCATTGGATCAAGTTTAGTCTATTCATACTTATGGCCAAATTTTATACAGCTACAATTGGTACAGAATATGAGAGCTCAATTTGACCCATATTTTTCTAAGTTATTGCTTGATATAGGCAACGAAATTCAACCTAAGCATAACTGTAATATGATTACATTACCAGATGAAATAGTTATACCATTTGATACAAAAACAGTTTCTATAAAAGAATTGATCCGAAATGTTTACCCAAATTTACAAAATTATAGCAATGAATTAGATAAGATGGTTAATCGAGTTATTTTGACTCCTACAAATAATGCTGTTGATGAAATAAATAATATTATACTTAATGAAATTGCTGGTGAAAATGTTACATATTATAGCTTTGATGAAACACCAGAAAAAAATGAACAAATTGTTCATGAAGATTTTCTTAATACATTGACTCCAAATGGTATTCCACCTCATGAACTTGTATTAAAAGAAAATTGTCCTATTATGTTATTGAGAAATATTAGTCCATCTGAAGGCTTATGTAATGGCACTAGATTAATTTGTCGTGCATTTGAGCGTAATGTTATTCATGCTGAAATATCTGTTGGAGAATGGCGTGGGAAAAAAGTTTTTTTGCCTAGATTTCCTTTTATTCCACTTGAAAGTGATAAGAGTACATTTCCTTTTAAAAGAACGCAGTTTCCAATTCGTCCTTGTTTTGCAATGACAATTAATAAAGCTCAAGGTCAAACACTAGATTATGTTGGACTATATCTTCCTGAACCTGTATTTTCTCATGGTCAACTTTATGTTGCATTATCTAGAGCAAAAACAAGTAAATGTATTAGAGCATTAATTATACCAAATGATAAACTAAAAAATCATTTTAGCTGTACAAAGAATGTAGTTTATACAGAAATATTATCAGTTGTGCATACATAGTGTTTTAATTATTATTGTTTATTTTATTTTTCATTACAGGGTTTGTACTTTATAAACAATAAATAAAGCTGTATTCTTCAAATATATTCTATGTGTTATTTGAAGAACACTTCTATAAAGCTTTGAAATAAATGATAATGCAGTGAATATTCTTGAAGTATATTTCATGAGTTCTTTGTGCAACACTTCTATAAAGCTTTGAAGCAAATAATATTGTAGTTAATAAATATTCAATATATTCTTATATGGAATTTTTTCAAAATTATATGTTCTTTTATTTTGTAAATATTGTACTACAAATATTCAAAGATTGAATATTATAAATTTATACTCCATTTACCATTTAACGAGTTTATCTAGAAATATTACAAATTAATTACCTTTTCAAATTATAAATTTTTCCTTATATATGATATGATTTTTTTTCCTTCTATATTTATTTGTGTTTGATTGCTGAAATTTGCCATGGAAAATGCAAATTTTCCACCCATTTTCCACCTTTTAACTTGTTTTATTGAACAAATTTGCCATGGAAAAAATTTTCCATTTTCTTGCACGTGATGGTGTTTTCCACCAAAATGAGGAAAACATTTTCTTGGCTAATGAGGAGGTCAAATTTTCCAGGGAAAATTTTTGAAAGCAAGACCTTTTATCAACCTTATCAATTTTTAAGCAAATTATTATTTTTGCTTCAAATTAATAATTTTTAAGCAGAATTATTAATTTTTAAGTTGGCAAAATAATTTCTTGGCAAAATTATTAATTTTTAAGCAAATTATATAAATTGCTCTAAATCATTAGGTTGCTCTAATTTTTAAGCAAAATTATTAATTTTTAAGTTGGCAAAATAATGTCTTGCCAAAATTATTAATTTGTAAGCAATATTAAGTTAGAAAATACTACATTTTCGATGGAAAATAAAGACAATGAAACACCAAAAGATAGAAAATCACTACATTTTCTAGGATGAATTTTTATCAAATCAAACACACTATATTTACAATTCCCAGAAAAATATTTTCTTGGCAAATCATTTCCATGGAAAATGTTTTCTTTTCACCCATTTTCCATGCTTGCAATCAAACGCACCCTTAAATAAACATGGATCAACACCTGTAACTAAAAAAAATCTAACTATACTTTATTTCTTAATTTTATGAAATTGACAAAAATTTATACAATAAACTGTAGATTACTACGTAGTCTACTTCTATATGTAATCATACCTAAGATAAGTACAAATTTATATCATAAATGTACAAATATCTTTTTATTATACACATGTCAATCTAATCTTTAATCTATTCATCCTCACCATACACGCATCAAAAATCTATATACATAAACATATATAAATATCTTTTAATCGTGCTTGACCTCGTTATTCTCACTTCGGGTTTCAGATCCTCATCCCCAATTGAATCATAGCTTTCCACGTAGGAATTAATAAATGCTATTCCTCATCTTGTCTAAAGATATGCAGTCTTTAATAAATGCTTGGTCCCATCCCTTGTGCAATAATTTCAAACAAGTACTTTCTATTCTTTTATATTTTAAACAATTTAATCCCTATTTTTTCTTTTATTTCACATATCATTCCAATTTTCCTTTTTATAGACACAAATAAGTTTCCACACCACTCTTTCTCACGCATGTAACAATTCTTAGCAATTTTCATCTTTGAATTAACTTCATTAAAATAATAGAAAATTTTACATTATAAACATTATAATTGGACCCTTCAACTTTTTTATATTATACATATATCCTAAATTAGTTTTTATTTTTTAATTTACTATAGAATAATTATTTGTACTTTGGTATACCTAAAAATTATTATTACAAAACCTACTATACTATAGTTCTCTTTACCTATTGTTTTATTATAGTTTCATCTATTCATTTCATAACCTTATCTACTTACTCTTTCAGCTTAGAAAATAATAGATTCAAATCTGCTCAACTTTGATATATGCTTCAACTTTCATCCCCAATTTGTTTCTGCTGTTGTAGTACTTATTTGCCTTTTTTGTAAATTACTAGGTAAAGCAAATTTCATATTCACAATTTAACCATGAGGTTTTAATCTACTTAGGTTTTTTTTTATTTTTTAGCTAATATTTTGTTTATTTGCATACAAAATTACTCAAATATGTAATAACTAATTATGTTTACTAAAATCTTCATACGAATTTTTAACTATACGATTTATTGTTGGTATTATATTATTTTACATGGTATACATTATAATAATAACATTTAAATTATTTCAATTTCATCACTTTGCCTATACTATAATTTAACATAAGAGTATACGCGCTAACCTAAAATTTTTGAGTGTTCATGTTTATATTTTGACTTATTAAAATCTATTATTAGTATAGTCATTACTTTTCTTAGTTACTTCGGACTGAGTAAACTAGAACGAGGAGGGGTAATGCTTGTTGTACATGAAGCTTTACCGAATGAGTTACAAATGACGTATCACTAACTTTCATTTTAGAAAGTATGTGAGCTGCCTAAGTCATTCATTTGTGCTGTTTTCTTCAAAATTATTTATCTAACGTTTGTTTAAGTTTTTTTATTTTATTTTATTTTTAAATTTATTTTAAACCAAAAATTTTATTACCTTTTATAAAAAATTTGTTCAAAAACTACTTTTAATTAATCTACCATTTTTTTGATTGTTGTATTTTGCCAGCCTATTGTTGAATCCACGTATTTTATAAGATTCACAAATTTTAAACTTATTTTTGTTCCTTTATTAGTTTATACTTATTATTGTATTGTTGTGAGTTGTCAGCTTACTTTGTTGTTTTGTGAGCCTATTTTTTTGTCTTGTAAATTTTTATTACATTGTGAGCTTCTCTATTGTTTCTTTGTGTGTGTGTGTGTATGTGTTGTTTTTAGAATTTATAAATGGAAAGTTAATTTTCGACCAAGAGAATAAACATTTGTTTTTATTCTTTCAAAATGCAAATTAAAAAAAAAATAAAGCTCGTGTGAATTGATTTCTTGGATTCACCTTTCATTGCACATACGTATCTTATCATTAATAATTTAAATAAATTATTTAAACGTGTGGAAAAGTATTTGAACTTGCCTAAAATCTAATTCTAATAAATTATCATCACTGATTAGAGGGGGGAAAAGCAAAAGAAAGTCAAAAATATATTTTATTAGAATTACACGTACGTTTTTCATTACCTTAATTACATCGACAAAATCACTTTAACAAACTTTAGCAAATACCGCGGCAACTTGAAAAAAAATATATATATACTTCATCAATTTGAAGAAAATAAATAAAATTAATAAATATATAAAAACATATTTAACTTAGCTCAAATCATATCAATGTAATATCAAAAACTTGAACTATAAACATAGTCATCAAAATTTTATTTGTAAATCATTAAAATTATAATAATAATGTAAATGAAATCAAATAAATAGTAGATTAATTAAAAGTAGTTTTTTTAAAAGTTTTTGATAAAATGTATAGTTCAAATTTGTGGGTCTCAACAAATATGTGATTGAAAATAAGTTTGAAGGAAAAAAAAAACAATTAAACAAACATGAAGTTTCGACTTTCTCTCTGTTTAGACGACAATGTTGGAAACTTTTGAAAAAGTTAATAAGGTTAAATAAGTCTTTACGCATTTGCCATGCAGCCTGTCAACCTTTCTGTAAGTTTTTCCTGTACAATAAGCTTTATCCGAACATGGAGAAGTGCGGATGAGTTCTTAGAGTATCATTATTGGGACCCACATCATTTATTAATTACTGCGTGACAAGCCACACATCAATCCCGACAGAGGACTTACACTCTCATTGGGTAAACATATCCTTGGTCTTGACATAATAGATACCATATAACTCTATACATAAAAGATTTGGATCTCATCATGGGGTCAAGAAAAGTTTCCAGGTCTGGCAACAAAATCCACCGTGCAAACAAATATAGTTATCCCCCACTCCTGACCCCCTACTTCACTTCATTTATTTGTATTTTAAACCTCCATTCTTAACTTATCTATCTCCCATATTCTCATTTATTTATACCTTCAATCTTATTCTTCAACTTATTTATCCCTCATTCTCTTATTTATTTATATTTTAAACCCCCTTCTTGAACTTATTTATACTTTAATCTATTTATTTATAACTATATTTATATCCATATTATTCATATGATGAAATTTATTAAATTTAAAATATATTTTTTATTATTATATTCATCATATTTGTTTATAAATAGTAATATATACTAATTTTTATTAGAGTATATATTATTTTTAGCATACAATAAATAATATAGTTAACATTCATTCTATTATTAACTAGAAAAGGAGACCCGGGGGACATAAATTTATTTCAAACTTTTTATGTGTGTGTGGGTTTATTTATTTGCAGTTAAGGGGAGGAATGCAAATTTAGACTTTTGAATTAAGTAGGGGCGTTTGTTTTTTGCGGCTGGAGTAGGGCCATAAAGTAAAGTAAATTTTTTTTTATTGTTTGGGTGCATGAATAACATGCAGCCAAATGAGAAAACTCTCTGGACCCCGTGACGAGGTCTAGATGTTTTCTCTAAATCTATATATATACAATAGTTCTGATTACAAATGAAACACAACAAACATTCTATCTTCATATCTATTGTCAAGTCTTTAATTCTGAATATCCTTATACTCCTCTTTAAGCTTTCAACTGCAAGTCCGTACTATATTTACACACATACTCTTACAATTGATTATTAGTCTAAATATTATTTCATTTTGATAACATATTTATGCTCTTTGATTTATATTTGACATTTTGTGTAGGATCAAACAATGGAAAAACAATACAAATTGATACTAAATATCGCTCCAAATGATACAATTGGACTTCAAAAATTATTGTTGTGGAAAAATCATTTCCTCGAACAGCTCAACGAAGCCCGACAAAATACCAAAATATGGTATTTATGGATCCTCAGGTATATTATTTGAATCTATTATTTATGTTTATTAATTATTTTAATTTTAGCCCCATAAAATATTTACAAGTTTTCATTTTTCTCTAATATGTTATAACTTTCAATTCCCTTTGTTCACATTCAAAATTAATATGTAGCCAAAATTATGTACATACTTTTACAAAATATCTAATTCGAATGCATCGTATTATACAGAAAAATAAAGTTCATGCAACTATCTATGATGCAAACATCTCAGCATATGAAGACAAGTTATTACTTGGCAAAACATATCTTGTCTCAAATGCAAATGTGAAATTTACAAAGCCTGAGTATCAAGCTTCTATGGGCAACATACAGTGGACGATATCTGGTCGAACAAAAGTTGAGGAAGTCAATGAAGATCACAGTGTTTTGATAGCTTCTACATACAATTTTGTTCCTTTCAACAAATTGGAACCTTACATGGACTCAAATTCTGATATAAGTATTGGTTCCTATTTTATTAAAAAAGAATTTTTCCCCTTTTTGTGTATCTAAATTATTATATTTATGCATGTAGATGTTCATATTATCCATTATGTTCATAACACATTTGATTTGTCCTAATTTGTTATTCTTATTCTTCAGGTATTATTGGAGTTGCAATTGATGTGAAACCTAAAAGGCTGGTTCAAACTAGGTTTGAAACGCAAACATGTATTCAAGATATAATTCTCATCGACACAAGGTTTATATAAATATAACTATATTATTTTCAATTATAAATATATATTCCAATAATTTCAATATTATTAACAAAATTCATGTACCACTTTCTCATATATTTTCTGTGTTTCTATACTAGCTTTAACACTGTGTTGCTAACGATGTGGGATAATTTTGTCGAGAAAGAATGCCGTTACATTGCTGATAATTTAAGCCAGAAACAAGTCATCATTGGAAACCATCTAAAAGTAACATCTTTTAGTGGTAATATTTTTTGAATAATTTTGTGATTCATCGATGGGATATTACAACATTTATAAGCAATCTTAGTTTTTCAAACAAATATATCTATATATTTATTTCATGCACAGGGCTTTCCATTTCAACCAAGGTCAACAGCATCTTCTCTTTCAATGCCCATTTACAACAAGTGGTTGAGCTCACATCTTGGTAAAAATTTATTTATTCATTATTTTTTATTCAAACTTTATCTCATATATATATATATATACATGTGTGTAAATTGCTAATATTTTTGCACATTATGCAAGGATCGAAACAAATTCTGACAAGTTAGATGAGATGATCTTGACAAAAATATATCCATCCTCAGCAACAAAGGATATTTCAACCCCAGACATGAACAATATCACAGAGATTCAACAAATTCCAAATTTGTTATCTGGAGTAAGGCTAATTTTAATTAAAATAGTATGTAGACAAATGCATTTCATTATTCTATAATATTTATACAATTTCTCTTCAAAAATAGTTGACAGGACAGGGGTATTTCTGGGTTTATGCACGTGCATACGTGAGAATATTTAAGCAAGCCTTTTGGTATATGTCTTGCAATACTTGCAACAAAATATCAAGTTCCGATTTCAATGAAACATATGAATATGTCTTCTGCAAATTTTCTCATGCAGTTGCAATACCAAGGTATTATATTTTTTACAAATTATTTGTTATTAATAATTATTCACACATGTAACACTTTTAATATATTTGATGTATTAGGGCACGTGTATATGTCGAACTTGAGGACTCCACAGGCTCATTCTCAGGAACTATGATTGGGAATCCAACAGAAAAATTCTTACAATACACAGGCAAACATTTAATGGATAGTGGATCACAAGTGTTAGAAAAGATTAGAATCACATTGGAGGAAGAACATTTCTTTTATATTAAAGGAATGAAGAAAAATGCCTTTGATGATGAATACAAGTATGACATTATCTTCTTCAATGAACCACTTCCTTCAACTTCACCCACATCTACAAGTACAAGATCAAGGATTAACAAAGGGAAAGATATAGCGTATACCACTGACACACAAATGCCTCTTCAAGGGCAAACATTTCCAAGTGCAGTGAAACAGCTTAGTTTCCCTTCTTCACCTGTGTCTAAATCGAAGAAGAGAAAACTTGAAGAACATCCAGTCTCATCTGAGAATGAAGTCAATCCAGAAAAATTGTCTGCGTCAAGGACAGAGAGATATACACGAGCTTCGAAAGACAAAGACACACTTTAAAAACTAATAATACGCTTTTATGCATTGCCACCTTTTTCCATTTGTTTTGAATGGATATTAGGTTTTTTTTGTAATACTTTAAGCGTTTTCTGCTTTGTACATATAAGCCTTTTAAGATGCAATGCAATTATATAAATTATATTTAATAAATCTATATCTTTTATATTTTTATATAGTTTTATTTTTACTACTGCCTTTATTATTGAATATATATACTTATTAATAATAATGAACAGCATAAAAAATATTTTCTTTTTGCTTTAAATAAAGATATCATATATTTTTCTTATAATAACAAATATATCCATACAGAATAAAAAACATAGGCACTAAAAATTATAAATATTCAGAATATATTAAAGAATTATATTAAATTCTTAGAATATAACTTTTAAATAAATACACCTTTTTTCCCATAGTCTGCAATTTGTATTGCACTCTTAAATGATTATAATAATTTTATGAATATAATCAGTTTATTATAACAAATTGATGTTAAATAAATTTTATTCTAAATTATTATATTGAAAACATATAACCAAATCTAATAACTTATACAGATTTTTGACTATAAATTTATGGTCAGATGATACTATCATACTAACATTTTTTCTTCTAGACAAAAAAAAAGAATCACTTCTACTTGTATATATATTGAGTATTTGACAAATCTACTAAACTTCGGATATGTTGACCAAGAATCTGTTGATTTCAATTTTGACCAATCCTATTGAAATTCGTGTTGTCAAAAGTGAAATAAAGAAATGAGGAATGCGTTTTAATAGTGGAGGTATCACCTGAGATGCTGACATGGTTTTCCCTTTTTTGTTGAAAATATGCTCTCTCTCTCTCTCTCTCTCTCTCTCTCTCTCTCTCTCTCTCAATCCTTTCATCATCATCTTCCTCTTTTCCGTTTTTTCTCAAAACTTAGTGAAGTTTAATGTTCTTTCTGTGAACAGTAATTTTCAGTGGAAATAGGGGTACGTTGTCAGGGTCGTATGTGATTTTCTGACCAGAGACCAACTTCATAAATTGACTTCTCTATACTCTCAATTTTTACTATACATTCAAAATCTATAATAATTTTATTGTTAATTTAAAATTTAATAATAAAATGATAAACAAAATTGTGTTGTAATAATTATTGTTAAATATTTCAATAATTATATAAAATTCTATTATGAAAATCATTTTTCTTTTATAATTATTAATTATTATATCGTTTAAGTCAAAATTTATATTAATATTTATTACCAAAAATTTTAGATAAATAACTAATTGTGAAACTAAAATAAAACATATTATATTGTATTAATTCATTAGGATATATATTAAATTTATATAATATATATCTTATTTTACTATATTTGAATGCACGAATTTATATAAGAATTGATTAATAATACATAACTACAGACTTGCCTTTTTTTTTTTCTTGTAGAAATTTATTATAACAATCTTTACTTATAATATGTTATACTAATTGGTAAAATAAAATAAAATAAAATAAAATATATTCTATTACTTGATTATGATATATATTAAATTTATATGATATATATTTTATTTTACTATATTGTAATAGATGAAACATTATATTAAATTTTGTATATACTTCATTTATTAAATTACTCGACAAATCCAAGTTTCTGGCTTACGAGTTTGTACAAAAATAACACCACTAAATAAAAAAAAACAATTATTTCAATGTATTACATTATTTAAATAAAGAACGGAACAAAATAATCAAAATTTTTTCTTGCGTTTGTTTGCCGAGTAACTCGAGTAACTCGATTTTTACTTTATCGAGCTACTTAAGGTATTGAATAGATTCATTTCTTCTTACATTTTTAATCGAGCAACTTGACAAACTTGATCTTGACTTTATCAAGTTACTCGACTAATTTGAACAATAGAATACAGTGAATAATAACTTACGTTGCATGAATAATATTTTATATCCTATAACTTTATATCATATATTATAATAAAATAGCTATCATGTAAAATAATTATATATTATTTTAAGTTCAGATGGTATATTATATTTTATTATTTGGAAAATAAAAACACAGTGTAGTAAAAATGTGTTATAATATTTATTTTTGTTTATTAGACTTATTCTAATATTCTTTTTAACAAAATTTATATTCATATTTGTGAAAAAACTTATAAATAAATATGTAGTAGATTTTATAATAATTTATAAAAACATTTATTTCATATAAAAATATTATAGTAAATTGATTATAATTACTAAATTATTACAATAATGCAGTAATTAATTAATAATATATTAATACAAAAATAATTTTATTATACTATAAAATTATTATAATAATTTTTTTTTAATATGTTATAGTAGTTGCTAATGTATGATTTATTACAATATATTAATAATTTTTTTATTTTAGCAAGTACTATAAGATATTATATAAAAATAACTATAATAAATTTATAGTATAATAAAAAGATTTTTTGTATCAATATATTATTAATTAATTACTGCATTATTATAATAATTTAGTAATTATAATCAATTTATTATAACAATTTTATATGAAATAAATGTTTTATAAATTATTTTAAAATGTACTGCATATTTATTTATGAGTTTTTTCATAAATATGAACACAAATTTTGCTATAAAGAATATTACAATAAGTCTAATAAATAAAAATAAATATTATAATACATTTTTACTTCACTATGTTTTTATTTTTCAAGATATCAAATATAACATATTGTCTCAATTTGAGATAATATAAAATTATTTTATATGATAGCTTTTGAGATTCACAAGTTGGTTAAAAAATAACATGACAAAATTAAAAAATAAAAAAATATTAAGTGTATTACGTAATGTAAATAAAAAAAAGTAAAGTAACAAATACAAAAGATGTATTGTTGAAATTGCTCGAGTAGCTCGACAAACGTAAAAGCACGTTTGTCGAGTTACTCGATGCAAAAATGTGATACAAAATAAATCTTTTTTATAGCTGAAGTGACTTGGCAGAATGAAAATCAAGTTCCTTGAGTTACTGGACAAACCAATGAAACTTAAAATTTTCGTTATTTTGTTTTCTTTTTTAATTTATATAATGTATTTTGTATGTATTTATAAGTCTTTTTGTAGATATGAATATAAATTTTGTTATAAAGAATATTAGAATAAGTGTAACAAATAAAAATCAATATTATAACACATTTTAACTACAATTTGTTTTTATTTTTGAAAAAATCAAATATGATATAATATCTTAATTTAAAATAATATATAATTATTTTATATAATAGCTATTTTATTATAATATATTATATAAAGTTATAGCATATGATTGCCTAATTTATAACAAAATTTATATTCATTTTTATCAAAATTAATTATTATTCACTTGATTTCGTATTATAATTATTACTATAATATTAATTGCTAAAATAGAAGAATATATAATACATAGCATTACTTGATTATAATGTATATTTTATTTTACTATATTCTAATATTTGATCAATGAAATAAAAATATGTCTATTTATTTGACTTATTGTAATATTCTTTATAACAAAATTTCTATTCATATTTATTAAAAAACTTATAAATAAATATGCAGTACATTTTTTAATAATTTATAAAACATTTATTTATAAATTTTGTTATAAAAAATATTAGAATAAGTCTAATAAATAAAAAATAATAATATAACACATTTTTACTACAATGTGTTTTTATTTTTGAAAAAACTAAATATAATATATTATTCCACTTTAAAATAATATATAATTATTTTATATAATCGCTATTTTATTATAATATATTATATGAAGTTATAGGATATCAAATATTATTCATGCAATGTACTGATTCATTGTATTGCATTCTTCAAGTTACTCGAGTAACTCGATAAACCTTAGAGCAAGTTTGTCGAGTTACTCGATTTAAAATGGGACAAGAAATAAATCTATTAAATACCTTAAGCAACTCGACAAACTCAAACTCGATTTACCCGAGTTACTTGACAAACAAAAGTAAGTAAAAATGTTTATTAATTTGTTTTGTTTTTTATTAATTTGTTTTGTTTTGTTTTTTATTAAAATAAACTAAGAGAATATATTTTATTTTTATTTTTATTTTTTTACCCATTAGTATAACATATTATAACTAAAAAACTGTTATAACAAATTTATAAGAAAACAAAAGAAATCTTTTGTAAAATATTATTAATTAATTATTATATTATTATAATAATGTAGTATTTAACATAAACTTAGTATAAGAATTTCATATTAACTAGATTTCATTCTGAATTATGAAAAAACATTTTAGTAAAATTTGTTATAATAATGAATTTAATTATGATCAATTTATGTAAGAACTTCACAAATCCAATTTTGAGGTTCACGACTTCGTTAAAAAATAACATGAAAAAACAAAAAAAATAAAGCACTTTAAGTAGACTACATATTTTAAATAAAAAAAGTAAAAAACAAAATCAAAAGTGTGCATTATTAAAGTGACTCGAGTAACTCGACAAAGCCCAAATCTTGTTTGCCGAGTTACTCGATTTAAAATATCACACAAAATAAATCTATTCAATAGCTAAAACAACTCGATAAACTGAAAATCAAGTTGGTTGAGTTAATCGATAAATAAAAGAAATTTAACATTTTCATTATATTGTGTTTCTTTATTATTTAAATTATTTAATACATTTACATAATTCTTCATTGTTATTTTGTGGTATTATTTCTCAAGTACTTCGTGAGGCTCAAATTTGAATATGGTAAGTAACTTCATAAATAAAGTATATAAAAAATTTTATTTAACCTATCATTTATTAGAATATAGTCAAAATTAATATATATAATATAAATTTAATATATATCATAATTCATTAATACAATATATTAATAATTTTTTTATTTTAGCAAGTACTATAAGAAATTATAAAAAAATAACTATAATAAATTTATAGTATAATAAAAACATTTTTGTATCAATATATTATTAATTAATTACTGCATTATTATAATAATTTAATAATTATAATCAATTTATTATAACAATTTTATATGAAAGAAATCATTTATAAATTATTTTCAAATGTACTGCATATTTATTTATAAATTTTTTCATAAATATGAATACAAATTTTGCTATAAAGAATATTACAATAAGTGTAATAAATAAAAATAAATATTATAACACATTTTTCGTACACTATGTTTTTATTTTTGAAAAAATCAAATATAACATATTATCTCAATTTAAAATAATATAAAATTATGTTATATGATAACTTTTCAGATCCACGAGTTGGTTAAAAAATAACATGACAAAATTAAAAAATAAACAAATATTAAGTGTATTACATAATGTAAATAAAAAAAAATAAAGTAACAAATACAATAGATGTATATTTGAAATTACTCGAGTAACTCGACAAACCTAAAAGCACGTTTGTCGAGTTACTCGATGCAAAAATGTAATACAAAATAAATATTTTTTATAACTAAAGTAACTTGGCAGAATGAAAATCAAGTTCCTTGACTTACTGGACAAACCAATGAAACTTAAAATTTTCATTATTTTCTTTTCTTTTTTAATTTATATAATGTAACACACAATAAAATTAATTCTGTATTAATATATTATTAATTAATTACTACATTATTATAATAATTTAGTGATTATAATAATTTTTTTATAATAAATTTATATTAAATAATTTTTTCAATAATTTATTATAAAATGTATTATGTATGTATTTATAAGTCTTTTTCTAAATATGAATATAAATTTTGTTATAGAGAATATTAGAATAAGTGTAATAAATAAAAAATAATATTATAACACATTGTTACTACAATATGTTTTTATTTTTTAAAAAATCAAATATAATATAATATCTTAATTTAAAATAATATATAATTATTTTATATAATAGCTATTTTATTATAATATATTATATGAAGTTATAGCATATGATTGCCTAATTTATAACACAATTTATATTCATTTTTATCAAAATTAATTCTTATTTAGTTAATTTTCTATTGTAATTATTATTATAATATTAATTGCTCAAATAAAACAATATATAATACACAGCATTACTTGATTACAATATATATTTTATTTTACTATATTCTAATAATTGATCAATGAAATAAAACTATGTGTATTTGTTTGATTTATTCTAATATTCTTTATAACAAAATTTATATTCGTATTTATGAAAAAACTTATAAATAAATATGCAATACATTTTTTAATAATTTATAAAACATTTATTTATAAATTTTGTCATAAAAAATATTAGAATAAGTCTAATAAATAAAAAAAAATAGCATAACACATTTTTACTACAATGTGTTTTTTTTTGGAACAAAGTAAATATAATATATTATTTCACTTTAAAATAATATATAATTATTTTATATGATCACTATTTTATTATAATATATTATATGAAGTTATAGTATATCAAATATTATTCATGCAACGTACTGATTCATTGTATTGCATTCTTCAACTTACTCGAGTAACTCGATAAACCTAAGAGAAAGTTTGTCGAGTTACTCGATTAAAAATGGGACACGAAATGAATCTATTAAATACCTTAAGCAACTCGACAAACTCAAAATCGAGTTGCCCGAGTTACTTGACGAACAAAAGTAAGTAAAAATGTTTATTAATTTGTTTTGTTTTGTTTTTTATTAAAATCAAGTAAGAGAATATATTTTCTTTTTATTTTTATTTTTTTACCCATTAGTATAACATATTATAACTAACAAACTGTTATAACAAATTTATAGGAACATAAAATAAATCTGTAGTAAAATATTATTAATAAATTATTATATTATTATAATAATGTAGTGTTCAACATAAATTTAGTATAAAAATTTCATATTAACTAGATTCCATTCTGAATTATGAAAATAAATTTTAATAAAATTTGTTATAATAATGATTTTAATTATGATCAATTTATGTAAGAACTTCACAAATCCAATTTTGAGGTTCACGACTTCGTTAAAAAATAACATCAAAAAACAAAAAAATAAAGAAATTTAAGTGGACTATATATTTTAAATAAAAAAAGTAAAAAACAAAATCAAAAATATGCATTATCAAAGTGACTCGAGTAACTCGACAAAGCCCAAATCTTGTTTACCGAGTTACTCGATTTAAAATATCACACGAAATGAATCTATTCAATAGCTAAAGCAACTCGATAAACTGAAAATCGAGTTAGTTGAGTTAATCCATAAATGAAAGAAATTTGACATTTTCATTATATTGTGTTTCTTTATTATTTAAATTATTTAATACATTTAAATATTTCTTCATTGTTATTTTATGGTATTATTTCTCAAGCACTTCGTGAGACTCAAATTTGAATATGGTGAGTAACTTCATAAATAAAGTATATAAAAAATTTTATTTAACCTATCATTTATTAGAATATAGTCAAAAATAATATATATAATATAAATTTAATATATATCATAATTCATTAATACAATATATTAATAATTTTTTTATTTTAGCAAGTACTATAAGAAATTATAAAAAAATAACTATAATAAATTTATAGTATAATAAAAACATTTTTGTATCAATATATTATTAATTAATTACTGCATTATTATAATAATTTAGTAATTATAATCAATTTATTATAACAATTTTATATGAAAGAAATGATTTATAAATTTTTTTCAAATGTACTGCATATTTATTTATAAATTTTTTCATGAATATGAATACAAATTTTGCTATAAAGAATATTACAATAAGTGTAATAAATAAAAATAAATATTATAGCACATTTTTCATACACTATGTTTTTATTTTTGAAAAAATCAAATATAACATATTATCTCAATATAAAATAATATAAAATTATGTTATATGATAGCTTTTGAGATCCACGAGTTGGTTAAAAAATAACACGACAAATTTAAAAAATAAAAAAATATTAAGTGTATTACATAATATAAATAAAAAAAATTTTTAACATCCACGAGTTGGTTAAAAAATAACATGACAAAATTAAAAAATAAAAAAGTATTAAGTGTATTACATAATGTAAATAAAAAAAAATAAAGTAACAAATACAATAGATGTATTGTTGAAATCACTCGAGTAACTCGACAAACCTAAAAGCACGTTTGTCGAGTTACTCGATGCAAAAATGTAATATAATATCTTAATTTAAAATAGTATATAATTATTTTATATAATAGCTATTTTATTATAATATATTATATGAAGTTATAGCATATGATTGCCTAATTTATAACAAAATTTATATTCATTTTTATCAAAATTAATTATTATTTAATTAATTTTCTATTATAATTATTATTATAATATTAATTACTAAAATAAAACAATATATAATACACAGCATTACTTAATTATAATATATATTTTATTTTATTATATTCTAATAATTGATTAATGAAATAAAACTATGTGTATTTATTTGACTTATTCTAATATTTTTTATAACAAAATTTTTATTCATATTTATGAAAAAACATATAAATAAATATGCAGTACATTTTTTAATAATTTATAAAACATTTATTTATAAATTTTGTTATAAAAAATATTAGAATAAGTCTAATAAATAAAACAAAATAACATAACACATTTTTACTACAATGTGTTTTTTTTTGGGAAAAAAGTAAATATAATATATTATTTCACTTTAAAAGAATATATAATTATTTTATATGGTCCCTATTTTATTATAATATATTATATGAAGTTATAGGATATCAAATATTATTCATGCAACGTACTGATTCATTGTATTGCAATATTCAAGTTACTCGAGTAACTCGATAAACCTAAGAGCAAGTTTGTCGAGTTACTCGATTAAAAATGGGACACGAAATGAATCTATTAAATACCTTAAGCAACTCGACAAACTCAAAATCGAGTTACCCGAGTTACTTGACCAACAAAAGTAAGTACAGATGTTTAATAATTTGTTTTGTTTTTTATTAATTTGTTTTGTTTTTTTTTTTTATTAAAATGAAGTAAGAGAATATATTTTCTTTTTTATTTTTAATTTTTTACCCATTAGTATAACATATTATAACTAAAAAACTGTTATAACAAATTTATAGGAAAATAAAAGAAATCTGTTGTAAAAAATTATTAATTAATTATTATATTATTATAATAATGTAGTGTTTAACATAAATTTAGTATAAGAATTTCATATTAACTAGATTTCATTTTGAATTATGAAAATAAATTTTAGTAAAATTTGTTATAATAATGAATTTAATTATGATCAATTTATGTAAGAACTTCACAAATCCAATTTTAAGGTTCACGACTTCGTTAAAAAAATACATGAAAAAACATAAAAATAAAGAAATTAAAGTAGACTACATATTTTAAATAAAAAAAGTAAAAAACAAAATCAAAAGTGTGCATTATTAAAGTGACTCGAGTAACTCGACAAAGCCCAAATCTTGTTTGCCGAGTTACTAGATTTAAAATATCACACGAAATGAATCTATTCAATAGCTAAAGCAACTCGGTAAACTGACAATCGAGTTGTTTGAGTTAATCGATAAATAAAAGAAATCTAACATTTTCATTATATTGTGTTTCTTTATTATTTAAATTATTTAATACATTTAAATAATTCTTCATTGTTATTTTGTGGTATTATTCCTCAAGCACTTCGTGAGACTCAAATTTCAATATGGTGAGTAACATCATAAATAAAGTATATAAAAAATTTTATTTAACCTATCATTTATTAGAATATACTCAAAAATAATATATATAATATAAATTTAATATATATCATAATTCATTAATACAATATATTAATAATTTTTTTATTTTAGCAAATACTATAAGAAATTATAAAAAAATAACTATAATAAATTTATAGTGTAATAAAAACATTTTTGTATCAATATCTTATTAATTAATTACTGCATTATTATAATAATTTAGTAATTATAATCAATTTATTATAACAATTTTTCATACACTATGTTTTTATTTTTGAAAAAATCAAATATAACATATTATCTCAATTTAAAATAATATAAAATTATGTTATATGATAGCTTTTGAGATCCAGGAGTTGGTTAAAAAATAACACGACCAAATTAAAAAATAAAAAAATATTAAGTGTATTACATAATGTAAATAAAAAAAAATTTTAACATCCACGAGTTGGTTAAAAAATAACATGACAAAATTATAAAATAAAAAAATATTAAGTGTATTACATAATGTAAATAAAAAAAATAAAGTAACAAATACAATAGATGTATTGTTGAAATTACTCGAGTAACTCGACAAACCTAAAAGCACGTTTGTCGAGTTACTCGATGCAAAAATGTAATATAATATCTTAATTTAAAATAGTATATAATTATTTTATATAATAGCTATTTTATTATAATATATTATATGAAGTTATAGCATATGATTGCCTAATTTATAACAAAATTTATATTCATTTTTATCAAAATTAATTATTATTTAGTTAATTTTCTATTATAATTATTATTATAATATTAATTACTAAAATAAAACAATATATAATACACAGCATTACTTAATTATAATATATATTTTATTTTATTATATTCTAATAATCGATTAATGAAATAAAACTATGTGTATTTATTTGACTTATTCTAATATTCTTTATAACAAAATTTTTATTGATATTTATGAAAAAACATATAAATAAATATACAGTACATTTTTTAATAATTTATAAAACATTTATCTATAAATTTTGTTATAAAAAATATTAGAATAAGTCTAATAAATAAAAAAAAATAACATAACACATTTTTACTACAATGTGTTTTTTTTTGGGAAAAAAGTAAATATAATATATTATTTCACTTTAAAAGAATATATAATTATTTTATATGGTCGCTATTTTATTATAATATATTATATGAAGTTATAGGATATCAAATATTATTCATGCATCGTACTGATTCATTGTATTGCATTCTTCAAGTTACTCGAGTAACTCGATAAACCTAAGAGCAAGTTTGTCGAGTCACTCGATTAAAAATCGGACACGGAATGAATCTATTAAATACCTTAAGCAACTCGACAAACTCAAAATCGAGTTACTCGAGTTACTTGACCAACAAAAGTAAGTAAAAATGTTTAATAATTTGTTTTGTTTTTTATTAATCTCTTTTGTTTTTTTTTTTTTATTAAAATGAAGTAAGAGAATATATTTTCTTTTTTATTTTTTATTTTTTACCCATTAGTATAACATATTATAACTAAAAAATTGTTATAACAAATTTATAGGAAAATAAAAGAAATCTGTTGCAAAAAATTATTAATTAATTATTATAATAATGTAGTGTTTAACATAAATTTAGTATAAGAATTTCATATTAACTAGATTTCATTTTGAATTATGAAAATAAATTTTACTAAAATTTGTTATAATAATGAATTTAATTATGATCAATTTATGTAAGAACTTCACAAATCCAATTTTAAGGTTCACGACTTCGTTAAAAAAATACATGAAAAAACATAAAAATAAAGAAATTAAAGTAGACTACATATTTTAAATAAAAAAAGTAAAAAACAAAATCAAAAGTGTGCATTATTAAAGTGACTCGAGTAACTCGACAAAGCCCAAATCTTGTTTGCCGAGTTACTCGATTTAAAATATCACACGAAATGAATCTATTCAATAGCTAAAGCAACTCGATAAACTGACAATCGAGTTGGTTGAGTTAATCGATAAATAAAAGAAATTTAACATTTTCATTATATTGTGTTTCTTTATTATTTAAATTATTTAATACATTTAAATAATTCTTCATTGTTATTTTGTGGTATTATTTCTCAAGCACTTCGTGAGACTCAAATTTGAATATGGTGAGTAACTTCATAAATAAAGTATATAAAAATTTTTATTTAACCTATCATTTATTAGAATATAGTCAAAAATAATATATATAATATAAATTTAATATATATCATAATTCATTAATACAATATATGAATAATTTTTTTATTTTAGCAAGTACTATAAGAAATTATAAAAAAATAACTATAATAAATTTATAGTATAATAAAAACATTTTTGTATCAATATATTATTAATTAATTACTGCATTATTATAATAATTTAGTAATTATAATCAATTTATTATAACAATTTTATATGAAAGAAATGATTTAAAAATTATTTTCAAATGTACTACATATTTATTTATAAATTTTTTCATGAATATGAATACAAATTTTGCTATAAAGAATATTACAATAAGTGTAATAAATAAAAATAAATATTATAGCACATTTTTCATACACTATGTTTTTATTTTTGAAAAAATCAAATATAACATATTATCTCAATTTAAAATAATATAAAATTATGTTATATAATAGCTTTTGAGATCCACGAGTTGGTTAAAAAATAACACGACAAAATTAAAAAATAAAAAAATATTAAGTGTATTACATAATCTAAATAAAATTTTTTTTTAACATCCACGAGTTGGTTAAAAAATAACATGACAAAATAAAAAAATAAAAAAGTATTAAGTGTATTACATAATGTAAATAAAAAAAATAAAGTAACAAATACAATAGATGTATTGTTGAAATTACTCGAGTAACTCGACAAACCTAAAAGCACGTTTGTCGAGTTACTCGATGCAAAAATGTAATATAATATCTTAATTTAAAATAGTATATAATTATTTTATATAATAGCTATTTTATTATAATATATTATATGAAGTTATAGCATATGATTGCCTAATTTATAACAACATTTATATTCATTTTTATCAAAATTAATTATTATTTAGTTCATTTTCTATTATAATTATTATTATAATATTAATTGCTAAAATAAAACAATATATAATACACAGCATTACTTAATTAAAATATATATTTTATTTTATTATATTCTAATAATTAACCAATGAAATAAAACTATGTGTATTTATTTGAGTTATTCTAATATTCTTTATAACAAAATTTGTATTCATATTTATGAAAAAACTTATAAATAAATATGCAGTACATTTTTTAATAATTTATAAAACATTTATTTATAAATTTTGTTTTAAAAAATATTAGAATAAGTCTAATAAATAAAAAAAAATAACATGACACATTTTTACTACAATGTGTTTTTTTTTTGGAAAAAAGTAAATATAATATATTATTTCACTTTAAAATAATATATGTTTATTTTATATGATCGCTATCTTATTTTAATATATTATATGAAGTTATAGGATATCAAATATTATTCATGCAGCGTACTGATTCATTCATTGTATTGCATTCTTCAAGTAACTCGAGTAACTCGATAAACCTAAGAGCAAGTTTGTCGAGTTACTCGATTAAAAATGGGACACGAAATGAATCTATTAAATACCTTAAGCAACTCGACAAACTCAAAATCGAGTTCCCCGAGTTACTTGACAAACAAAAGTAAGTAAAAAAGTTTATTAATTTGTTTTGTTTTTTATTAATTTCTTTTGTTTTGTTTTTTATTAAAATAAAGTAAGAGAATATATTTTGTTTTTATTTTTATTTTTTTACCCATTAGTATAACATATTATAACTAAAAAACTGTTATAACAAATTGATAGGAAAATAAAAGAAATCTGTATTAAAATATTATTAATTAATTATTATATTATTATAATAATGTAATGTTTAACATAAATTTAGTATAAGAATTTCATATTAACTAGATTTCATTCTAAATTATGAAAATAAATTTTAGTAAAATTTATTAAAATAATGAATTTAATTATAATGAATTTATGTAGAAACTTCATCAATCCAATTTTGAGGTTCACGACTTCGTTAAAAAATAACATTAAAAAACTAAAAAATAAAGAAATTTAAGTGGCCTACATATTTTAAATAAAAAAAGGAAAAAACAAAATCAAAATTATGCATTATTGAAGTCACTCGAGTAACTCGACAAAGCCAAAATCTTGTTTGTCGAGTTACTCTATTTAAAATATCACACGAAATGAATCTATTCAATAGGTAAAGCAACTCAATAAACTGAAAATCGAGTTGGTTGAGTTAATTGATGAATGAAAGAAATTTAACATTTTCATTATATTGTGTTTCTTTATTATTTAAATTATTTAATACATTTAAATAATTCTTCATTGTAATCTCGTCGAGTTACTCGAGTCACTTCAGTAATGCATACTTCTCATTTTGTTTTTTACTTTTTTTATTTAAAATATATAGTCCACCTAAATTTATTTATTTTTTAGTTTTTTCATGTTATTTTTTCACGAAGTCGTGAATCTCAAAATTGTATTTGTGAAGTTCCTACATAAATTGATCATAGTAAAATTCATTATTATAACAAATTTTACTAAAATTTATTTTCATAATTCAGAAAGAAATCTATTTATAAGTTTTTTCATAAATATGAATACAAATTTTGTTATAAGGAATATTAGAATAAGTCAAATAAATACATATAATTTATTTCATTGATCAATTATTAGAACATAGTAAAATAAAATATATATTATAATCAAGTAATGCCATGTATTATATATTCTTTTATTTTAGCAATTAATATTATAATAATAATCATAATAGAAAATTAACTAAATAATAATTAATTTTCATAAAAATGAATATAAATTTTGTTATAAATTAGGCAATCATATGCTATAACTTCATATAATATATTATAATAAAATAGCTATTATATAAAATAATTATATATTATATTAAATTAAGATATTATATTATATTTGATTTTTTCAAAAATCAAAACATATTGTAGTAACAATGTGTTATAATATTGATTTTTATTTATTACACTTATTCTAATATTCTTTATAACAAAATTTATATTCATATTTACAAAATGACTTATAAATACATACATAATACATTTTATAATAAATTATCGAAAAAATTCTTTCATATAAATTTGTTATAAAAAATTGATTGTACTTACTAAATTATTATAATAATTTAGTAATTAATTAGTAATATATTAATACAAAATCAATTTTATTGTGTATTACATTATATAAATTAAAAAAGAAAAGAAAATAATCAAAATTTTCAATTTCATTGGTTTGTCCAGTAACTCAAGGAAATTGATTTTCATTCTGCCAAATTACTTCAGCTAGAAAAAAGATTTCTTTTGTATCACATTTTTGCATCGAGTAACTCGACAAACGTGCTCTTAGGTTTGTCGAGTTACTCGAGTAATTTCAACAATACATCTTTTGCATTTGTTACTTTACTTTTTTTTATTTACATTATACAATACACTTAATTTTTTTTTATTTTTTAATGTTGTCATGTTATTTTTTAACCAACTCGTGAATCTCAAAAGCTATCATATAAAATAATTTTATGTTATTTGAAATTGAGATAATATGTTATATTTGTTTTTTTGAAAGATAAAAACATAGTGTAGTAAAAATGTGCTATAATATTTATTTTTATTTATTAGACTTATTGTACTATTCTTTATAGCAAAATTTGTATTCATATTTATGAAAAAACGTATAAATAAATATGCAGTACATTTTAAAGTAATTTATAAAACATTTCTTTTATATAAAATTCTTATAATAAATTAATTATAATTACTAAATTATTATAATAATGCAGTAATTAATTAATAATATATTCTTTTTGACTATGTTCTAATAAATGATAGGCTAAATAAATTTTTTTATATACTTTATTTATCAGGTTACTCGACATATCCTAATTTCAGCCTCACGGGATTCTCCAAAAAGTATACCACAAAATAACAATGAAGAATTATTTAGATGTATTAAATAATTTAAATAATAAAGCAGCAAGAGATAATGAAATATTAAATTTGATTCATTGATCGAGTAACTCAACCAAATCCATTTTCAGTTTATCGAGTTGCTTCAGCTATTGAATAGATTGATTTCGGCTGACATTTTTAATCGAGTAACTCGACAAACATGATTCTTGCTTTGTCGAGTTACTCGAGTAACTCCAACAATCCATATTTTGTATTTTTTTGTTTATGCTCCATTTATCAACTAAATTAACAAAGTCAAATTTTATATTGACGATTTCCTTGAATAACAACATTACAACATAAAAAATAAACAAAATAGTTAATATATTAAATAATTTAAATAAATAAAAACGAAGATAATGAAACATGTGTGTTTAATAAATCGAGTAACTTGATTTAAAATAATTGTACGTTTCTCGTGTTACTCGTGTCATTGCAACATTAAATCTTTTGTATTTGTTACTTTACTTTTTTTAATTTACATTATGTAATATAGTTCATATTTTTTTATTTTTTTATTTTGTCACATTATTTTTTAACCAACTCATGAATCTCAATTTTGGATTTGTCGACTTACAAAATATATTAATCATTATAAAAGAAAAT
This sequence comes from Forsythia viridissima, assembly GCA_030279155.1. Classification (NCBI taxonomy): domain Eukaryota; kingdom Viridiplantae; phylum Streptophyta; class Magnoliopsida; order Lamiales; family Oleaceae; genus Forsythia; species Forsythia viridissima. The sequence continues at coordinate 21,848,079 of CM059040.1, forward strand.
GTAACATATTGTATTAATACTTATAAATATTTGTAAACAAATAGTGTATTACTACACAAATAATTTTATTATGCTCTAAATTTATTACAATAATATTTTATTATAATGTGTTATAGTAAGTGTTAGAATACAATAAAATAGAATATAATATATTGCATTAATTGATTATTATATATATTATATTTATATCATATATATTTTATTTTATTATCTTTTAATAAATGATAAATTAATATAAACTTCACTATCACATCAATCAAGTGTTCGAAAAAGAAATTATACAATTTCGTTATATTTTACTATATGTATTGTTATTCACGTTTAGTTGGAATTTTTTCGTATGCACTACATTTGTTTATAAGTCTATTACTATTTGACGATAAATGGTTCATATTAGTATCTCAAGTTTGTAGAAAACAATGCTAATTTTTTTTTTATTTGTATTTTAATAATTTATGCTTAATTAACAAGATTCCTAAATTTGTCAAATCCTTAGCATAAACAAATATAAATATTTATTTTAATAATGTATAATTGTTAATTAAAACTATACAAATCTCTTAACAAGATTTTAAAATTTGTCTATTTTTGAGGATAAGTTGAAATTTGATGACTCCAAATAACTGCTCGTTCAATTTTTAATTCATTAATTAATGTATCAATATGTCAAAAATTTATTAGAGAGATAGCAAAATCGAAATAGCATATCTAATATCTAACAAACATGTAGAAATAAATATTTATTGAAATTTAAAAAATAACTTAAACCCATTAACCTAACCCCACCATTATTAATTAAACAAGATGGTAGGAGATAACCGAAGAATATTAATTAAAGAAATCTAGAAGGAAAAAAGTGACAATGTTCCACAAGCAATAAATTGACACGTGTCAACATCCCAATGGCTTATATAGTCCGTGGGAAAACAAACCACAAATTTATAATGTCTAGAATTATTACTGAGTCATGAATAAGCCAGCTTAATAATTGCTGCAATCTCTTGACTCGGTGACTCAAAAATATTCCAAAAACCCTGTCTCTTTATCCTCCAACAATGAAATAAAACAGACATATTTTGCACTATCTATAATGTCAACCCATAAATACAATGAATAAAATAAAAATGACAAAACAATTCTGATTCCATTAGACAAACATCATATCTATTCATTCCGTTGATTCGGGACAAAAAAAAATTCATTGTAAAAGAAATCTATTACAAGCTTTCCTCTATACAAATTTATTTTCTCCAATTCGACAACATCAATAGGTATTCCAGCCAGAAGACACTCAACATATTTGATAACAAATATGCCACTATCACTGCAAATATGATTAAAAACCTTGTGAGTATATATAAATATGATTATAAGTACAAACAGTTATTCTAATTCCTTACCTATATCGAATAGACTGTGGTATGTCAACATATGACTTCCTATAATATTCAAGTGGCTGAATCATCTTTTTCCCAAGGTCTGCCCGCTCAGCAACCACATATTTTTGAATAATATCTGGAATGATATGTATAGCAGGAACAACATATCGATACAAGATTGCTTCATCATAAAAATGGTAATTATTATCATAGACTGTAAGCCTCCAACCCAATAGATCAACATCAAAAAGGACCCAATGTTTGTCATCAATAATATCTGGCCACAATATATGATCATAATTTTTCCAATTTTTACCAAAACTTTTAGGAATCAAACCATTTGCATATCTTTCCATAGAACCATGGTAAGAAACTGGAATTTTCCGCATCAATTGTCCTGTAGAATCCAAAATTTTTGAACCAATGGCTCGAACAAGTAATCCAAATCCACTGTCAAGTATCCCATATCTTGATGAGAATATATCTCTAAAATTTGCTGTTCTTTTTCTAACCAAATGCATCGCATTATCCATATCCTATAAAAAACATTTATCTTTAAAATATATTTTAACACCTCACAATAGACATGACAGATAAACAAATAGAAATTACACATACCTCAACTGCCAGTATATATTCAGGATTCCCAATATATTCTAGCTTCTGCTTTGTCAATTTAATCCCACCACTCCCACCACGCAATCGAACAACATCTTTATAATAGTAAAATTATGATAAATACCATAAAAACATAATATATATATAACAAATAACCAAATACAAAATTAAAACTTACTGATCCTTTGATTTATGCATCCAATGAAGAAATTCAACTTGTCTTTCCTCATCAATGTCACACAATATAGGAATGTCAATAGAAGACGCACTTTCCTTCTTCTTCTCATCTTTATCATCTGCTCTTTGTTTCACAGGAGCAGTCAACTGTTTTACTGTATGACTTCCTACAATAGTGTGCTTTTCTGCCAATTTCTCCTTCAACATATCTTGAATCTTCAAAGTAGAACTTTCAATCTTTGAACAAAGATCTTCACGTAAACTGCCAATCATGTTACTATGTTCAACCTCAAAAGCCACCAACTTCGTATCAATATATTCTTGCATCTCCTTTTTTTTTTCATCAAAATATTTTTCACTATTCCTAGATATGGATGATTCCATCTGATTCAAAGAGGACATCAAATCATCCCTTGTGCTTCCTAACTGTTCATCAAAGTATGAACGTTGAGCATCAACCACACTACGAATTTGATTATCAATATAATCCCGTTGTTCATCTCTAAAATTACCCAATTGATAATCAAAATAATCTCTTTGTTCATCTCTTATACTGCCCAACTGATCACCAATATATACTCTTTGATCATCAAATAATGATTGTACCAACTGATTGGTAGCATAATAATCGTTATGCTCATATTCATAACCTTGCTCCCCTTCAGCCTCATAACCTTGCTCTCCTTGATCCTCATAACCTTGCGCCCCTTCATTCTCATAACTTTGTTCTCCTTCATCCACATATCGTGAAGGCCAATTATTTACAGGTTCCTCCACAACTATATATGGAGACCAGCCCTCATGTTCACCAAGATCTGCTGCCCCCACTTGTTCAATTTGTTCATTACCTTCAAAAAACTCTTCAACCCCATGCACAATATTTCCATACACTTCTACAACATCTGGACCAACTACATTTTGAGGCTCAAATGGTTCTATTCCTTGCCCAATTTCATCATTTTCTTGGACCCCATGCAAAAAATTTTCAACAACTACATCAACTCGTACATCTCCTACATCCTCTATTAACACCATTGTGTATAGATATGGTTGTTCTATCTCTTCTGCAGTTGGTTCAAGTATTGGCAAAACATGCATCTACAAAAAATAGAAAAAAAAAACGTCACTTTCATAACTATCAAATATTTCTTCAACACAACAAAATTTTTGTTAACATACCTCAGTTGATTCAAAAAACACATCCAGCTCTTTTTTCCCAACACGATGTTGTGCATCCCAATTTACAATACGTGGAAACGTATCATGGACTTTTTGAGCAAATCTTTCACCAACTTCACGGCATGTCTCATAAATCCATATCTATACAAAAAAGAACCAAAACTAAGTCATGATCAACACAATATATTTATGGCACATTAAATAAATATTAAAAATAATTCATATATTTACCTGAAACACAAGAGGGCAACCATATATGGTATATTTTGCAATCGCAGCCCTACTATCAATACACTTCAATGCACGTCTCTCCCAAGAAGTCAATAGAGAACGAAGAAGCGTGAAATATGAATGTCGGCCCCATGGATATTCATAACAAACATCCAAGTTGTCTACTAAAGACAATGTCTCTATATTTATTTTCTTTCTCTCCATAGGCCTAATAACTCCTTCGATTAATAATGCCAACCCTAACTTATACTTATCTTCCTCGTTATCACAATTAATAAAAACATTTTCGAGCTCATTTAGGGATATATATGCAAAATTATTGAACCACCTTCTACGAATTCTATGCCTCGCCAAAGCTCTTATTGTACTAAGACTATCATCATTATTATGGCACAACAATCCTGCTATCAAACAATATTCCTGCATTCCAAATCTACATAACTGCCCTTTTATTTTAAACCAAACCTCATTTCCCTTATTCGTATGTACAGTATTCAACAAAAATTCATGTACCAACTTCCCACTAAACTGACATCTCCTACCACGAAAATATTCAAAGTGCGCAAAACAACTATTCCTAAATTTTTGAAGCTGTTCCTCATTATAATTTTCTATTATAACATCAACATATGTGAAATTACTAATTTTTGTAATGACTCCACCAAATCTGCGGTTCTCGCTCACCACGTACTCAACATCCATATCTGAAAAAGATTTATCATGATACTTATCAGCCAACTTCTACCACAAATATAAAAATAAACTACATAGTGTACATATATTAGACTACAACAACTTATAAAACAATAATTTGTATATATATAATTACATTCACGCATTAAATAACATAAAACATTATTCATATTTCATATTTTCATACACAATTAAAATACATTAATATATTAATAGAATTATTTACTGTATTAAAAAAATTTATGTGCTAAATAATATCACATATTAAATGTCCCATCCATTTAAAATCTAAAATAAAACGTACACAAATACAAAAATTTTTAATTCTAAAACAAACAATTATTTTGATCATATAATTTCACATTGTGATTCTAATAAATATATATAACAACCTCTACCACTAATATAAAAATAAAATACATAAACTAGATACACATTATATATACAATGATCTCTATATATATAACTATATCTACACATTAATTAACATAAAATGTAATTCACATTTTATAGCCTCATACAAAATAAACATACATACCTTATAATGATGATGTTATGATGTGATAAAAAAAATATCGCCCAAAGTACACTTTTTTTGCAAAACAAAACCGTGCCTCCTTCAAACCTCCACAAACTCAAACACAGATAACTGTTTGTCCAACAATGACGGTGAAAGAAAAATTGGCCGTTTAAGACAGATTCAGTGGCCCATTAAATGACAATGAATGCTTTTCCACTGACACGTGTCCAACATTAAAAATAGGGTTTTGCACCTTTTTGACTTTTAAGTAATTTCTGTTTTATTTTATATTTACTGCATAAACTTATTTTATGTATATTTTAATATAAAATACTTGAAAGCACAATTTTGTATATACTTCGTTTATTGAATGACTAAACAAATACAAATTTCACATTAACCAGCTTCTTAAATCAAAACATTACAACATACAAATTAAACAACATAGCCAGTATTTTAAATAATTTAAATAAATAAATATTAAAATAATCAAACATATACATTTCATTACTTTATTGAGTAACTTTGGAAACTCGATTTTAATTTTGTCGAGTTACACTATCAAATGAATAACGAGTTCTTTTACATGAATAATACTAAAGAATCTATAAGTTAATATAATATCTCATAATACAGTACATATCATATAAAGAAATAATATATTATTTTAAATTAAAATAATAAATTATATTTCATTTTATCAAATATAAAAACACAGTGCAATAAAAATTTGTTATAAGAATAAAAACTTATCTAAATGTATTACATAATTTCCAAAAAAAAGCATAACGAAATAATTACAATTTAAAATTTCCTTCGTTGACCAAGTAACCCAAGGAACCCAATTTCCAATTTCTCGAGTTACTTGAACTGTGAATAGATTCATTTTATACCACATTTTTCATCGAGTAACTCGACAAACCTCAAATCATGTTTCTCGAGTTACTCGATAAAAAATATGGTATAACTCACAACAAAATTTATATTAACATTTATCAAAAAAAAGTAAAAACAAATATGTAATAAATTATCCATATTTTCTAATTTTTTGGTTTTCTTTTCTTATTTAAAATATATAATATATTTATAATTTTTGTAATAAATATTACTATAAATTATGTTAAAATTTTTATTATAATTATTAATTTTAAAAAAAAAATTTATTTTCGTGACACAATTTCACAGAAATGTTATAGCAAAAAAATTCATTATTATAGCACATTCTTACTACAATTTCTTTTCATAATTTATGACGAAATCTATATAATATCAATTTCTTATGATAAATTCGTTCTAATCACTATATTATTATAATAATTTAATCTTTGATTAGTATTATCAAATAAGTTAACAATTTAATTGACAAAAATATTCATGTTTTATGATTTTTGCTTTTATATCACATTTTTCATCGAGCAACTCGACAAACACGATTTTTAGTTTGTCGAGTTACTCGAGTAACCTCAACAATGCGTATTTTTCATTTTTTTTGTTTTCTTTTTCTATTTAAATTATGTGCTATACTTATAATTTCTGCAATAAATATTATTATAAATTAGGTTAAAATACTTACTATAATTACTAATTTAAAAAATACACATTTACTTTCGTAATATAGTTCACATATTTATTGTAACAAAAAAAAGTCATTGTCACAACAAATTTTTACTACAATTTATTTTCATAATTCATAATGAAATCTATTTAGTAAAAATGTGTCATAAAAAATTTATTTTAATCACTACATTTTCATAATAATGTAATAATTAATTAATAATATATTACTACAAAATAGCTTTTATTATGCTATAAATTTATTATAACAATTTTTTTTTATAACATATTATACTAATTGCTAAAATAAAATACAATAAAATATATTCTATTAACTTATTCTCATATATACTAAATTTATATGATATATATATTCTATTTTACTATGTTCTAATAAATCATGCATTAAATAAAATTTTATATGTGCAATATTTATCAATTTGCTCGACAAATCCAACTGTTACAAGATAACACCACTAAATAACAATAAAAAATTATTTAAATATATGACATACTTTAAATCAAAAAGACAAACAAAATAGTAAAAATTATAAATTTTATTTGTTCGTCCAATAACTCGGGCAAATCGATTATGACTTCATCGAGCTACTTGACGTATTAAATAGATTCATTTTATATGACAATTATAATCGGGTAACTCGACAAACATGATTTTCTGTTTGTCGAGTTACTCGATTAACTTTAACAGTGCATATTTCCCATTTTATAGTTTATTTTTTCTATTTACAACTCAAATTTATATTTGTCAAATTACTACATAAATTAATCATAATAAAACAATATATAATATATTCTATTCATTAACTATCATATATATTAAATTTTTATAATATATATTTTATTTTACTATATTCTAATAAATAATCAATTAAATAAATAAATGTATGTACTTCATTTATGAAATAAGTTAACAATTTATTTCACAAAAATATTCCTGTTTTATGATTTTTGCTTTTATGTCACATTTTTCATCGAGTAACTCGACAAACATGATTTTTAGTTTGTCGAGTTACTCGAGTAACCTTAAAAATGCATATTTTTCATTTTTTTTGTTTTCTTTTTCTATTTAAATTATGTACTATACTTATAATTTCTGTAATAAATATTATTATAAATTAGGTCAAAATACATACTACAATTATTAATTTAAAAAATACACATTTATTTTCGTAATATAGTTCACATAATTATTGTAACAAAAAAAGTCCTTGTCATAACAAATTTTTACTACAATTTATTTTCATAATTCATGATGAAATCTATTTAGTAGAAATGTGTCATAAAAAATTTATTTTAATCACTACATTTTCATAATAATGTAATAATTGATTAATAATATATTACTAAAAAATTGCTTTTACTATGCTATAAATTTATTATAACAATTTTTATTTATAACATATTATACTAATTCCTAAAATAAAATACAATAAAATATATTCTATTAACTGATTCTAATATATACTAGATTTATATGATATATATTCTATTTTACTATTTTCTAATAAATCATACATTAAATAAAATTTTCACATTTTCCATCAAACAAATCAACAGATGTGATTTTTTGTTTCTCAAATTACTCCAGTAACTTCAACAGTACTAAATTATAATAAATATTACTATAAATTATGTTAAAATTTTTATTATAATTATTAATTTTAAAAAAAAAAATTATTTTCGTGATACAATTTCACAGAAATGTTATAGCAAAAAAATTCATTATTATACCACATTCTCACTACAATTTCTTTTCATAATTTATGACAAAATCTATATAATATCAATTTCTTATGATAAATTTGTTCTAATCACTATATTATTATAATAATTTAATCTTTGATTAGTATTATCAAATAAGTTAACAATTTAATTGACAAAAATATTCATGGTTTATGATTTTTGCTTTTATATCACATTTTTCATCGAGGAACTCGACAAACACGATTTTTAGTTTGTCGAGTTACTCGACTAACCTCAACAATGCGTATTTTTCATTTTTTTTGTTTTCTTTTTCTATTTAAATTATGTGCTATACTTATAATTTCTGCAATAAATATTACATGCTCATTTTCTCGAGTAACTTGACAAACTCAAAATTGAGATTGACGAGTTTCTCGATGAAATGTATGCCAAAAAACCACAAACTCAAATATAATTTTTTTTTATTCAAATAATACAACACATATAATATAAGAATCAATAACCCAAAAAAATAAAAAATTTCAAAATATATACATAATGCTTAAAAGTTTGTGTATACAATTTTAACTTTACAATCTTTTACAATCAAATGAATTTTTTGTATGCAACCTACAAAAACTAATAAATAGTATAAATTTAATAATAAAGAAAATTGATCGGGCAACACACGATCAAACATTGTTAAAAAAAAAATTCATGATTAATATGCGAATTATTTTATATTAACATATATTTAAGAAGTCGAAATTTTTTTATTCAAATAAATACAAAAAAAAAAAATCAAAAAAATATTCCATAGTTAATTAGTCAAGTCACTCGACAAACTCAAAATGGGGTTTGTCGAGTTACTCGATTACCTACATGATAAATAGGTCAAATTAAGTAACTCAACAAACTCAAAACTGAGATTAACGACTTGCTCGATCAATTAGATGCGAAAAACAAATACAAAAAATAAGTTTAACAATAATATAAATACAAAAAAAAAACAAAAAATAATAAACATATTTGCACATTCTCAATATATCAAGTAACTCGACAAATTCAAACTTGAGATTGCCGAGTTACTCGATTAATTACATGCCACGAATCAGAAATTCAAAAATCAAAAATTGTATTTATAATAAATTGATACTATAGCAAATTAATATTATAATAAATTGATATTAAATTGTATTATAAATATTGATTATCGTAATAAATAGATATAATTATTATAACACATTTTAATGACACTGTCTTTTCATAATTGATAAAATTAAATATGATATATTATAATAATTTACCATAATATATAATTATTTTATATGATATATATTTTATTTTAATATATTATATCAAATCATAGAATATAAAAAATTATGCATCTGCTTACTTTATCAAGTAACTCGACAAACTCAAATTCAGATTGTCGAGTTGCTCAATCAATTAGATACTAAAAAACAACTACAAAATAATTAAATTGAACAACTAATATAAATCAAAAATCAAACCAAAAAAAATATTGATCAATCCATATGACCACTTTCTCAAATAACTCGACAAACTCAAAAATTAGATTGCCGAGTTACTCGATTAGTTATATACCAAAAACAAATACCAACAAATTTAATTTACGCATTAATATAAATATAAATAAAAATAAAATATGTATATATTTACTTTCTCATGTAACTCGACAAACTCAAAATCGAGATTGTCGAGTTACTCAATCAAGTATATATACCAAAACCACAAACTCAAATCTAGAAATTCTTATTAGTAAACTATTAGAAACCATACAAGATAATAATGAATAATCCAAAAAATTAAAAAAAATCAAAATATATACAAATTTCTTAAATTTTTATTCTAATTCGACAATCTGAATTATGAATTTGTCCAGTTCCTTGATAAAGTAAGCACATGCATAAAAAAATTTTTGCCATCATATCTTTACTATAAAATATTATAACAAAATATACATCATACAAAATTATTACATATTTTATTTTATCAATTATTATAACGAAGTGTAATACAAATTTATAATAATAATTACATCGATTTTATTACTATAATCAATTTTTTTTATTATAATTAATAATTATAATACACTTTAATATCAATTTATTATAATATCAATTTATTATAGATACAAATTTTGATTTTTGAATTTATGATTTATGACATGTTATTCATCAAGTAACTCGGCAATCTCCATTATGAGTTTATCGAGTTCTTTGATAAAGTAGGAACATGCAAAAAATTATTTATACTAGCATTTATTATAACATATTACAGTAAAATATATATTATATAAAATTATTATATATTATATTATATTATATTTATTTTATCAATTATTATAACAAAGTGTAAGAAAAATTTATTATCATAATTATATCAATTTTTATTATAATTAATAATTACAATAAAATGTAATATTCAATTTCTATTCTGAACTTATATAAATAAAAATAAGTAAATAATCTTATCAAATCATCGCTCCACTCCTTTAAAAAAATAAAAAATTATTTCAAATTATAATATGCTAAAAAAATATTACAACAATGACCTTTGTCGAGTAATATATATTTATTATAATAATTTAACATAATATATAATTATTTTATATGATATATATTTTATTCTAATATATTATATTAAATAATAGGATAAAAAAAATTACGCATCTGCTTACTTTATCAAGTAATTCGACAAACTCAAAATTGAGATTGCGAAGTTGCTCGATGAATTAGATGGTAAACAACAAATACAAAAAAAAAATAAATTGAACAACTAATATAAATAAAAAATCAATGTTTATTATAATTAACATTTATAATAAAATGTAATATCCAATTTCTATTCTGAACTTATATAAATAAAAATAAGTAAATAATCTTATCAAATCGTCGCTCCAATTGTTAAAAAAAAATAAAAAATTATTTCAAATTATAATGCGCTAAAAAAATATTACCACACTGACCTTTGTCGAGTAACGCGAGAAACTAAGTAACGTTTATCCAGTTACTCGACAAAATATTTCTTCAACTTAAAAAAAACAAAAAATTCATCCTAGGCGATCACTTATGTTTATTGAGCGCGATCGCCCAACACAACATATTTACATTCTGCTTTTGGAGAAACTATGTTGGCGGTCACCCACTAATTTATCCGAGCGATCACCCAGAATAATACATAACAAAATAAAAAAAATTTAAATATTCATTGATATTATAATAAATCGATATTACCGCAAATTGATATTATAATATAAATTAATAATCAATTATTACTTTCAATTATAATTGTTAATTCATTATAATAAAGTTGTTATAACAAATTGATATTATACTAATTTTATTATAATTATTAAGAGATTATAATTTATTATAAAGTTTATTTTTTCTCTAAATTATGCTATAAATATTATTATAACTTTTATTATAATTATTAATTACAATAAAAATTAAGTATTTTAATAAAATTTATATAATTATTATAACAAGTTAATATAGGTATGATAATAAATTTGGATTAATCTATGTTATAATAATTGATAAAATTAAATATAATATCTTATAATAATTTTATATGATATATTTTTTATTAAAATATGTTAAAATAAATGATAGAAAAAAACATTTATTCATTTTATTACTTTATCAAGTAAGTCGACAAACTCAATATTGAGATTGTCGAGTTGCTCGATAAATTATATATAAAAAAAATACCAACAAATTCAATTTACCAAATAGTATACATTAAAAAAACCACAAATAAAAAAAACTATTCATATGCTCAGTTTATCAGGTAACTCGACAAACTCAAAATTGAGATTGGCGAGTTACTCGATCAAGTATATGCCAAAAACCACAGACTCAAAAATGAATTTTTATTTATAATAAAATCATACTATAACAGATTCATATTATAATAAATAAATATGAAATTGTATTATAAATATTTATTCTACCAAAAATTGATTATTGTAATAAAATTGATATAATTATTATAATAAATTTTTATTACACTAAGTTATAATAATTGCTAAAATATATAAATAATTTAATACATTTTAATAGTTTAATATAATATATAATAATTTTATATCATATATATTTTACTATAATACATTATAATAGATGATAGAGTAAAAACAAATATGCATGTGCTTACTTCATGAAGTAACTCGAGAAACTAATTTTGAGATTGCCAAGCTGCTCGATCAATTATATGCCACAAACAAATAAAAAATAAATATATTTAACATATATTTAAGAAGTCAAAATTTTTTATTGAAATAAACACAAATAAAAAAAACCAAAAATATATTTCATATTTAATTAGTCAAGTCACTCGACAAACTCAAAATGGGGTTTGTCGAGTTACTCGATTACCTACATGATAAATAGTCAAATTAAGTAACTCGACAAACTCAAAATTGAGATTGTCGAGTTGCTCAATCAATTAGATGCGAAAAATAGATAAAAAAAAAAAAAAGTTTAACAAATAATATAAATAGGAAAAAAAATACATATTTGCACATTATCAATATATCGAGTTACTCGATGAATAACATGTCACAAATCAGAAATTCAAAAATCAAAGTTTGTATTTATAATAAATTGATACTATAACAAATTAATATTATAATAAATTGATATTAAATTGTATTATAAATATTGATTATTGTAATATAATTGATATAATTATTATAATGCATTTTAATTACACTTTAAGATATTTTTTATTATAATATTTTATAATAAGGATATGATAGAATTTTTTTTTTTATGCATTTGCTTACTTTACCAACTACCTCGACAAACTCAAAGTTGAAATTAACGAGTTTCTTGATAAATAAAATGGGGAAAAAAATAACAAAAAAAAAACATAAACAAATAATATATCATATTATAGTAAATTATATATCATATAAAATTGTTATAGATTATATTAAATTATTGAAATATATTATATTTTATTTTATCAATTATTATAACAAAGTGTAATAAAAATTTATTATTATAATTATATAGATTTAATTAAATAATTATAGCAATTTATTATAGATAAAAAATTTTATTTTTCAATTTGTAGTTTGTGGCATATTATTCATCGAGCAACTCGGCAATTTCAAGTTTTAGATTGCCGAGTTGCTTGAGAAAGTGATCATCTGCATATTTTAAATTTTTTTTGGTAAATTTATTTAATTTGTTAAATCTACTTTTTTTATTTTTCTTTTTTTGCATAACTCGGCAATCTCAATTTTGAATTTATCGAGTTACTTGATAAAGTAAACATATGCATCAATTTTTTTTTATTCTATCATTTATTATAAGATATTATAGTAAATTATATATTATATAAAATTATTATATATTATAGTATATCATTGAAGTATATGAATTTTTATTTTATCAATTATTGTAAGATAGTCTAATAAATTTCTTTTATAATAATTATATGAATTTATTATAGTAATTGTACTAATTATATCAATTTTATTACAATAATCAATTTTTATTATAATTAATAATAATTTTAAAAACAAAAATATTATAAATTATACAAAAAAAAAACTTAAACAAATATTATAAACTATAAAAATAAACCAAACAAATTTTTTTTTTACACATGATCACTTTATCAAGTATCTCGACAAACTCAAACTTGAGATTACCGAGTTACTCGATGAATAACATGCCACAAACTCAAAAATCAAAATTTTTATTTATAATAAATTGATATTATAATAAATTAATATTATAATCAATTAATATTATAATTTATTATAATTCTTAATTATAATCAAATTTGCTTCTTGTAAATACTAAATATTTTTTTCTCTTTATAATTATAATAATAACCATACAATATAATAATCAATAACCCAGAAAATTAAACTTTTTTGTATGCATTTTTCATCGAGTAACTCGACAAACATGATTTTTAGTTTGTCGAGTTACTCGACTAACCTTAACAATGCATATTTTCCATTTTTTTTGTTTTCTTTTTCTATTTAAATTATGTACTATACTTATAATTTCTGTAATAAATATTATTATAAATTAGGTCAAAATACATACTACAATTATTAATTTAAAAAATACACATTTATTTTCGTAATATAGTTCACATAATTATTGTAACAAAAAAAGTCCTTCTCATAACAAATTTTTACTACAATTTATTTTCATAATTCATGATGAAATCTATTTAGTAGAAATGTGTCATAAAAAATTTATTTTAATCACTACATTTTCATAATAATGTAATAATTGATTAATAATATATTACTAAAAAATTGCTTTTACTATGCTATAAATTTATTATAACAATTTTTATTTATAACATATTATACTAATTCCTAAAATAAAATACAATAAAATATATTCTATTAACTGATTCTAATATAATAAATCATACATTAAATAAAATTTTCACATTTTCCATCAAACAAATCGACAGATGTGATTTTTTGTTTCTCAAATTACTCCAGTAACTTCAACATTACATATTTATCATTTTTTTGGCTTTCCTTTTTTATTTAAATTATGTACTGTACTTATAATTTCTATAATAAATATTATTATAAATTACATTAAAATATTTATTATAATTACTCATTAAAAAAAACACGTTTATTTTCATTATCTAATTTAACGTTTTTATTGTAACAAAAAATTTCATTATTGTAATAAATTTTTACTACAATTTATTTTCATAACACGCCCACATAAGAATAAAAAAGTTTTTAGATGTATTACATAATTTAAATAAAAAAAAAACAACATAATCAAAGTTTTAAATTTCCTTCATTCGTCCAGTAACTCAAAAAATCCAATTTTCAGTTTATCGAGTTACCTAAATTGTTGAATAAATAAATTTTGTATCACACTTTTGATCACGTTACCCAACAAACATGATTTTGTATTTTTCAAGATACTCAAAAAACTTCACCAACGCATATATTTCATTTTTCAGTTTACTTTTTTTGTTTACATTATCTAATACATGTAAGTTTTTTTCTTTTTTTAATTTCTCATCTTATTTTTTAACGAACTCATCAATCTCAATCTTAATATAATATCTTATACTAAAATAGCTATTACAATAAACATTTAAATTTTATTTTAAATTAATATAATATATCGTCTCTAACTTTATTAACTAATATTTATATATTAGTTAATATTTTTCTTTATTTTAAATCATTTCCTATTGTTTCCCTACACATGCATAACTTTGCTTCACTTTCTATCTTATTTCGTTTTAGTTGTTTTTTCTCTTTCCTTTCAAGCTTCGAAATTATTATTTTTTTCTGTCTATCAAGTCAAATTTTATTAATATGAAATTTCATATTATATCATATCAATAAACTACTCTCGACATACAATTTTTCCTATAGATTTCACTGACGTGCAACGCACGGCCTTAAAACTAGTATATATATATATATATATATATATATATATATATATATATATATATATATATATATATATATATATATAGTTGTAAAATTATAGATAATGATGAATGATTATTTGATTTTATCTAGATGTCTATATAGATATCTATTTACTCCATAAGAGTGTATTCTATTCATATTGTAACTCATATTGGAACCATATAAATAAGAGTCATTGGTATAATAAATTTACACGCTTGTTCTCTCAATTCTCTTATATTATTCTATCTTGTTTTCTTAGTTTTATAGCATATATATGCATTAAAATCAATAATAATAATGTTCGTTATAATCTATTTGATAATGCTTTTGATAAACGTTTCAGTAGATTTTAATAAAAGTTGATAAAATATGTAGTTAAAAAGTTGATAAAAATTGCGAGTCTTATAAAATATATAATTAAAATTAATTATTAATTTTGATATTTAATATTTAACAATTTTTTAAATTAGACCTAACAAGGACTTGATTGTTTTCTACTATTAGAAACTATATTACAAAATGTTTGATAAATTGCCCGTAAAAATATGTGCAACAATTTTGGAGTGTTAGTTTGATAACAACAACAACAAAAAAACTGGCAATGATGAATAATAATTAATACATCCTTCTTAATTATTAATATATATATAAAAGAAGGATAACCATTACTAAAAGCCAACACATTAAACCACCCCCTCCCAAATCCCAAAACATGTCCCACATATTACAGAATAATAATATATGTAAACACATATAATTTTAACTGGTCAAACATACTTTTTATCTACATATTTCATAGGACCACAACTTACAATTCATATTTTATCCACACATTCACCCACAATTTATAATATAAGTACTTAAAAAATAATTTCAGCACTGCCAGACATATGCTAAATAAATATTTAATTTAATTAATTAATTATCCAATTTCAGGTAATTAATAATCAGAATTAATGTGCAGTCCGGATGAGATTCCCAATTATTCATTTGTTAAGTAATTGTCCAACTTCAATTAATTAATTATCAGTATTCCAATACAGTGTAAATAGTACCGTCGGTTCAGCTCCCAATGATTTGAATTTTCTACGATACTCGGTAAAAATGAATAAAATTATAAATTGATATTTTCAATTGAAAAATACTTATCTTCCAGAACAAGATAAATTTACTTCAAACTCATTTCATCCAACCGGTATAAATGAAGACGTTGAAACACATAACCTTAAGCAAATTCCTACACTGACAAAAAAATACGCTCCACCAACTTCTTGCAAATCAATACTTCATGAATATGGTCGTACGATATAACTTCATCAGTAAAATAGACTCTATGAAGACTCAATGAAGATTAAAGGTTCGGGTTGTAAGAGTTTTTTAGGTTCCTTGCTTTGACAATAAGGCACAATCGAGCAGCATATAGATGGTCTTCGCAGATGCACAGGTTTTTACCTGCTTATGCTTTTCTATTTTTTAAATATTGTATATATTTTTTTTATTTTTCGTCTTTTCTATAGAATAGATTTTCAAGTGTCAGTTCAATAATCTCTTACTTTAAAAATGATAGGGTGGTAGAATTCAAGTAATGGTCAAACGTTCTTTGATACCGATATTCAGAACATTGATAAGCTTGAAGCGTATTTTGAATGGAAATGAGAAAATGTATAGTTAACAAATCCAAATAAATTCTCAAGACTTGGATGCAACGAAAAAAATATATAATTCCAGTAAAACAATCGTTTTTCAAGTGTCAGATCATTAATCTCTTACCTTAAAAATGACAGGGTGGTAGAATTCAAGCAACAATCAAAGGTTCATTAATACCGATGTTCAAAACATTGATATATGAGGGTAAGATTTACCTTGTGTGCAACTTTGTTGTAGGGTACAACAACATGAAGTTCAAGACTACAACACACATGTACAAACTGAATTTTATGTCAAAGACGATTGTTGTGGAATTTTCTGACGAAAAATTTCCTTCAAGCAATTACGTGTTCAAGCCATTTGGTGAAATTTTGGGTGCATCAAAAGTTGATGAAAACGAATTAGTTGGTATGGATAATTGCTTTAATACTCTGATTTTTTTAATTTAATCATAATTAACATTTTCCCCTAATTTAATGCAGACATTATTGGGGAGATTGTTGGCAAAGATAACACTAAGGTTCAAGAATCGTGCAGAAGAACAAATAAACTAATTGATATTGTTATTGAGGATGTTGAGTACATATACGCCCTAAAATTTCACTGTTAGATAAAAAAAATGATTAATTTTATCTATATAAGTTTACGTTTATCATTGGTTATCCATTTTCAGAAGAGAAAAAAAAAATTCATACACTCTGTCAGGAGATTATGTTGATAAGGACCATAAGGTTAATAGCTTCCTAGAAAGTGACAATCCAGAACATGTTATAGTCATACTTCAAATGTGTCGGGCCAAACGATACCGATGTTATATTAATATTATTATTCTTCAAATTTATAATTAGTTTTTGGAATCTTTATTATATAATAGTATTTAATTTGTATATTTGTGATAATTGATTGCATGGGAGATTAGAATTTGTAACACCTATTACATTACCAAATTCGTGGTGAATGCTCATATCAATGAAATCAATGATTTTCGTAATAGGTATAAGTGAATTTTTTGAATTTTAATTTATTATAGAGATTAGTTTATTAACTGGCTACTTTTGTAAGTTTAGTATGATTACTAATAATAATAATAATAATAATAATAATAATATTCATGTAAAAGGCTGCTGAATGGTGAGGATTATGGCTCCCAAAGAATAAGTCAAATATGCTCTTCTTCAATTTACTCCATATTTGACGCTTTGGCAAGTGGAGGAACTGATGTAAGAATAATTGAAAAATTGGTAGAATCTTTGGAGGTAAATTAGTTAATAAATTAGAAAATATTTACAATTGTTGTTTTTTTTTATTGTAATCCATGTGAATTGTGGCAACTACTTTACTATTTTTGTTCACTTCGAATTAGTATAATTTCATTTGTTTTATTAACTATTAGATTTCATCCCAAGTTGGTAGTTGTTGGGTTGTTGCTACTATAATCGTTATAGAAAGTAATCAAGATTGGTGGTACTTATCATGTAAATTTTGTTCAAATAAGGTCTGTCCAGTTGGAAAACAATTTTATTGTGAAAAATGTGATAAGTCTGATTTCAATGGAACTCCTAGGTAAAATATTCATACATTTTTGGTTGACATGATTACATTTTTTTGTTGACATGATTTTGATGATCATATGTATCACTAATTAGGTTCAAACTTCATGTGAGGGTTATCGATGGGACTAGAAGTGCTTCCTTCTTATTATGGGATCGTAAGTGCTTGCAATTGCTCAGTAAGACTGCTAGCGAGTTGAGAGATGATCTTAATAAGGCAAGCATTTTAACTTTAATCAAATGTGAATTAATTACGATGAAATCTTGATCCTAACTTATAAAATTTATCAGAATTGTAATGATGGATGCTACCCAACTGAAATAGAAACTTTGAATGAAAGAAAGATACTATTTAAAGTTCATATTAAAGTTCAAAACATTAATGAACATAATAATTTGTATATGGTGATAAGATTAACTCACAAAAATAATCAGATATCAAAATATGGGTCAAGATGCAGTAATGAAAATCAAGTTAGTATTAGTTACATTATTTAAAGTTTTACATGTATAATTATGTTCAACTACACATGACACCTGATATTAAAAAAAAAAAAAATCAAGAATCTAATTTGCAGTCGAGGCTGGAACAAAATGATATTGTTGATCTTAAGGTTGATGTATATATTTATTTATTTAATTTAATTAACTGATTTTATAATTTTTTTGTCTAAGACAACTATTTTTGGGTTATGTTGGCAAATTTTGTGTCTGATAGTGAGGTCGGTACCCCAAACAAGATACCTCTGAAAAGATCCTATGTATGGAAGGGAGACGTTTGTGAATCCGAGAATGAAACACTAGGTGGGGATCCAACTACGCAGATGTCAAGCAACAAAATCAGAAAAATTGTGAAGCAAGGGAATGAATTATTTGTAGTCTTAGAAGATTATTATGTTTCTTAAACATTAATTTGTGGATTGATTTGATGATATGATTGTAGTAGTTTGGAAAGTTTATTGAATCTTAAATTTATATTGGTTGGGGCTATATTAGTTTGTTTTGATTAGCTTATTAATTAAGGTCAAATTTTTGGGTTAATGAATTTTTTTTTTTTTTTTTGGTTTTTCGTCCATTGTATATATTAATTAAATGATTGCTGACTAATCCAGCAATAAACATAAAACTAGTCATTAAATAGTAATACTACAATTAACTAATGTAAGCAACAATCAAAAAATAAAAAACATATTTAAATATATGTAGACAATTGTAATAACAAATTTGAATGCAACATTAAGTAATCAATATAAAATTTAGAGTACGTAAATATTACTAATTGTCAACAAATAGAAAAACAATAAATTTGCAGAATATCATTGACACAATCTACATCTTTACAATTTAGAAAATTAATTTTCAAATTATAATATAAAAATTAGTGGGTTATTTAATTAGCCGCGCCAAAAATTAAGCCGGAAGCACTTCTTAAAAATTAGAAAATGATAATCAAGCATTCCCTTAAATTCTATTTTTGTTTTCCATGTTAACTAACAAACATTTAAAATTAGTTGCAATTTACAAAATATATATAAATACACAATCTGACTATTAAATAGAGATAGGAAAACACATTCATTTGATTTAAATAAATGACAAGATTTAAACTGTTATTGTAACTGAAAAATCAATCAATCTAATAATATTTGTGTCGATTATTAAAAAAACTTATCTATGCATACCCGAAAATTATCTTTCAAATTACAATAGAAAATTACTCAATAAGTTTTAATATTATATAATATTAAAATTTAATTAATTGCCCTACTTCAAGTAATTAATAATTAGTATTCCAATATAAATAATCAGTTTTCCAATACAATTTAACTAAAATGAAAAAAATGAACATCTTCCACAACAAGATAAATTCACTTCTAAACACAACATAGATGAGGTTATGTGTTCCAACGTCTTAATTTATACCGGTTTAGGGATTTAAATAAGTTATGTTTTCAGAAAAATGAAATATTAATGCACGAGAACTATTGACAATAATGCAATAGTTTTCCAAAAATAGACTTATTTTTTCCACAAATTTTTTATGCTTCCCATAGTGGGTTTAAATAGGTTGCAGTCTAAAAAAAATCAATACACGGAAAACATATAATTATGTTATATTATCAAATGATCTGATTTATTGATTAAAAATAATAAGTCAATTAAACTAATAAACTAGATATGATAATTTCAAAATTAAATTCATACAATTCAAAGCCCGCCTTAGATTCTAGCTCCTCAAAAGGGTTCTAGACAAAAAATAAGTGGAGAACGTTAACTATAAGTAATATTGAAAATGGTCGGCTTTAAAAATATTAGAGAAAGAATCATCAACATCATTAAATAAAAAAACAAAATTGGATTCGAGAAAAATCACTGATAATTAATATTATTAAATTTAGCAGTAAGAATAGTGCTCTATGAGTTGTCAAACTTTTCCAATAACTAATGTCAGCCATATTCAAGATAATAATTTTCAGAACTAGGCACGTTTACACATATAGTTTTCTGTTGTATAAATTTGTTACTTAGTGTTTTTGCTCATTTTACATTATTGTCGATGTGAAATTTTATCTATCAAGATAGCAGAGTGTCGAAGTGTTAGCAAACGGACAAAAAAAAATTTATGGATACCACGCCCAACATAAACAGAGTAAGAAGGAGTACTACATCGACCATATTAAAAAAGCGTCAGTGATCATTGAGCCAAGCATCGTGTAAGATTTATTTCTAACATTATAATATTATTGCATTTACTGCATTTATTTATTGTATTATTCAAGGTAGCATTGTATGCTAAAATGTGTGTGTATTTTTATGTTTACAATATATGCATTTCAAAGGATAAATCAAACACATGAAGTTGAGATAGATGGTACAAAACTTACAGAATTTCTTCATTTTTTGTTGATATTCTGTTCCTTAGTATAGTCATGATGTTGATTGAGTCACTACGTTGTATAAGATGCAAGTCATATCTTTTTCTTAATTGTTTCTTTTTAGGATTAAGCTCATGCAAAAGCTAAAAATAAAATGTCAAACAATTATTTTTTCATACAATACGCAATTATATATATATATATGCTGTTATTCTATTTAACAGTTTCCAATGAGTTAATTCTATACTGCAGCTCGGATGGACTCTTAAACAAAGATTTCAAAATCTACTTTAACCAACCCAAATGTTCGCCAGTGTGTTATAAACAGTTCACAGTCTTGCTCAAGAATACTTTTAGGTGATATCATATATGGTAAGATTTTTTTTTTTTTTTTTTTTTTGTTATCGTGTGTAGTGGCAATTTATAAGTATTTATGTATTCATAACAAATTTTTTGATAGATGCTAATATCACCTCTACATTTTTGATAGATTCGTAAAAGATTGGAACAAGTTCTTCAACTATCATTAATTCTGATATTCCTTACAACATACATACTTAAGGTTCGGGTATTAAACCATATAAATCATTGAATGTTTTGGGTTGTGGGAAGTATACTTTGGATAATGGATTCTGTTACCACCAGATTTCGGTAAGGCCTCCACGTTAGCAAAGGTCCACAAAAGCCTCATAAAGGCCCAAGTTAGGCCTCGTAAGCCCAACGAAGGGCTTCCGGAGTCATAAAAGCCTCATGTACCGAACGAGGGCCTCGTGAATGCATTGAAGGCCCGGCAACACAATAGCATTCTCGAATTAAGTATGGCGAAACCCATGAAGAGCCTCGACATTCATGGCCGACCCTGGGTGCTTCGCTAGCAACCGAATCCGTTACAGATCCGCAGGCATTGTGATATTCAAAAATAACCAAAGATATATTTAAAGAAAGATTGTGTTTGATTGGCACACGGATTCTCACAAAAAAACTAAATATCAATCTCTTATAGATTAGGCAACGTGATAATAAAAATCAATTCAAATAAGGGCTAAAATCTAGGAGATTGCATTGCCAATCGTTTGTCCTTATCCCATAAGGAATGATGATCCAATCAGATATTTAATTGATTGTTTTCCTTATTCAACAAGAACTTTGAAGCTATAAATACAACATCTTCGATTGTTTCAAGGTACGCATTATTCTCACCCTTCAACTTTGCACAAATCTCTGCCTGCTTGTCTATCCCATACCTATTTATTATTCCCTCAGAGTACCAACGATCGTCAGACCTTTTTTTCCTGGTGATCTTGGTACCTAACAGTCGTCATAGTGTGCATGTAATATACATGTTGGTAGGGGATTGACTGGACAAGTAAAAATGTGTTTTCTACCCAAAAGAGCATGACAACAGAAAACTCTCTAGAAGAAGAAGTAGAGTCCCATTACACTGACCTACGTTGGAAAGCGTTCAAGACCTTCAGAACGTAACCCGCCGCAAGAGAAGGAGACAACGACATAAGCGAATGGTCGAGCAAGAAAACCAGGACCTGAAGCTAGGCAATACTTGGATGAAGGCGGTGCTTAAACTATTAGAGAATCAATCCCTTCAACATGGACCCAAGCATAGCCGTGCTTGGCGAAGCCCTTTGAGGTCCGGCTCGATAGAAAGTCGTTGATCTCATGACGACCTACTAGTTTCAAATGGCAGAAACCCTCAGAATGTGAATCTGAGGCCCTCGCAAGACAACCAAAATGAAAGACCCTTTTCGGCACAAGGAAACCAGCTGGCTCTGGCTGCCAATGTGTTTGACAGGTTGGGAGTGGAATTCTCGATAGCACCACCCTACCAGCACACAACAGGGGTAGCGAGGCCTGTACAGAAAGAAGAAAGGACCCAAAGCTTGTTCTTGCGAGGGTTGAGGATGAAAGGCAAGAGTTAGAATGCGAAGAGGATGATGATGACGATGACAAGAATCTCCCATTCACCAATTTATTGAAGGCCAATGAGCTCCCCGTTAACTTTAGAATGTCCCATATAGAGAAATATAACAGAAGAGGTGACCTCCATGAATCACATCAACGAATATAAAATGAAGCTCCAAGGTAACAACTGTTGACCTATGGTTAACTTTAAACCTTAATGTTTTGATTATTACAAACAAATTGGTTATGTTTTCTAACATTCTATTTTCAAGCAAAATTCAAAGCGCTACAAATCGAACTCCTATGCAATGACAAGTTCAAAGTCAAAATCAATACAAGAGTTCAAGAATCTCAAGATCCACCGAAATTCAAGATTCGAAGATCAAGATTGAAGAATAGATTTTTAGATAAAATTGTAAAGGTATTAACTCTTTAATCCTTAGCAATTAAATGAACGAAAGCTCAAAAATGTGTTTTATCACTTGTATAAAAAATTAGTTTGATCAAAGCCAAAAATCAGATTTTCAAAACTGTGGAAACGGACAATCAATTTGGCAAACCGGTTGATCTGGTCGACCGTTTGAAACGTCTTTTTTCAAAAAGTGTCTGTTCTGATTTTTTTGCAGTTCAACGGCTAGTTCTGACCAATCTGACCGGTCGACCGTTTGGTCATCCGTTTGGTCAGAAAGTGACGAAAATTCATCTCTATAAATACCACTTCATTTACTATCATTCAACAACACTTACAAGAACATTTATAGAGAGAATCATATTGAAAAACATCATTCAAAGCTTCATTGCATTTATATCTTCAATATCTCTCTTTGAAAAACTTTGTTTGATTAAATCAAACTTTTGGTTCATCTTTCTCAACAAAGTTTTCTTCTAACACTTGAGCTTTCCTCATCCATTGCTATTCATTAAAGTGTTAGTCTCTCTTAGAACTAAACTTGTATCTATCATTCATCTAGAGAGAAATACTTAAATCAATCTCTTTATTTATTTGGGTCATATTGAGGTCCCTTGAAAAGCTCAATATTGTATAAGGATCGGTGCTCCTTGCTTGTAAGTCACCGGATACATTTTAAGGGTTTGGATTGCACCATAAGTCAATCAAAATAGTGGAAAGGCCGTGCTCGTGTTGGAGAGCTTGGTAATGGGGGACGTAGATCATTGGTTGGATCGAACCTCCATAAAAATCGTTTGCACTCTCTCTTCTCTTTTATTTACTTATATTGTGCTTATATTTTTGTGAATCTATTTTTATCTCTTAAATATCATTTTTGAGAATATTTTTCGAAAAAGTTTGAGAAAACCAATTCACCCCCCTCTTGGTTAGTTATTCTTGGGCTATCAATTGGTATCAAAGCAATGTGCTCATTTTTTTTTGATTACACAATCTTGAGTGATGGCTAACCAAAATTTTCAAAACCTTGAGGGTCACTCTACAAATCGTCCTCCCTTCTTTAATGGCTCCCACTACAATTATTGGAAAACTAGAATGATGATTTATATTCAATCAATTGATTATAACATTTGGGAAGTCATCGAGTTTGGTCCATATGTGCCTACAAAAATTGTCAAAGTTGATGATAAACCGGACCAAACTATTTCTAAGCCTAGAGAAGAATATGATGAATAGGACAAAAGAAAATTGTCTTTGAATGCTAGAGCCAAAAATTTACTTTATTGTGCTTTAGACAAAAATGAGTTTAATCGTATTAGCACATGTGATTCCGCATATGATATTTGGCATGCATTAGAGATAACTCACTTAGGTACCAACAAGGTTAAAGAAACCAAAATAAATCTTTTGACAAAAGATTTCGAAAATTTCTTTATGAAACAAGATGAACCTATTGTTGATATGATTACTCGTTTCACTGATATTATTAATGGCCTTAAGGGCTTTGATCGAAAATTTACTAACGGTGAACTTGTGAGCAAAATGCTTAGGTCTTTATCGGAAGATTGGAACTCCTTGAGGATGTTGATAGAGAATACAAAAGATATCAACACTTATCCATTGGAGGAGCTATATGGAACATTGATGACATATGAGCTCAACAATGCCGAAACAAAGGAGAAAACAAGGAGAAGCAAAGAAGAGATGAAGGAGCTTCCCAAGAAGCAAATTGCTTTGAAATCAACAAATGATGAAGGATCATCCAACACAAACTTGAGTGATGAAGAACTTGATGACTTAGTTCTTCTTGTCAAGAAATGGAGAGGATTTCGAAACAATAGGCGATTTTAAAAGAAAGAAGACAAAAGTGAAGAAAAGAACAAAAAGATCATATGCTATGATTGTGACAAACCCGGTCACAAGAGGACCGAATGCCCAAACAAGAAGAAGTTCAACAAAAAGAAGGCACTTCAAGCTACATGGGATGATAGTGATGAAGATGATCAAGAAGATGATGAAATTCAAGAAGAAATCACTAATATGTGCTTCATGGCTATTGAGGATGAGGTAAGTACAAACAACAATGACTCTTACATTGACTTATCTACCTCTTATGATGAAATTCTTGAAGAATTTGAGAAACTTATGTCAAAATACTCTATTCTTAACAATAAACACTCTTTGTTGAAAAAGGTAGTCAAGAAGTTTTTTATTGCACAAAAGGACTTTGAAAAAGAAAAGGATGATCATAAGTCCTTGATTAAAGAAAATATTTTATTGAAGAAAAAGTGGTTGATTTAACAAGCATTATTCACAAATTCACCCAATGAAAGAAAAACTTTGAATTAATGCTTGGTGAGCAAAAATGTGTGTTTAACAAAGGGGGAATTGGATATAAACCTCTCTTGAAACAAAAATCCCTTGAAACCATTTTTGTAAAATCATCCAATTTTTCTCAACAAAACATCACATGTAGTTTTTGCAAGAAAGATGGTCATGTTGCTTACAATTGTTTGACTAAAAAGAAACTATACTTTGAAAAGAAACACAAGTGGATAAAAGAATCCACAAGCACTAACTATCAAGGACCCAAACTTATGTGGGTACCAAAAATCAAAAATTAAAATTATTTTTGTAGGTACCTCAAAAGGTCAAGAGCAATTGGTTCTTGGATAGTGGTTGTTCGAAACATATGACGGGAGATCGATCATTACTATCAAATTTCAAAAGAAAAGATGGAGGTCATGTGACTTTTGGAGACAATGCCAAAGGAAAAATCATAGGCATTGGAAATATTGGTAATTGTTCTTCTCCCTCCATTGAAAATGTTTTATTAGTTGATAACATCAAACATAACTTACTTAGTATAAGTCAATTGTGTGATAAAGGTTATCTCATTAAATTTGATTCTTCCAATTGCCTCATTGAGGATGTTATATCTAAAGAGGTATTGTTCATGGGGAGCCGAAGCAAAGATGTTTACATCATATCTATTGAATTTGAACTTGAAAAGGAAATAAAATATTTTTCAAGTATAAAGGATGATTCTTGGCTATGGCATATGAGATTAGGTCATGTTAGCATGGACTTACTTTCAAAAATCTCCAAAAATAACTTTGTGAAAGGATTGCCAAATATAAAGTTTGAAAAAGATAAAATTTGTGATGCTTGTCAATTTGAAAAACAAGTAAAGAGTTCTTTAAAACTTAAACAACACTCTTCTACTTCAAGACCTTTGCAACTTCTCCACATGGACTTATTTGGACCATCTAGAACCACTAGTTTAAGTGGAAAACATTATGCATTTGTTATTATTGATGATTTTTCAAGATTTACTTGGGTCATTTTCTTGAATTTAAAAGATGAAGCCTTAAATGCATTTAAACATTTTTGCAAAAGAGTTCAAAATGAAAAAGGATACACCATTACCACAATTAGCAGTGATCATGGTGGAGAATTTGAAAATATAGCCTTTGATGAGTTTTGCAAATCCAATGGATATGAACATAATTTTTCGGCTCCTAGAACTCCTCAACAAAATGGTGTAGTAGAAAGGAAGAATCGAACATTGCAAGAAATGGCTCGGACCATGTTGAATGAAAACAATTTACCAAAATACTTTTGAGTCGAAGCCGTAAACACTTCATGTTATATCTTAAATAGAGTTTTGGTAAGTCGAAAGAAAACCAAAACTCCATATGAGCTTTGGAAAAATAGAATTCCCAATATCGGATGTTTTAAAGTTTTTGGTTGCAAGTGCTTTATTTTAAACACAAAAGAAAATTTGGGAAAATTTGATCCAAAATCTGATATTGGAATTTTTCTTGGATATTCATCTACTAGTAAAACTTTTAGAGTTTTCAACAAAAGAACTTTAGTAGTTGAAGAATCTATGCATGTTGTTTTTGATGAAACTAACTCCTCTGTACAAGAAAAAGTTATTGATGATGAAGATTTGGAAATCCCATTTGAACAACTAAGTGTTCAAAATCAAGACAAAGGGAATCCAAATAACATTGAAAGTCAACATGAGGAGGAAACAAGTATGCAACAAAATGATGAAGAACCTCATGAAGATCCCAACACTTCATCATTACCAAAAGAATGGAGGTTTGTCCCATCTCACCCAAAAGATCTCATCATTGGTGATCCATCAAAAGGGGTAAGCACAAGAAATTCTTCTAGAAATTTTCATAACAATTGTGCATTTCTTTCACAAATTGAGCCAAAGAACTTTAAAGAAGCCGAGTTTGATGAATTTTGGATCCTAGCTATGCAAGATGAACTAAATCAATTTGAAAGAAATCATGTTTGGGATTTAGTTGCTAGACCAAATTCACAAACTGTAATTGGCACAAAATAGGTTTTTCGAAACAAACGAGATGAAAATGGTATAATTGTGCGTAACAAAGCTAGATTAGTGGCTCAAGGTTACAATCAAGAAGAAGGCATTGATTTCGAAGAAACTTTTGCCCCGGTTGCTAGATTAGAATCAATTCGCATGCTTCTTGCTTTTGCTTGTCATAAGAATTTTACTTTATTTCAAATGGATGTCAAAAGTGCATTCTTGAATGGAGTCATTCAAGAAGAAGTTTTTGTTGAGCAACCACCCGGTTTTAAAAATCATAAGTATCCAAACAAAGTTTTCAAACTTAGAAAAGCTCTTTACGGTTTAAAACAAGCTCCTAGAGCATGGTATGAGAGATTGCGTAAATTTCTCTTATCAAATGGTTTTTTAATGGGTAAAGCGAATACTACATTATTTATAAAAACCAAAAAGAATGATATGATAGTTGTTCAAATTTATGTTGACGATATCATTTTTGGTGTTACTAACATTTTCCTATGTGAAGAATTTTCTAAATGCATGAGTAGGGAATTTGAGATGAGCATGATCGGTGAACTCAAGTTCTTTCTTGGTCTCCAAATCAAACAAACCAATGATGGAATATTCATTAGTCAAACTAAGTATATCTTGGATATGCTCAAAAAGTTTGAAATGGAAGAGTTGAAGCCAATGAACACTCCAATGAGCTCATCAATCAAACTAGATAAAGACGAGCAAGGTACTTCTGTTGATGTAACAAAATATCGAGGTATGATCGGATCCCTTCTTTATTTAACCGCTAGTAGACCCGATATTATGTTTAGTGTATGCTTATGTGCTAGATATCAATCTAATCCTAAGAATTCCCATCTTAGTGCCGTAAAACGCATTTTCTGTTATCTTAATGGAACTAGATCTTTAGGTCTTAGGTATCCCAAAGAAACTCATTTTGATTTACTTAGCTATTCGGATGCCGATTGGGCCGGTTGCACAATTGATCGTAAAAGTACTAGTGGAACGTGCCATTTTCTAAGCTTTGCTTTAGTTTCATGGTTTAGTAAGAAACAAAATTCCGTTGCCTTGTCAACCGCCGAAGTCGAGTATATCTCCACCGCTAGTTGTTGTGCTCAAATCCTATGGATGAAGCAAACTCTAAATGATTATCACATCTCATTTGACAAAGTTCCTATTATGTGTGATAATACTAGTGCGATCAACTTATCTAAAAATCCCGTTTTGCATTCTCGTACCAAACACATTGAAATTAGACATCACTTTTTACGAGACCATGCACAAAAGGGAGATATAACTTTGAAGTTTGTAAACACCGAAAAACAATTGGCCGATATTCTCACAAAATCTTTAGCACTCGAAAGATTTTCTTACATTCGACGAAGTTTAGGTATAATTGATGAATGTGAAATATGTGGCTAAATCTTTATGTTTCCTATGATTGATTGCTTTATATGTGACAAACATGTTTTAAAATTATCTGTCAAAAGACAAAATCATTGCTTTTGGTGAATTTTTGCAAAATTTTCAAACCGGACGACCGTTTCCCCAACCGGACGTCCGTTTCATATCAAACGGATGAACCCCTGCTCAATCCGTTTGATCATCCAGAGACTTTTGCCAAAATTAAAGAGTTCAACCGGTTGACCGTCTCACTTAAACAGACGTCCGTATGATTTTAAACGGACGACCGTACATCATCCGTTTGAACAGAAAGTTTGAACATCAAAATTTCAGTCCAACCGGTCGACCGTCTGATGTTTTCGGTCGTCCGTATAAGCGGAAATCAGGGTTTTAAGTTGGAAATTTTTCAAATTTCTTTATTCCAACTTTCCCCGAACCAACGTTTTCTCTCCAAATCATCTTCCAATCTTCCCAAAATCTTTCCAATTTACATTCAAAATCTCAAAACCCATATCATTTCACGCCTAAAACTTCAAAATCCCCAAATTTTGTCCATAATTCTACCCATTCCACCAAACGGACGATCTCTAAGCCCTAGATTCAACTCATCCATTTTCAACACAATGCCTCGGGTTAAAATGGCCGCCAAGCGTCCTAGGAGGGAAAGGCAACCTTCTCCACCATCTTCCTCCTCCGAAGAAGACCCTCAATCCAAACGAATCGATGGGTGTCCCGTCCTCATTGGTAAGAATGTCGATCTTGCTTCTTTCACACACGAGGCACCATCATTCAACATAGAAAATCTTTTTATGGGTATGGGGTAGGTTCCTCTTCTTACTCTCAATGATAATGTTTACCCCCCCATTGTCAAAGAATTTTACAAAAACATGGTTTATTCCCCGGGGTCGGGTATTTCATCCTTCGTTCGGGACAAACGAATTAAGATCACTCAAGATCTTATTCGTTCCATTCTTCATCTTGAGAATGGTGGTATGCGTCTCTATACCACCAAGACAATTCCTCACACCGACGAGTATAATCCGGTCGAAGCATGTTGTCGCGTCACCGGCAAGCATTTTGAGGCTGCCGTACGTCTTAGCTCAAATCAACTTACTCTTCCATGTCGTGTCCTCCATAATATCATCGCCCACATAATTGTCCCTCGAAAGGGTCATTTAGATGAGGTCAACCATTTTGATGTTTTTGTGCTCGACTCTATCCTCCGAGGGCGTAAGCTCGATTTTTCTTACATCATGATCCAACACATGCACTACGTCCTTAGCGGCAAGACATCCAAGGCACTTCCCCACGGCATGATTCTCACTAAAATTTTCCAACACTTCGACATCTCATTCCGTGATACGGTGACCCTCCTTCCTAAAGCTACCGATACCATCAATGTTCTTACGCTCAAACGAATGAGAATTTTCAAAGAAAATGGTCAGTGGGTGGCAAAGTTTAAGGGATTTGATGAAGAGTCGGGACCCTCCACTCTACCTTTCGAGGGGGAAGATATTGACGAAGATACTCCTCCGTCCCCACCGCGGCAAAGATCACAAAGGCCGTCGTCCTCCACCTCCGGCCACAACGAGGACCAATTCACTTTACTACATGGACGGATCGACTCACTTACTTCTTCGGTCGAGAGTCTACACAATACCATGGGGACTCTCCAAAATTCAGTTGCCGACATGACGACATTGCTCCGAGATCTTCATTCCCGTCTGGATGCCGTGCTTCCTCCGCAGCCGCCCCCGGAGCCTTAGTTTATTTCCTTTATTTTTGTTGTTTTTGTATCTATGTTTTGGAAACGAATTCTATGTTCTAGCTTTCCTTTATGGAACTATGCTTGTTTTTAACTTTTAAGTTTATCAATGAATGGCATATGTTGTTTCATTTAGGGGGAATATATCTTTTTTAAACCTTAATGTTTTATCTTTTGTCTTTTTGTTTATGCCAAAAGGGAGAAAATAAATATGTGATGAAATATGTGATGTATGTGGAATTTGAAAATATATGTGATGTGTATGTATGTAGAATTTGAAAATATATGTGATGTGACAATTGGCAAATCAAATGAAATTGATATAATGTAATACAAATTCATCAAATCATGTTTACTTGAATTTGGAAATAGGGAATATACATGATTAATTCTATTTCATTATTCTATATTCTCACATTGTTTATCATAATCAAAAAGGGAGAAATTGTTGACCTATGGTTAACTTTAAACCTTAATGTTTTGATTATTACAAACAAATTGGTTATGTTTTCTAACATTCTATTTTCAAGCAAAATTCAAAGCGCTACAAATCGAACTCCCATGCAATGACAAGTTCAAAGTCAAAATCAATACAAGAGTTCAAGAATCTCAAGATCCACCGAAATTCAAGATTCGAAGATCAAGATTGAAGAATAGATTTTTAGATAAAATTGTAAAGGTATTAACTCTTTAATCCTTAGCAATTAAATGAACGAAAGCTCAAAAATGTGTTTTATCACTTGCATAAAAAATTAGTTTGATCAAAGCCAAAAATCAGATTTTCAAAACTGTGGAAACGGACAATCAGTTTGGCAAACCGGTTGATCCGGTCGACCGTTTACCTTGAACCGGTCGACCGTTTGAAACGTCTTTTTTCAAAAAGTGTCTGTTCTGATTTTTTTGCAGTTCAACGGCTAGTTCTGACCAATCTGACTGGTCAACCGTTTGGTCAGAAGGTGACGAAAATTCATCTCTATAAATACCACTTCATTTACTATCATTCAACAACACTTACAAGAGCATTTATAGAGAGAATCATATTTAAAAACATCATTCAAAGCTTCATTGCATTTATATCTTCAATATCTCTCTTTGAAAAACTTTGTTTGATTAAATCAAACTTTTGGTTCATCTTTCTCAACAAAGTTTTCTTCTAACACTTGAGCTTTCCTCATCCATTGCTATTCATTAAAGTGTTAGTCTCTCTTAGAACTAAACTTGTATCTATCAATCATCTAGAGAGAAATACTTAAATCAATCTCTTTATTTATTTGGGTCATATTGAGGTCCCTTGAAAAGCTCAATATTGTATAAGGATCGGTGCTCCTTGCTTGTAAGTCACCAGATACATTGTAAGGGTTTGGATTGCACCATAAGTCAATCAAAATAGTGGAAATGCCGTGCTCGTGTTGGAGAGCTTGGTAATGGGGGACGTAGATCATTGGTTGGATCGAACCTCCATAAAAATCGTTTGCACTCTCTCTTCTCTTTTATTTACTTATATTGTGCTTATATTTTTGTGAATCTATTTTTATCTCTTAAATATCATTTTTGAGAATATTTTTCGAAAAAGTTTGAGAAAACCAATTCACCCCCCTCTTGGTTAGTTATTCTTGGGCTATCAACATCCCCGTAGTGAAGTGTAGGAATTTCCATACCACGCTCACATCGCTCGCATCTGATGCGAAGAGGTGATACAACAAACTAAAACCGAGAAGCATTAGAAGCTGGCCTCAACTCAAATGGGAGTTTATCAATGCTTTTATTGGCAACCAGACGATGATAGCCGATATCGCTCATCTCTACGATATTCGACAAAATGAGGGAGAGTCGGTGAAGAGCTACTTCAAAAGGTTCAGGGCTATCATCAATAAAATTGAAAACGTCACTGATGACAAAGCTCTAGACGTGTTGGTGACTGGACTTTACATGCGCACCCCCGTCTGGAGAGACGTCCAAAATAGCCAGCTCAAAACCTACAGTCACTTGGTAGACTTGATCCTGCTAGAAATCTAATTTAAGGAGATGATCGAGAAAAGAGAGAGTAGAAAAGAGATATGGGAGATCGCTATCGGAGAAAGGGGTGGCGTTCTCCTGAACCCCACTTCAATCACTTTCGAGGAAAGCGTTCTCCTGAGCCACATAACAACTGCTATAGGAGATTCAATCAGCGAAGATGATCCTAGCCCCCATGCCGGATCGTCCTTAGCAGTTCATCAACCAGCTGTTCTTCCACCCAAGTTCTATCGCACACACCAGACTCAGGTGCACAATACAGAAGACTGCTCCGACGTAAGGGAACTGATCAATTGAGAAAATCAGTAGCAAAGAGAGGAAAACCAACCGGCTTGATGGCGTCGAAGACCGCCTAATCAAGGATAAAAACCTCTGCCCCGACGCCTGGACGATGGACCTTGCTGCAATGACGGGGAGAACGACAGAAATAGGGATCCGCCAAGGATGGAAGGACCCGCGAGAGCCCCTCCGGTCTGAGAGATCAACACAATTATTGGAGGGCCTTATGTTGGAGGGCACACGATAAAATCATGACAAAACTACGCGAAGGCAGCAAGAGAAGAACTGGCGAAAAGTTGGCAGGTTCATGGGCACTGGTCTAGGGCTCCACAGATCACGTTCACAAAAGAGAATGAAGCCAATATACACTACCCGCATTACGATTAGGGTTGGGAGTGGGTTGGGTTGGATCGGTTTTGGGCCCGGCCCAACCCAACCCAACCCAACCCAACCCAACCCAACCCAAAAAATTCAGTTTGATAAAATTTCAACCCAACCCAAACCGCCCACAGGTTTAAACCCGACCCGAACCAACCCGATCAAGCTTCGTGCTGGAAAATGAAAATAGAAGTATGGACTATGGAGTATAGAACCATGTTTGGCTGCTGCGTGCTGGAGAGTGGAGACTACTGCTGGTGCAAATTTGGTTTTTTCTTATTTGGACTTTTTGGCCCTTTGCCTTTAGGGCAATTCATTTGCCATTTCATTTTCATCATTTTTTTTTATATTATAGGAGTGGGTTGGGTCGGGAGGGGTTTATGCGTGTAACCCACAACCCGACCCAATTTTAGAATTTTAAATCCACACCCAACCCGTTTAAGTGAAAAGCTGACCCAAACCGCTCGAGTTGGTCGAGTTTAGCAGTTTGGGTCTGTTTTTGCCCACTCCTAATTACGATGCCTTGGTAGTTCAAGCCGTTGTAGCCAGGAATGGGTTAGGACGAATGTTGGTCGATGACGATAGTTTGACAGCACCTTCGACCAAATAGATGTGGATCATGAACTAACGGCCGTTTCATAATCGTTATTTGGTTTCACGGGAGATAGCCTCATCTCCCGATGGATAATCATCATCGCGGTGGACATCGGAGAGACCCCGTATTATTTAAAGAAATTCATAGAGTTCTTAGTGGTTGATACTCGCTCCGCCTATCATGGAGTCCTCGGTAGGCCTGCGTTCAAGGACTTGCAAGCGGTCACCTCCTTTCACCACTTGGCAATAAAGTTTCCAACGCTAGGTGGTGTTGCCAAGGTTCGCGGTAACCAGACAGAGGCAACAGCCTGCTACATGAACGTGCTCTGGAAGGTAGTAAAGTGCAAATATGCTCTCCCTACAGTGATGACAATACAGATGGAGCCGATGGATATCGACCCTAAAAAGATTGAGAAGGAGATGATACTGGACGAAGGTCTAGACCCTTGGATTATAGGCTCAGATTCTCTAGCCTCTCCCACAGAAAAGTTAGAAGCGTTTCCTATAAACTCTTCAGACCTTACCCAGATGTTGCAAGTAGGGAAAAAACTGGATGAAGGGATGAATGAAGAACTAAAACAATTCTTACGGGAGAACACCGACGTCTTTGCATGGAAACATAGTGACATGGTGGGGATCGATCCATCCATGGCCTGCCACGCCCTGAAAGTGGATCCCAAAATACGTCCCAAGATACAAAAAAGAAGGCCTCTGAGTACACAGAGATATAGTGCCTTGAAAGAAGAAGTCAACAAGCTACTGGCAAACGGGTTCATCAGAGAGGCAGTCTACTCCCAATGGGTATCCAACCTCGTGCTCATAAAGAAAAAAAATAAGAAGTGGATGGTATGTATAGACTTTTCTGACTTGAATCAGGCATGCTCTAAAGACAGCTTCTCGCTACCACGCATTAACCAATTGGCTGATGCAACCGCCGTCCATAAGCTACTCAGCTTTATGGATGCCTACTCCGGTTACAACCAGATCTCAATGTTCGCGGAAGATGAAAAACATACCTCGTTCATTACATACCGAGGATTGTATTGCTACAAGATGATGCCCTTCAGCCTGAAGAATGCCAGAGCTACATATCAGCAGTTAGTGAACCGCATGTTATCAGAATAGATTGGAAACGCAATGGAGGTCTACGTTGATGACATGTTCGTGAAGAGTGTGAATGCCGAAGACTACATTGGACACTTGAGGGAGATGTTCGGAATTCTCTACAAATATCGCATGAAGCTTAACCCCCTGAAGTATGCATTCGAGGTCGCATCAGAGAAGTTTTTGGGCTACATGGTGAATCAATGTGGGATAGAGGCTAACTCCGAGAAGATTAAAGAGCTCATCGATATGCGATCACCATCCTTTCCTAAGGAGGTCCAGAGCCTTATAGAAAGATTGGTGGCCCTGAATTGATTCATATTTAAGGCAACCGACCATTGCCAGCCCTTCTTCCAGACCATCAAATGAAGAAAACGGTTTGAATGGACAGAAGAGTGAGAGAATGCCTTCCGAGAACTCAAGATCCTCCTCGGGAAGGCCCTGCTGCTATCCAAAACAAAGAACAAGGAAACATTGTTCATCTACTTCGTAGTGTCTGAGAAGGCGGTGAGCTCAATACTAATTCGTGAGGAAGGACCGACACAGCTCCCCGTCTACTATGTGAGCAAGGCACTACATGATGCACAAACAAGGTACCTAGAGATGGAGAAGCTCGCCTTGTCTTTGATAATTGCATCCAGAAAGCTCCAACCATAATTCCAATCACACAGTATAGATGTCCTGACAAATCTTCTTGTGAGACAGATTCTCCAGAAGCCCGATACTTCAGGAACACTGATGAAAAGGTCGATTGAGCTCAACCAATTCGATATTTTCTACAAAACAAGGCCCTCCATAAAGGGACAGGCTTTAGCAGATTTCATGGCTGAATTCGCCTATATCCCAGAAGGCTTGCTTGAAGCCAAGCCTCAGGAGGTACGAACATAGAAACTATATGTTGATGGATCCTTAGGTAAGACTGGAGCTGGAGTTGGGATTCTGTTGATTAGTCCCAACGGCCATAATCTCAATTGCGCGCTTCACCTAGAGTTCAAAGTCTTGAACAATGCTGTCGAATACGAGGCACTCCTAGCAGGCTTGAGACTGGCACAAAAGATGAGAGTGAGGAAAATATAAATCTACAGTTACGTGCAGCTAGTGGTTAGCCAAGTCAACAGAACCTTCACATCTCGCGAGCAATCTATGGTGGCCTATTTAAAGAAGGCCAAAAATCTCTGGTCCCACTTCAAGGAATTTGAGTTACTCCAGATTCCCAGGATTGAGAATGGATATGCCGATGCTCTTTCCAAGTTGGCAAGTAGCAAAGACTCAGACTTGATTAGGGCCATTCCGGTTGAAAAGCTAAGCCGACCGTCCAATGACGAGGCTCTGCCACAAAACGCCATGATGATAATCGAATTCTCCAGGTGGATGAAGGAGATCGTCGCGTTCCTGACTGATCCAGCCCTACCAGACAATAAGGAAGAAGCCCAAAAACTTTACAGGAGGGCCATGAAATTTGTCCTACAGGACGGGATCTTGTATAAGAGAGGTTTTAGCCGTCCACTCATGCTCTGCATTACTTAGGATGAGGCCGATTACGTGATAAATGAGATACATGAAGGAATTTGCGGTAATCACTCAGGAAAGATGGCCCTAGAACAGAAAGCTCTGAACAAGGATACTACTAGTGGACTATGAAGAAAGACTCGCATGCTTATGCAAAGAGATGCGACAAGTGCTAGAAATTCGCTGTTGTGCCAAAGCTCCCGGCTTAAAACCTCACCCCAATCACCAGTCCATTGCCTTTCGCCAAATAGGAGAATAATTTTATAGGTCCCCTCCTGACTGGAAAGGGTGGGATCAAGTTCGTGATTGTAACGGTTGATTATTTCACCAAATGGTGCGAGGCTGATCCTCTGGCTAAAATCACAAAGGAGAACACGTGGAAGTTCGTTTGGAAGAACATCATTTTTCGTTTTGGGATATCCCATTCTCTTGTTTCTGACAACGGCAATGGTACGCATTTCGCTGGGAAGAAATTTAACTCGAACTGTGAAGAACTCGGCATTCGGAGGGATTTCTCCACTCTCTACTACCTCCAGTCCAACGGCCAATTGGAGGCCGTCAACAAGATTATCAAGCACACCCTGAAAATAATGTTGGAATCCACTAAAGGGGGATGGGTTGAAGAATTACCTGAGACCCTATGGTCATATCGAACTACTTCTGGATGGCGACTGGCGAAACCCCTTTCGTTATGGCGTACGGGGCAAAGGCAATGATTCTCGTCGAAGTGGGAATAACTTCCCCAAGATGCTTACATTTCGATGAGGTAGTCAATGAGGATCTACGTAAGGCAAATCTTGACTTACAGGAAGGCATGCCGACTCGCAACTCCGCCTGTGGTTTATCAAAGGAAGATGGTCAGGTACTATAACTCAAAGGTTAGGAACAGAACCTTCCACATTAACGACTTTGTCGTCAAAAAAGTTTTCCTGGCCCTCAGACCCACTTGGGAAGGGCCCTTCAAGATCATCGATGAGGTTCGACCGGGGACCTACAGATTAGAAGATTCGAATGGAAAAGAGACGAAGCACCATTGAAACATCACCTATCTTCGTCCGTACTATCAATAGTTTTCATTTTTGTTTTTGTTTTTTTTTCTACCAGTGCTAAAGTTGCATATAAACGTTCCTTTCGACTTTGTTCAGCCGCTACATTATTTTTATAAAGTTCAGCAATTTCTGAGTTATGACACTCCCATCTCGGTTATGAAAACGAAGAAAGCAAGGCAGCGATGGAGTGTGGTTCACAGCCAACTCTCTTAACTCGCTTGGTAAACATTCAACGCATATTCAAATAAGTAAAGAAAGCAAGCGAGGGAGTGTGGTTCGCGGCCAACTCTTTTAACTCACTGGGTAAACATTCAACGCGTATTCAAATAAGTAAAAAAAGCAAGGCAGCGAAAGAGTGCGGTTCATGGCCAACTCTTATAACTCACTAGGTAAATATTCAACGCGTATTCAAATAAGTAAAGAAAGCAAGGTAGCGATGAAGTGTGGTTTATGACCAACTCTTTTAACTCGTTGAGTAAACATCTAATGCATATTCAAATAAGTAAAGAAAGCAAGGCAGCGAAGGAGTGTGGTTCACGGACAACTCTTTTAACTCACTGGGTAAACATCCAACGCGTATTCAAATAAGTAAAGAAAGCAAAGTAGCGAGAGAGTGTGGTTTGTGGCCAACTCTTTTAACTTATTGGATAAACATTCAATGCGTATTCATATAAATAAAGAAAGCAAGACAGCGAGAGAGTGTGGTTCGTGGCCAACTCTTTTAACTTACTGGGTAAATATTTAACACGTATTCAAATAAGTAAAGAAAGCAAGGCAGCGAGGGAGTGTGGTTCGCGACCAAATCTTTTAACTCACTTGTAAACATTCAATGTGTATTCAAATAAGTAAAGAAAGCATGACAGCGAGAGAGTGTGGTTTGTGGCCAACTCTTTTAACTTATTGGATAAACATTCAACGCGTATTCATATAAATAAAGAAAGCAAGGCAGCAAGAGAGTGTGGTTCGTGGCCAACTCTTTTAACTTACTGGGTAAATATTCAACACGTATTCAAATAAGTAAAGAAAGCAAGGCAGCGAGGGAGTGTGGTTCGCGACCAACTCTTTTAACTCACTTGTAAACATTCAATGTGTATTCAAATAAGTAAAGAAAGCATGACAGCGAGAGAGTGTGGTTCGCGACCAACTCTTTTAACTCACTGGGTAAACATGCAATGCGTATTCAAATAAGTAAAGAAAGTACGATAGCGAGGAAGTGTAGTTCTCGGCCAGCTCTTTCTACTCGCTGGACAAACATTCAACGCGTATATATTCGAATACTGAAAACAAAACATTGAATAGCTACATCCATCACAAACAGGGCGAAACGTTAAGATTTTTCTTTAAAGAATTTGATGAAAACTATGTAAACAAATATTACAAGCTATGGTTCATACGTCTCAGCCGACCATTTAGAATCGACATAACCAGAGATCCCTAATTTAGCTAACAACGCTTTGGCCTTCGCAAGTTCTACCAGAGCTCTTGCCAAGTGCTTTTGTTTCGTATAAGCCATATCTTTGTAAACTTTGAGTTTCAGCTCAGCTTGCTTCCGAACACTAACAGACAGCCTTTAGATAGTGTCAGATTTGATTATTTTAAACTCGTCTTGTGCCCTATCATATTCAGAAATGGCAAGCCTTGAATGGAGAATTTTGTTCTCTGAACACAACTCTTCAATGTCCTCTGCACCCACAACTGTTGAGCGCAGTTCGTCGATTTTCATCTCCAACACCTTGTATAATTCGCAATTGAGTAAGTGGCTCCGAGCGGTACTCATCTCCACCAATTTTAACAACTATAATAGGTCCACATTATCCGTCGCCTTAGCCTAGGTGGAAGTCGAATACTTATGGACTGAAGCCACCGCAGTGGCAGACGGGGATGGTAACTTTTCCAAAATGGCTGGCTCTAATTCATCATGACGAGACCCAATGTTGATACGTTCGGTCTAGCCGTGGAGAGCAAAAATAGAGGTCCGCATCGCACCTCGAGAAAAGTAGAAATGGAGGTCCGCATCGCACCTTGAGTCACCCGATTTCGCTTGGCTCTCCTAAAATCCTCTGCATCGTCTTCATCTTCTGTAGTCCTTTTTGGCATAGTCGTCTCTCCTTCATCGTTGGCAACCCTTTTTTCTTTGTCTGGTCGTCATACATTTTCTGACGGAAGTAGAGATTATTCAAGAGGGAGAGTAAATAAAATGTTCACAGCTACTTCCAGCACCAATGAGACTGTGGCCACTGGAACGAGCGTCGTACGAGGTACCAGAAGTTGTGGAGAAATAGTCTCTTGCCCTCCACAACTCATGCATATCTTATTTTGAACACTAGTATTTTGGAAAAGTAAAAACCTGCTATAAATGACAATGGTTGAATTATAATGTTACGGGAGGAAGAAGAAAGTGAAGGAAATAATAAGTTGCACATATTTATATATATAGGTGAAACACCTGATCCCAACAGTTAATACGAATCCCAGAATACAAACCGTCAGATAACAGACACGTGTAGGAGAAATGCACTCCAAAAAACCCTAGGAAAGCATAAAGGATGCACAACATAAATGCGCATGTTGATTTGTACTTTCCTTACACAAGGATGATGCCATCAACCTACATCACATGCGAAAATGTTTGCGAAGACCTCCTGATTAAAGAGCCTCGCACATCTGGCGAAAGCCTCTTGATCAAATAACCCGGCTTAACTGGCGAAGGCATCTTAACCAAAGAGCCTCGCACTATTCCTAATTGGATCAAGTCAGAAAGCCTCGCATAGTTTGCAGAGGTTACCAGATCAGAAGGCTTCGCATAGTTCGTGAAGATATCTCCTAAGCCTCGACGAATGAACATGTTAGATTATTGTTCAAAGTAACTCATTTCAACCTCAATAATACAACAGACAAGGATAATCAAACTGTCTTTTCATTCATTTATCAAAGTCTGGATTACAAAATGAAAGGAAATAAATGTGACCATCGTCCTACTACCCCACCGTCTCTTTAGAGTCGGCACAAGAAGGGGGTCTATAGCCTACCTAGTTAACCTTTAGTCTTTGGAGTTACGTGGGCTTCGTCAAGCTTCGTCTACAGTACAAGTCTGACTTCACCATGATAGGAAGTCTCCCAAATATGATATCACTATGATGATATCATATGAGTTGATTTGGTGACTAATTAGGCCATACTGCTCAAAAAATACCATTGACACCTTTGGCAAATGGCTTTCAGCCTCATCATCCAAATCAGGATCATCGAAGTATTTATCATCGATGTCCATTGTGGAGGTACCGTTTGAGAACTTCTCACTAAGACTGTTAGGCCCAACTTCTTCCATAGTATCCAATGTGTCCTACTGACCCGAAGTACGTTTGGGACACTTGTACGAATATACTTAGTCCTCTGAACGTTGATTTTTAGTCTCTTCCTCTATGAGATACTTAAGTTGAATACTGAAACCAATTGGACAAGTTGCAGGGAAGCTTTCTTTGCATCTTTCGCCGGGAGATGTTACGGCCATTGGGATGAATTAATTAGATTCACAGATGATATGGACGCGTGAAAAATGAAATAAAAGACCCCTGGTGTTTATATAGGGATTGCATGGGAAATGCAAAGCATGACTACATGGTAAACGCAAAGCATTAACTGGGATTATTAGTGAACAGTCATTTAAGGGGTAATTGGAATGCCATATGCCATGCGCGCCCTTCCACTTGCCCAGATATTAATGCCATTATTCTTTCAAATTTAACAAAAAGACAGCGCCATTAATGCCTGGAAAAATGACTCCTCAATTTCAAATCCAACTTTTCATGTCCAACAAAAAATGATAACCCCACGATTTGTACTTTTATCAAAGTGTGCCATCCTCGGCAACTAGGCCTCATCACTGATAAGGGACTCTACCGATTGCATATCTCCATCACCGACAGTATGCAAATAAAGTTTTATGCAAGGGAGACAACAGAAAACAAATTTCATTGCTAATGTTAGAAGGGATACAAAAACAAATAATAGAAATTTGCAAGTCCTACTGTCCCGTCGCCTCTTTAGGGTCGGCACATTGCAGGCTTTCTTCTTTAATGGGAATGGCAGTTTGGGCTTCATCCCCATCCTGATCCTCGGCATTCGAGGGAATTTCGACGGCTGCAGGATCCTTTGAGGCAAGAAGGTCATCTAGAGGATACCTAAAAAATGAAATGTCACACTCTGGATGAGTCTCTCCAATCCTCTCAACCAGCTGTTTTCTGCCTGCCGTCATAAAGCGATGAGCGAGCTCTATGTTCTCAGGCATGTTTTCAAATCTGTCCTGGTATGCCATAACTATCCTGGCTTTGGCATCGGATCGCTATACCTTGACCCTCTCCACCTCTTCTCTGGCTTCGGCCAACTGCTTATCTTTTTCTGCAACTGCAGCTTCCAAGTTGCTATTGGCTGTGGCAATGGTAGTTTCAGCCACGAAGGCCCCATCCTCGGCCAATTTCTGAGATTCTTCAGCACGTTTTTGAGAGGCCTCAGTAGCCCTATTCTGTTCTCGGGCCTGCTTCAAGCTCTCTTTCACGGCCTTCAGCTCAATCTCATACTTTGCCTTCATATCTACCTCATTTCCTACCACCGAATCCATCTTGAATTGAAGAGCACTCTTATCCGACTCCAACTGTGCTTTATCAAGGCTCATCACTTTCAAATCTTCGGATAACTTCTTCGACTTGGCCTATTCCCTGTTGAACTTTCTGTCGAAGCCCTCGAGGATACTGTACATTTCCTTGGTCAAGACCAACTCCTAGATTAAGTTCATCTCTGCCATTCGCAGTAGCTCACACGTGGAAGCCTCCTCAGTAGCTTTCTTTCACGTTCGGGTCCAGTATTTGTAAACGTTCACCGCCATTATTGCAAGTCCATCACGGTAGAATCCAACTCACTACGGTGGTAGGTGATACGTATGCGACCCTCCTAACCAGAAGATGAGAAATAATTCCCAGTATCTCCAACCCATCATGTAGGATTCGACGAGGCCTGGTGACTCTCATCAACTTGTCTGGTCTTGCGAGCATCCTTCATAAGCCCCTTCGTAGCCACAGAAGCTTTTCTCTTCTGGCCAGCGGCCTCGCTTGTACCCTCTGCGATCTTCTTTCCATTGTCTTTTGAGAGGATTGGGGCTCGATGAGGGGACAGAGACAGAGACAGTGGCGGATGAGAAGTAGTCTGATCTGGAACTTGGGTAGTAGGGGCCAG
The DNA here is from genome assembly GCA_030279155.1 of Forsythia viridissima. Classification (NCBI taxonomy): domain Eukaryota; kingdom Viridiplantae; phylum Streptophyta; class Magnoliopsida; order Lamiales; family Oleaceae; genus Forsythia; species Forsythia viridissima. Next base: position 21,891,661 of record CM059040.1, read on the forward strand.
AGGATGGAATCATCCTCAGTGGCGTCGCATCCAGTACCTCTTACAACGATGGTGCCTCTTACGAAGATGGCCAGGCTGGAGAACTTGACTCCCCCCCACTTCGGGTAAGGCGAAATGAAAGAAGACTCTTGAATTTCAATGCTGCTGCCACAGTAGTTGAGACTCAAAATGTTTCGCATGGCTATTAACACAATTCTATTACACATGGCTATTAACACAACTCATACACAACTCAAGTCACGAGGCTTACCCATTAGTCCAAAATGTATCAGTAAGTTGTGGTCCTTAAGCAAGCTGATGTGGCTCTGGAAGTCGCTATCGAGCGCGCGAACTGTACCCCACTTTAACATCAAGTCGTCCTGATCTCTCTTTAGAATTGGTAACTTTCCACAATCTGTAAAGATAAATGAAGTATTTAAGTCAGAGGCAACGATCATAAATCACACAAGGTAATAAAATATACCGATCTCTCCAAATCGACGAGAGATGGACACGTTTGGGATGGGATCCTCATGCAAGAATTCCCAATATCCTCCTACGAAGAAGAACATTTCCTTCCAATTGTGCACTTTGTTAGGGATGTTAGTCGCCGTCTCCCATCTCTGGCCCGGTCGGAGGTATATGTTAAACCAACCCACGGATCGGCAAGGCCAGTAGATCGACTCAAATTCTCTCGAGGATAAATCTCCACCGGCCTCGGCAACCCTCCACAACAAGATTTCCACCACCATTTGGCCCCAACCATTCGGTGTTATCTGACATGGAGCCAGATTCTAATCTCACAGAACCTCACGAAAGAAAGGATGCATGGACAGATTGCATTTCTGGTTTGTAAATAGCGACGAACCCTTCAGAAGGGTCATCAGCTCGCTCCTCGGGGTCGGGTGCCTTGAGTACCACCGAAGCTGGGATATCATAAAGCAAACTAATGTCTTCCAAATCCACCTCCCTGACCTTCGAGCCAGCCATAGAAGCCTCGGTGGCTGAGCGTTTTAGCTCTTAATCTAGTCATCAGGCAGCAAGAACATCATCTTTGTCTAGCGACCCTCTCATTTCAGGAATCCCAACACCATGTTGTCTCTTCCCTGCCTTCGTCCTCAGTGACAGATTCAAAATTTCTTCCCTTACACTCATGGATAATGGAGGAGACAAGTAATGGTTGGCCCCTGGTTAGCTTCCTCTTGCCCCTCGATAGAAGGTGAAGACGTAGATGAAGATGAAGCTTCACCCATAACGTCAGGATTTGTCCCAGTAGTCGACTAATTCTGAGAATCATCATGTTTGGATGACATTACTACTTTTCTCGATTTAAAAAAAAAAGATATCCCCACAATCACCAAAAAATATGGTAGAAGCAGCTTCCAAACCAAGAAACCACAAAAGCGGTACATGAAATAATACACAGCAATCTCTTTAATGTTTACCTCAAAAATACAGTTGAACTCCCCAGTCACAAAAATCCCTTGAACTACCTTAGTTTTCGTCGGAATACTCAATCGGTTTCAAGAAAGACGTAGAGGTAAAAGAAAAGTAAGTGGAAATCAACAGTGGTTTATATAGACGAGCCTCTCTTAATCCCTACCGTTGAATTCAAAAGATAAAATCTCAACCACCCTAGGCAATTAATGAAGAGAAATGACACGCACCACACACGGCCCCAAACATCCACCATGCACCAGCAGCAATGATGACGATGACGCCTCGTTTCATCATTCCTTACCTGACAACGTTGATTGACGGCTTGGTTAGAATCACATCTACCCAAGACACGTCACCTGAATATAACCAATCAAAGCCCTTATCATCTATGAATAAACAAGATTCAGGCTTAGAGGACTGTACTGAACAAGTAACTCAAGCATGCATCTGTGAAGAACTCCACCAAACAATCTCAGATTTCGCAAAGGCCCACCATGGAATCTGATGCCTTCATAAAATAAAATCTTCTGTTCTTCAAAGTCTCACGCCTACCATAAATAATAGGCTTGGACTTGGAGGACTATTGTTACCACCATATTTCGGTAAGGCCTCTACGTTAGCAAATGTCCCATAAAGGCCCAAGTTAGGCCTCGTAAGCCCAGTGAGGGCCTTCTGGAATCATAAAAGCCTCATGTACTGAATGAGGTCCTCTTGAATGCATTTAAGGCCTGGCAACAAATTGGTACCCTCGAATTAAGTATGGCGAAGCCCGTAAAGAGTTTCGACATTCATGGCTGACCCCGGGTGCTTCGTCGACAACCGAATCCGTCATAGATCTACGGGAATTGTGATATTCCAGAATAACCAAAGATATATTTAAAGAGATATTGTGTTTGATTGGCACACGAATTCTAACAAGAAAACTAAATATCAATCTCTTAAAGATTAGGCAACGTGATAATAGGAATCAACTCAAATAAGGGCTAAAATCTAGGAATTTGCACTGCCAACCGATTGTCTTTATCCCATAAGGAATGATGATCCAATCAAATATCTAATTGATTGTTTTTCTAAATCAATTAGAACTCTGAAGCTATAAATACAACATTTCGAGTTGTTCTAAAGTACGTATTATTCTCACCCTTAAACTCTGCTCAAATCTCTGCATGCTTGTGTCTCCCATACCCATTTATTATTCCTCCGTATATTGTTATCCCTTTACATTTACCAGCAGTTGACTTGATCGTCAGAGTACCAACGATCGACGGACCCATTTTCTCTGATGATCTTGGTGCCTAACGGTCATCCTAGTGTGCAGGTAATATACATGTTGGCAGGGGATTGACTAGAGATCTATCGACACGTGGATAGTACAGATTCTGACGTCAACAGATTCATAACAAGGTGGAACTTCCAGCACTGTCTTTGATGACCATTCATCAAGAGGTTTGAAGGGACAAAACAACACTTTAAACAATAAGTACAATTAAGATCGGGTTTACATTTTTTTACTAAGACGTGTTTAATTTCTATTTGTCGAATAAATGATCGACTGAAGTTAATTCATTTCTTTGTAAGGTTGTGATTATTCTACATAATCTGATGTTATAAGGGATGATGCAACTGAAAATGAAGGTAAATTTTAAATTATTGTATACTGCAATTTGTGATTAACACATATTGATTTTATGGAATAAAGTTGTTCAACTATTTTGCTTTTTTTAAAAGGATAAAGTAGAATGTTGTGATTTTTCAACAAGAAGTATTTTTTATTCCTTTTTTAAATTTATTTACGAATTTTTTTCATCATTTATGCATTAATTTTTTGTTCTACGTATTTTTTTAGTCCTTCATGATTTATTTAAAAATTAAAGTCATCCGAAATTATTTTGCTAGATTAGATAAACTTTTTTTGCGATTTCATTTAATCATGGTTGTTGAGCTAATATAAATAAATTTTTATAATAAATTTTTCAAAATAATTGGCCACATGCTTCCAAATTTAGAAAAAAAAAATAGATCATTTATCATACATCTATGGCTTAATAAATCTTTCTCTGTTTTTTTGTCATTTATTGTACATCTATGGCTTAATATTGTTGACTGTGCTTATTTCTAAGTCCTTTATGATTTATAGAAAATGGTCAAAAGAAAATAGATTAAAGATATCTGGGGTTTTTTTTTTAGAATTGATTAACTTTGTGGGGAAATTAAACCATTGTTAATGAGATAATATAAATAAGCGTTTATAATCTATTTGTTAAAATGGTTTGGCACATGTTTCTAAATTTAAAAGAGATTATAGATCAAGTAGGTCATAGTTATTCAAACAGAATAAGTACAACATATTTCATTTATTAGTAAACAAAATTAAAGATCCCTATAGGCTCCCTTTGTAGTATTCTAAATGAATCAAAGCGCACCTCATATTCTAGTGCCACAGAATTGTTACTTGCTTTTGAAGTATAGTGCTCATATCAATGTTGAATGGTGTAAGCGTGTAACCAATCTAAGTCAATTAAGTATCTTTTCAAATATATCAATAAGGGCCATGATCGTGTCACCGCGACCTTTTACCGAAGTACTAAGCTTGATGATTCTCATAGCCATGTGGATAAAATAAATATGTACTACAATTGTAGATATATTTCACCATGTGAGGTGGCTTGGAGGATATTTGGGTTTGATATTCATTATAGAGACCCTCCTATTGAGCGATTGAATTTTCATCTATTCGGTGAGCAAAATATCATATTTTTAGATAATGATCCAATTGACATTGTCATGAGTCGACCTTCTATGAACCAGTCAATGTTTTCAACATGGATGGAAGCTAATCAGAAATATCCCAAAGCAAGATATCTAACTAATGCATAGTTCCCTACAAGATTGTTTGGAAGCAATCAACAAAACAATGTCAGCCAAGAAAACGTAGGTTTTCAATTGGACGAATGTTTTTCGTCCTTCCGGGATGTGGAGAAAAGTATTATTTGATAATGCTTCTTAACGTAGTCCGAAGGCTAAAAAACTATGAAGAAATAAGGGCTATAAATGGCATTCAATATAATTCATTTAGGGATGCTTACTATGCACTTGGTTTGTTGGATGAGGATAAAGAATATGTCGATGGGATAATTGAAGCAAGTCATTGGGGATCTACCAACTGTTTGAGAAATCTATTTGCAACATTAATATTGTCAGACTCTTTGTCGAGACCTAAATTTGTTTGGAAACAATGTTGGCGGTATCTATTAGATGACATACTTTATAGACAACGCAACATGTTGCGTCATGAAGGTATTATATTTTATTCAATATTTTATTACATAATAATTATTATTATTGCTTTTTCTTTTAAATTAATTATAGTTGTCTGTTTGTCTCGATTTACATATTTAGAATTGAGTGATGAAGAAAATAAAAAATTATATACTCACAGAGATTGAAAAAATATTGCGGAGTAGTGGAAAGAGTTTTCGAGACTTTCAATCAATGCCCTTTCCTGAGATCGTAGATTTTTCAATTCGTAGTAATAGACTTATACAAGATGAATTACGTTATGATAGAAATGCTCTGGCTGAAGATCACAAAAAATTTGTTTCTAATATCACAACTAAGCAAAAGAACGCTTATGAAACAATAATGCATGCAATTGAAGATGATTGAGGCAGGGTATTTTTTTCTTTATGGTTACGAAGGTACAAGGAAGACTTTTGTGTGGAAAACTTTGTCAGCAGCTTGAGATCAAAGGGCGAAATTGTTTTGATTGTAGCGTCAAGTGGTATCCCATTGCTGAGTTAATTGTGAAAACTAAGCTCATTATTTGGGATGAGGTACCTATGATGAATAGATATTTCTTTGAAGCTTTGGACAAGACTATGAGAGATATTATGAGGTTCAGCAATCTATTGAGTTTGGAACAACTTTTTGGTGGTAAAACAGTTGTCTTTGGAAGAAATTTTAGACAGATTTTGCCTGCCATTTCAAAACGAAGTAGGCAAGATATTGTGTTTGCAACAATCAATTCCTCATATTTGTGGAGACACTGTAAAGCTTTGAAGACAAAAAAATATGAGGCTTCAAGGTCTTGGATGAGACATTCATTTTATTGAATTAAATGCCTTTTCAGATTGGATATCTATGAAAGTTCTAAAAATTAGATTAATTAAATTAATAATAATTTTAATCTTAATTAAACTAGTAGTGGACAGAACGCAGTCAAAACTGACGAGTGACAATGATAACAGTTCTGACTTGCACAGTAGTGTTCGTTTACCCAATCTTGTTAGTAGGAAAGAATATATAGAAAGATATTCTAGATTTGTAGACGGAAGAAATTTAGGAAACTCAAGATTATCTTTAAATATTTCATTCCTAAACAAATCTAAGAGAATAAGAAAATATCATTTAACCTACAGAAAAAAGCTGTTAATAATATTCATGTGATCAGAATATATCGTGTATGGATACATAATGAAAATGCAGCTTTACTGATCTGAAAAATTAATCTACTTATCAACGCAGTCAGTCAGAACTGGTGTTATCCAGACTAGTCATAATGAAAACGTTAACATGTCCATTTAACATTAGAAATCAGTTATATTAATTAAGGGAGCCAATATAAAAATATGAAAAATATGACACATATTTTTCCAACAATCTCCTCCTTTGACATTGATTAATTACAAACACATAACTATCGAATTTTTAATGTAAGTGTTATGTATGTTATGGCATGTGAAAACTTAAATAAACCATGAGCATCAACATATAAAGATTATTGCTCTCCCTTAGTGTGTAAACCAAAAACTCCTGTAAAGAAGTTAACAATATATGCAAATACCATGCATATAGACACAAACTTTAATATTGTTCCCCCTTAGCAAGATACCATCAAAGTGTAATCATCAAACCACCATAAACTTAAAAATACTACTAGCAAAGTACTATCATCAAAGTTTAACCAACAACCACAAACTTAAAAATACCTACTACTCCCCCTTTTGTAATAAAATCGCCAAAGGAAATAACAATGAGGGGAGAGAAAACAAAAGTAAAGCAGTTTTGGAAGTGAAGGAAAGCATAACGTAAGTGTTAATACAATCATCCATAATCAGTCATAACCAAATAGTTAGAAAGTTAGAAGTCAGAACCAGAAACAATCAGTTCTGGGAGGGTCTGGACTTCTTTGCACCGGATACAGACGCTTTTGCATCTCTCTTGCAAATAGGGGTATCTGATGGAGCAACGGGTGGAGGAGCATTTGGCATAGGTGCAGCAGGTAGAGGAACATGTGTCCCAACTACTAGATCAGTACCCAGAATCTTTATCTGACCTTCAGGATGTGCAGAGAATTTCGGAGTAACTATTCGGTATGCAAATTTGATATGTTCGTCTCCTAGATATTCAAGTTTAGCCAATACCCTATGCATGAAAATAAACTCATCAGAAAAACTTTTGGTTAAAGTGAAAAGCTGGTCTACCTGTATTCTAACCAGCCCTATCTGAGTTTCTAGTGCATCCAAACGCTCGACTGGTCTAACGAAGATAGAACGTGCCTAGGAACTCTAGGAGTGGGATGTGGTGTACCACCCAAGTTTGTAAATTCGTGGACACCTAAAGTTATAATATCCTTAGAAAACATGTTTGAATCCATTGCAGGCACTCCTTGGTGAACAAAGAAGTGATGGATGAGGGCTGGATGTGGTAGCCTATACTGCTTGGCTCGTCTCGGCTCTTTATACACAATTCTGTCAAAAATCAATTTGACCTAATCAACTATCAAACTCATCCCTAACTTGTACAGCACAACAACCCTGTCCCATGAAATGTCTGATCGATGAGTCAATGGATCAATGTTGTTAATAAGTATCCGATGGAGAATTTTGTATTTGGACAGTAGTCGAGAAGCAGTTAGTTTTCTTGATTTTGGCCAGGCAGAGCCAGTCATTTTCTGCGCAATGTTGTCCTTGGTCAATTCTTCGTAACTTGTGATAGCCACGGTATTCATCCCAAGCGAGTCCCTGAGAGAGTTATAACTGAAGGTAACATTTCTTCTTCGGACATAGACTTGTCACTTGAATTCATTACCAGCCTTCTTTAGATATTTTGAAACATTGGCTATAAATTTCTTGACCAGTGTCTCATTGAACGGTCCAGAAAAACTTAACAGATGTAATTTGTGAAAATCCACAATTTCAACCAAGCCAAACGAACTAAATTCATGAATTGCTATCTTGCACTCAACGGTGAACTTGTGATAGGTGGTAAATGAAAGAAACAGACTCTCAACAGTCTCTGACAGAAAATAGTAATTGAGGGGGTTAACAAATTGTCTACCTCTAGTTTTTTTTTCATTCGAAGCACCAACACAGTCCAGTATGGTTTTTAGGCCTCTACCAGGACAGGCTGGTGGGGGTTTGGATGCCCCTACCACTGTATTTATATAAAAATGGTAGTACACAGGAGGGGGATATGAACCTGACCTCCAAGCATACAACGAATGAAAAAAATTCCTTAAACTACAGCAAATAAAGAGATACTACTTCCGGTGCATAATTCTGAAAAGCAAAAGCAAAAGCAAATGAAAACCAAACTAATAAAAAACTAAAGACCTCTAACTGATGGAAGGCTATATCTGTCAGTCTGAAGTAGTCCACGCGAACGACGTGGCAAGTCTGAAGATCCATACTCCTGATAATGTCGTTGGTCCCAGCCCTCAGAAGCTAAAGAGTCAGTGACCTGGTTTTCCTCTCGAAAAATATGGGAAATTGTGTCTCGATCGAATGAAAGAAGATGTCGGATGCGTCTGAGTATTGACTGAATCACCCACGGCCTCCCACCACGTGAAATGCAATGAACAGCGAGTGTAGAGTCAGTCTCAATCCATAAGTCCACAAGACCCATCCGTCGGGCAAGCTCAATGCCCTGTAAAATGGCTCTCAACTCTACCTCCAAAATAAGTATGTCTCCGTAGCCAGTAGAGAAGGCCCTAATACAACGCCCAGTGTGATCTCTGATAACACCCCCGCCACTCGCAAATCCATCCCTGACGCATCCATCAGTATTGATCTTGGTAGATCCAGCCAATGGGGCACGCCAATAAACCAAAGTAGGGGGGCTGGGGGTAGGAGAAGTAAGAGTAAAACCAAAATGTGGGGCAAGATCAAGGTCCCCACGCCAATGCACAAATCGAAAGAGTCTTCCCATATGTAGTAAAGAAATAGTGTGATAGACCCGCCAGATGATACGATTGGGCTCCATGCCAATCCTACGATGCTTCGCATCATTCCTAGCTGTCCAAATGTACCAAAAGACCAGCAAAGGGATGATAGTGCGAATATGGCCACTCCTGACAAACTGGCCTGAGAATCTCCAAGTCTGAAATCTATGCTGTAGCATCTCTCCAACCCTGAGGGGAATGCCAAAAATAGCTGAGAAGTGCTGCCATACCTGGTGAGCCACAGGGCTATCAATAAAGACATGCTGGATGGTCTCAATCTCTGAACAGCACTGACACCTTGATGCCATGTGGGCCCGAATCCTCCTCTGAATAATCACATCCACTGGCACCAAACCCTGCCATAATCTCCAACAAAAAAAAGAGATAGTCTGCGGGATGATCGGGCTCCAAATCATGCGACAAAAGGCCTGAAGAGTACTCCCAGTGCGAACAAGCTGCCATGCCGACTTGGTAGAAAACCTACCATCTGGGGTGTCTTTCCACATAGGTCTATCAAGAACATCGGGACAAAGCGGTAGACTTCCAACCTGGATTGCTATATCATGTGGAAGGACCAACAAGAGTCTATCGATATCCCATCCAGTATCATCAAAAAACTCAACTACCTGGACGGAGGTATGCTCCCTATGAGGAAACATTTGAGCTAATTGTCTACCTCTAGTTAATGTTTCAAGTCTGAACATTTGGAGGTCTGAACTGGGATGGGGCATTACTCTGTAGACACCCCATGAGGCAGTGGATGGCCTGTTCTGACCAACAGGTGTAGGCTCTTCAGCAGCATCACCAATTTTACATTTTCCATTTTCAGCCCTCGTGGCTCTTCTTGGTGGATGAGGTATTGGAATAGACTCCGAAGATTTCTAAAAATTAACATCAAAATCAGAATATGTTTTTTGAGGATGGGGCTTATTTAAACCTTCAACGATTGGGGAGGACGTTCAGACTCCTCATCACCAGTCACTTCATCTTTACGACCGTCTTCTTCACTTTCAAGATTAGCAGACCTATTATTACCAGTTGCAAATCCATCACTGTCATCTTCTTCTTTATTAGACTCTTAAGCACCTAGCGAAACTTTCTAGCTCAGAAAAGTAATTGGGTCTTTAGATGTTTGACAAGGCTGTGATTTAGAATGGCTGACCGGCGGCTCATAGGCAACAATGTATGTCGATCGTTCAGCTTGAGATGCAACAGCCGCTGGAGGAGTGTCCGGGTTTGAACTGGAGGGTTCCAGTCTTCGTGCACTTCGCCGGAGACTCTTTACCGGCGACATTTGAGGCCCCATCGTATTTTTAGCAGTAGACACCGAAGCAACAGTGTCCTTGGATGAACTTCCAGGATTTTTCTTTGATTTTGGCATCTTACTCTTCACCATTGTTTGAATCTAAAAAAGAAAACTCAACACAACTTCGAAATCAAGTATAAGAGACTTTGATGTTAGGAAATTGAAAATCAAGTGTGAAAGGTGAAGGAGAAACCCTAAGTCATGGTTTAAAATGGGGGACGGTTAATTTGGCACGTGTGTAAAGTAGTTACCAAAATTAAACTGATAATTGACAGTTATGGACATAAAAGAAAACTTCCATTAACCAAATATTTGAAATTCGAATTTATTCCCATAAAAAGCTATTTTATGGAAAATGGAAATTTTTAAATTTGGAAGATCAATAAAATTAGTACAAAATAAGATTGGATTCCATAAAATATTCATCTAGTTTTTTCTCAATTAAAGGTGATTATACTGTCAAAATTAGATTGTAGATTGAAAATCCTACGAAAAGGTCCCACACAAGACAGTTACACAAAATTAATATGAAAATTTTATGAGATTAAAATAAATCTTTTATTGATGGACAAATTTCATAATCCACGAATTATACAATCAGTCCAAAAATATCAAAATAAACAAGAATCTTCCAATTAGATATATGCGCATAATTAGATTCAATTATTTAGTCAGATTTATAACGTAGGTGTGTGATAGGACATACTAGACCAGTCAATCATAACCTATCACACTAAACCAAATTGAACCTTGTCAAGAAGATAAGTACATAGATGTATTTCAAACAAGTCATCATATAAACATATCTCTTTAAATAAAAAAATATGTATGTGCCAGACAGGAGTACCATAGCAATTTTCTTTTGAGTACTCAGAGTGTTGACTTTATTTATATATTATTTTTTTTATTTTGTCAAATCACTGAATTTATAAGTTCACAGAGTTGACTTTCTCACAGCCATAGAGACATCCCTTTTCTACATGATTTATATTCATTATCAAGGATGGCTGCACATATCTATAGTGGTAGCCCTCTCCTCCATGTATTTGTCTGTTTAACACAACAACATACTATAGTACCGAGAGACATAGATACTGACCATAGGTCTACAGTAAAGTACAAAACTACTTTAAAGATAACAATCAGGCAGTAGTAAAGTACAATCAAACAAGTCAATATGTCCTCAAAGTGTACTTATCCGAGCATATTTTATCATAAGTGTAATGAGCATACCATACTGATTGGTTAATCCAAGTAAATCTCAATATTCATAGACCAATCATACATTTATATCATATGTTATTTGCAAGAACACCCCTCATCCTTTTTTTTTTTTTTTGTTTTTTAAATAAAAAGATAAGTGAGTGCAAACAAACACACATGATAAAATAAAACCAAAAAAAAAAACACTACTTCTACTAAGTACATTTTTTTATTTAAAAATAAAATTAATGCATCAAGCAAATGCCTACAACCTTTCGTAGAGTCTCAAATCTAACAAAATCTAAGACCTTGGTGAACAAATCAACCAACTGATACTCAGTCTAAATATGTTCCAAAGTAATTACGTTATTCTTGATCAAATTTCTAATAAAATGATGTCTAATGTCAATATGTTTGGTCCTAAACTGCTGAACAGGATTTTTAGAAATATTGATAGCACTAATGTTATCACAGAATATAGTAACAGAATCGTGATCAATATTATAATCACATAGCATTTGTTTCATCTAGAGTAGCTGAGTGCAACAACTACTTGCAGCAATATACTCAGCTTCTATAGTAGATAAGGAAATAGAGTTTTATTTCTTACTTAACTATGCAATGAGATTATTGATAGCCCAAGAATATAATCACAATATAAGTAAATAAAAGAGGAGAAAGAGTGCAAACGATTTTTTATGGAGGTTCGATCCAACCAATGATCTACGTCCCCCGTTACCAAGCTCTCCAACACGAGCACGGCCTTTCCACTATTTTGATTGACTTATGGTGCAATCCAAACCCTTACAATGTATCCGGTGACTTACAAGCAAGGAGCACTAATCCTTATACAATATTGAGCTTTTCAAGGGACCTCAATATGACCCAAATAAATAAAGAGATTGATTTGAGTATTTCTCTCTAGATGAATGATAGATACAAGTTTAGTTCTAAGAGAGACTAACACTTTAATGAATAGCAATGAATGAGGAAAGCTCAAGTGTTAGAAGAAAACTTTGTTGAGAAAGATGAATCAAAGGTTTGATTTAATCAAACAAAGTTTTTCAAAGAGAGATATTGAAGATATGAATGCAATGAAGCTTTGAATGATGTTTTTCAATATGATTCTCTCTATAAATGCTCTTGTAAGTGTTATCAAATAATAGTAAATGAAGTGGTATTTATAGAGATGAATTTTCGTCACTTTCTGACCAAACGGATGACCAAACGGTCGACCGTTCAGATTGGTCAGATTGGTCAAAACTAGTCGTTGAACTGCAAAAAGTCAGAACGGACACTTTTTGAAAAGATACGCTCAAACGGTCGACCGGTGAAAAGTAAGCGATCGACCGGTTCATCCGGTTTTCCAAACGGATGATCCGTTTCCACAGTTTTGAAAATCTGATTTTTGGTTTTGATAAAACTAATTTTTATGCAAGTGATAAAAATTATATTTGAGCTTTCGTTCATTTAATTGCTAAGGATTAAAGAGTTAATACCTTTACAATTTTATCTAAAAATCTATTCTTCAATCTTGATCTTCGAATCTTGAAATTCGGCGGATCTTGAGATGTTTGAACTCTTGTATTGATTTTGACTTTGAACTTGACATTGCATGAGAGTTCGATTTGTAGTGCTTTGAATTTTTCTTGAAAATAAAATGTTAGAAAACATAACCAATTTGTTTGTAATAATCAAAACATTAAGGTTTAGAGTTAACCATAGGTCAACAATTTTCCCCTTTTTGATTATGACAAACAATGTGAGAATATAAAATAATGAGATACAATAAAGCATATATATTCCCCCTATCTTTTTCAAGTAAACATGATTTGATGAATTTGTATCATATTTTCGTTCATTTGATTTGCCAATTTTATCTCATTACATGATATCGATTCCATTTGATCACATTACATATTTCATGCCAAATTCATCATTCATCACATCACATATTTCATATATTTCATCACATATTTATTTTCCCCCTTTTGGCATAAACAAAAAGGCAAAAGATAAAACATTAAGGTTTAAAAATATATTTCCCCTAAATGAAACAATATAAGCCATTCATTGATAAACTTAAAATTTAAAAACAAGCATAGTTTTATAAATGAAAGCTAGGACATAGACTTTGTTTCCAAAACATAGCTACAGAAAACAAGAGAAATAAATGGACTAAGGCTCCGGGGGCGGCTGAGGAGGAAACACGGCATCGAGACGGGAGTGAATATCTCGGAGCAGTGCCGTCATGTCGGCAACCGAGTGTTGGAGAGTCCCCATGGTATGGTGCAGGCCCTCAACAGAAGAAGTAAGTGAGTCGATCTGGCCATGCAGTAAAGTGAATTGATCCTCGTTATGGCCAGAAGTGGAGGACGACGGCCTTTGTGATCTTTGCCGCGGAGGGGACGGAGGAGCATCTTCGTCAATATCTTCTCCCTCGAAAGGTAGAGTGGAGGGTCCCGACTCTTCATCAAATCCCTTCGACTTTGCCACCCACTGACCATTTTCTTTGACAATCCTCATTCGTTTGAGTGTAAGAATATTGATGGTATCGGTGGCTTTTGGAAGGAGGGTCACCGTATCACGGAAAGAGACATCGAAGTGTTGGAAAATTTTAGTGAGAATCATGCCATAGGGAAGTGCTTTAGATCTCTTGCCGCTAAGGACGTAATGCATGTGTTGGATCATGATGTAAGAAAAATCGAGCTTACGCCCTCGGAGGATGGAGTCGAGCACAAAAGCATCAAAATGGTTCGCCTCATCTAAATGACCCTTTCGAGGGACAATTATGTGGGCGATGATATTATGGAGGACACGACATGAAAGAGTAAGTTGATTGGAACTAAGACGTACGGCAGCCTCGAAGTGCTTGCCGGTGACGCGACAACATGCTTCGACCGGATTATATTCATCGGTGTGAGGAATTGTCTTGGTGGTATAGAGACGCATACCACCACTTTCAAGATGAAGAATAGTACGAATAAGATCTTGAGTGATCTTAATTCGTTTGTCCCGAACGAAAGATGAAATACCCGACCCCGGGGAAAAAACCATGTTTTTGTAAAATTCTTTGACAATTGGGGGGGGGGGGGTAAACTTGATCATTGAGAGTAAGAAGAGGAACCCACCCCATACCCATGAAAAGATTTTCTATGTTGAATGATGGTGCCTCGTGTGTGAAAGAAGCAAGATCGACATTCTTACCAATGAGGACGGGACACCCATCGATTCGTTTGGATTGAGGGTCTTCGGAGGAGGAGGAGGAGGATGGAGATGGTTGCCTTTCTCTCCTAGGTCGTTTGGCTGCCATTTTCACCCGAGGCATGGTTTTGGAGACGGATTTGGAGCCTAGGGTTGGAGGTCGACCGTTTGAAGGGTTTATCGCGATTTGGTGGACAAAAATTGGGGATTTTGAAGATTTAGGCGTGAAATGATATGGGTTTTGAGATTTTGAATGTAAATTGGAAAGATTTTGGGAAGATTGGAAGATTTGAGGAAGATTTGGAGAGAGAACCGTGGTTCGCGGGAAGTTGGAATGAAGAAATTTGAAAATTTTCTAACTAAAAACCCTGATTTCCGCTTATACGGACGACCGAAAACCTCATACGGTCGACCGGTTGAACTGGAATTTTGATGTTCAAACTTTCTGTTCAAATGGATGATCAGACGGATGATATACGGTCGTCCGGTTAAAATCATACGGACGTCCGTTTGAAATAGACGGTCAACCGATTAAACTTTTCAATTTTGGCAAAAATCTCTGCTCATACGGATGAGCAAACGGATTTGAACAATTGTTCATCCGTTTGACATGAAACGGACGTCCGTTTTAATAAACGGTCGTCCGGTTGGACAATTTTTGCAAAAAATTTATAAAAATCATCGATTTGATCTTTTGTAAAATAATTTTGAAACATATTTATCACATAAAATGCAATCAATTATAGAAAATATAAGGAGTTAGCCACATATTTCATATTCATCAATTATACCTAAATTTCGTCGAATGTAAGAAAATCTTTCAAGTGCTAATGGTTTTGTGAGAATATCGGCCAATTGTTTTTCGGTGTTTACAAACTCCAAAGTTATATCTCCCTTTTGTGCATGGTCTCGTAAAAAGTGATGTCTAATCTCAATGTGTTTGGTACGAGAATGCAAAACGGGATTTTTTGATAAGTTGATCGCACTAGTATTATCACACATAATAGGAATTTTGTCAAATGAGATGTGATAATCATTTAGAGTTTGCTTCATCCATAGGATTTGAGCACAACAACTAGCGGCGGAGATATACTCGGCTTCGGCGGTTGATAAGGCAACGGAATTTTGTTTCTTACTAAACCATGAAACTAAAGCAAAGCCTAGAAAATGGCACGTTCCACTAGTACTTTTTCGATCAATTGTGCAACCGGCCCAATCGGCATCCGAATAGCTAAGTAAATCAAAATGAGTTTCTTTGGGATACCAAAGACCTAAAGATCTAGTTCCACTAAGATAACGGAAAATGCGTTTTACGGCACTAAGATGGGAATTCTTAGGATTAGATTGATATCTAGCACATAAGCATACACTAAACATAATATTGGGTCTACTAGCGGTTAAATAAAGAAGGGATCCGATCATACCTCGATATTTTGTTACATCAACGGAAGTACCTTGCTCGTTTTTATCTAGTTTGATTGATGAGCTCATTGGAGTGTTCATTGGCTTCAACTCTTCCATTTCAAACTTTTTGAGCATATCCAAGATATACTTAGTTTGACTAATGAATATTCCATCATTGGTTTGTTTGATTTGGAGACCAAGAAAGAACTTGAGTTCACCCATCATGCTCATCTCAAATTCCCTACTCATGCACTTAGAAAATTCTTCACATAGGAAAATGTTAGTAGCACCAAAAATGATATCGTCAACATAAATTTGAACAACTATCATATCATTCTTTTTGGTTTTTATAAATAATGTAGTATCCACTTTACCCATTAAAAAACCATTTGATAAGAGAAATTTACTTAATCTCTCATACCATGCTCTAGGAGCTTGTTTTAAACCGTAAAGAGCTTTTCTAAGTTTGAAAACTTTATCCGGATACTTATGATTTTTAAAACCGGGTGGTTGCTCAACAAAAACTTCTTCTTGAATGACTCCATTCAAGAATGCACTTTTGACATCCATTTGAAATAAAGTAAAATTCTTATGACAAGCAAAAGCAAGAAGCATGCGAATTGATTCTAATCTAGCAACCGGGGCAAAAGTTTCTTCGAAATCAATGCCTTCTTCTTGATTGTAACCTTGAGCCACTAATCTAGCTTTGTTACGCACAATTATACCATTTTCATCTCGTTTGTTTCGAAAAACCCATTTTGTGCCAATTACGGTTTGTGAATTTGGTCTAGCAACTAAATCTCAAACATGATTTCTTTCAAATTGATTTAGTTCATCTTGCATAGCTAGGATCCAAAATTCATCAAACTCGGCTTCTTTAAAGTTCTTTGGCTCAATTTGAGAAAGAAATGCACAATTGTTATGAAAATTTCTAGAAGAATTTCTTGTGCTTACCCCTTTTGATGGATCACCAATGATGAGATCTTTTGGGTGAGATGGGACAAACCTCCATTCTTTTGGTAATGATGAAGTGTTGGGATCTTCATGAGGTTCTTCATTATTTTGTTGCATACTTGTTTCCTCCTCATGTTGACTTTCAAAGTTATTTGGATTCCCTTTGTCTTGATTTTGAACACTTAGTTGTTCAAATGTGATTTCCAAATCTTCATCATCAATAACTTTTTCTTGTGTAGAGGAGTTAGTTTCATCAAAAACAACATGCATGGATTCTTCAACTACTAAAGTTCTTTTGTTGAAAACTCTAAAAGCTTTACTAGTAGATGAATATCCAAGAAAAATTCCAATATCGGATTTTGGATCAAATTTTCCCAAATTTTCTTTTGTGTTTAAAATAAAGCACTTGCAACCAAAAACATTAAAATATCCGATATTGGGAATTCTATTTTTCCAAAGCTCATATGGAGTTTTGGTTTTCTTTCGACTTACCAAAACTCTATTCAAGATATAACATGAAGTGTTTACGGCTTCGGCCCAAAAGTATTTTGGTAAATTGTTTTCATTTAACATGGTTCGAGCCATTTCTTGCAATGTTCGATTCTTCCTTTCTACTACACCATTTTGTTGAGGAGTTCTAGGAGCCGAAAAATTATGTTCATATCCATTGGATTTGCAAAACTCATCAAAGGCTATATTTTCAAATTCTCCACCATGATCACTCCTAATTGTGGTAATGGTGTATCCTTTTTCATTTTGGACTCTTTTGCAAAAATGTTTAAATGCATTTAAGGCTTCATCTTTTAAATTCAAGAAAATGACCCAAGTAAATCTTGAAAAATCATCAACAATAACAAATGCATAATGTTTTCCACTTAAACTAGCGGTTCTAGATGGTCCAAATAAGTCCATGTGGAGAAGTTGCAAAGGTCTTGAAGTAGAAGAGTGTTGTTTAAGTTTGAAAGAACTCTTTACTTGTTTTCCAAATTGACAAGCATCACAAATTTTATCTTTTTCAAACTTTATACTTGGCAACCCTTTCACAAAGTTATTTTTGGAGATTTTTGAAAGAAAGTCCATGCTAACATGACCTAATCTCCTATACCATAGCCAAGAATCATCCTTTATACTTGAAAAACATTTTATTTCCTTTTCAAGTTCAAATTCAATAGATATGATGTAAACATCTTTGCTTCGGATCCCCATGAACAATACCTCTTTAAATATAGCATCCTCAATGAGGCAATTAGAAGAATCAAATTTAATGAGATAACCTTTATCACACAATTGACTTATACTAAGTAGGTTATGTTTGAGGTTATCAACTAATAAAACATTTTCAATAGAGGGAGAGGAACGATTACCAATATTTCCAATGCCTATGATTTTTCCTTTGGCATTGTCTCCAAAAGTCACATGACCTCCATCTTTTCTTTTGAGATTTGATAGTAATGATCGATCTCCCGTCATATGTTTCGAACAACCACTATCCAAGAACCAATTGCTCTTGACCTTTTGTGGTACCTACGAAAATAATTTTAATTTTTGATTTTTGGTACCCACATAAGTTTGGGTCCTTGATAGTTAGTGCTTGTGGATTCTTTTATCCACTTGTGTTTCTTTTCAAAGTATAGTTTCTTTTTAGTCAAACAATTGTAAGCAACATGACCATCTTTCTTGCAAAAACTACATGTGATGTTTTGTTGAGAAAAGTTGGATGATTTTACAAAAATGGTTTCAAGGGATTTTTGTTTGAAGAGAGGTTTATATCCAATTCCTCCTTTGTTAAAGACACATTTTTGCTCACCAAGCATTAATTCAAAGTTTTTCTTTCCTTGGGTGAAATTGTGAATAATGCTTGTTAAATCAACCACTTTTTCTTTCAATAAAACATTTTCTTTAATCAAGGACTTATGATCATCCTTTTCTTTTTCAAAGTCCTTTTGTGCAATAAAAAGCTTCTTGACTACCTTTTTCAACAAAGAGTGTTTATTGTTAAGAATGGAGTATTTTGACATAAGTTTCTCAAATTCTTCAAGAATTTCATCATAAGAGGTAGATAAGTCAATGTAAGAGTCATTGTTGTTTGTACTTACCTCATCCTCAATAGCCATGAAGCACATATTAGCAATTTCTTCTTGAATTTCATCATCTTCTTGATCATCTTCATTACTATCATCCCATGTAGCTTGAAGTGCCTTCTTTTTGTTGAACTTCTTCTTGTTTGGGCATTTGGTCCTCTTGTGACCGGGTTTGTCACAATCATAGCATATGATCTTTTTATTCTTTTCTTCACTTTTGTCTTCTTTCTTTTGAAATCGTCTATTGTTTCGAAATCCTCTCCATTTCTTGACAAGAAGAACTAAGTCATCAAGTTCTTTATCACTCAAGTTTGTGTTGGATGATCCTTCATCATTTGTTGATTTCAAAGCAATTTGCTTCTTTGGAAGCTCCTTCATCTCTTCTTTGCTTCTCCTTGTTTTCTCCTTTGTTTCGGCATTGTTGAGCTCATATGTCATCAATGTTCCATATAGCTCCTCCAATGGATAAGTGTTGATATCTTTTGTATTCTCTATCAACATCCTCAAGGAGTTCCAATCTTCCGATAAAGACCTAAGCATTTTGCTCACAAGTTCACCGTTAGTAAATTTTCGATCAAAGCCCTTAAGGCCATTAATAATATCGGTGAAACGAGTAATCATATCAACAATAGGTTCATCTTGTTTCATAAAGAAATTTTCGAAATCTTTTGTCAAAAGATTTATTTTGGTTTCTTTAACCTTGTTGGTACCTAAATGAGTTATCTCTAATGCATGCCAAATATCATATGCGGAATCACATGTGCTAATACGATTAAACTCATTTTTGTCTAAAGCACAATAAAGTAAATTTTTGGCTCTAGCATTCAAAGACAATTTTCTTTTGTCCTCTTCATCATATTCTTCTCTAGGCTTAGAAATAGTTTGGTCCGGTTTATCATCAACTTTGACAATTTTTGTAGGCACATATGGACCAAACTCGATGACTTCCCAAATGTTATAATCAATTGATTGAATATAAATCATCATTCTGGTTTTTCAATAATTGTAATGGGAGCCATTAAAGAAGGGAGGACGATTTGTGGAATGACCTTCAAGGTTTTGAAAATTTTGGTTAGCCATTACTCAAGATTGTGTAATAAAAAAAAATGAGCACCTTGCTTTGATACCAATTGATAGCCCAAGAATAACTAACCAAGAGGGGGGTGAATTGGTTTTCTCAAACTTTTTCGAAAAATATTCTTAAAAATGATAGAAATAGATTCACAAGAATATAAGCACAATATAAGTAAATAAAAGAGGAGAAAGAGTGCAAACGATTTTTTATGGAGGTTCGATCCAACCAATGATCTACGTCCCCCGTTACCAAGCTCTCCAACACGAGCACGGCCTTTCCACTATTTTGATTGACTTATGGTGCAATCCAAACCCTTACAATGTATCCGGTGACTTACAAGCAAGGAGCACCGATCCTTATACAATATTGAGCTTTTCAAGGGACCTCAATATGACCCAAATAAATAAAGAGATTGATTTGAGTATTTCTCTCTAGATGAATGATAGATACAAGTTTAGTTTTAAGAGAGACTAACACTTTAATGAATAGCAATGAATGAGGAAAGCTCAAGTGTTAGAAGAAAACTTTGTTGAGAAAGATGAATCAAAGGTTTGATTTAATCAAACAAAGTTTTTCAAAGAGAGATATTGAAGATATGAATGCAATGAAGCTTTGAATGATGTTTTTCAATATGATTCTCTCTATAAATGCTCTTGTAAGTGTTATCAAATAATAGTAAATGAAGTGGTATTTATAGAGATGAATTTTCGTCACTTTCTGACCAAACGGATGACCAAACGGTCGACCGTTCAGATTGGTCAGATTGGTCAGAACTAGCCGTTGAACTGCAAAAAGTCAGAACAGACACTTTTTGAAAAGATACGCTCAAACGGTCGACCGGTGAAAAGTAAGCGGTCGACCGGTTCATCCGGTTTTCCAAACGGATGATCCGTTTCCACAGTTTTGAAAATCTGATTTTTGGTTTTGATAAAACTAATTTTTATGCAAGTGATAAAAATTATATTTGAGCTTTCGTTCATTTAATTTCTAAGGATTAAAGAGTTAATACCTTTACAATTT
Organism: Forsythia viridissima; assembly: GCA_030279155.1. NCBI lineage: Eukaryota > Viridiplantae > Streptophyta > Magnoliopsida > Lamiales > Oleaceae > Forsythia > Forsythia viridissima. The sequence goes on from CM059040.1 coordinate 21,912,549, forward strand.
TATCTAAAAATCTATTCTTCAATCTTGATCTTCGAATCTTGAAATTCGGCGGATCTTGAGATGCTTGAACTCTTGTATTGATTTTGACTTTGAACTTGACATTGCATGAGAGTTCGATTTGTAGTGCTTTGAATTTTGCTTGAAAATAAAATGTTAGAAAACATAACCAATTTGTTTGTAATAATCAAAACATTAAGGTTTAGAGTTAACCATAGGTCAACAATTATTTCCATTATAGAAATATCATCCACTCGTACTTTTCCTATCATCCATGTTTCCAACCTAGTCAGCATCAGTGTATCCTACAAAATAAAGTTAGTATCATTAGTATACTATAAACCAAAATCAGAAATAAAGTTAATATAGTGAATAATTCGCTTCACTGCTGCAAGATGTGATTCTTTTGGTTTGGTTTGGTCTGATAACGCGCACAAACTCGAACATTGAATGATATGTTAGGAAGGCTTGCAGTCAGGTACAACAAACTGCCTATCATGCTCCTATACAAACTAGAGTCAACATCATTGCCTTGGTCATCTCTGGAGATTTTCAATAACGTGGCCATGGAAGTTCTAACTGACTTAGTTTGTTCAAGACCGAACTTTTTCACCAAATTTTTGGCATACTTGGCATGTGAGATAAAAATCCTTGATCCGACCTAATTGATATGTAAACCTAAAAAGAAATTTAGTTCACCAACCATACTCATCTCGAATTCATTTGCATAAATAAAACAAACTCTTTGGATTTTGTTTCTGATGAAGAACCAAACACAATATCATCGACGTAAATTTGTGCAACTGTTAATCCATTTTTAAAGTATTTGATGAATAAAGTTTTGTCAGCTCCTCATCTCTTCTATCCGTGTTCTAACAAAAATATGGTCAATCGTTCATACCAAGGACGTGGAGGTTGCTTTAGTCTGTACAAGGCCTTTTTGAGACTAAACACATGGTCGAGAGAGTAAGGATCAACAAATCGCTTAGGTTGCTCAACATAGACTTCTTCATTCAAAATCCCATTCAGAAAAGCACTTTTAACATCCATGTAGTACAACTTGAACCTCATTTGACATGCCATAGATAATAAAAGTCTAATGGATTCAAGTCGAGTCACAGGTGCAAATGTTTCATCAAAATCCACTCCTTGTAGTTGAGTGTATCCCTGTGCAACTAAACATGCTTTGTTTCTGACTATGTTGCCATGTTCGTCTAATTTATTTTTGAATATCCACTTTGTCCCGATCACATTTGTGTCCTTCGGCCAATGTACAAGTTCCCACACTTCATTTCTGTCAAATTGAGCTAGCTCTTCATGTATGGATAGAACCCAATTTTCATCAATAATTGCTTCATTTATATTTTTGGGTTCAACTTGTAAGGTGTAGCAAACATTTCTAAATTCATTAGCAAGCCTCCTCCTAGTCATCATACCGTCTCCGAAATTTGAGAAAACATTGTCCAATGGGTGTGCTTTCTGTATCTAAGATGGAGGTTGCATTCTCATGTTCTTTTCATTATTTGTATTTGGTACGTCAGAACTTCTAGGAGCAGGGGCAGAGACACCAGAACTTGATGCTGGAAGTTCTGTCTGTTTATCATTGTCTGGAACATACACATGGTTGCCTTAAGTAAGTTGACGTCCATCAACATGTTCTTCCAAGGTCTGAATATTAAGCTCTTGTGAATAAGAGGAAAAATCATCAGTGTCATCAATTTTTATGTTGATTGATTCAATGATAGTCTGAATACGCATATTATAAATTCTGTAAACTCGGTTATTCTCAGAATAACCAAATAAACACTCCATCATCACTTTTTGAATTGAATTTACTCAAGTATTCCCGATCATTTAGCACATAGCATTTGCTACCAAAAGTAGCAAAATACTTGAGATTCGGTTTTCTTCCTTTCCAGATTTCATAAGGAGTTTGAGTGGTTCATATTCTCAAAGACACAAGATTCAAAATATAGCAAGCAATACTTATAGATTTAGCCCACAATTCAACACGAAGTTTTTTAATATTTGGCATTACTCTAACCATCTCTTGTAAAGACCTATTTTCATTTCCACAAATCTATTTTGTTCAGGGGTATTAGAAGCAGAGAATTCATGAAAAATATCATTTTAATCACATAATGTAGAGAAATTAGTATTTTCAAACTCCCTTCCATGATCACTCCTAATCCTCAATATTTTTATTCCCCCAAAACATTTTTCTGTTGTTAATTTTAGGTGCAAAAAATTATATCTTTCAAAAACGTCATATTTTTCTCTTAATAAATCTACCCAAGTATATCTAGAAAAATCATCCACGCAGACATAGATATATTTCTTACCACCAATACTTTCAGTTTGAATAGGTCCCATCAAATTAAATTCATGTGGAGTAATTCTAATACATGAGATATAGTAAGAAACTTACCTTGCTTGTGAGTAATTTAGTTTGCCTACCTTTTAGGCACGATCTACACAATCCTTCAGATTTTTCATTAAGTTTAGGGACGCCTCGTGCTGCATTTAATTTTTTTAGTCTCAACAAATCACTATAGTTTAAATGTCTCAACCGTTTGTGACACAACTCGGTAGAGTCAGTATTTGAAATATGATAAGTAATTTTAGTGTCAAGAAGATAACATTTATTACTAGACCTAGTACCATGTAGAATACAACTACCATCCTAATTCAAGATTTTACAATAATTTTTTGAGAACATAACTAAGTATTTATCATCACAAAGTTGGCATATACTAATCAAATTAGCTTTCAAACTTACAACAAAAAGTATTTCTTTTAACAGAGAGAATCCATCAATTAGAATAGTGTCTACACCTTCAATTTTACCGTGTGCTCTATCACCAAAAGTGATGAGGCCACTTGCATGACTCTTGTAGTTAGTTAGATAAGATCAATTACCACTAGAGTTGGCAAAACTGCCCCAACCCAATGGGACAGCCCGTATGGCCCAGATTTTGGGCTAATTTGGCCCAATAAAAAATATCCCTAAATAATTGGCCCTATATAGCCCAGTCCATTTAGCCCACCGGGTCAACTGGGCTTGGTCTGGGCTAGCCCAGTTTATATAGGTTGGCCCACTTCTTGTTTTTTCTCTACTTCATACTTCAGGCTTTAAACCTAAATGATTTAGGCTAAATCCGGTCCCCCGATCCCCAGCACTTAATACCATACTTCAGGCTTTAAACCTAAATCCGATCCCCATATTCAACTTCATCGAAATCAACCTCAAAAACCTATAATCCAAATGGCCAACTCTGATTATTTTCTTCCCCAACCAAAATCATTTCATCTGTGGTAAGCGATTTCAGAAATCCTTTCATATGTGGTAAGGGATTTTAGTCAAGTGTTCTCCTGGTGGATTCAACTTTGGGTCATAACTTTCAAGTGTGTACTATTTTGTTTATTGCTCTACTTGTTTTATGCCTTTTGGTGTGTTTTCGAATGAAGATGATGGTGTATTTATAGAATGAGAGCTATGGTTTTCTTCTAAATTCTTTTTTTTTAATATGTTCGTGTTTTTGTGTAATGTTGATGTAAATTATATGTTATTTCAAGGAAGAAAACAGTCATTTGCTTATAATTTTCTCTAAATGTTGATGTGTGGAGATGTGGGTGTGATTTGAAATTCTTGGAAAATAGTCAGCCAATGCTTCTTGATTGGTTCGCAGTATGTGTTTAGTAACGGACAAATAAACTTTGAACGGCTTATGGAACTGGCTCATGTTGTCGGAAACAAGAGACTTGTGTTGGATCTTAGTTGTAGAAAGAATGTACGCCTTTCTTCTTGTGAATATTATAGTTATGATTGATACAAGGGCTTTCTGAACTATCTCATTTCTCTTGTTTTGATTTTGATGCATATTTTGTTCACATGATTATAGGTAGGTTGGCTGGAGTATCACTAACTACCTCATTTAAACATATCTAAAATAATTTTATACAAATTGACCCATATGGACATATATCATTGAGCATAACTTTGCCTGCAATTCCAAGATAGATTGGTAACTGCATTTGACTAATTTTCTGTTACGATATAGCAGCAGCCAATAAAGGGTTCTCGTTTGGATGATGAGGTTGTCAAATTGAACTTTTTAATGGTCAAGAACATGAACTTTTTATAGCATGATGAGGTTGTCAAATTGATTGTTAGATCACCATTTTCAATAAATTAACTCATTTGGATACTTCTAGTTTAGTTTGTTGTACCTAATGTTATTCAACTGCTATACTCTCTGTGGTCCAGTTGCCATGTCATGATGATATTATAATTGTAGAATTACAAATAGGAATTATGAATTTTTATACCATCAATCATTCTGTATGTCCATGTGCGTATTTGTCTGGAAATACTTTATTTTCCCGAATCCTAATCAACTATTGATCCTTAATTAGTTCTATTTTGTCCCTTGTTTTATTAGCCTTATTGCCTATTGTTGAAAACAACATGACCAACAAACTTGATTTCCACTCAAACGTGTGATAATTGAATTGAACTATTGAAGTACCAAAGGGCAACCTTACTAATATTATATATCTCGAAACATTAAAAAACATTCATATTGGTTTTATATGTATTGTTGTTCATTGAACTAGGGAGTATGCTTAGTTCTTATTGTAGTATGATGTATTTTGCAGTGCAAAAAGGGGACCTTACCATCCAATTATGATCTCCATGAAAGAAGCTTAAATGTCTTGGCTTGCCGATATGTGGATGAGGTAATCATTGGTGCTCCATTGGAGATTTCGAATGATACGGTAAGTTTGTTGTATTCGTGATTTTGGTACCTTTAATTTTTCATAATATTTTTATGTTGCAAGAAGGCTTAGTTCTGTGTTGTGAAATTATGAAATTATTTGCATTGCAGAGTTGCAGTCATGGATTTCAATTCTGAATCTATCGACAATGAATTAGAAATTTTGGAAACTCTTAATACTATTGCTAGTAGTAGTAGGAATAATGATAGTGTTGAATCCTCTAAGAAGAAAGCTAAGCTTAACTCCTCTAATATTTGGAATCATTTTGAAAGATTGATATGAAAGATGGGAAAGAAAATTGTAAATGTATAGATTGTGGGAAAGTATATGTTTGTCAACCAGCAGGGGGGCTTCTCACCTACTCCGACATATTCCAAAGTGTCCATTGATTCCTAAATGTATGGATGCTGGGATATTGAGGGCTAGGAAACTTGATTAGAAAACTTATCGAGATGCGCTTGATATAACTTTCTCAGACTCAAATATCATTCCTAGTGAGGATGATTTTATTGATAGTTAGTTCAGTATTTGCTCTAAAATTATTGTATATGAGGACTTGGTATTCTTTTTTTTTTTTTTTTTTGATTTGTCGTTCTAAGGAATATAGTTATTGGCTTAATCATATAAATCTGACATAGATTTTTTTTTCAGGTGTTAGATTTACTCCGCATGTTAGCAACGTGAAGTTAGAAGTCATAATATGTTAACATTTTATCATTTTAGTTCTAATTTGTTAAGCCAGTCGAATGTAACTTTGTTCGCTTTTTGATTGAAAGGGGTTTGGGATCCTATGTTCTGTTCTTTTTTATTTTTTATTTTTTTTATGTAATAGAGGAAAAAGATGTCTATTTTGGATTTATTTCATTAAGAGTATAAATTGAATTGTGTAGCATTCAATGATGTTATCTGATTTAGTGAGCATGATGTAGGAGAATTTTTATTTATTGAATGTTTGAAAATTATATTTGATGCTTATCATTTACTTTAGCATTTTAATATTCAACATTTGATTTAGTTGATTTTTATGTTCATGGTCAGCACCTGCCTAGCTAACTATAAATTTTTTTAAAAAAAAACAAATCTACAAAAAAAAAAGTGGTCGAGCTGGCCTGTTGGCCCGGTGGTCCAAAATCGGGCTGGGCTGGCCCAAAAATTAACTGGCCCATCTAAAATTGGGCCAGGGCCAAGCCTACCCGATTTCGTGTATCGCCTATCCATTTTGGGCTGGGTCAAGCCGGGCAGCCCATTTGCCTGCTCTAATTATCAGTTATATGCAATGTTCTAAAAAGCGTAAAGTGTGGCTGGGCATGGAGGTCGAGCTTCAAGTTTTTCGAACCTAGGCGTGTTCTAGGCGAGAGTGAGATAAGGACAAGGCAAGAACGATGCGTGATGTGTGACTAAGCGTGGAGGCCGAGCTTCAAGTCTAGGCTCTGCCTAGGCAAAGCTTATGTGGGCTTTTTAGAACATTGTTATATGTTTAGAGCAACAACTATCAAAATATCAAAAGTTAGGAATAAAAGTTCTATAGGCAACATCAACCATATAACAATTTAAATCATTTTTTTAACCCAAATTTGTCTTACTTTAGTGTTATTATGGTATCTCATTTATCTATTAACCAAGTTTAGACTATATAAACAATGAAAGAAGTCGTGTCCTAGATTACCACAGATACAATATTTTACAAAGTATTTTGATTTACCTCTCTGTATTGAGAATTGATACATTGGTTGTATTCCTGATGGTCGTGACTAATTTTAAGTCTTGGCATTGGTCAGAACCTGCATAGACAAGTCATCCTCAGTCCTGACGGCAATGAGAGCAATTTTGTCCAAAAATACAACAGACTTTGTTTCTTTGATGAAATTGATCTGATTCTCAACTTTTCCTTTACCTTTTCCAACATATCCCAAACCTTCTTTGACGTTTGGAGTTCTTCCATGTTTACCTATGGTTAACTTTAAACTTTAATGTTTTGATTATAACAAACAAATTAGTATTATTTACTAACAGTCTATTTTCAAGTAATATTCAAAGCGCTACAAATCGAATCTTCAAGCATGTTAAGATTAAAGTCAATCAATACAAGAGTTCAAGAAATTCAAGATTCGAAGTTCAAGATTGAAGAATAGATATTTAGATAAAATTGTAAAAGTACTAATTCTTTGATTTTTAGCATTAAATAAATGAAAGCTCAAAAATAATTTTATGCACAAAAATTATGTTGATATCACTTGCATAAAATATTTTTATCAAAGTCAGTCACAAATCAATTTTTCAAGACTTTTCGAAAAAAGAAAACAGTCATCCGTTCTGAGGAAAATGTCGACCGTCTAGCGTGAACTGGTCGACCGTTTGGACCAATAGGTCGACCGTTTGTCTTTCATTTTTCAAAAAGTATTCGTTCTAACTTTTACTGTTCCAACGACTATCTCTGACCATCCGACTTATAGGTCGACCGTTTGATCATTCGTTTTGACAAAAATCTGTAAAAATTCATCTCTATAAATACCTCTTCATTTATTATCATTGAAGACACTTACAAGAGCATTAAAAGATAGAATCACATTGAAAAAATTCATTCAGGTTTCATTGTATTTATTTCTTAAAAATTATTCATTGAAAAATTTTGATTGATCAAATCAACTTTTGAATCATCATTATCATCGAAGTTTATTTCTAACACTTGAGCTTTTCATTTATTGCTATTCATTGAAGTGTTAGTCTCTCTTAGTACTAAACGTGTATCTATCATTAATCAAGAGAGAAATGCAATCTCAAATCTACTTTTTTATATCATTGGGTCATATTGAGGTCCTTTTAAAGTTCAATATTGTATAAGGATCGGTGTTCGAAAATATTGTAAGGGTTTTGATTGCACCATAAGTCAATCAAGATAGTAGAAAGGTCGTGCTCGTGACGGAGAGCTTGGTAACGAGAGACGTAGATCATTGGTTGGATTGAATCTCTATAAAAATATTGTTTGCACTCTCTATACCTTTTTATTTACTTACATTGTGCTCATATTTTTAATTGCTTAATTTATATCTCTTAAATTTCTTATTTTGAGATTATTCTATAAAAACGTTTGTAAAAATCAATTCACCCATTCTTGATTAGTTATTCTTGGACTATCAATTGGTATCAGAGCAAGGTGCTCATTTTCTTTTTAAAATTTTACAATCTTGAGTAATGGCTAACCACAATATTCAAAGTCTTGAGGGACATTCTACAAATCGTCCTCCCTTCTTTAACGGCACCTATTATAACTATTGAAAAACTAGAATGATGATTTATATACAATCAATAGATTATAACATTTGGGAAGTCATTGAGTTTGGTCCTTATGTGCCAACAAAAATTATTAAGGTTGATGATAAACCAGACCAAACTATTCCTAAACCTAGACAAGAATATGATGAAGAAGATAAAAGAAAATTATCTTTAATTACTAGAGCTAAAAAATTTCTTTATTGTGCTTTAGATAAAAATGAATTTAATCGAATTAGCACATGTGATTCCACTTATGATATTTGGCATGCATTAGAAATTACTCACTTAAGTACTAACAAAGTTAAAAAAAAAACTAAGATAAATCTCTTAACAAAAAATTTTGAAAATTTCTTTACGAAACAAAATGAACCTATAGTAGATATGATTACTCGCTTTACCGATATTATTAATGACCTTAAGGGCTTTGATCGAAAGTTTTCTAATGGTGAACTTGCGAGTAAAATGCTTAGGTCCCTTTCGGAAGATTGGAATTCCTTGAGGACATTGATAGAGAATACAAAAGATGCAAATACTTATCTATTGGAGGAGCTATGTGGAACGTTGATGACCTATGAGCTCAACAATCCCGAAATAAATGAAAAGATAAAAAAAAGCAAGGAAGAGATAAAGGAGCTTCCAAAGCAGCAAATTGCTTTGAAATCGACAAATGATGAAGGCTCATCAAATATGAACATGATTGATGAAAAACTTGATGATCTAGTTCTTCTTGTCAATAAATGGAGAGGCTTTCGAAACAATCAGAGATTTCAAAAGAAATAAGACAAAGGTTAAAGAAAAATAAGAATATCATTTGCTATGATTGTGACAAACCTGGTCATAAAAGGACTGAATGTCCAAACAAGAGAAAATTCACCAAAATAAAAGCACTTCAAGCTACGTGGGATGATAGTGATAAAGACGATCATGAAGAAGATGAAATTCAAGAAGAAATCGCCAACATGTGCTTCATGGCTATTGAAGATGAGGTATGTACAAATAACAATGAATCATATAATGATTTATCTACTTCTTATGATGAGATTCTTGAAGAATTTGAAAAACTTGTTTCAAAATACCCTATCTTTAACAATAAACATACCTCATTGAAAAAGGTAGTTAAGAAATTGTTTATTGAACAAAAAAAATTTGAAAAGAAAAAGGATAATCATAAATCCTTGATTAAAGAAAATCTTTTCTTGAAAGAAAAAGTTATTGACTTAACAAGCATTGTTTACAAGTTTACCCAAGGAAAAAAAAATTGAATTAATGCTTGGTGAGCAAAAATGTGTTTTCGATAAAGAAAGAATTGGATACAAACCTTTCTTGAAACAAAAATCTCTCGAAAATATATTTGTCAAGTCATCCAATTCTACTCAACAAAACATGACCTGTAGTTTTGCAAGAAATTTGGCCATGTTGCTTTTAATTGTCTAATTAAAAAGAGACTATTCTTTGAAAAGAAATATAAGTGGATAAAAGAATCCAAAAACACTTATTATCAAGGACCCAAACTTATGTGGGTACCAAAAATAAAAAATTGAAATAATTTTTGTAGGTACAACAAAAAGTGAAGAGCAAGTGGTTCTTAGATAGTGGTTGCTCAAAACACATGACCGGTGATCGATCATTGCTATCTAGCCTTAAAAGAAAGGATGGAGGTCATGTAACTTTTAGAGACAATGCTAAAAGAAAAATCATAGGCATTGAAAATATCGGTAACCATTCTTCTCCTTCTATTGAAAATCTTTTATTAGTTGATAATCTTAAACATAACTTATTTAGTATAAGTCAATTATGTGATAAAAGTTATCTTATTAAATTTGATTTTTACAAATGCCTTATTGAGGATGCTATATCTAAGGAGGTAATGTTCATAGGGCGTCGAACTAAGGATGTTTAGATCATAAACATTGAATTTGAACTTGAAAGAGAGATAAAATGCCTATCAAGTATAAAAGTTGATTCTTGGCTATGGCATAGAAGATTAGGTAAGATAAAATGCCTATCAAGTATAAAAGTTGATTCTTGGCTATGGCATAGAAGATTAGGTCATGTTAGCATGGACTTACTTTCTAAAATCTCCAAAAATTACTTTGTAAAAGGTTTACCAAATATAAAATTTGAGAAAGATAAATTTGTGATGCTTGTCAATTTGGAAAACAAGTAAAGAATTCTTTTAAACTTAAACAATACTCTTCTACTACAAGACCTTTACAACTTCTCCACATGAATTTATTTAGACCATCTAGAACTGCTAGTTTAAGTGGAAAATATTATGTATTTTTTATTGTTGATAATTTTTCAAGATTTACTTGGATCATATTTTTAAATTTAAATGATGAAGCTTTAAATGCATTTAAACATTTTTGCAAAAGAGTTCAAAATGAAAAGGGATTCACTATTACCACAATTAGGAGTGATCACGGCGGAGAATTTGAAAATATTTCTTTTGATGAGTTTTGTAAATCAAATGGATATGAACATAATTTTTCGGCTCCTAGAACTACTCAACAAAATGGTGTAGTAGAAATGAAAAATCGAACATTGCAAGAAATGGCTCGGACTATGTTGAATGAAAATAATTTACCAAAATATTTTTGGGCCGAAGCCGTTAATATTTCGTGCTATATTTTGAATAGAATTTTAGTTAGTCGAAAGTAAACTAAAACTTCATATGAACTTTGAAAAAATAGAATTCCCAATATTGGATAATTTAAAGTCTTTGGTTGTAAATGCTTTATATTAAATACAAAATAAAATTTGGAAAAATTTAATTCAAAATCCGATATTGGAATTTTTCTTGGATATTCATCTACCAGTAAGGCTTATAGAGTTTTTAACAAAAGAACTTTAGTAGTTGAAGAATCCATGCATGTTATATTTGATGAAACTAACTCTCTTGAACATGAAAAAAACATTGATGATGAAGATTTAGAAATTCTGTTTGAACTTAGGTATTCATAATCAAAACAAAGAGAATCCAATATTGTGGAAAATCAACATGAGGAGGAAACAACCAAGCAACAAAATGAAGAAGAACCTCTTGAAGAACTTAACACCTCATCTTTACCTAAAGAATAGAGGTTTGTTCTTTCCCATCCAAAAGATCTCATCATCGGTGATCCATCTAAATGAGTAAGTACTAGAAACTCTTCTAAAAACTTTTATAACAATTGTGTTTTTCTTTCGCAAATTGGGCCAAAGAATTTTAAAGAAGTCGAGTTTGATGAATTTTGGATTCTAGCTATGCAAGATGAACTAAATCAATTTGAAAGAAATCATGTTTGGGATTTAGTTGCTAGACCAAGTTCGCAAACCGTAATTGGTACAAAATGGGTCTTTCAAAACAAACAAGATGAAAATGGTATAATTGTGCATAACAAAACTAGATTAGTGGCTCAAAGTTACAATCAAGAAGAAGGTATAGATTTTGAAGAAATATTTACACCGGTTGCTAGATTGCAGTCAATTCGCATGCTTCTTGCTTTTGCTTGTCATAAGAATTTCGCTCTTTTTCAAATGGACGTCAAAAGTGCATTCTTGAATGGAGTTATTCAAGAAGAAGTATTTGTTGAGCAACCGCCCGATTTCACTCATTTACACCGATTGCTATATTGGAGTCAATTCGCATGCTTCTTGCTTTTGCTTGTCATAAGAATTTCACTCTTTTTCAAATGGACGTCAAAAGTGCATTCTTGAATGGAGTTATTCAAGAAGAAGTATTTGTTGTTTCAAAAATCATAAATACCTGGACAAAATTTTTAAACTTAGAAAAACTCTTTACGGAAGCAAGCTCCTAGAGCTTGGTATGAAAGATTAAGCAAATTTCTTTTATCAACTAGCTTTTTAATGGATAAAGCGAATACTACACTCTTTATAAAAACCAAAAAGGATGATATGATTATTGTTCAAATTTATGTTGATGATATCATTTTGGGTGCTACTAATATTACCCTATGTGAAGAATTTTCTAAGTGTATGAGTAGGAATTTGAGATGAGTATGATGAGTGAACTCAAGTTTTTTCTTGGACTCCAAATCAAACAAACTAATGATAGAATATTCATTAGTCAAACCAAGTATAACTTGGATATGCTCAAAAAGTTTGAAATTGAAGAATTGAAGCCAATGAATACCCCAATGAGTTCATCGATCAAATTAGATAAAGATGATCAAGGTACTCCCATTGATATAACCAAATATCGAGGTATGATTGGATCTCTTCTTTATTTAACTGCTAGTAAGCCCAATATTATGTTTAATGTATACTTATGTGCTAGATATCAATCTAATCCTAAGAATTCTCATCTTAATGCCGTGAAACGCATTTTTCGTTATCTTAGTGGAACTAGATCCTTAGGTCTTTGGTATTCCAAAGAAACTCATATTGATTTACTTAGCTATTCGAATGTTGATTGGGCCAGTTGCACAATTGATCGTAATAGTACTAGCGGAACTTGTCATTTTTTAAGCTTTGCCTTAGTATCATGGTTTAGTAAGAAACAAAATTCCGTTGCTTTATCAACCGCCGAAGCCGAATATATATTGGCCACTAGTTATTGTGCTCAAATCCTAAAATGATTATCACCTATCATTTGAAAATGTGCCTATCATGTGTGATAACACTAGTGCCTTCAATTTATCTAAAAATCCCGTTTTGCATTCTTGAACCAAACACATTGATATTAGACATCATTTCCTACGGGATCATGCACAAAAGGGAGATATAACTTTAGAGTTTGTAAATATGGAAAAGCAATTGGCCGATATTCTCACAAAACTGTTAGCACTTGAAAGATTTTCTTATATTCGACGAAGTCAATGCATAATTGACGAATGTGAAGTATGTGGCTAACTCTTAATGGATGCTATAATTAATTGAAATTCAAGCAATAAATGTGGTTTAACAATCTTTGCCAAGAACCAAATTGATAAGCCTTGTGAAATTTCAGTAAAACCACCTAAATGGACGACCTTTTCCTCGTCCAGTTACTCGTCTATTTGACCAGGGATTTTTGTGAAAATTAAGAGGTTTTTAAACGGACGACCGTTCCACAAAAAGGATGACCGTTTAATCGTCCGTCAGATCGTCAATAACGATTGACCGTTTCAGCGAAAATCAGGCTTTTAAGTCTGAATTTTTTCAAATTTCTCAAACTCCTCTTCGTGCAAACTCACGTTTTTCTCTCCAACTCCTTCTCCATTCTTCAAATCATCACCAAATCCCTAAGATTTCCACTCAAAATCAAAAACCCATATCATTTCCATTCTCAAATCCAAAAAATTCCAAATTTTTACCAACGAAATCATCATTTTCTCACACAATCCTCCAAAACCCTAGCTTCCTATAATCCGGTTTCCTCACAATGCCTCGAGTAAAAATGGCTAGTAAGCGTCCAATGAGGAAAAGAAGACCTTCTCCATCCTCCGAAGAAGAGGCTCCTCCGAAAAATTGAATTGATAAATGCACAATCCTCATTGGTAAGAATGTCGATCTCGAATCCTTTACATATGAAGCCCCCTCATTTCATATAGAAGACTATTTTGTTGCCATAGGTTGGGTTTCTATTATCACACTAGATAAAAAAACATACCCCAACATCATGAAAGATTTCAATAGGAATATGATTTATTCTCTAGGGTCGGGTATCACTTGCATGGTTAGAAACAAGAGAATCAAAATTACTCGAGACCTTATTCGTTCCATTCTCAAAATTGAGGACTGTGACATACGTCTTTTTAGTTCAAAAACAATTCCTTATCTTGAAGGGTATAATCCCGTTGAAGCATGTTGTCATGTCACCGAGAAACACTTCGAGGCTCCCGCACGACTTAGTACCAATCAACTCACACTATCATGTAGTGTCTTGCATAATATCATCTCCCACATTATCGTACCTAGGAAAGGTCACCTAGATGAAGTCAATCATTTCGACCTTTTCCTTATTGACTCAATCCTTGTTGGGCGAAAAGTGGATTTTTCATACATTATGCTCAATCATATGAACACGATTCATCGCGGTCATAGACCTATGGCCTTACCTTATGGGATGATTCTTACTAAAATCTTCCAACACTTAGAAGTCTCTTTCCGTGATGAAGTCGTACTTAATCCAAAACCCACCGACACTATCAATAATCTTACTCTTAAACGCGTGAGAATTTTTAAAGAAGATGGACAATGGGTGGCGAAAACTAAAGGGTTTGATGACGAGTCGGGTCCTTCTACTTTGCCTTTTGAGGGTGGTGAGGAAATGAACGATGACGAAGATGTTCCTCTCCCGTCTCATCCTAGACCGAGCTCACATAGACCATCATCTTCCACCTCGGGCTTCAATGAGGACCATTACAATCTTCTCAATGGCCAGATTGACTCGCTTACTACTATCGTGAATGACTTACACAACACGGTGACTAGCCTACAACGTACGATTGGATGTTTACAAAACTCTGTGGAAAATCTACAACAAACAGTAGACGGTATAACATCATTGCTACAACATGTGCTAGCTTCACATCAAGCACTTCAAACCCTCATCGACACGGTGTTTCCTCCGCCTCCTCCACCTGCGAACTAGTGCCTCTAGTTTTAGTTTATGTGTTTTTGGAACTAATTTTTATTTATGCCTATTTTTGTTTGAACTATGAATGTTGTTACATTTTAGTTTCTATATTTTTGGAACTAGTTTTAATTGATGTCTATTCTTGTTGGAACTATGATAAATAGTGTGATCAATTAAATGGAAAATAATACTATGTTACAAATTTACCAAACCATGCTCACTTGAAAAAAAAAGGAAGAATATATATGCTATCTTTTACCTTATTATTTGTTATATTCTCAACCACACATCATATTGTTTATCATAATCAAAAAGAGGAAAATTGTTGACCTATTGTTAACTTTAAACTTAAATATTTTGATTATAACAAACAAACTAGTAATGTTTACTAATGATTTATTTTCAAGTAATATTCAAAGCGCTACAAATCGAACTCTCAAGCATGTCAATATCAAAGTCAATCAATACAAAAGTTCAAGAAATTCAAGATTTGAAGTTCAAGATCGAAGAATAGATTTTTAGATAAAATTGTAAAGGTACTAATTCTTTGATTTTTAGCATTAACTGGATAAAAGCTCAAAAATAATTTTATGTACAAAAACAATGTTGATATCACTTGCATAAAATATTTTTATCAAAGTCAGCACAAATCAAATTTTCAAGACTTTTCAAAAAATAAAAACAGTCATCTGTTCTGAGGAAACGGACGACCGTCTTGCGTGAACCGGTCGACTGTTTGGACCAATAGGTCGACTGTTTGTCTGTCATTTTTTAAAAAGTATCCGTTCTGACTTTTGCTGTTCCAACAGCTACCTCTGACCATCCGACTTATAGGTCGACCGTTTGGTCGTCCGTTTTGGCAGAAATATGTGAAAATTTATCTCTATAAATATCTCTTCATTTATTATCATTGAAGACACTTACAAGACCATTAAAAGAGAGAATTACATTGAGAAAATTCATTCAAGTTTCATTGTATTTATTTCTTAAAAATCATTCATTGAAAAACTTTGATTGATCAAATCAACTTTTGAATCATCATCATCATCAAAGTTTATTTCTAATACTTGAGCTTTTCATTTATTGATATTCATTGAAGTATTAGTCTCTCTTAGTACTAAACGTGTATCTATGATTAATCAAGAGAGAAATACAATCCCAAATCTACTTCTTTATATCATTGGGTCATATTGAGGTCCCTTTAAAGCTCAATATTGTATAAGAATCGGTGCTCCTTGTTTGTAAGTCACCGAAAATATTGTAGGAGTTTTGATTGCACCATAAGTCAATCAAGATAGTGGAAAATCCATGCTCGTGATGGAGAGCTTGGTAACGGGGGACGTAGATCATTGGTTGGATCAAACCTCCATAAAAATATCGTTTGCACTCTCTCTACCCTTTCATTTACTTACATTATGCTCATATTTTTAATTACTTAATTTATATTTCTTAAATTTCTTATTTTGAGATTATTCTATGAAAAAATTTGTAAAAACCAATTCACCCCCTCTTGGTTAGTTATTTTTGGGCTATCATTCCATAGCTTAGGGTTTTACTCAAGCAAGAGGCTCCAATTGTTAGTTGTTTGACCATTTCTTTTGATTTTTCTAATTCATCAAGAAGATTCACAATTTGATCGTCCTTCTCTTTTAAGAAATTGGTTAGAGTATCATTTGTAGAATCAACTGCTGTATTATCATCTTCTAAAAATTCCATCATGACATGAATAGAAAAAATCTTCTTTTGTTCGTCTTTTAATTTTTTATTCACACTGATGCAATTAGGACACACAGTTTGGTTCTTCAGATGTTGTAGTCAAAGAATCAGAACCTGCAGTCAATTTTTGCATGGAGTCAATACCATAATGTAAGTTTACAATGAGAGACGTTACCTGATCATCAGTAGTTCTGTCGTCCTCATCTGAGTCTGAATTCTTTTTATCATCTTCATTTCAAGTAATATTCATAGCCTTCTTGATATGAGATTTTTTTAGAGTATTTGCACATTCATAAGCAATGTGTCCAAAGCCCTCACACTCATGGCATTGAATTTGATTTTCAGATCCATATATGTAGTGAGGTTTTGTTTTGTCTTGTTTGGAAATCTCTTCTTTTGTTGGAGTGAGGTATTCAAGTTTTTGCCTTTCTGATTTTCGTTTAAAAAATTTTTAAATTGTTTGGTGAGTATGGCCCTGTTTTCATCAGTTTCACTCTCCTCACCATCAATATCTTCTTCATCTTTTTTAATTTTGAAGGCAATACCAGATCCATTTTCTTTCTTCCTCATTTGTAGATGTAGTTCATATGTCATCAATGATCCCACCAATTCTTCAACCTTCATTTTCTCAATCTCATTACTTTCTTCAATGGCAGTTACTTTGGGGTAAAAACGGTCAAGCAAGGATATGAGAATTTTCTTTACAATTTTACTCTCCAAGTATTTCTTTCCCAAGTTGTAAGCTGAATTGGTGATGTCACTGAGTTTTGCATAGAAGTCGTTGAATTGTTCATCCTCTCTCATGGTCAGTTGTTCAAAATCGAGAGTAAGAATTTGAAGCTTAGATGACTTGACAATAGAGGTTCCTTCGTGAGCAATCTGTAAAATATCCCACGCTTCTTTAGCAACCTGACAAGTAGAAATCAAACGAAATTGATTAAAATCTACAAACGAGAATATGGCATTTAAAGCTTTGGAATTTGAATTAGTATAATTAAAATCAGCTGTAGCCCACTCGTCTGCCTTTTTCTCTCTTTCTACACTATATTCAATAATGGTGAGAGTTTTATAGCCATGGACAACAGAGTGCCAAGCTTTTTCATCAAGGGATTGGATATAAACTTAAATCCTAATTTTCCAATAGGCATAATTAATACCATCTAAAACTGATGGGTTTAACGAAGCTCCATCCATATCTACGTTTCTTTGAATCGTACTTTAAAAAGTGAACCCACTCTGATACTAATTGAAACTTCTAAAATCTAGATTAATTAAATTAATAATAATTTTAATCTTAATTAAACTAGCAATGGACAACGCAGTCAGAACTGACGAGTGACAATGATAACAGTTCTGACTCGCACAACAATATTCGTTTACCTAAGCTTGTTAAGTGTGGAATTTAAAGAATTACATACGAACACAAGATGTAACGTGGTAAATTTTGAAAGGAACATCCATGGGCCCCTATGTCATGGGTAAAAATAATCTACTAATAATCTTGATTAAAAATACAATAGTATCCAATTTTTGTAATTTTACAAAATTAACAAAATAACAATCAAAAGAAAACAGATCAACTCCTTTTGATATTTCTTCTTCTAACTTGTTGATGAAGTGGAATCAAACCCACCGATCTTGACTTTATCGCCACTTTCCTAATGTACTCGACTGCAACCACCACTTGGATTAAGAACTCCGTTCTTAACTTCACGTCAAGTAGATTAATCAAGATATGGAATTGTTCGTTGATCACCAATTTGTTTTTTATTCTTCAATGAGTTTGAAAAAACCTTTTTGCTTTGAAACTATAATCAATGAAGCATCGAGTCTTGTTTTTCACAAGGAATCCGGCCGGTTTGTGCTTGGAGAAACAAGAAACAAAATTGTATTTCAAAGCTTTAATTTTGTATTGATTTGTACTCTTACTTATAGTTAAAGTAGTAATCAAATTAGGAATTATTTCTTACCTAAAAATCTGCAACAAGAATGGTAAGACAATTAGTAGGAAAGAATATATAGAAAGATATTCTAGATTTGTAAACGGAAAAAATTTAGGAAACTCAAGATCATCTTTAAATAAATATAAGAAAATATCATTTAACCAACAGAAAAAAGAGGTTAATAATATTCATGTGATCAGAATATATCGTGTATGGAAATAAAATAAAAATACAACTTTACTGATCTGAAAAATTAATCTGCGTATCAACGCAGTCAGTCAGAACTGTCATTATCCAGACTAGTCATAATAAAAATGTTAACATGTTCTTTTAACATTAAAAATCAGTTATATTAATTAAGAGAGCCAATATAAAAAGATAAAAAAATATAACACATATTTTTCCAAAAATCTAGCATTGGAGACGAAACAATTGGCCGGTCCAAACGATGGTCATGCAACCATTGAAATACTTGATGATCTTTTGGTAAAGGAGTTAGGAGATTCAGTTGCGGCAATCGTAAATATCTCATATCTTTCTTTTTCATATAATGTGAATGACCCATTATATCTACAAAGAAATGTCATTCTTGCTCGAACTCTTGATGTTGTTGAATCAGTCAATGAATACATGATCTCTCTTAATCAAACTGAGAGAAAGACGTACTTACGTTCTAATGCAACTTGCAGATCAGATTTCAACATTGATTTATTATCAGATATTCATACTCCAGAATTTTTGAATGGTATTAGATGTTCCGGGGTGCCTAATCATGAGCTGAAGTTGAAGGTTGGTATTCCCATTATGTTATTGAGAAATATCGATCATTATGCTGGGCTGTATAATGGGACTAGATTGGTTATTACAAAGCTTGAAAATCATGTTTTGGAGGCAAAAGTTATCTCGAGTCACAATGCAGGGAACAAAGTTTTCATTACAAGAATGACTTTAACTCTGTCGGATCCAATATTGCTTTTTAAACTCCAACAAACACAGTATCTGTTAATTGTCACATACGCTATGACTATCAATAAGAATCATGGTCAATCTCTTTCTCACGTGGGATTATATCTGAAAAAATCAATTTTTAGTCATGGACAACTTTATGTTGCATTGTCTAGAGTTACAAATCGTACGGGATTGAAGATATTAATTTTTGATAGAGATGGAGAGTCAACCAATTCGACCACAAACATGATTTTCAAATAGGTGTTTCAAAATCTGGATTAGCTATGTTGTTTTTTTCAATATCAATGAATAATCAAATATTATTTATATAATTTTTTTTTATTTGAATATAATAAATAAATAATATACTCTTAAAATCTTTTAAAACCACTACCATAAAAAACAAATATCGTGTTAATATATTAATAATAACAATAAAAATAAAAATAAAAATAGATGCGTAACATTTGGATTTTATATTCAAATTAAGTAATCAGTCAAAAAAATCATAGCCAACTGATAGAGACATCATGTCATGCACCCTTAACAGTAATAAATGTCACTTGTTATTGTAACATTGGAGCTTGAGTTGGGTAGATTAGTTGGGTGATTCAGTTGGGTCCTATAAGGTTTCTTATTTTAATGACTAAGATTTGATTAGTTGGGTCGTTAATAGTATAGAACAGTGCTATGTAACATCAATCTACGTGTAACACAGTTTAAATTATTCGTATGAATTTCAAACTAACATATCATAAAACGTTAAATAATCCATTGTAGGCTTCTGATACACATTCTTTTATTGATCCATTGAATTCCAATGTCCATCAAACACAAACTTAAACATAGAGCACAAACTTAAACTTCTTACAGAATCATCACAACCTCTGTCAAGTATTGAACTGGAAACGTAAATTTAGCACCAAAAATAATTGTGCACTACGACTTCGCACCAATCTACCATGGAATACGTACCATTTCCATGGAAAATAGAAATTGGCATGCTCGATCTAGGCACCCTACTCTTGCATCTTTCTTGTAGAAAAGTATGGCTGTAGTATGTTGATCTGTTGATCATGCTATCTTCTAATTTAAAGGGCAAAAATAAATGGTCTCAAAGATTGTAACTTATGTTGGGATGTAAATCAGTGAGCATGCAGAAATCCTTTGCCCTCCAAATAAGATACAACTTTCCCCGCCATCTCATTAGGCGTCGGGCAAACTCCATCTTTCTGTTGTATCTCAATCTGAAACGAACAGGAACGAACTTTGTTACATTTCTTTTTAAATAAAAGAAATCATAAAACGGAAGGAGAGGTGTAATTAATTTTGTTTATGATTTGAAAATCAAAAGTGCGTATGTCATATTTGCTTAAATACACACAATTTAAAGTTAAATACACACCTCACAATTTAAAGGCGGTTCATAAGGATCATCTATTCCAGTAAAACCTGAAACACAACAACAAAGGAGATTTGAATATTACGTCCAAGTAATTAAGTAGGAGAAAATGCTCTAATTTTCATCGAGGTTTCAGCTTAAATTTTAGAAATTTACTCAAGAACAAGCAGTCGAGATTAGTTTCTCAGACTGACAAAAGATGGACACCTTTGATCTTTCCTGCTCGTGCAAGCTTGTAAAGACCTTTGGGATCTCTTCCTTCGCACAATTCTAGAGGCATGTTTAAGAATACCTGAAAATTATATATGTAATTACAGGTCAACTCAGTTCATAACTGAGGATACTTGAGAATTATTTGAAATCGTGAAGACTTGCCTCAACAAAATTTGCATCGGGTAGCAAAGCTCGACAAGCATTACGGTCCTTTCGATAAGGAGATATCAGACTAGCGATGCAAATTAACCCAGCATCAGCAAAGAGCTTTGCAACTTCCCCTAAATGGATGAGAAAGAAAAAAGATCGCAGAAGAATTTCTAAATCCTCAAACAGGACAATCGTGCAAACTACTATACCTCATAGTCCAAAGTGTTGAAAATAAATGAGACTTCTCTCTTACAATCATATAAATGTATTAACCATATTCCAATAAGCTTTAAACAAAATTCAATAATTTTAAGGTAAACACAGGCAACAACCAGATTTCAAATTAAGAAAATCAAAACGCCAATTATGACCTAATACTAGCCGTTACCCTATATATTGCTAAGTGGGAAGACTTCAAGAGAGAAATTTAGCACCAAAAAGGAACGATGAGGAAATTTTTGTCTTTTTCCACGTAACATCATGTGGTAATTATAATGTTTAGCTGAAGATACCAAATGAAATATTTGTCACAGTACATTTGATAGAGGAATGAGCTTCAGGTCACAAGCTTGTGTTTCTTGAAGTGTTGCAATTAGTGACAATATATTTTGATGAAGAAGTGAACAAGTCTCTATTTGTGAAAAATCCATTATGGTTACTGGAACACAGTCTTTATTACTAAGTACTTTAAACATCCATTAATGAATGACATTGCTCAGTTTTACAACTGTGCAGCATTCCAATGCTAAACATCATTTTTACTTTTTTCTCTAGGGGATCAACAGCTAAAACGCTATGGGTTCATATTATGATATAGTAAGGTCTGGTCTCAGGAGAGGCAAAATTTAGGAGAATGAAGAGTGGGTATTGGAATGAAATTAGAATACAGTCTCATTTGATATGAAAATATGTCAAAGAAGAAACCTAGAAGAACAATGTCTCAAACAAGAGAAAATGAATAGGGGACCCAAGAGAAAAATTGGGGAGAAAATTTTAACTATTGCTTCTTTTCCGTACCTTCCTCAGCGTGTAAACATAGTGAATCATTTTTCTGCAGAAAGGAATAGGTTTACTTACCGACCCTGCGTATGTTTTCTGTCCTATCTTCTGGTGAGAAACCGAGATTCTTGTTAAGACCATGCCTAAGGTTGTCTCCATCAAGAACATAGGAAAGATTTCCCCTGGAGTGCAATTCTCTGCCCAGTGAGCATGCAAGTGTGCTTTTTCCTGCACAGTTTTAAAAAAGACATTTCACAAAGAGTTAACACTCGTTGTGATAATAGAGCAGCTAATATCTGCAGAATGTGGACCACAGTTAGGCAGCAGTTTATAATGATACACAAAGGGCTGGTCAAGCAAAACTTTATATACTTATTCATGAATTAAAATTATGGTACAATTAGACGAGAAGTCAGGAGGTCAACCCAATTAGTGGACAATTCACTTCATTTTAAAGTAGCTACGAGGACAAGATGAAGTCCAAGAAAATGTTAGTTTATAGTTTTCAAAAAGACATTGCACAAGAGACACAAAAGGAAGGGGGAAAAATCTAGAACAAAACCACACTAATTGAAGCTAGGAGGAAAAGATAAAGTAAAACAGAAATTCCGTTTAGATGTTGACCTGATCCACTGAGACCAGTGATCCACACAACACATCCCTGCTGATTAAGCAGCTTTTGCCTGTCCACCTTCCCGACAGGACATTCGTGCCAGAAGATGTTAGTTGAATTTCCCACAATAGACATTATTAGAAAAACTCCTGTTTCCTGTTCAGAAATAGTCATTCAGTTATCTCATCAACTCAATAATAAAGTCGTCCTACGGTTCTCCAAGTTAAAACTTCTAAAGGAAAGGCAGTGTGTTTGCAGTTAAATGGATCACTATTTGCTCATAGGGTGGAAACAAGATCTCAACTTTGTAAACAAAGACATTGGTGAATTGGCCAAAAAGTTATAAGTAATTGGTATTGAATAAAAGATAAATGAATGAAGTTGTTTGTAGTTCATCAACTCCCTAACCAAAACAATAAAATCCAACTAAATAAACACACCATACAGAGATATCGCCCTTAAATGAGCAATAAGTGAAACTAAAATCAAATTTTCCCAAAGCTGTGTTTCTGCAACATGGAATTGGAGGCTTGGAAATGGAATTCATGAAAATCCAATTCAAATTGAAATGGAATCATATCTATTTTCCATTCAAAGGACACAATTCCATTCATGTAAACAGAATGGAAATTCGATAGCAATATATCTAGCAACTGATTTCACTTGTCTAATTACCATAATTTCGTTCATAAAAACAGAGACCAACAGTATGCTCTGGGACGAAATAGAGGAACCCAGTTCCAAAATATATTCAAGAAATCTAAAAAGGGTCATTAAATGAAACCACGAGCATTTTTTAAAATATTAAAATGGAAAACTATTCTACGACTAGCAATTCATTTTTTTTAAACCGACCAAATTTTATCCAATACACCTAGACACAACCCGCATTATCTTAACCATAACAAACACACAATCAAGAAAAATCCCAGGAAAAAAACAAAGATATGATGTAAATCAAATGGAAGCTAATCTACAGTAAGGAAAAAGACAGATCAAATACCTGGGAGTGAGGGGGTATGGAGGGAGGAAGAAACAACAATAAAATTGTGGGAAAGGGAATCTGGAATATTTAGTGTATTGGGAGCGGTTGAATGTGGACGTAATTGGTGATGTTAGGGGTATATCAATTAATGCATATTCAAACATTACTCTCACTCTCTCTCTCTCTTCCAGCCGTGAACTTTTCAAGATTTGGGTTCCACTACCGACGGGATCTGCGTTGACTGTGAAGCCTCTACAACCCCAAGGCCCCAACGCTTGTTTATTATTTAATATTAAATGCTCCACACACGCGTGAATGTATGGTGGTGTTAAGTTATTTTTTAAGTACTTATAAGTTATAAGAAAGGAAATTGGTCAAAAACGTCTCTAACGTATGGATCCAGTGCGCAAATTATCATTACCTTTCAAATTTTGACAATTACATCACTTACCTATCCATGTAGTGCCCAAATCATCCTTGTGAACAGAATCCATCCAATATTCCGTTAAATCTTTGAGATTTTAGAGCAAATGGTCCCTAACTTTTGTCCTTATGGTGGAATTGGTCACTAACGTTTATGTTTTGACAAACAAGTTTCTAACATATGTGTTTTAGTGTTAAATTGGTCCTTATGGAATAAAAAAGACAAATATACTCTTAGTTTAATTAGAAGAAATTGTATGTGGATTCCTAATCATTACAAAATGTGTAAATAGGTCCAATACTTTTATTTTTTATTAAAAAAACTAATTAGTATTTTTTTTTTGAATTAACACTTTAGTAATAAACATGCCAAATAAATTTATTATTTTTATTATTAAGTAATAAAGAGAAATCATTATGAGAAATCATTTTTCTCCCTCTTTACTTATAAATTTTTTTCTCCATCTTTACTTTAAAAATTAAGTTAAATAAATAACAAAATAACGTATATAATTTTATGACATTGAACTAATCTTATTACATTTTTATTTAACATAAAAATACTAATAAAAATTAATTTACACATTATGTGTTTTATTTTTGAATGAAAATAAAACGATAAATTAAAATATAAAGAATATAGTTGGATTTCTAATAATTGTAGTTAATAAACATATAACTCAATTAAATAAAAGTATTTGAACATCAAGTTTGTGACAAAGTTATTTTTTTTATATAACAATAAAATAAAAGTTTTAATTTTAAATCATATATTTATTACTTCATAATAAAAATAATAATTTTATTTGACATTTTTTATTACTAAAGTGTTAATTTAAACAAAATTCATTAGTTTTCTTTAATTTTTTTATGAAAAATAAAAGTATTGGACTTATTTGCACATTTTGTAATGATTAGGAATCCTCATACAATTTCTTTTAATTAAAACTAAGGGTATATTTGTCTTTTTAATCCCATAAGGACCAATTTCGGATTAAAACACATAGGTTAGGGACTTATTTGCCAAAACATAAACGTTAGGAACCAATTTCACACTAAGAACAAATGTTATGGACCATTTGCGCCAAAATTCAAAAGGTTTAACAGAATATTGGATGGATTCCGTTCAAAAAGATGATTTGGGCACTATATAGATAGGTAAGGGATGTAATTGCTAAAATTTGAAAGGTAATGATAATTTGCGCACCGGGTCTATACATTATGAACGTTTTTGGCCCATTTCCCTTATAAGAAATAATTTTATTCGTCATCATAGGTGATTATTACCTGTCTATATAGCAACTTCATTGACATTAAATGATAGATCTATTGAAATGTAAGGGTATGAAATTCATTTTATTAGACTTATCATTTAATGTCAAATAGACAAGTAATTATCAATAATGGTGATAAATAGTATTAGTTAATTGTAAGTCATATAGGGAATATAAATAATAATTGGTAGTTACCTACGAAATCTGTAAATAAAAAATATAGTATTTGACTAATTTGATCAGTTTAAATTATAATTTAAACATATACAAACAACATACTAACCGCGTACCCAATGGGACTGTGGATTCTATTAAATAGTGTGTCATATCATCCTCAAAATGCTTACGTAAAAAAAATGGAGGATGTCTAACAAACTACACATCCTCCATTTAATTTTTTATATTTACTCCGTCTAAAAAAGATGTGCTTGTTTTTTTTTTCTATGTCTCAAATTATAGATCACTTTCTTTATTGAGAATATAATTGATTTCTTAATTCTATAATATGCCTCTATTTAATGTGTCTTGTTATAAACAAAATATGAACTAGTTTTAATATGGGTAATAATATTAATATTAATGTATATTAGGAAAACTTAATTAAATTTATTGTTATAACTATAATAACTATATATTTTTGTTTTGTGTAAAAATATAAGGTGGTGTTCTCTTTGCGTTTGAGTTTTGTGTTTTGAGTTTTGAATTCATTTTGTGTTTTGAGTGTTTGTTTTGAGATTTTTGAAAATGCGTTTTTTTAGGAATTTTTAAAAATTGTTTTTGAAAACAGAAAACTCGAAAACGCATTTACTTGAAAATTTTTAGAAATTTGAATTTGGAATTAAAAACAATTTAAATTTAGAATTAAAAACATTAATTTATGGAACTAAAAATATTTAAAAACAATTAAAAATATTTAATTATAGAATTAAAAACATTTTAAAACCATTAAAAAGAATTAAAAACATTAATTTATGGAATTAAAAACATTTAAAACATTTAAAAACAATTAAAAATATTTAATTATGGAATTAAAACATTTAAAAATAATTAAAAACATTTAATTATAGAATTTAAAATATTTAAAAACCATTAAAAAGAATTAAAACCATTTAAAAACCATTAAAAAGAATTAAAAACATTTAAAAACAATTAAAAATATTTAATTATGGAATTAAAACATTTAAAAATAATTAAAAACATTTAATTATAGAATTTAAAATATTTAAAAACCATTAAAAAGAATTAAAACTATTTTAAAACCATTAAAAAGAATTAAAAACATTTAAAAACAATTAAAAATATTTAATTATGGAATTAAAACATTTAAAAACAATTAAAAACATTTAATTATAGAATTTAAAATATTTAAAAACCATTAAAAAGAATTAAAAACATTTTAAAACCATTAAATAGAATTAAAAATATTTTAAAACCATTAAATAGAATTAAGAACATTTTCAAAATATGGAAAGGAGAAGAGAATCGAACCCAGGACCTCATGCTTACAAAATAGCGCTCCTGACCACTTTGGACAGCAATCGCGTATTGTTGAAAAAAACGCAGACAATGATTAAATGATGATTATTTTGACCAGCCAAAATGAAAAAAAAAAAAAAAAAAAAAAAAAAAACAGGGCGGAAGCAAGATTCGAACCCGGGACCTCCACGGCCAAAACGCGCCTTTTGGCCGTTTTGGAAAACACCCGAATTTTGTTAAGAAAATGCAAAACGACATTTTTATCATTTTGTGTTTCCTTTGTAAATTTTGAAGTGTTTTCAAAAATGCATTTTTTAAAACGGCAAAAAGAACACGTTTTGATTATTTTCAAAAACATAAAATAGAAAATGGGTTGAAAACACCAAAGAGAACAGGGCCTAAGTAATTCTATCTTTTTGGGGACGTATATATTAATTTATCAACATTATTTTTCTTGTACATGTAGACTACAATTTTTTCAATTCACAATCTCATTGGAGATTTACTTTTCTATACCCTCATTTACTTGTCACGTGTACAAAAATCAACATTATTACATTGAAGATGCTCCCAATTTTTTAAACTCGAGAAGAGCATCATCGATTGATAAGGGTGGCAATCGGCTAAGCTGCGCGTAGTTACTCAAGTTCAGTTTGAATCGTCAAGCTTGGCTTATTGGTTCATGAATGGAGCCTAGACCGATGCATTGACCAAGAGTCCAGACCTATCCCATGTAAGACTAGGTTGAGTTATGCCACGAAGCTCTCAATTTTCTTTTTTTAAAATAAGATTAGAATTTACAAAAATTTATATATAAAAAAAGAAAAGAAAAGAATTATGATGTTAAAAAGGGCACGGGCTCACCCTTAGGGCTAGCATGTGAAACCCGTGAATCCAAGATACCAAATTTGATTCGACTCGCTATGCTGAAAATTGAATTTCGCTCAATTTTAGACTCGCTTAAATGCGAGCCTAAGCTACTCATCAGTCTAGCTCTCACGAGTCGACCTGCCAAACCGACAAGTAGCCTAGGTCCATTGCCCCACTAATCCAGTGGGGATGGGGGTGAGAAAATTTTGTAGGTTATATATATAACAAAGTTACAATTATAATTATATTTTCATCATTCAATAAAAATAAAAACTTAAGTTACAAAAATTTGTACTTGAATTAACATGTCACAAGTATGCAAATTGGTTCCAACAGTTCTGTAGGAACCTGCAAACAAAGGCTTGAAGGTCTAATTTCGAAACCTCTTTGATGCTCAAGTTAATGAAAAATTAAAAAAAAAATGAAATTTTTATGTGCTAAAAAGTCACGAAAGAATGTGTACCTAGAAAGTAACATCTATCAATTAATACTCGATAAATCAATAACTTCTATTAAACAATAATTTTTTTGGTCCCTACTTAGATTAATCATTAATATGTTAAATTAATAATTTCTATAAATTATTAAGATAATATTTTTCAGAAAACCCTTACCTATCTTTGTGGTCTATTCATATCACAAACTAATAACTTGTGAAAATTACAAATATAATTTACTATGATATTTTATTAAAATATGACTATTGTTTCTTCTTCTTTTTTTTATTTTATTTAAATTTAGTTGGATCTCGTCTTTAATTTGTCTTATTGCATCTAGATGTTCTGGGATTGTGCCATTTAACAAGACTAAATTTTTTCTAAGTCAACCAAAAGATAATCCAATGATGGTTTGAATGTATTTAGTATTGTACTTTGAATAACTTTTAAGTAAAAAATTTCAAAAACTCATTGTTGTAATTCTTTTTGAGTGCATGTAGGATGTTCTTTATACTTGCATAATACTTTACGCATGTCATCTGTCATAATTGATTTTTGAATACCTTTTAGATAGAAAGTGAATGTAATTATGACATATAATAAGACTTTGTATTTGTTAATATAAAAATTAATTTTAATTTAATTCGTTGAAAATATTTAATTAATTTGATACAATTACAATGAGTATTATTTAATTAAGTACATAAGTATAATGAATTTATTTTTTTGGTTAATCTAATCGCATATTTAGTGGATTAATTCATATTAATAGATTGGTAAAATAAAATAAATTTTTAGTTGATTAATTAATAATTAATCAAGTCATTAATATCCCTTTTAATTAATAGAATTTATATGGTTCCAAGACTATTAATTTTTAAAAGTTATATTGTATATTTACGAAGAAAATATATTTGTTCAACAATGACTATTTGCTCCCATTCAAACTCATACCGGGACCGTTGAGATATTGTTATTAGGGTTGTGATTGATGAGATCTCCACTAAGCTCGTATTTGGTTAAGTATAAATTATAATTTATATTTATCAAATTAGTCAAATTTACTTTTTATCAATACATTTCGTAAAATTTATTCATCTTATAAACTCTTAAAAATAAATTTATAACCGTCAAACATCCACTAACTTGGACTACAATTCATGCACAATGCACCTTAAGATATTTCAATTTAAAGGGGTATGGTTTATAAATAAGAGCTTGTTTGATTTCACTTAAAATTTTATTAAAAAGTTGAAATTAAAGTTAATAATTAATTTTAGTCACTATTCTAAAAAACCCACCTAAGCGGAGTCTAGGCGTGAAGCGCGACTTCCACGTCTAGTCACGCATCATGTTTCACCTTCGCCTTACCCTTGTCTCGCTATCGCCTAGGCTCGAAAAACTTGAAATTCGGCGTCCACGCCTAGCAACGCTTTATACTTTTTAAAATATTGATTTTAACTACTCATTTTGTGGACTCACAACTTTTTATAATTTTTCAATTACATATTCAACTTTTATCAAATCTTTTTTTAAAAAAATTGATTTTAACCAAAAGCAAATACACTCTAAATATCAGGGCTTACCCATCATATGTAGACGAAGCCAATGTGAACTTTATTTTATTTTAGAGCGTATTATTGAAGTCTAACAATAAAATAATTTCTAAAAATTATTATTGACTTGCCCATTGTACTTTAGAAACAAGTTGTCAACAATGAGGACATGAAAATGATGAGATAAGGACATTGTAACATTTTCAAATTTAAAAATACTTTCTCTCTCTTGTTTATTTTCTTTTAGCTAATTCTCGTTTGATTGGTTATCTTTTCCTTTTCTTCGAATTAGTGGAAGGAATAGATGTTAAGGTAAGATATTATTTTATAAAGGAAATTTGTAGTTTTGGACCACAATTTTAGTAGTTTGTTACTAATCTATTTTTAACTAATTTTTATAGTATCAAACATTTTTAACTTTTGTAGTTTGTTGCAAATCACGTTCATATTGATAAATTTTGACGAATTTGCCATCCTCTTTAAATAAACAAAAAAAAAGACTAAAAACAACAACAAAAATGAAAGAAAATTGTAAATGAAGTCCCATAACTTTTAAAAAATACAAAATAACTTCTTCCTCCACCAACTCCACCTTATCCCACTCCAACTCATCCCATCATAGTCACAAGCTCTACACCACCGTCACCGCACCACAACCGCCGCCGCCGCCGCCACCACTACCACTACCACACTACTGCCACCACCACCTTCATACCACCAAACACCTACCTCCCACCAAGAAGAAAAAAAATTGAAACATAATTTGACCAACAAAGTTAAACTATACAATTAACAAAATCGAGAACATAAAATTTTCTCAGAAAAAACCAGCTTGTAGAATAAGGTAAAAACTAAGGCTACAATTGTCATGATGCTTAACAAAATTGAGATGATTAATTGAGGACAAAATCAAGATTTCATTGCAAAATGACTTTGTTGAGAATCCTAGCAGAACGGTGGCGCTGAAGAAAAATCATTGTGGAATCTTCCTCTGCAGCAATTAGTGCTTTTCTTCTTGATCGGAAGAAAACAGTTCCAATAGAAATAGCAATCAAGAAACAGTTAAACAAGAAAATTGTGGATAATATAGCAACACGATTGGGACTCTGCTGTTTGATTCTTGTTTGAGATGGAAAACAAATGAATGGTTTATTTGAGTCCGTTGCATTAAACACGCAGAATCCATTGCTGGCCCAAGCAAGATTTGTATACAGGACGTTTTTTTTGCTGTTTTCAGTTTTGCAAAATACCCAAAACTTAGGGCATGTTATCTTTGCCATTTTCAACTAATTTTTCGTTTTCTGTTTTTAAAAATAGTGAAAACGTGTTCTCTTTGCCATTTTGAAAATGCATTTTTCAAAACACAAAAAAAAAATTACAAAAGAAATAGAAAACAATGATTTCATCGTTTTGGACGTTTTCTTTACAAAACACAGGCATTTTCCAAAACACGTGTTTTGATGTTAGAGGTTCGCGTTTTGAGTTCGTGTTTCAGTTTTATTTGCAAATAAACTAGTTACACACGTATGAAACGAAGGAGTTCAGACTCTGACAATAATTGACATATTAATTGTTTTAAAATATTTTTAATTAATAATTGTTTTTAATTCTAAATAATTCCAAGTTTTTAATTGTTTTTAATTAATAATTATTTTTAATTCCAAGTAAGTCCGAATTTCTAAAAAATTTCAAGTAAATACATTTTCGAGTTTTCTGTTTTTAGAAACAATTTTCGAAAACACCAAAAAGAACATATTTTCAAAAATCTCTAAACAAACACTAAAAACACAAAACTCAAAATGAATTCAAAACTCAAAACACAAAATTCAAACGCAAAGAGAACACCGCCTTATTTACTATGTTCTTTTTGAAAATTTATGTTCGAAAACATTGTTAAATTTATAACACAAAACTCAAAACAAGTTTTTGGCATTTTGATTGTTTTAAGTGAAAACATGGAAAAAAAAACTCAAAGGAAAACAAAATTTATTTTAATAAAAATTTATTTAAACAAAAATTCTAAAAGTATAAAATTCTTAAAAACAAAAATTCTAGAAAATAAAATTTTAAATTTATAAAAAATTTAAATTTTTTAAATAAATAAAATTATAAAAAAATAGAAAATAAAATATAAAATTCTAAAAAAGACAAAATTAAAACAAAATTTATTTAAATAAAAATTCGTATAAACAAAAATTATAAAATTATAAAATTATAAAAAAAAAATGAAAATTCTACAAAAATGAAAATTCCAAATACTAAAAAATAATCCAAGCTCTTATTGGTTATTTAAATAAAAATATTAAAAATTAATTTAAATGAAAATTAATTAAAATTCTCAATCCACGTTATTAATTTTTATTTTTTTTATTTTGTTAATTTATTATTTATTTGTATTTTATTTTTGTAAAAAAAATATTGTAAGATTCACTAACTTTAAAATGTATTTATTATTTATCATATATTAGCATAAAATTGTTCTATTTTACTGAATAATTAAATTCATTGAATAAATTGATATAAAATAATTTTTCAAAATTCCAGATAAAACGTGTTTATCCACTTTTCTATTTTCAAAAGTAGTTTTTCAAAATGACAAACTAAACGCGTTTTTAACAATTTTAAAATAAACTATTAAAACAGAAAATTGAAAATAAATTTAAAACTCAAAAATGAAAGCTAATATGCGAATAGAACCATTCCTAGGAGTCTTGGTTTTCATCCCACTCTACTCCATTGCATTTTCTTGTGATTGATTTGAAGAAGAAGAGAGCAATGGAACTAGAGAATAAGGAGAAGAAGAAGCTATGGGGTGCCGTGGGATAGGGGAAGAAATTACTTTGTACTTTTTAAAAGTTATGGGACTTCATTTTCAATTTTTTATTTATTTATTTAAATAGAAGGACAAATCCGTCAAAATTTGTCAATATATACATGATTTGCGACAAACTGCAAAAGTTGGAGATGACAGATGCAATAAAAATTAGTTGATAGAATAGTAACAAATTGCAAATGTTGAAAACCAAAAATACAAATTTTTCTTTTATAAATTATAAGCAGTAAATCATACAAAATAAGAGCATAAAATAAATAAAATCAGTGAGTCTTATAAAATATATAGATAAAAATAATATTTGACCAACTTATAAGTTATTAAAAACGCAACCAAACATCTTAGTTAATGGCTTCTTTGACAAAGTAAAATGCAATATATTAAATTAAATAATGTAAAAAATAAAATATTATTCATCATAAAATCTATATTCTAAATCTCGTTTAATAATACATATCAATTTGCAAGATCACTACATATTGGACACGAGGTAATTGGATGCTCCATTGGCTTGAGATGGTAAAGTGCATATTTTGCTCCATTACTATTTAGTATATAAGATTAAATACTAATAAAAAATATTCCTAAATACATTATAGTTCAATAATAATTTCTAAATTTTCTTCAAACACTAACCATAGGGAACGTATCTAAAAGAAAAAATAATTTTGAGGTCCTCAATCTTCAAGACGATTTATTTCTCAACCTTTAAAATGTCAAAATTTCCAATTAGCTTTAACAACAAATTTGACTGTGCTAAAATTATTTTATAAATACTGTAAGTTGTAAATCATATAGAATGTATAGTTAAGAGCATCTTCAATGTTACTAAAAAATTTGTGTGGCAAGAGATAGAAAAAATGTGTGTGTGTGAGAGAAAGAGAGAGATAAATATACAAAATAGATAGACACAATTTAATAAAAAAATAGATAAAAGACTATCTAAAATTGGAGGACATTCTACAATAAATACTACCATATAAATTTTGTCCTCCTCACCTTATCTCCACATCAGCTAGACATTCAAAATAAAAGACAACATTGAACATGCTATAATAAAAATATCTCCAAAAGACTTTTTAAACATAAGATATTCTTTATTTTAGAAAGTTAACTTTTAAAATTATGCAAACTCTAAATTTGGATGACCAAACTCACTATTTATAATTAAATGTATTCCAAAAATTCTAATTTTCAATACTCTATATATTGACTAAATTAAATAGTATATATAAAATAAAATAGAAAAAAAATCATATAATATAATAAGAGAGAAGTGTGTAAAAATAATAAATACTTATTAAAAGAAGTAAAATAAAGTGTTAAACATAAAAAGACTATTAAAGTACTTCAAAAATTTTTCTAAATTTATATATACTCTCTAAAATACAAAATATGTTATTTATAAATAAAAAGTCTCTTGGTAATGTTCCAAGTGAGTACTAAGACATGTATCCTACAAAAATGTGTAAATAAAAAATATATTTAACCATTTTCATCAACTATAAACTTTCTCGGGGGAAGTAAAGGCAATGGCAGAATTATGTCCTTTTTCACAAACGGTAGAATAAATCATAATGGAAATCACAAGTCAATTGCATAAAATTAAGAGTACAAGGGCAGCTTCCACCAAAACCATGGCGTCTTAATATCCCAGCTGCAAATTCAAAATACATGGGTTCCCTCGGCAAGCTCGTGCCCGATTTAGGTCACAAGTTTGGCAACTTCTGTATTGTTCTTATCCCACGTCTCCTTTTTTTTTTTCCTCCCATTTTACAGAAGCTTAAAAGGTAGATTTTACAGGGGTAACAAAACATTATGTTTGGGATGGAAATAGAGCCAATTTGCCCAATGGAAAACTTCATCCGAGCCAGACAATCCCAGCTTTCAAAATTTTATCCCCATCATTTCAAAAAAAAAAAATACAATGTGCACACCTGTTTTAGCATACAGTACGACCATAACAAATCGACGCAATGTAGAGATTTTTTGACCACTTCTCCTGCAAATAGAAGAGTTGCTTTTATCAGTCAGCATTAATTCGACTAAAGGAATGGGGGAATGCAGAAGAAATGAAGAGGAAAGTAGGAAACAAACTACTAACTAGAAGAAGCATCTCTAACGCAAATTCAACCATTAATTCACAATTTTGACATGCGCATATATTCACACTTTAAACATATTACAGGCAAAGCACGAATCTTGTCTAAAAAAGAAGCCAACGAATGGGAGTGTAAAATGTCAAACAATAAAAGCTGCAGTTTTGCTCCAATTGATCAATTATTTAAAAGATTGCCTCCCATCACCAAGAGCTGTATATAAATAAGTAAATATGATAGAAACTAGGTACCTTTACATGGGTACTAGGGAAGGCAGATGTGCGGAGAGTCTCTTGAGTCTCATCCATCATTTTACGTCTTGGTATACTCAGTATGAAGGCTGCTTGATCAGCAGTAGCAGCCATGGACGTTATTCTATAGCCACTTTCCCATCGACGATGTATTCCCTCGCTTGGATACAGAAAATCAAGCTCTACAACCTAATAATGGACAAACCTTATAGTGAGTATAGATTATACTGTAAACATATGCAAAACTGGTAAGATGAGGATTTAAAAAAGATTGGTAAGATTGACTAGCATCTACTACATAATGAAGTCTTACCTGCTCAGAATACCCGGAATTTCTAGACATTACAACACCCCAGCGAGTGCCAGCAGTAGTCATTGATGTGACATGAAAACCTTCCTTCCACTTTTTATTAATCCACTTGAATGGAAAAGATTCACTTACTTTATATGACTGCTGGGTGTAAGGAGTTCCTAAATAATTGGGGAAAGCACAAACGAAAAAATTAATAATCACGCAAATAATATAGAAACCATTTCACCAATTGAGTGACACGATTGATTTGCATTCAACAAACTCTAGCGAGGGTAAACCAAGTAAATGTATCTGAACAAATAAAGGGGGGACACACACAAACACAAACCCCCAGACAGAACTTTCAACCAACCTTTAGACATAATAACTAGTGAACTTCCATTAGCTGCACCAGCAATTGAACTGATGTAATAGCTTTTTTCCCATTGTTCCATGATCCAATCCTGATAAAAACATGGGATACCATTAGGATAGACATCCTTCCAGAACAGGAAGAACAACAAGAAATTGAGACGTTGGTTAGTAGGAAAAACAACCTTATGAAGGAAGACAGATGAAAGCTCATACACCTGCGAAGTGAAACCTGTCCCCGCATCCATGATTAAGGCCCACAGATTTGCAGCCGATGCCACACAGCTAATATACAAACCATCTTCATTACCCTTCTCAACATGCTGTCGGAGCCTTGAGTCCGCAACATTGTAGTGATATCTGGGAATATAACCCAAAATAGATATTTAGCTTTCTTTTAAAACATTCTTAAAAGAGACATTCTTTCATTAGTCAATATTTATAACCCAAAGTTTCCCTTGTCTTCAAGATAGAAAATTCTCCCTTCGTTTTCATCATTTTGCTCACATCCTATGACAACTTAAACGAGTTTGGACACGAGTGAAAGTAAGAAATAGATTTATCAACTTGGCTTATGTTAACTTTGGTCGAATGGGCTTCCTTTAATAAGGGTATACTTGATATTTTTTAATTTATCAAGTAAAAAACAGAAGAAATTTTAAAACAAGGCACTTTATTTTTTTAAACTCTTGAAAAAGGACCATTTAAAAAATCACCCTAATTATTAAGTACAAACCCGAAGAAGCATGCATGCATGTAAAGCTGTACAAATACTCTGTGGCAACACAAAATAGAAAATAAAAAGGAAAATGCATCATATACATGCAGCTGGTTAAAATAGAAACCGTGCACATATATGATCCAAGTAAACATATGGAATTTCCAACCACATTCTTTTCCAAATCTTTTGCAATCCTTAAGAGTCAGTGCTTTCGCACTGAAAGTGCATGTGCATAGTTTATCCACAGAGGGTGGAAAGGAGCAACGAATGAAATTCCAGGTAAATTAGATTGACCAGTTCTATGACTTCAAAACCAGGCAGCTCCAACATCCCATGTTTCTTAAGGTGTGCTGCATGACAAATTTAATGATGGTGCACAGGCTCATTAATTAGGAGATGAATCTCTAGGAATCAGAATGGCAATAATCTACCAGCAAAACTAGGCAGATAACTCAGCTAGTCTTTATCTTCATTGCTTTTTACACACGGTAAAAACCCGAAAAAGCATGCATGCATGTAAAGCTGTACAAATACTCTGGCAACACAAAATAGAAAATAAAAAGGAAAATGCATCATATACATGCAGCTGGTTACAATAGAAACCGTGCACGTATATGATCCAAGTAAACATATGGAATTTCCAACCACATTCTTTTCCAAATCTTTTGCAATCCTTAAGAGTCAGTGCTTTCACACTGAAAGTGCATGTGCATAGTTTATCCACAGAGGGTGGAAAGGAGCAACGAATGAAATTCCAGGTAAATTAGATTGACCAGTTCTATGACTTCAAAACCAGGCAGCTCCAGCATCTCATGTTTCTTAAGGTGTGGCTGCATGACAAATTTAATGATGGTGCACAGGCTCATTAATTAGGAGATGAATCTCTAGGAATCAGAATGGCAATAATCTACCAGCAAAACTAGGCAGATAACTCAGCTAGTCTTTATCTTCATTGCTTTTTACACACGGTAAAAACCCAAAAAAGCATGCATGCATGTAAAGCTGTACAAATACTCTGGCAACACTAAATAGAAAATAAAAAGGAAAATGCATCATATACATGCAGCTGGTTACAATAGAAACCGTGCACATATATGATCCAAGTAAACATATGGAATTTCCAACCACATTCTTTTCCAAATCTTTTGCAATCCTTAAGAGTCAGTGCTTTCACACTGAAAGTGCATGTGCATAGTTTATCCACAAAGGGTGGAAAGGAGCAACGAATGAAATTCCAGGTAAATTAGATTGACCAGTTCTATGACTTCAAAACCAGGCAGCTCCAACATCTCATGTTTCTTAAGGTGTGGCTGCATGACAAATTTAATGATGGTGCACAGGCTCATTAATTAGGAGATGAATCTCTAGGAATCAGAATGGCAATAATCTACCAGCAAAACTAGGCAGATAACTCAGCTAGTCTTTATCTTCATTGCTTTTTACACACGGTAAAAACCCGAAAAAGCATGCATGCATGTAAAGCTGTACAAATACTCTGGCAACACAAAATAGAAAATAAAAAGGAAAATGCATCATATACATGCAGCTGGTTACAATAGAAACCGTGCACATATATGATCCAAGTAAACATATGGAATTTCCAACCACATTCTTTTCCAAATCTTTTGCAATCCTTAAGAGTCAGTGCTTTCACACTGAAAGTGCATGTGCATAGTTTATCCACAGAGGGTGGAAAGGAGCAACGAATGAAATTCCAGGTAAATTAGATTGACCAGTTCTATGACTTCAAAACCAGGCAGCTCCAACATCTCATGTTTCTTAAGGTGTGGCTGCATGACAAATTTAATGATGGTGCACAGGCTCATTAATTAGGAGATGAATCTCTAGGAATCAGAATGGCAATAATCTACCAGCAAAACTAGGCAGATAACTCAACAAGTCTTTATCTTCATTGCTTTTTACACACGGTAAAAACCCTGAGTACTTGATGGGAAAAATAAAGTTGAAATTTGAAGCACATATTTAAGCTCGTGTGCATTACCATAGCAACAAATATATCACAAATCCCATGCGCTTACAAAGCAAGACAAACATGTAGAAGCAGCTACTCACCTCTGTTTCATGGGGCGGCGAGCATTATACGCTGAAATCCACTGGGTAGCAGGACTACCAAGTCGTACTTTCTTCTTTGGTTGCTCCTCCTCTTCCAAATTAATAAGCAACCTCCCACGCTTCTGACCAACCTGCTTGTGCAACAGAATCCAAACAATTCAACATGTAAATTTTTTACGAACAGAGCATACCCTAATATAATGAATACTAGTATGTATAGTACGCGTATGCGTAACCTTGAGAGCTCCATCAATTCTAATTGGCCTCAGTGATATGCATGGTTCAATAAGACTTTCAAAAAGGGATATCAGCTTAGGATAATTTGGCTCCTCGTCAAACTTCATATTTGTAACCGCCTCAAGAAACTGTTTGAATGGAGCAGGGCAAAAGCAACACATCAACTCCGGCGAAGTAGCCATTTTCTTTTTACAGACCAGAAAACTCTTGTTGTCACCCTGTCATCATCCAAAATAAGAATGGTGGAACAATTAAATAAATTTCCTAAGCTGAGACAAGATACAAACAAGTTATTAACTCAGTGAGGCCGACTTACTTGGTATCCTTGCCACGGTAACCTTCCTTTGATGAGAAATATAAGTGTGTAGGCCAGTGACTCGAGATCGTCCCTCCTACTACCAGTACGACCCAAATGTGCATGCACACTTGCATACCTTATTGTGCCCCTGCAGATGGAGTTTATTAGTGTATATTCAACTGCTTTTATCCAGTACACAAGTTAATTCCACAAACCTGAATATATCTGGCCTCTGGTCATACTCAACATGCTGACCAGATGATGCATCTTTCCACCTAGATGCTGCACCAACAGTATATTAAGAAACAAATATCATAACATACAGGCCAAAGGGGGTAAAAAAGAAAAACAAGGAAACAAACTGGGGAAAAGAAAATGTGAATTGCAGAAATGGGTAAGAGCTATAGTGGGAAAAGAGTACAAATTTCTACAATTTGCTTTGCAACATGCCCGGAAGTTTATAGTTCAAGTATGGTGTAGTGACACAAGAGAGTCAGAAGGGCAGCATCATACCCAAACCAAGATCAATGAGATATAGCTTCTTCTCATCAGCAGTTCCAGGTTGACCGAGTAAAAAGTTCTCTGGCTTCACATCTCCATGCACAAACCTAGATGAGGGACACAGAGACATAACGGTAATTGTTGATTCAAGTGAAAGGTACAATTCGAAAACAAATGAAGCATTAAGATTCTAGAGATTATGATATCTAGGAAAATCAAGGATATGGTAGAGAAGCCTACCCCTTCATGTGAAGCTTTTCAAGAATTGATATAGCCTCCACAGCAATGCAAGCAACCATATTCGGAGACATCCTATTTCAGATGCTCATCATTAAAAACGAAATATATAGCATAAGGAAAACATGATGTGATTTGGGGATTCCGTACAGTAATAAGTGTGCATAAGTATGCTGTATTCATAAATGCATATACACACGCATACAAATGTGACACACACATACAGATACATGCATACATACCTATAAATGTACACATGTATGTATGTATGTACAGACAAGTGTGTGTGTGTGTGTGTGTGTGTGTTTGTGTTGCGTACACACATACAAATATGAGAGAGAGAGAGAGAGAGCTTACGACTGGCCGAGAGAATTCCAAACATCCCAAAGACTGGGTCCGAGCATGTCCATGACCTGAAACAAAATATTAATTAGACACGGCAATGAAAATTCTGACGCAAAAGGCAAAAATCAAAACTAACCAGGATGTAAAAATCTCCTTGACGACCCTTGTAGTGAACCCACGGGATCCCATAACATCCGTTCAAGGTGCTTTTCGATCAAAAAACAAAATAAGTCACATACACAGACATCAAGATTTTAAAAATTAAAAAGAAATTGATAGCCTCCTTAAATTAAGAAGACAGTGCTTACTTGTACACTTGCCACTCATATGGAGGGCCATAATTGCAACCTTTACTATTTCGGTGCTCAAACTTCAATGCCACCTATAAATGACAATCCTCCGTATCAGATGCATGAAAAAATAATTTTGCCAAATACCCAAATGCAATGAAAATATGCCTTACCTCAATTGCATCTGGCCCTGCTCTTTCGGAGCCACCACTGACTCTTCGGCCAACATAAACTTGGCCAAAACCACCCTTACCTAACTTCCTTTCTGTCTTATACACAGGAGAATTACCCACTTGTACCTGCACCAACAACATACAGAGAGTAATTATAGGCTCAAAGATTATCGAAGGGCAGTAGATTGAATCAAACAAATGCAGAATATTCAGAAAGTTCATCAAGGACAGTGTGCATCCATTCATGAGTGTAATTAAGATATTTCCAGAAAGAGAACTATTATAAAAGGGGGAAAAGAATGAGTAACAAGATACCCTCTCAGGCACGGGAGTTGTACTTGATTCTTCTTCAACTCCCACTATTTTGTCTGCACTCCCACCTTCCATGGCAATTTCCTTATCTGCAACGCCCTCTATTCTGTTAAAAGCTGGTTCCCCGGCCCCAAGGGCAACTGCTTGAGGAAGAACCTCACAAGGCGGTTCTGGGTCTAGATCTATCGGCCGAATTCCTCTGCCTCTACCAGTGGGCCTTGTGGGTGTTGCTGCAGAAGGCCCTTTAGCTACAGCCGCTGCATTCCCTCTACCTCTTCCTCTCCTCCTGGTTCTATTCTGAGCAGGTGCAAGAAAATTTTCTTCTTGATTAATGGGTTGAGGCGCAGGCTGGAGATCACCTAGCCGTTTTGATCTCCGTGCTCCGCTACGCAACTCTGGCATCGTCACCCATGCAAATCACATCCCACTCACTTCGGCACCTTCCATTCAGAATCTTCAATAACCCAAATAAGGACAACCAACAAAAGAATACTGAATAACAAAGGACAAGTTGATATTTGAAGTAGCTAAAAGCATAAAAGCACCAAAAAAGGTTTTTGAAGCATAAAAACTGGACGAGTAGAAACTAAAAGCAGTCACTGGAAAAGAACTAAACTTTAAATTATCATGAAACGTTAAGCTGACAAAGCTCAAACTTTTACATGGAAGAAAACGTAATTCTTATGATTAATAGGGAAAACTCATAAATTCCAAAAAAGAAGAAAAGCTACATTCGAGAAAAGCAATAAATATGTAACAGAGAGAAGTACTATTTTTAGCATCATTCACTAGCTTGGGTGTATATGCACATAGATTCTGTATTGTTTGGCTAAAAATCAGAAATTTTCCAACAAGTAACGCAAAAATCGAAATGTAGCTTAACCAACACAACCATGAAATCCATAAACAGCGAGGGGAAAGGTGGAAGAGAGGGAAAGAGACAGAGAGACTGCAATAACCCTATTTAATCTCAACTTGAATCAATTTTTTTCATGCATATATTAACAAAATCTGTAGACAAGTAAACATAAAAAAACACTAAATTTAACGAGATCATTAATTGAGGCAAAAAAATAAAGGAAACTAACATCATAACAACCATCTCATCAGAAGTAGTTTAATAAAAAATAAAAACCAAAAATTTGCACAAAAAAGAAGCAGCCACAGATCGTACCTGAAAACAGCAAAAACAGGAGGATCGGATATAGAACCCCGAAAAATCAACTTAAAAATTAAACTGGATCGACCGATCAATCACAGATCTCCAGGATACTACCTATGACATTTTCACCTTAACAAAATAATAAAAATCTTATCTGAAACTCTCTCTTTAAATTTTTTTTGTAACGGATGCTGGAATTCGGAGGTAAAGAATTGATAAAGGGGAATGAATGTTAGCCCTTTAGGTCAAATTTTGGAAGAGATTTTTTTTTTCTTGTTCATTTATTTTTTTATTTTAATTTTTTGTGGGGGATTGTGTGATATATCTGTGTGTGTTTTGCTTTGCTTTGCTATTCCTTGTTTGTGTGTCTATGGATGTATGTTAGTGTGTATCGTATTGGTGTGTCTATGTCTTTTTTTCTTTTTTATTGTTTTTGTGAATAATAATAAATCAAGCCATACATTTGATGGCCATATAAAAAGTCGACTAAAATCCATTCTCGAGTTGGTGATAGTCATAACAAACTAATTGAATAGCACGTAAAGTACAGTCTTATGTAAAAATTTATTTTGATAGTGCAAGATTTGATAATATTTCAATTTGGAATATGAAAATTTTTTAATTGTCGAAATTAATCTATAAGTACAAATAATATTCTATAAAAATCTTTTATATCTTTTTTTTAATACAATTTTGATCGTACATAGAACAAATGATATAAGATTTTATGTTAATAAGAACTGAAAGAATATTTTAATAATGTATTGTATTAGTATAGAATTTTTTCTATATAAACTATTTTTAACCTATAAATAAAGTGTTTCTATTTATGATCAATAGACAAAAAAAGTAATATTTTTTTTTTCTATTTATATATGCATTTTATTTGTATTCAATTTGTAATTGTTTATATTGTATCAAAATTAAAGTATCTTAGTGAAATATTATATTGACGCTTACTGGTGAGCTCCAAAAAAGAAAATGTCGTGTTCTTTTCTACATATTTCAATTTTTGTTTGCAGATTTTGCAAAACTGGTGAAATAGCATCCATCCTCAAAGGGATGCTGACGCTCTATATCTCTAAAGCCTATTTTGAAAGTATAAAATTGAGGCCACAATTCAAATCAACAACTAGATATTCTTTGATTTTCAGCACATAGAATTTCAGGTGCAGATTTGTAGCATACTGAAATTACAGAGGCAGTTTTGACAAATGAATAAGAACTTGGTTGGCAATTGGAATGAGGTCTCAACTAAACTGGACATAATTAATCACTTCGAGAGCCGTCAAATCGAAGTGGGACCCAACCTACATTTTGTAATAGAAGATCTCGTGACTAGCATCTCAAAGAAATCATCGTTAAGACACATTATCGTTAATAAACTAAGGAAATGTATTAGTTTGAGGTTGCACAATTAATGTAAAGTTGTCCAACCAACAAAATCAAGCACATAAGATTTATGAGCGACGGTAGCATGTTACAAGTTTAGTATTAATGCACAACCCTTTTATCCACGAACAATAGACTATGCACGGGATATACTTGGTAATGTATGACTTAGGGACTTTCTAGTTGGCTTGGACAATACCTTAACTTGATCCCCAACAACCTAGATTATAATTCAGATGACGAGCCATATAAGCATGTCATGTGATGAATGATGTCTAGGATTGGGATGATATCACATGAGATTTAGTACATTGTGGTTTAGTTGAGTTTTCTTGAACTCTCCCTTTTTTGAAATGAGTAAGT
The DNA here is from genome assembly GCA_030279155.1 of Forsythia viridissima. NCBI lineage: Eukaryota > Viridiplantae > Streptophyta > Magnoliopsida > Lamiales > Oleaceae > Forsythia > Forsythia viridissima. The sequence continues at coordinate 21,956,116 of CM059040.1, forward strand.
TTATTATTTAGTATTCTTTAACTCGAATTCAGACTAAGTCTCTTCTTAAATCTCTACGTTATTTATTATGTAATTAATAAAATTAGCCACCATGTATAATAAAGACTCAATTGTTCGATCTTTTCAAAAAACTTTGAAAAGATTACATTCTAAAGAAGAACAAAAAATTCTTTGAAGAGAATTTTATTCTGTTCTCTTTGAGTGGCCTATATCAAAACTTTTAATAAAAAATCAACCATTTACAATACACATAGTAAATAAAAAATTTGGAAAACTTCCTCAGGGAATACTTTCGAATATGTTCATCCTCCCCTTGAAGAAATTTGTATTCAAAATAGAGATGTCAAAGTTATTGCCTCTCCTCTTAAACAAATTTGTGATAAAGGAAAAAACGATAACAATAAAAGAAAAAACCCAACAATAAAAGATATTAAAAATATCCAACAACAAAACAATTATACAAACATTCTGCTTCATTCAGTTGCAACTCAATTAAACCAAATTGATCAGCCAGTTAAAATCGAGCAAAATGAACCTAAGGAAAAGGGAAAAGAGAAAATTTTAAGTAAAAATACCCTCTTTAAACCTAATAAAGAAAAAGGTTCAATTTAGAACAAATCCCTCAGAGATCCTTAATAAAATTGCCAAACAACTCAAAGGAAATGAATTAACCAGTAGAATCAATGTTATTAACTCTATTGATGAAATTCAAGAACTATTCAAAGAATTAAAAATTAACAAACTCAAACAAGAAACTTATGGAACCTATAATCTCTCTCATTTCTATCTAAAGCCAACTTTTGTTGACATGTTCAGCGAAGAGCTAAGACACCCTTAAAAACTTTACTCCGGATTAGAAATCATATAATGGAATATTGATGGTATGACTGAACAACAAATTCTTCAGTTAATTGGAGAAATGTCAATGGCCACTAGCGCTTATACCACTAGAGGAAATACTGACAAAATTGCTATTACAAACTTAACTTGTGGTTTCACTGGTCAATTAAAAGATTGGTTAAATAACTATCTTTCTCAAGAAGACCGTGATAAAATTCTTAAAGCTGTCAAAAATGAAGGAGATAACCCCTCCGATCCTAGTAAACAAGATGTTGTTTACACTCTTTTGTTTACATTAATCAAACATTTCGTAGGTGAGCCTTCAACCTTTGTTGAAATGTCTTCTGAACTTTTAATGAACCTTACATGCCCAAAATTACAAGATTTTAGATGGTATAAAGACATTTTTCTTCAAAAGGTTATAATTCGTGATTACTGCAATTCAGCCTTATGGAAAGAAAGGTTCATCGCAAGCCTTCCTAAGCTTCTTGCAGAAAAAGTTGGAGAAGCCATCAAAATTGATTATTCAATGTCACCATATGAAGATCTCACATATGGACAACTCATTGGATTTACCAATAAAGAAGGACTATCTCTTTACAATGATTTAAAACTCAAAGCAAAGTTTAAGTCTGATAGAATGGAAGGAAGGAAAGAACTTGGATCTTTCTGTGAACAATATGGATATGAACGTATCCATCCACCTTCTAGAAGCCACAAAAAACAAAAATATTATAAAAACAAAAAATTCTTTAAGAAAAATTATACCCCATATTACTACAAGAAACAAAGAAATCATAATAAAAAAAGATTCCATAAGTATAACAAATATAAAAGGAAAAGAGACGACTTTAAAAAAGACAAATCTACCAAAGACCATCCTATTCGTGATCCTTCAAACATCACTTGATGGAAATGTCAAAAGAATGGACATTATGCTAACAAGTGTCCTTTAAGAAGAAAGATCAATAATCTTCAAATTGATAACGAAATAAAAGCTCAGCTTTTAAATCTTATCAATTCTTCGGACTCTTCAGAATCTGAAGACATCATCTATAATTTACAGAAAGAGTCTGATTATAGCTACGATTCTTCTTATTCTCAATCCTCCAGTTCCAAAAAGATCTACAATTGCAAAGATAATTGTATTTGTGAAACAAATTCTATCAAGTTAACTTCGGAAAAGAAGTTAATTCAAGAGATCATTGATCAAATTCAAGATCCCGATCTTAAACAAAAATTCGCCCATCTCATTGAACTAGAGGAAGAAAAACCTCCTCAGATTAATTATAATCTCAAAGATATTTTTGAAAGATTTAAAAAACCCAATAAACTTTCCTATAGTCAAGATTTACATAGTGAAGTTAATCAAATGAAAGTTTCAAATATCCCAACTTGAAAAACAGCTTTTTGATCTCAAGTTTGAAATCTCTATCATCAAAGCTTACTCTCCTTCTCTTGATAAAGGAAAAGCTAAGCCCTCTCCATCTTCTAGTTCTTCTAGTTTTTCTTCTGAAGACGAAAGAACTTCTCAAATACCTTTCCAAGTTCAAAGTCCACTTGACGAAGAACAATCAATGAATGTAATCAGTCAAATACGTTTACAAAAATGGTACACTAATGCGACAATAATAATCAATAAAGAATTTAAAATCAAAACCCGAGTTCTCTTAGACTCAGGAGCACATCAAAATTGTATTAGAGAAGGCCCCGTTCCTACCAAATATTTTGAGAAAACCATCGAAAACCTTTATGGTGCAAGTGGTAAAAGCCTCAATATCAATTACAAAATGACAAAAGCTCATGTTTGTAATGGAAATATCTGTTTCAAAAGTAGTTTCTACCTCGTCAAAGATTTGAACCAAGAAGTTATTCTTGGAACTCCATTCTTAGTTCAATTATATCCGATTACCGTTACTGAGAAAGGATTGAAATCAAAGTATCTCAATCAAGAGATATTCTTTGAATTCACTAATACTCCTACAATTAGAGATATCAATTTGATCAAAGAACATTATATTACAAAGATAATCAATAATATTAACCTCAAAAAACAACATATAAAACATTTAAAAAAAGATATCAAGTTTTCAAGGGTTTTAGAGCAGTTAGAAAACAAATAAATAAAAAATCAAATTGCTAATATTGATAAGGCTATTAGAAATGAAATTTGCTCTACCATACCTAATGACTCTTGGAATATGAAGAAACACGTTGTTACCCTTCCTTATATTTTCAATTTTAGTGAAAAACAAATACAAACTAAAGCAAGACCAATCCAAATGAACAGAGAGCTCTTAGATTATTGTACTAAAGAAATCAATGATCTCCTAGCAAAAAGACTAATTAGGCCTAGTAAATCTCCATGGAGTTGTGCTGCCTTCTATGCCAATAATCAGGGAGAAATTGAGAGAGGAGCTCCTAGACTTGTCATCAATTATAAGCCTCTCAACCAAGTACTCCAATGGATTATATACCCAATGCCTCAGAAGAAATATCTTCTTAATCGTCTTCTCAATGCTGTTATTTTCTCGAAATTTGATCTCAAATCAGTTTTTTGGCAGATTCAAATTGATAAAAAAGACAAGTATAAAACAGCATTTAATGTTCCTTTTGGCCAGTATGAATGGAATGTCATGCCATGCGATCTCAAAAATGCTCCTTCTGAGTTTTAAAAAATTATGAATGATATCTTCAATCCTTACAAACTAAAGGCGGGAAAAAGTATTTCATTACCTTCATTAACGATTGCACTCGGTACTGTTATGTTTATTTATTAATAAGCAAAGATGAGGCTTTGGAAATGTTTAAACATTATAAGAATGAAATTGAAAATCAACTTAGCAAAACAATAAAAATTGTTCGAAGTGATAAAGGTAGAGAATATGGAGCGCCGTTTGAAGAATTTTGTTCTGAACAAGGCATTATTCATCAAACAACGACTCTTTACTCACCTCAATCTAATGGTATTGAGAAACAAAAGAACCGCATGTTCAAAAAAATAATGAATGCTATGTTGATTAGTTCTGGTCTAACCCAGAATTTGTGGGGGGAATATATCTTCTCGGCAAATCACATTCTTAATAAAATACCACAAAAAGTAAATGATGAAACACCTTACGAGTTATGGAAAGGTCACAAACCTTCATATAAATACTTAAAAAGTGTGGGGGTGTTTGGCAAAGGTAGAAGTGCCAAAACCTAAACAAATAAAAATAGGACTGAAAACTGTAGATTGCATATTTATTGGATATGCTCATAACAGTAGTGCATATCGCTTCTTTGTGCATAAGTCTGAGATTACTGATATACATAAAGATACGATCATTGAATCAAGGAATGCAAGCTTCTTCGAAGATGTCTTTCCTCATAAAAATAAAATTGATGTAAGTTCAACAAAACGAACTTATGATACTACAAATGATGATGAAGATGAAGAATAACCCAGACGCAGTAAAAGAGCTAGAAAGTCTACGTCCTTTGGTTTAGAATTTCTATTGCACATGATCGAAAATGAACCTAAGACATTCAGTGAAGCAATGTCAACACCAGAGGCTCCTTTTTGGAAAGAAGCTATCAATACTGAAATTGAATCAATAATGCAAAATCACACTTGGGAGTTGGTTGATCTCCTATCTGGAAATAAACCTCTAGGTTGCAAGTGGATTTTCAAGAAAAAGTTAAAATCGGATGGATCTATTGATAAATACAAGGCTCGTTTAGTAGCAAAATGATATAGACAAAAATAATGTCTTGATTTCTTTGATACTTACTCGCCAGTAACGAGGATTACTTCGATAAGAATCCTTATTGCAATTGCTGCGATACACAATCTCGAAATTCATCAAATAGATGTTAAAACATCATTTCTAAACGGTGAGTTAGAAGAAGAATTATACATGGACCAACCTGAAAGATTTATTACTCATGGACAAGAGAAAAATATTTGCAGACTCGTTAAGTCCTTATATGGTAATAAACATGCACCAAAGCAATGGCACCAAAAGTTTGACAAAACAATGTTGTCAAATGGATTTAAAATTAACGAGTGTGACAAATATGTGTATAATAAAAGTACACCAACAGCATATATCTTAGTATGTCTATATATGGATGATATGCTAATTCTAGGTAGCAATCATGATATTATCGTGTCTACTAAGAAAATGCTAACAAAATATTCTGACATGAAGGACATGGGTGTAGCAGATGTAATTCTTGGAATTAAAATTTTTAAAACACCAGATGGCCTTGTTCTTTCACAGTCTCATTATGTTGAGTCTGTGCTAAAGAGATTTAGAGTATTTGATGAAAGTCCAGTCAAAATTCTGGTAGACACGAGTCTACACTTAGCCAAAAATAGAAGTGAACCTATACATCAATTAAGATATTCTTAGATTATTGGAAGTCTGATGTATCTAATAAACTGCACACGTCCAGATATTGCGTTCGCAGTTAATAAATTGAATAGGTTCACATGTAATCCAAGCAATGATCACTAGAAGGCATTGAATAGAGTACTTCAATATTTGAAACATACTTTGAAATTTGGATTACATTATATGAGATATCCAGCAGTATTAGAAGGATCTTGTGATGCAATTGGATATCTGATATGAAAGATTCTAAATCTACAAGTGGCTACGTATTTATACTTGGTGGTGCGACTGTGTCCTGGAAATCCTCAAAGCAAACTTGCATAGATCGATCAACAATAGAATCGGAGTTTATAGCATTAGATAAAGCTGGAGAAGAGGCAAAATGGCTTCGTAACTTCTTAGAGGATATTCTGTGTTGGCCTAAGCCGGAACCTGCAATTAGCATTCACTACGACAATCAGTCGGCTATTGCAAGGGCACAAAATTGCATGTATAATGGTAAGTCTAAACATATACGTCGTAGACATAAAGCAGTTAATCTCAAATGGTATTATCTCAATTGATTATGTGAAATCAAATGAGAATCTCGCGGATCTGCTTACAAAAGGCCTACCAAGAGATCAAATATATTCTCTATCAAAGAAAATGGGATTAAAGCCTCATATGCATGAATCTTAACGATGGTAACCCAACCTTGTTGACTGGAGATCCCAAGATCTTGGTTCAATAAAACGACTAAGTTATTAAGACTCAGTTAAGCACTTATCCATTCTTTTATAAAAGTGCTGTCTGCAGAATGTAAAATGTTAAGTTATAACTTTTAATAATTCCTATAGCTTGGATAAACCAAGTGGAGTATAGCAGAATACTCTTAATAGGAAATCACCTATATAAGTGTGAAGTGAGGCCGCTTCCATGAGAATTTGAGGCTTAAATTCTCCAGAGCACTGATGAATCCCAAGAATTGTTCAGGGCCAAAATGAACACAACTATGAGAACCAAAGAATTGATAGAAAGGTTATTGTGTGGATACTGTTGTTTTGGTTTACATTAACAGTTCGACAGTTCAAGACGTCAAGTTCACTGACTAGCTAAGTAAACTCGATAGTATTCTACTAAGGCAGGTTCAAAACCAAAAGCTACATTTCCTGATGCAATAAGCATTTCGCTCATACTTTCTGAATCCAGTATGCATAACATTTAGCATAGTCGTGATAAATTCCATCATGTGGGGATTGTTGGAAATGGACCACTTTGGCATAATAATTGGGTGGGACCCAAGTTTCGATTGGTCAAAGTAAATGTTCGATTAAATTCTATGTTTCGAATAGATGAACGTAGTATATTTAATTGTATAAAACCATTCTATTATGAATGAGAAATTATAGTTGAAAGTTGGGCTATAAATGAGGAATAAAATAGGAAATAATTGAAAAATGTTTTATCCCACATAGGTTGGAAATTAAATCCTGAACCACTTAATAAACTCCAAATTTGGATATGGGCCCCATGGGGCACCGCAAGTCTTTAGAGGGGAGAGGACGTAGGCATGCTCATAATCGAACAAAGTCTACATGCGCGAGTGCTGCTGCCCCCGTCCGTCCGACTGGCTCGGCTCGGCACGGCACGAGTTCGGGCTTGGGTCGTGGACCGTGGTCGGGGCTTGGGCTTGGGTCGGGCCTATGTCAATATTAATTTTTTGGATAAAATTTATTTAAATTTATTTAAATTTATCTAATTAAAAATTTTCCTCCTAAAGAAACAGTTTAATTTCAACCGTGCGTTAAGTAGGCATGAATGGTGAGTGGAGAGCTGCTTGGGAAAACTGCTCAACCGCCACCTCCATCATCTAATTAAACTGCCACCTCCATCATCTATTTAAATGGGTCCTCAGACTTTCAGTCAGATACAGAATTAAGCATACATTTTCATTTTCTTTCTTTTTTCTGTTCAAACTTCAGAGGTACTTTCCAAGTTCTGGTTCGTTGTTCTTGCAGTAGAAGTGCTGCTTCTGCAAGTGTTCGATCGTTGTATCTTGGGAGACGCTTTACCACATACCGTAAGCACCGTGTGACGGGTAAAAATGTCTTAAAGACAGAAAGCTTGGTTCTCGCCTCGATCATCCTTCTTTCAGATTCTGTTCTGATTTATGTGCTTTGCCTTCATTTCTCACTGCTTACATATTGTAACTCTAAATTCTGCATGTTTCAATTCAGATAATCAGCATGTCATTTTTTTGGAATTTTTATGCCTAAGAAATAACAAATAGTCCAATCATTTTCTTCAGTAACATTTCTCCTAACATCCTCACAAAATTTGCATGCACACTTGCGGCTGTGCCAATTACCAGGAGGGAGCATCTGCAGTGAGAGAAAAAAAAGTGTAAAATGGGCAAAAAGGCCCATTTGCTTGGGAACCAAAAATTTGTTTCAATTTGTCGAGAATCTCGACAAAATTGGAGGAAAAAAAGTCTGAAATTGCGGCTGTGTTGAACGTCAAAAGGGTGCGTTTTGGACGAAAGTTGAACAATGAAAAAATTTAAGACTCTTATATTATTGTAGAGAAAGATATAGATATAGATATCATCTATAGATATGTTATATATATTAAAGTAATCATACATTATGTGTAGAGCTGGCAAATGGACTGTGTCGGGTCGGCCTGCCAGAGTAATACCACACTTGATGTTGGCCCGGCCCAGCCCAGCCTAGCCTAGCCCATTGGGCCAACTTGGTCTTAATTTTATTTTATTTTCTTTTTTTATAATTTTTTTTATACAATCTAATACATTGCATCAAATACAATCTTAGATAAATTTAGACAATATATATTTTAAAATTTTTAAAGAGATTAATTTATAAAATTGGGACTCACATGTATTAGTCAATAGATAAACATCAATTTTCTTACAAAATAATAATATTTTTTTGGTTAATTGTAAACTATTTATTGACACATTTTTCTAAAACTTAAATAGTCAAAGCATGCTAGTCTTATTGCTATGAGATATAAGCATGTTTGGCTTAAATTAAAAATTTACTTATAAGTAAATTTAAAATAAATAATTTACTTGTCACACCAAACATAATTTAGATTGAAACTTGAATTAAACTAAATTTTAATTAAATCTAAACAATTTTATATTGGAACTTGGGATTCTTGGACTAATGTTTCAAAAAAAAAAATTTAAATTGGAGATTTGGGCTTAGGCCATTTTGGATTGATTTTATTTGGATTATATATTATGACTATTTACAAAATGAGTAGTTAGTGTAAAAATAAAATAAAATTACGGGCCAGTCCGACTAGCCCAGCTGGACCATATAGGCCCAGTTTTGTTTAGGCCAGGGCCAGCCCAACCGAAAATATGGCTTATATGGGCCAGGCCAGTTTTGCCACCTCTAATTATGTGCATAATTTAAATAAATAAATTTTATATAATATGATATACATGAAAATAATTGTGCCATAATAATTTAATTAAAATATTAATTTTAAGAGATTTAGTAATATATTAAAATAAACATTATTTATGAAAGTGAAAATTGTGAAATATATATGAAATAATTAATGTTTATATAATTTTTTTATAATTATGCTATCGAAAATGTTGACAATACTTTTCATATTGATGATTAAATAGTCAACTTTTTACTAAAAGTTCTTCTGAAAAAACCTTTACTAGCAAAAACTTTATGACAAAAAAACTACTCACAACAATCATACCAAACAGATTCTTAGATTGTTCAACTTAACTATATGTTTTATCAATTAACTCACAACAACCGTGACCTAACACCCATTGCCACACTTCTTTATTACTATGCCTTTTTTTAATTACAATGCTAAGCTCGATACCTCGTCCTATCAATGAAAGGATTGTTGAAACGAGGGTACAACCACGAATTCATAAATATATGAAAAGATTATTATAATAATTTTTTAATTTTGTTTAGATTATTTTTAGATAAAATAGCATATTTGGTCTCTAACTTTTTAAAAACATAAGGGATATACCTTAATCTTTAAAAATAGCACTGGTCATCTCCAACGTTTAAGCAAATAATCATAATAGGTTTAATGACAAAATTCGTCCATTTTCCCCACTATCTTACTCATGTGGAGTTCACTAGTTGTTTGACACAAAATTAAACGCTTGAAATCACATGGGTAAAATCAGCAATTCACTAAAAGCGCTTAAAATTCAAATAAAAATAAAAATCATTAAAAAAAATAATAACTTTGTCTTCCCCACCCACCCTAAACCCTACCACCAATGAGCTCCTTTTCCATCGACCATCTCAATTCTACTGGACAATCAATGAGTACAAATTTGAAAACAATGACAATGTTGTAGATATATGTCTACACACTTTTGCAACTTTTCAATTTTTCCCTTTTTTCAAATTTGGGTTCCGCCAATACCGTCCAACATCATTTTTCAGATCTGCAATATTTATAGGTGATAAGTGTAATTTTACATTTATTTATGTCCGTTAATTTGTACAATTGTTGGTCAATTGCTCGGGTATTTATTTAGTTTCTCCCTTGTTTTTATTATTGTAGGATACAAGCCGAATTATAAAGGAAAGCACAAATTGAATGATTTAGAGAATGAAAGATATAGTGAGGGCTGGAGCGAAGATAGGAAGTCAAAGAGTTAAGAAGAAAAAAAGAGAGGTCAAATCGAAATTCAAAAATATGTTAAGAGGAACCAAGTTTGAGGCCACTTATGGCGTCCGCGAAAGAAGTGACTAAACACTGCCTCTTGCGTATAGTCGCACCATAACCCGGTGGCCACACATGAAGGGGCAATATTTCTGCCTCTTCCTTGTGGTCACCAGGTTATGGCATGGTTGCGCCAGATAGGCTCTTGTGTGCGATTTTTATTTGTAAATTTTTCTCTCCAAAAACAATTTGGACTGTTTGGCTCAAATTCCTATGTCACCAAACATAAGCATATAAATACTTCTCTTGCCACAAATAAAGGAGATTTTTTTTTTTTGGGAGATACTCAATTAGAAAAGAACAAGAAATATACAAGGAAGACAAAGCTAGAAAATTGAAGGTAGACAAAGGCTAAAATAGGGTTTCAATAGGAAAATCTAAGTAATGGACAGGCTCCAAGTGTTATCTTTATTTCTATTTTTAATTTGCTCAATCTTGTGATGTATTTCTTAAATCCTTGTAATTTTTGTTGCTCTTTTATTATGAGCTAAACTCATATTTGTTGGGATGATTGGTGTAGCTTAAGTTTAGTCTAATTAATTTTAATATTGGCATTTAAATTAAGTGTTGCTCATTTTTATGTTGCTCTTGTTATGTGCTTTATGCCTATCATTTATTTGATCACTAAATAGTTTGTTGCAATTTTTGTATACTTTTTGAGAGGATTGGTGTATATTTTAGACCGGGTAGCAAGTACCCTAGGTTCTTCTAGAAAATAGAGATATAATCTTAACCATAGGCGACTCTTAAGCAATTCTCACTAAAAAATTTGTGATTGTTGAAATTTTAATCGACATAGAGATAAAATAGATTAATACATGAAATTTGGATTAATTTAAAGCTCGAGAGAGGTTATTAACTAATTTAGGATAATCGGGTCTATCATCAGAAAATGGGAAGGACATTAATTTGTTGATTGCAATATTAATTAGATGATGGTTAATTGAAATCATGAACCCCAATGTCGTAATCACATAAGGTTTCTCTGAATATCAATTTTACTTGTTTTTAGTCTCGTTTAATTGCAATTCATTTTGGTAAACAATTAATGTGTGTGTTACAAGGCAATTGAATCAAACTTTTTGCTTAAATCACATAAGCATAAGTAAATCAATCATCGTGGGTTCGACACTCTTTATTACTATATTACTTGTCCACGACTTGCATACTTGCGGGATTTCATTCGTAGGCGCACAAATTTTTGGTGCTGTTGTCAAAGATTGTTCTTTTACTTGTATTAAATTTTTTAATCTAGTTAATTGAATTTTATTTTCTCTTTTTATTTTATTGCAGAAATTTTTGTTTAGTTTATGCAACAAGAAGAAGTTTTGGACCTTCTTTCATTTGGTCCCGAACACGAGAGAACATATAGAAAAAGAATCAAAGAAATGAAAGAAAAAGAGCAACAACAAAGACAACATGGCAACATGGATGATAACAAAAGATGAAATGACGTGATTGCTGAGGTGGATGAATACGATATGCCATTGGGGGCTTTCATGACCCACCTGTAACTCAAAGTCAATCGAGTATTGTCTATCTTCCATTCGAGCATCCAAATTTTCAATTAAAGTCGGATGTGATCAATCTTTTCAAATGGCATCTTCAATTTTATAAAATGACGAACGAGAACCTATATACTTACATCTCGTAGTTTTTGGAGATGTGTAGTAATTTTGTATATCCAGACATCTCATAGGAGGCTATTCACTTGAGGTTATTTCTACACACTCTTTGAGATGGTCTCGTAAATAGTTAGATGCCTATCATGCAGAAGCATTACTACATCGAATGATCTTTCTCAAAAGTTCACAACATGGTACTTTCCTCCAGCAAAGTTGGCGAAGTTAAAACATGAGATATTTTTATTTCCTTAACTCGACTCAGAATGTTTTTATGAAGCATGAGAGATGTTCAATGACATGTTGTAGAAATGTCCGAACCATGGATAAAAAAGCCATTGCAAATTAATATTTTAATCTTTGGTTGAATCCTTATAGCCGAATAGTGGTTGATTTGGCCTCAAATATAGCTATAACCAAAAAATTGGCGAATAAGGGATATGATCTATTTGAGATGATGTCAACACATAACTCTATATGGACAGCTAATCAGATGACATAAAAGAGAGCTGCAGGGATCATGAAATTGATGTGTATTTGGCTTTATTCACAAAAATTGATGTTTTGACTAAGAAAACATAGGAAATTTCTACTCAACAAACGGCTTAGGCAGTTTGTGTGCCGTTTCCAATTTTTGAAGTGTGTGGAGAGGGACACAATATTGGAGATTGCCAAGTGCTCAAGATGGCATCAGAGTCAAGTGAGCAAGTAAATTATGCTCAAAACTTCAACCGTTAACAATGCAATCCTTACTCCAACACTTATGATCCAGGTTTGAAAAATCATCCAAACTTTTCTTGGGCCAACAATCAAAGCCAAGGAAAGCCACAAGGTTTCCAACATCTTCATCCCAACAAGAAAAGAAGCCCTCTTTGGAAAACGTGCTCATGCAATTCATAAACAAGATCGATAAAGCTTTCAAAATCAAGCAGCTACAATTAAAAATCTTGAAACCCAAGTGGGTCAATTGGCAAGAATAATGACGGAGAGGCAACAAGGAGCATTGCCTAGTAACACCGAAATAAACCTGAGGAAAAATGTGCAAGCTATCACCATAAGGAGTGGAGTGCAACTACCCTAGATCGCAGTGAAAAGCCCGATCATTCAAACTGGGAAGACATCTTTTAAGGAAGATGAGCATAATTATAAGCTCAATGAACTTGATAAAGCAGTACAATAATGAGCCAGAACAACCACCATTTTAGGCTCCAGCTCTGGTCAAATCTTATGTGCCTCATATTCCATTTTCTGCCTCATATTCCATTTTCCAAAGACTTCAAAAGCACAAGTTAGATGCTCAATTTGCAAAGTTCTTGGAAGTTTTCAAGAAGCTTCATAGTAATATTTCGTTTGCCGATGCTTTGGTTCAAATTCCAAGTTATGCCAAGTTTATGAAGGGCATTCTTCCCAACAAAAGAAAACTTGAAGAGAATGAGGCAGCGATGTTGATGGAAGAGTGTATGCGGTCTTGCAAAATAAACCATCTGCTAAAGTGAAAGATCTAAGGTTTTCATTTTTCCTTGCACTATTGGTGATTTAAACTTTAGCAGAGCATTATGTAATATTGGAGCAAGTATTAATTCGATTCCATTGTCTATTTTCAGGAAATTAGTTTGGGAGATGTCAAAGCAATCAAAAATTCTCTCCAATTGGCTAATAGATCTATCACATATCCACTTGGTATTATTGAGGATGTGCTTGTCAAAATGGATAAATGTATCTTTCCAGCCAACTTCATTATTCTTGAAATAGATGAAGATTATAATATCCCATTTATTTTGGAAATGCCTTTTCTAGCCATGGGATGAGCTTCAAGAATGATAATTAATATTGAGAGTTTAAGATGAAAAAGTCACGTCCAATGTATTGAAGGCTATCGAGTATCACTACGGCTCCGATTCATGCTTTCAAGATGACACAATTGATCAAATCATAACAGAATCATTCTCTCTTGGACACCCTCAAAGACCCTCTTGAAGCAAGCAATATACAATATATGGACACTAAGGTAGATGACCCTGACCGTGAGCAAATGGTGAATTTTTTGGAGGCTAAGACATCCTATTATTACAAGATGAAGTCTCATTTTGAAGATTTGGGTAAAAGTCTCTTCGACATTTTCCATCCATTCAATGAGTTCCAACTCTTGAGCTCCAGATTGGGATTTTCCTTTTGAGCTTAAGCGTGATGCAAGTGACGTGCCGTTGGAGTTGTGTTAGGACAACGGAGGGATAAAATTTTGCACGTGGTTTATTATGCTCGCCAAACTTTGACTTAAGCTCAATTGAATTATGCTACTACTAAAAAGGAAATGTTAGCAGTGGTATTTACTTTTGACAAATTTTGATCTTACCTCATCGGCTCCAAAGTGATCGTCTACACGGACCATTCGACACATAAATATTTTCTAATAAAGAAGGATGCTAAACATAACAGAACTAAAAATCTTGTTGCTGACCATCTTTCCCGACTTAAACAATTCGACAAGATAAAGAATGAAGATATAAATGAGGTTTTTCTGGATGAGCAACTGCTCCAAATTTCCAAAGCACCATGGTATATAGACTATGTCAATTATCTTGTGAGCAATATCATATCACTGGACTTCTCTTAGCAACAACGAAAGATATTTGTTTCCAATGTGAGACATTAATTTTGGAAAGATCTACTTTTGTTCAAAAAAGGGTTGGATCAAATTATTAGACGATGTGTGTCGGAAGATAAGATGGAAAAAATATTGGAGTATTGTCTCTCATCTCCATATGGGGTTCAATTTGGTTTCACAAAAATTGTCTCAAAAGTTCTCCAATCGAGGGTTCTGTTGGCCTAATCTATTCTAAGATGGTCACTCAACAGAGTGAAAATATCTCTAAGAGGAATGAAATGCCACTTAACACCATTTTGGAAGTGGAGCTATTTGGTGTTTGGGGAGATATACTTTATGGGACCATTCTCGTATTCATTTTCCAATCAAAGCGTACTTGTGGCGGTAGATTATGTCTCAAAGTGGGTGGAAGCAGTAGCATTACCCACTAATGATGCTCGGGTGGTCATAAATGTTCTAAACAAGAAAATTTTCACAGGCCACGGAATATCCAAAGCTATCATCAGTAATGGAGGCCAACATTTTTGTAACTGCGAGTTCGACTCACATTTGGCAAAATATGGGATAAAACACTGAGTAGCATTATCCACTAATGATGTTCAGGTGGTGATAAACTTTCTAAATAAGAACATTCTCGTATGTTATGGAACACTCTAAGCTATTATTAGTGATGAAGGCATACATTTTTTTAACTACAAGTTCTACTCACTTATGGTAAATATGGGGTGAAATATCAGATGGCTATTCCTTATCATCCCCAAACTAGAAGCCAAGTGGAGATCTCAAATTGGAAATTGAAAATGATTCTTGAGTTAATGGTGAATGTGTCAAGGAAGGATTGGTCCAAAAAATTAGATGATGCATTATGGGCTTACCGCACTACTTTCAAAAAATATATTGGTATGTCTTCTTCTTAGCTTATTTTTTCGAAAACATGCCATATATCGATTGATCTTGAGCATCAAGCTTATTGGTCTAGTAAAGAATTGAACTTTGATTTGAAGTTGGTGGGTGAGAAAAGATTGTTGCAATTCAATGAACTTAATGAATTTTATCTTGACGCCTATGACAATGCTCGGGTCTACAAGGAGAGAACCAAAAAGTGGCATGATAAACATATTTTGTGGCACTTCGGTAGTTAGGACCATTCACAATTGTTCAAGTATTCACTCATAGGGTCGTCAAGCTCTATCATAAACAAAAAGAAAATTTCAAAGTCAACGATGAACGGTTGAAACCATACTTTAAGGGTGATGTTTTGAGAGATAAGTCATCGATTTTCATCAACAACCCAGAATGATCATGCCTTAAAGTCGAGCTCAAGACTCTCAAAAGAGCACTTTTAAGAAGCAACCAAATCTATCCTTTTTATTTATTACTTTGAGTTAGTAGAAATTATATGAATATTTTTTTGTTTTCAGTTATAGGTTTGAATTCTTGAAAATATTTGGCATGATAGTTTTTTAATCATCTTCATCTCATTGTGTGGTGCTTAGAACCGAGCTCATGTGTGTGAAAATCAAAAATATTTTAAAAGAAACAACATAAAAAAGGTTGAATTTAAGCATAAAAGAAGCTAGGACAAAAGTGGGATGAGAAAATTGCTCTTAGTAGAATTTTTGCTAAGAGTAGCTTCGCGTAGCCACACAACTCTCTAAAATCACAGTGTAGCCGTGCAACAAAGAGCCAACTATTTGAAAGCCTCGCCCGGACACACTAAACTTGACCTCAAACAAACCCTCCACCCTCATTTCCATTCATTTTCTTTCATCTCCTTCTATTCCCTGTACTCCAAGTCTAGAAAATCACTTGTGTTCTATTCCAAACGTGTCAATTAGTTCACAGTTGTGTAAATCACACATTTATGACTCCAAACCACAAAAAATTGCTAGGTAAATTGGCAAACCCTTCTTGTTTTTTCAAATATCATATCTTTGAGTTTGTTTTTACTTCGACTTTAAATGTTGAGGAGTTTGGGTTACCTTTGGGCTACCTTTTGGTTTAGATGTGGTGGGTAATTGTGGTGATTGAGTTGTGAGAAAATTCTGGATATGGGCATGCTAAACTCTTAGAGTTTTCATTTTTCAACTCACTTTCATAGGCGTGTTCGGTGAAAGTCCTATGACAAATTGCCTTCTTTCTTAGATTTTTTTACTCGTGATTGCTTTGTAGTTGTTGTTACAACATTATGTGTTTAAGTTTATCATAATTTGAATATGATTGTTACACAATTATAGCCTCAAGTTTAACCTAATTTGTTTTCTTATTGTAGGAAAAATGCCATCATGGGCTAATAAACCAAATGTAGCATCCAAGGACAAATGTAAGAGAATTGGCTCTTCATCATTTGTTCCTTAAAAGCGACCCGTATGGATAATGTGAAGCCTAAAATCATTTTATCCAAAAGATAGGATAAATAGTTTGAAGGATATGAAAAATATACATTCACAACAGAGAGAGATGTAATTCTCATTGACTTCCCGGGCACCATCCTCGCTAACAACATTGTAGCAAATGGTTGGGGTCCCCTTTGTGCCAAACCACGACTAGCTTCTATTCCCTTTGTCAAGGAGTTCCATGCAAACTTCAACCCGACATCATCCACCATGGGTACGCCAATTATCACAAAACTTATGTGCGAGGCGTTTAGGTACCATTTGGGCCACAATAAATCAATAGCTATTATGAAATCGAATGTGGCACAATATGCCCTCCAATTGAGGATTGAGATAAAGTTTCGCCATTCCTTCACTGACAGCAAATGAAATGGCCAACAAATGATCAGATCATCCACAGGGACATGGTGTCGAACATCAAGTTACTACATCATTTTATCTCCACCACCAATGTCGACCCAAATGCTCATTAGACGCACATTCTTTCCAACAGAGTCAGCTCATTTATTGGCTTGCCAATGGCACAAATTAGACACGAGTAACTACATTTTCTATATAATTCTGTATGTCACAAAGAGATCCTTTGCTTAAGGAAAACTTTTGTTTTCGGCTCTCATTACAAGAACAGAGCCTACAGTTCATGTTACGAAAGCTATCAACAAGACTACTGTAAACAAGTCAGAGGCTCAGTTAAAGAGGATCCTATAGGACACTTGTAAGGAAGATAATCTGAAAGGGGCCAAACCAGTAGTAGTGCAAGCTCACAGGTAAAGCTAGAGGTGGTAATGATTTTGGACAAGAAATTTAAGAACTTCGGACACTTCACCAAAATATTATTGAAGACAAAGCTCGATAGTTCAATGAGCTCTGCTTGTCTCTCCAGCAGATTGTGAAGTACTAAGGGAAGGCTTATTTGCTATAGCAACAGGAGGTTCAGGCACATCAAGATTTCATGGCCAAGCAATGTTCTTCGTATCAATAAGAAATTTGATAGTGCCACTCCATCATGTCTGAGCAACAAGAGCTATGCTTATGCTAGGACACATTCAGTGACTAGATGTCTGGTGTGCTATCTCGTTTGGAAGAATTTCTTCTTCAACCCAGACCCTCCGACAGAGTGACCTATCTCGTTTGGGAATGTTTTTGTTTTATGTCATTTCGCTTCACCTTTTAGTTTTACATTGATGACAATGCTATTTTAAGTATGGAGGTATGGGTTGGTGTGGTTATGTGTTATTTTGTGTTGTTGCCAAAACTCGGTGAGAATTATTAAGTGCCAATATTGAAATGTTTATTGAATGTTTGTTAAGTTATCTAATTTAGGATTTTCATGAAGGAACAAAGGTGCAGAATGTGTGTTAAGCGTGTTCAATCCTTAGAACTGTGAGCATGAATTCATTCATAACTGTGCAACTTGCTAACTTAGAAATTGATTATGTAGACTTAACAATTTAGGATCTCCACGGACCTTAGAAATTAAACCATTTGTTATGAAAATCACTCCACTTAAAACCATGTTGAAAATTAGGAAGAGACTAAGTTTGGATGTGAGTGGCCAAAAAAATGCCCGAAGTCAATCAGCTTGCCTAAAATTTGAACCTAGACATCAGTCCCAATTAAAGACATTGAACTAGTCGATGCACTCTCCATAGGAAAAAATTGCCTACACTAATGTGACAAGTCGGTCTTGATTAATCCGACCATATGTATCACAAATATATAGTATATAGGAGACAATCTACAAAGAAAAAGAGTTGCCTTAGTGATAGAGCGAAAACTACCTACATATAAAAAAAATCTACAGTAGCAAGAATCAAATTAGTACTGCATTGCCTAACTAAGTTTTAGGCACTATAACAAGGGTTCAAAAAAATTTGGCAAGATGTTTGTGAGAGTGATTAAAGTTTATTTGATTAATCGCCACCTTTTATAGGATGTCTTGGGGAATAAATTTTGATCCGTGTTAGAGAGTTCTTCATGAGTGATGAGAAAACAAAATGACCTCACATGGTAGAGATTATGGAATATGAGAACTGAATGTAGTTCACATAATCCAATTCAGGATGCAAGGTAGCAATTGAGAATTACTATTGCACACATACTATAAGAATGGAATGCATGATTTGTGGGATTTGCGAAGTCAATACACATTCCTCATTTTTGAAATTTTGTTTGAAATCTATGTTTAGATAATCTGCTAAAGAGAACCACTTAAGAATTCAAACCGATATATTTTTTTGGGATATGTGAGTTGTGTCTAGGTAGATGTGCAATTTTTATTTCTCTATTTTGCTCAAGGCTAGCAAGAGTTTAAGTTTGGATTTGTTGATAAGAGTAATTTTACACTTATTTATGTTTATTAATTTGTACAATTGTTGGTCGATTGCTCAGATATTTATTTAGTTTCTCTCTTGTGTTCTGTTATTGTAGGAGACAAACCGAGTTATAAAGGAAAAATACAAATTGAATGATTTAGAGAACGAAAGAAAAAAGAGAAGACAAACCAAGATTTGAAAATATGTCAATAGTAACCAAGTTCGGGACCACTTCTGGCGGCTGCGCTTTTTGACAGTCACGTAAGAAGTGGCTAAACACCGCCAGAGCGGCCGTACCATAACTGTGCAAGAAGGGGCAATGTTTCTGCCTCTTTCGTGTGGCTGCCAATCGAATTCTTAGGTCACCAACACAACTATATAAATACTTGTCTTGCCCACAACTAAAGAAGATTTTTTTTGGTGAGAGACTAAATTGGAAGGAACAAGAAATATACAAAGAAGAAAAAGCTAGAAGGAACAAAATTGAAGAAAAAGATTGCATTTGGATAATCTAAGTAAGGGTCGAGCTCCAAGTGTTATCTTCATTCCTATTTTTAATTTCCTCAATCTAGTGATGTATTTCTCAAACCCTTATAATTGTTCTTGCTCTTTTATGATGAGCTAAACTCATATTTGTTGGGATTATTGATGTAGCTTAAGTTTAGTCTAATTAATTTTAATATTGGCATTTTAAATTAGATGTTGCTCATTTTCATGTTGTGCTTGTTATGTGATTAATGTCAATCATTTATTTGATCATTAAATAGTTTGCTTGAATGATCTGAATACATTTTGAGAGAATTGGTGTACATTTTAGACAGGGTAGCAAGCACCCTAGGTTGTTGTAAGAGATGGATATATACTCCGAACCCTAAGTGACCCTTAAGCAATTCTCACTAGAAATACTTTGATTGTTGTACTTTTAATCGACATAGAGATATAATAGGTTAATGAATGCAATTTGGGTTAATTTAACGCTCGAGAGAGGTTATTAACTAATTTAGGAGAATCGGGTTTATCATCATAAAATAGGAATGACGTTAATTTGTTGATTGCAATATTAATTAGACGATAGTTAAGTGAATTCATGAATCTCAATGTCTAATTACATATAGTTTCTCTGAATATCAATTTTACTTCTTTTTAGTCTCGTTTAATTGTAATTCATTTTAGTGAACGATTAAACATTTGTGTGTGTGTTATACAAGGAAATTGAATTAAACTATTTTCTTAAATAACTTAAGCATAAGTGAAGTGATCCTCGTGGGTTCGACACTCTTTATTACTATATTGCTTGTCCACGACCCATATACTTGCGGGATTGCATTTGCAGGTGAACAATAGCCGACCAGTCTTTCTTATGCATTTACTTACTCATTAGTCTTAAATTCCAATTGCACTGTTTTGGTTTCTCTATGCATCTACCTATTCAGTGTACCAATTAGCTACATGATATTGTTTACTTTCACTTCTACATTTTCTCTATAACCATAATTTTGCTCATAAGCTGCTTGCTTCTCTATCTATCCCGCTACTAAGAATAATTTTATAATGTTGTGCAGGTGGTGAAGAAGGAAAATGCAACAAGTCCGTCTTCTGCAAATGCTACTCGTGGTAGAATCATTTTGAGTTTTGGGAACTTTTTGAACAAAAAAGACTAGTTGCAAATGAGTCGGCCACGACTAAAGACTTAAGACTACTCTCACTCTCAAACCTACTCCCCCATTCGGTGTGCTCTTAGATTTGGTGTTGTCGGTGGTTGAGGAAGTAGAGTTCGCCATGGTCTGCTGTTACAATTTTGATTTTTTTTTGGCAGTTTTGAGTTGCAATTTCATACTGGGATGGTGGTGTTTGCATTTTAGGACGTAGAATTTGGTGTCGGTGTCCCTGATTGTGGGTAGTGGAGCCGCTGCCACTACATGTGAATGGCGGCTACCATGGGTTTGGATCTAGGAAGATGGGCTATGGGAATTTGGATCAAAGAAGATTTAGGGGAATGTATTTAATTGAGACTTTTAAAGACTTTTAAAAACTTATATAAGTGGGTAATTTTTGTAGAATTCGTGAACTTTTAAGTGACTTTTGTGGATTTATTGAGAATTAATAAAAGTCTTCCTTAAACTCATGTAAACTTTGATGAAAGACTTCAAACTTTGATTAAAGACTTGTGTAAACCTCTATAGACTTCTATTAAAAATTTTCATTTTTTTACAAAAAATATTAAGCTAAATTTCTATATAATAATATTATTTTGAGTAACTTATCGTATATCCAAATCATTCACTCACATACTGATACTATTAAGAACTCAAAGTAATAAATCACATTTCTCATGTCAATAAAAATATTTATTAAAAAAATTAATAAGTTTAATAATTGAGAATTAATATAAGTCATATCAATTAACAAATAGCATAAATACAAATAAGAATTAATAACATTTTAGTAATGTTCAATAAAAAAATATCAAATATTCCCAACATATCAGGGTAGATGAGAGAGATACAAGAAAATCCAAGAAGTGAAAGAAAAGAGGCGTTCTTTATTTTGGGATTATGAAGTCTTCACAAATCTCAGGGTAAGCGAGAGATTTTTTTTTAAGATTTGCTATTTATACTTTCCACCAAAAATTCTATAGAAGTCTAGTAAGTAGAGAATATCTAAAAGTCATTCTCATTTTGAATATCTCATGATTTATAGAAACTCCCAAAAAAATTTAATTGAATACCTCGTGACTTTTAAAGACTTTTTAAAGTCACTAAAAGTCTTTATTAAATACACCAATAATTTTAGAAAATCTTTAAAAGTATCCATTGAATGCCTTTAAACTTTTAAATCTTTAAAAGTCATTAAAAGTATCAATTTGAATATATCGTCATTAGTATATTTTTTAATTATTTTAATTATTTTCTTTTTTTTTTCTCCTGAATTTTAAGCTCTATTAGTGGTTCGATATTTTTATCTTGTGATTTTAAGCATTTAATTTTGGGTCAAATAATGCGTAAAATCCACTTGAATTAGATAACGGAGAAAATGTACAGATTTTGTCATCAAAAATCTACTATGCTTATTTTTTCAAACGTTGAAGATATTCAGTGCTATTTTTAAAAATTTCAAGTGTATCTCTTATATTTTTAAAGGATTAAAGATCAAATATATTATTATTCTTATATTTTTATAATGGCTTATTTGCACAAATGGTCCCTAACTTTTGCACTTATTGTGGGTTGAGGACCTATCTTTTTATTTTTGGCAGTTTAACCCCTATTTCAAATGTTTTTGGCGGCAATGGTCCTTTTCATCAATTTCCATCCAAATGACCGTGAAATTTGACGGTGGAAATTTTTTTATTTAAAAAGGACTTATTTGCACAAATTGTCCCTAACTTTTGTAAAGGAATATTTGCAGCAAAAGTCCCTAATCTTTTAAAAAGTGTTGAAAAGTACCATAACCTTTCTAATCCTAACACATATGACCCCAAACTTTTTTGACAATTTTACCCCTAACTTAATAAATTAAAAATAACTCATAAACCTTTTCAAAAATACAAATAAGTCCTAAATCTTTTTATTTTTTACAGATTTACATTTAAAATAATAAAAAGTGTGTCATCAAGTCCCAAAACTTTTAATTTTGTTCACCAAAATGACATTTAAAATGTGTTTGATTAAAATCAAATTTTTTAGTAAAAGTTATTGAAATGTGTGGTTGAAAAGTTGTGGGACCATAAAATGTGTAGTTAAAATTAATTATTGATTTTGACTTTAGCTTTTTAGCAAATCAAAATTGAAAACAAACGGGCTCTTAGAGTCTCTACAGATTTTGTCCAGTGGTCCATTAATTAAAAAAAAAATTATACCCATGATCAAAATTTGACCAATTTAAAATTTTAATTTATTTTTTATACCAATTAAAAAAAAAGTGGTGGTGGGCTGAAGATTGTGAAGAACTTTTTTTTTAATTATTATTTAGTAATTGGTAGAGCTGGTAAATGGGCCAGATAGACTGGCCCAACCCAAAATTAGACGGGCCACATAAAATATTGGACTGGGCTAACCCTGTCCCAATTTTACATGGGCTGGTATTTGCTGGACCAACCCAACCCGATTTTGGGCCATAGGGGCAATGGGCCTGTCCAACTTATATTTTTAAAATAATTACTTATAATTTTGTAAAAAAAAACAAAATCTACTATCTTCCTCCCCCACCCCACTTGAGAATCTGACCAAAAGGGGATGGGATTTCTCCCTCCTGGTCGCCGGGAAAAGGGAGAGAAATTCTCTCCCATCTGGTCACAAAACTAGGGAGAAATTTCCCTGGTTTCGTCGTGCCCGGCTGGAAACAGGGGGGAGAAATCCCCCCATTTGCTACAGGAGGAGGGGAGGATTTCTCCTCCCTCGTTTTCGGCCGGTGGGGGAGAAATCCTCCCTCCATTTGCAGCCACATATCACGGGGTGGGGTGGGGTGGGGTGGGGTGGGGTGGGGTGTTTGAAGTGTTGGATATGAACTTGGGCAAAAAAAAAAATTATCGGGCCAGCCCGGTTGGCTAGTTGTACCGGGCTAAATTGACCTAATTTTAACTACACATTTTATGGTCCCACAACTTTTTAACTACACATTTCAACAACTTTTACTAAAAAATCTGATTTTAATCAAACACATTTTAAATGTCATTTTGGTGAACAAAATTAAAAGTTTTGGGACTTGATGACACACTTTTTATTATTTTAAGTGTAAATCTGTAAAAAATAAAAAGATTTAGGACTTATTTGTATTTTTGAAAAAGTTTATGAGTTACTTTTAATTTATTTATGTTAGGGGTAAAATTGTCAAAAAAGTTTGGTCATATGTGTTAGGATTAGAAGGTTATGGGACTTTTCAACACTTTCTAAAATATTAGGGACTTTTGCTGCAAATTTTCCTTTACAAAAGTTAGGAACCATTTGTGCAAATAAGTCCTTTTTAAATAAAAATATTTCCATTGTCAAATTTCACAGTCATTTGGATGGAAATTGATGAAAATGACCATTGCCGCCAAAAACATTTGAAATAGGGGCTAAACTGCCAAAAATAAAAAGATAGGTCCTCAACCCACAGTAAGTACAAAAGTCGGAGACTATTTGTGCAAATAAGCCTTTTGTTAATAGTGTTATGTAAGAGAGTAATTAAAAAAATATCTGTTCATTTCGATCAAAAAAAAAAAAAAAAAAAAAAAAAAACAAATATCGGTTCATTTTTCGCATGTTTCCAAGGTACTTCAATTGGGGTCATGTTAAAAGGTCCAGTCAATAATTATCATTTTACAAGAAACATAAACAAAAGTGTCCTCATTTGATTTTCTTTTCTAATGGTCAAAACACCCAAAATTTCAAAGACCACTTGTTCATAGCAAAGTCTCTGCCCGTTCAGTTTTTTACATTGAAATCAAACAAAATATAGTATTAATTGAGAAATGTCATTTATATTATTTATATTATATTGCCAAAGTGAGACAAATTAAACAAAATCAAAATCAAAAATCAAAATTTAGAAAGGGTAATTGGCACAAACGTCCCTACTTTTTGAAGTCATTGTGCAAATTTTCCATACCTTATAAATTTTGACATTTTCACCCCCACCTCCACATTTTCTAGCGTAAAACGTCATTTTTGTCCATTGTCATTTAAAAAACTCCGTTAAATCAATTCCTTAACACGACTCGTGTCATATTCCAAGGGTAATTTCATCCACACACATCTATTACATGTTATATTCCAAGGGTAATTTCGTCCACACACCTCTATTACATGTCCCAAAGAAGGTGAACAAGAACACTATTGTTGAACTCCTTCCGAAAATTCTCACGGAGATGACGCAAGCAGAACCCATGAAAAGCTGTTGGAAAGTTCGATTCTACTGCATCTACAATGCCCTTCTGCCAATCAGACAAGAAAATAAGCATTGGCATGTTCTCGGTGTTGGTCTCAAGAAGATTTATGCAACTCAGAAAGGAGCCACATCCAGTTTTCATCATTTTCCTCTTCAACAACACCAAATGCCAAAGGAAATGGTGACCCATCTCCATCAAAACCTGTAGCAAAGAGCACGGTCCCCAGGTACTTGCTTTTCAGAACAATTCTATCAAGTCCAATAAGTGGCCTGCAGGCATTCAAAAACCCATATATTGATGCTTAATATGAAACAAAGAGGCGCTAGAAATTATTATACACTGGATTCACGTAAACCGAAGCCATACTTCCTGGATTTGTCCATCTCAATTGGTCACAATATTGTGGTAAAAGGCGATAATCTTCCTCAAATGAACCACGAAGAGAATAGAGGTGTGTGGACAAAAGGACATGTAATAGAGGTGTGTGGACGAAATTACCCGTGGAAAATGGCACGAGTCCTATTAAAGAATTGACTTAACAGAGCTTTTTAGATGACAATAGACGAAAAAGACGTTTTGCGCAAGAAAAGATGGAGGTGAGGGTAAAAATGCCAAAATTTAGAAGATATAGATGATTTGCACAATGACTTCAAAGGGTAGAGACGTTTTGTACCAATTACCCGTTTAGAAACTTCAGTAGCATTTACCACTAGTCATTCTAATCCTGTTCTACAACTTGCAACCTTAGGACCGTTATAGTTACAGCCGCTGTTCACCGGGGCTTCGGTCGCCAGCTCTCCTATCATCAGGTCACCAACTTCCTTGACCTTCTGGCACTTAGCAGGCATCAAAATCGAGAATTGAGATTAAAATTGGTCTGGATATGTAAAAAAATTCACTATTTAAAAACCTACCAAAAAATTCACCGACCTATCCGATTTTGAGGAACCTGTTAAACCGTTCCCGATTTCACCAGTTTTAAAAATCATTTATTTTCAAAATTAATTATAACTGACTATTGAAATGCAAATATCTCTCTGCACGAAATGAATAAAAAGAATGAAAAATCAAAAAAATTGCTTTGAGCAATTTTCGTGATTTCCAAAAACTTGTTTTTCATTTTTTAAATTTTTTTGTAATTTTTTTAGAAATCACCGAGTCAATTCCAATTCGACCATTTGACCATTGATCCTTTCTTTTATCAGGTCAATGTCTGGGTCGGTTTTTTAAAACATTGGTTTGGAGTAGCGGCTATGAATGTTTTTTAAAGTACTGATTTTGGGTATTTATAAGAGATTCAATTTTGGGTAATTTTAGTAGCAGTTTTTAACATAGTCAAACCCATGCTTGAGAATTTATTATTCAGCAATTTTAAAAGTTTTTTAAAAGAATAAAAGTACATGTATAACAATAGATTTAATAATGTAGGAATTTGTAAACAATATGAAGTGTGCAAAAATTTAATGTAAATATATATTCGACTGCAAATTTTTTTTAAAATAATTTAATAGTACATAAAAAATTTATTGTTTGGATTTGGAGAGAAGGAGAAGAATCATCAATGGAGTATGTATTTAATGTTTAGATAAATTTAAAAATAATTAGGGTAAATTACATTTACAATCGCCATTTTTTCGAATTTGTAGTAATTTTATCATCATTCAATTTTATTCGTACATATCATCTCCAACATTTCAATAATTTGCACCGATAGTCATTTATGACAATTTTGCCCTCCAATTTTAATAAAAAAATAACAAAACAGAAAATAAAATGAAAAATATGGAGTTAGAATTTCTAACATTTTTAAAAGTATAAATAGATCTTAAACTTTTTTATTTTTGATGATTCTTCGCTTAAAACAAAGATAAATTGCATTTATGGTTTCGAACCTTTATAAAAAAGTGTTGTGGGGTTCCAAACCTTTAAATTAATATGAAGTGTCCGTCCAAGTGATTGTCAATTGACCTAAATGTCACCCAAATTGATCAATTTAGTGAAAGGCAAAAGTATATTTTCATATTTATTTAAAATAATTGAAATTTTGAAAAAATAAAACAAGAAAAGAAATAAAAATATCTATCCCATCCCATCCCCTCCCCCCCCCCCCCCCCCCCCCCCCCCCCCCAACAACCAATTAGATTGCCGGCGGCGTCCGACCCCAAATTCACAGTCGACCACCACCAAATCATCACGAAGGAAGATACATCAAAAACTGCTATTCCTTTCATTTTTATTTATAGAAGAACAAGATTTCTTTGAAGAATTCTAATGCCACAAAAATATTTGTACAAATTGATAAAATACTTTTATATGCGCGCGCGCACACACGCATACAGAGGATGGGTTGTTGGCGAAAATGAATATTTTTAAAAGAGATTATATTCACACTATATTTTAATATAAATGAACCATATTTCAATTGCATAAAAAATAACTTTTATTTATTGTCACATATGCGTTCTTAACTGTTTTTTCATCAGATTCTTATATTTAACATTATATCAATTAACACGTCGTGTTTCAACTAACGATTTTCTCTTAAAATTTTTATTAGTGTGCTTTAAAATAAAAGATAAATATTTAATCAAAATTTTGTATTTATTTATTTATTTGCTTATTTAAAAATACGAGGGAAAAATGAGTCTTTTTGTTCTTTCTTAATAAAATTTTTGGACGGGAACCGTTATCAGAGACAATGTGTTAATTAATTTATGATAAGAATGAGATGAAAAAAATTAGAGACGTAAATGTAATAATAAGTAAAAGTTATAGTTATAGAAAAATGTGGTGTGAATATATTTAGCCTATTTTTAAAGTTTTTTTCTCAATTTTTTAAATTATTTTAAAATATAATATGAAAATAATGTTTTGCCCTTCTTTAAACTAGCCAAATTTTGGGTGAAGGGTAAATTTTGGATCAATTGGCTGTCATTTGGATATAAGGAATTCACTTTGCATATTAGTTTTGAAGTTTGGAACCCTACAACACTTTTTTGGGAAGTTTGGAACTCTGAATGCATTTTACCTTTGTTTTAAGTGAAGAGTTGTAAAAAATAACAAAATTTAAAATTAATTTGTACTTTTGAAAAAGTTAAGGATCACAATATTATTTTTTTTATTATGTTTTTTATTTGTTGCTATTTTAGTTTATTTAATTTAAGGGCAAAATCATCAAAAGAAGCCATATGTGTAAATTAATGAAAAGTTAGAGATGATATGTGCAAATAAAATTGAATGGAGATGACATTGCTACAAACTTGAAAAAATGAGGATTGTAAGTGTAATTTACCCAAATAATTATTTTAGGCAGTAAAATTGAAAGATAATTTCAAAAATGACAAAAAATCACAAATTTGAGAGTTAAAAAATACACTCAATATAAAACCAGTGTCCAAAAAAATAAAATTAAGAAGCACTGATTTTTCTAACTTCTTATAAACAATACCACAAAAAACGGGTCAACATCGGTAAAAAAAAAATCCCAAGCACACTCTAAGGATTGTTTGATTTTACTTCAAATTTTGTTAAAAATTGAAATTAAAGTCAACAATTAATTTTAACCACATATTTCATAAGAATTACAATTTTTATCAATTTTTCAACAACACATTTTATCAACTTTTATCAAAATTTATAAAATATCTGATTTTTAACAAAATCAAAAGGACACTAACCGATAAAAACTATAGTTGAGAAAGCTTCGAGGTTGAAAACCTCCTAGTAGCTCCCGACTTGGCTTGTTGCCCTAGCCTAGCCATTAGGAAGGGAAGAGGGTCTTCACTTATCGCAAGTTTTTTTATAGCAAGTTTTTTATACCGTAATAGTTAAAGTAATCTCGACTGCACTAAACATTACGGCATCGATTCTCAATCAGCATTCAGCAGCCACCAAAATGAGTTAAACATTTATATTGACAATTAAAACAACTGTTCCAAGCAATTGTTTTCAGACAATAAATTCTACAGCATTTACACCGGCTCCTCCAAGAAGCAATTTCAAGTTTCAATACTTCAGAAAGACATTGCCCTTCACTTGTTGCCTCTCTAACATGAGCTAAGCATCAGTTCGGTAATTGTCTACAAGTTGGGCAATACCACTTTCCTTTAAATCTCGTCTCTGGCGTCAAGCCAACACAAGCATAATGAAACCATTCGCCCCCTTGGCACTGTCAATGAAAACCCAGCATTAGCTAATATAAAAACTATGTCTTCAACTCTCAAGTAGAAGTTTTTCTTAAAATGGCTAGCCAAAACAATTAATGCCTCGTATTTCTATATTATCAATGCAATGACCAAAATCCATGAAATGAAAGATCAATATAAATTTCACAACTGAAGCATGCAGCAACACACAGTTTACAAGAGATCTAAATCCAGAAATTTGAATTCACCCTTGATTTCATATATTTACCATCCCTAGCGAATATTTTATTCTAGCAGAATAGAATCACTGCATGAACTAAACAAGTGTTTCAACTATTACAGAAAAGTAAGCTGCATTTGCTTCAAACCATCAGAAATTCCTCATCAAAATTCTAAATGCAATTGGTTCAAAAAGAAAATGACAAGAAAAAGAATAGGAAAAAAAAAAGTAGATAGGAAAAAGAATAGCAATTTACATTTTCATTGTCGCACGCAATCATATCACCAAAAGATACCTGTAAGATTAGAATAACATCAGTAGGTATGGACTAGCTTCACAACTTTATATTCTGATACATAGAATGATTTGGAATGACAAATAATTAGTGAATAGATGTCAGAACCTGATGACAGACGCAGTAGGTAGGTTCATTTGGATCAATAGGTTGATCAAGCTCGACAGGTGAAGAAAAATCCTTTTTAAGGCTCCCTGGAGGAGGCATAAGCTCAAAATCTCTATCACGCTCCCTGTCCCAATCCCGATCCCTGTAGTCAAACCTCTTCGACTGAGGAGTTCCATAAAGTGATCTGCGTTTTTCATTTTTGGGAACTAAAGGTAATGGAGGAAGTACAACTGGATCATCCGGAGCTAATTTTCCTTCTGCAAAAATCGGGAAAAAAAAATAAATTAAATGACAATATGAAGAACATAAGGTATTACCTCTCATCACAACATGCCACACCAGCCCTTGTTAGGCTAATGCTTTATATCCATCAAGACATACAACCAACATAATTTGTGGATCCTCAAAAGGATGGGCATTCTTAGGTGACCCTTCTGGTTTGAAGATCTAAAAAGAAAATGAGAGCGTGAAAAATAAATTCATAACAATTCAATCATTTCCATACTTCTAGTAGCATATTTAAGAAACTTACTGTGAGAATTGATCTTAAAACCAGCATAAATTGATAAACAAATGAAGCCTGATCTTTTTCTCATAAACCCCTCCTACTGTGCCTCTTAATCCCATATATACTACTCAGACAATCCCTTCCCTACCTCTATATCTTATCAGAAGCATTCTCTATGATCTACGTCTTTATCTCTAGAGATAGAGGAAGCTAGGAGAGGATTCTAACCAATTCTATCAAGCTAGCTACAGGAACAACAAGAAGAGAAAGATATAACACCATTCGTAGCTAGCCTATCTATCGTGCCATAAACCTACAGGGAACAACAGCCAGATAGAGAAGAGAAAGACATAACACCATTCGTAGCTAGCCTATCTATCGTGCTATAAACCTACAGAGAACAACAGCCAGATAGAAGACATTCCATTCTTTTATATCCCTCTATTGTTAAAGAACTGAAGCTCCACTATTAATGTAACACTGGGTGGGTCAAAAAAAGGCATCATGTTGTCTAGGTCCAGAAATGTACAGAACTTGTTGTGGTACAGAAATCAGGCAGCTAATCCTAATAGGGAATCTGCTATAAGGTTCAGAAAATTCTAAATGATTGTTTCATTATCCAATTAACTAATAATACAATACCAATAAATGGCCCAAGAAGCAGTTGATGTACCTTGTTTCAGATCTTCTGCAAAGTAGTTCAGATCCTCATCAAGTCGTTTTATGTGGCTATCTATCTGAAGAGAAGTGGGAAAGAAGCAAGAGACATCACATATTCCTACTCTTCAGCATATGTATAATATCAAAACACTGATCAATTAATTGCATTTGCAAGTAAGTAGGTGAATTCTAGTAACAAAATCATAGTTATCAAAGCTACTGCAATAACATAATGCTTTAAGCAAGGACTAAAGATATCTCATATAAGAGACTAAGGGACTCTTTCCACCCACCTTCACTCCAAAAACACAGGGGTTGAGGGGAATGAGGAAAAAAAGAAAGCATCTACATTTTCAGAAGCTATGTCTCCAAACTACGCCAAAACCATCATCCTTGGGAAAAACAACAACATAGTTTAATGGTAATCAATGTCACTAAAATGACTTATCAAAGAGTGGAAGAAAGACTAATGACTGCATGGGAAAATCAGTGTACATAATTTGTGGGAAAGATTCTTGTTATGCCAGCAGGAGTTGCAAGAGAAATTCTATGTATGAGTTTGTTCTTGCTAAAAGTTTGAGAACAACATTAATTTATTATTTCCCCCTTTTGCATGTTGTCACAAGGCGATCAATTGCTTGTATTGAAAATTCAGGTACAACATCATTGTCTGTAAATCGAACATAAGAGTTGTCTAAGAGCAACAAGCTGTTTATTTCTGCACTATTCCTCTACCGATAGTAATACAAGAAGTGATACCAAATAGCATGCAGTCAAAAGAAAAAAAAAAAAAAAAAGAAGTCACCAAACCCATCAAATAAAGGAAAAATGACCAATCTCCAATGTCCAACTAATTCAAGCACTATCACATTTTAATGCAACCAGAGCAGCTCATGATACAATGGAAGGAATGAACCCTATGATATGAAAAGTTCTTCAAATGGGCCAAGTGCAGTAGCATTAATGACATTGTGCACTTACGAGATCATAAGCTTGTCGGGCCAATAGAACCTTTTCGGTGCAGAGACCGAGTGCACTGTCCTGGTTGGCCTCAATCTCTTTTCGAAGCTTTTCAAATGCTTCATCGTCTTCATCGCTGTTGACACCATATTTCTTTGAGAATAAGCCCCCATGTCCCTGAGATGCAAATCCCAAACAGTACTTGGTTTGCTGCCTTGTCTGGTTTATCATTGCTTCAATTTTCATTCATTCACATATACATTTATATACATCAGCAAAGTCTGTCATTTATTTCTTACTTATACTATTGACATTTATAGCAGAAAAAAGAAAACAAAGAACATGGAAAAGGAGAAACCTTGGGATCGCTCATCCAGTTCTCGAATGGTGTTGAGCAGCCTCTGAAGCTCCGCGGGTAACGTACTCGAATCTGTAATTAATATTATTATTGTTCATTATCGTTATTATTCACAAATAATTTCATTTAACAAATAATTTTCACCAAATATTAATTGAATAAGTCATAAAATGAAAATCTCACACTCCAAATAGTCGTCGACGAAAACACCGGTTCTCGCTATGGCCATCTTAAGATAATTGATTGCTTCTAGGGTTCCACTGCAAAGAGAGTATATAAAATTCACCGGAAGGATAAAGTGGGAGAAATTGCGAGCCGAACGACGCCGTATCTCCTATTTTAAGATTGGGTAAATTTCACCACGAGTCCCCAACGTTTAAGTGTGGGAATGATGCCTCCAACTATTAGTCATAGTGCTTAACTTATTATTAGTATACTGTTTACACGCGGTGGATTCGAGCTTAGAATTTCAATTCAATGACACATGAAGCAGAATAATGAAATGGATTTAAGAATTTAATTTGAGAAGATAAAATTTGATGAAGGGAGAAGATGTGATAAAGAGAGCAATTCTTGCTTTATATTTCTTTTTGAAGACAAACGTAAAATGTATTTTATCGTGAGTGGAGGTGAAAACTCCAAACGATCGTGATAATTTTAGTTAATTAAACTGGTCAAATATATTTTTTATCTACATATTTCATAGGACCTAAAACTTACAATCCACATATTCACCCACAACTCATAATATAAAAACTTCAAAAATAATTTCAATATTACTAAATATGAGCTTAAAAGTAGGGGTGGTGTGTGGGTTGGATTGGGTCAGTTTTCGACCCAACCCGACCCAAACCAACAAAAATTCGATTTGACAAAAACTAAATCGAACCGACTCGGATTTTCGATTTTGAGCCCAACTAAAGCAAAAATTTTATTTTTTTAAAACCGACCCGAAGTAGGAAAAAATGGACCCAAATCAACTCGGTCGATTTGGTTCGGGTTGATTTGACTGTTAATTTGACCAGCCCTACTTAAAAGACCATATCCCGTGACACTCACATGATGCCATGTATGCGTTGAAGTAAGGGATAAGTTTTATGAACATTGATAAATTTTACATTATTCAAATTTGTAAATAAATGTTGAAGTTACTGTTTGAATTGTTTTGGAATAAATAATTTTTTTTTTTGAATATTTTTATCTCGTCAACTCGATATTATATAAGTGTCAAGTGTCAAGTGATTATTTAATATTTTAAATAAATAATTTCTCCCAGTTGGATATATGGACGACTCAATTCAAAAGATTGGAAATATGAAAATGATAAATGATAAATTAAAGGGTAATTATATTCACAATACACTTTTATTATGGGTAATTAGCACGTTTCGTCTCTATCCTTTGTGTTTATTGCGCAAATTGTCCATATCGTTTGAATTTTGACAATTGAGTCCTTAAATAACTCATTCTTTGCGCAAATGGTCCTTGCAGTCCAAATTTGTCAATTTTTGCCGTTAAATCTTTGCGCAAAAGGTCCCTATAGTGCACCCTCTCAATTTTTTAAAGACAATTTCGTCAAATCATAAATTCTATTATTCCTCCACCATTACCACCAAGAAACCCACACTTTCAGCACCTTAACCAACTACTACCTCACTTTTCACACTTGTCCAATCTAATCTACACCGTCAGTTCCAAAAATCCAACGGCATTCATTGGCCTCAAAACCAAATAGAAAGAAAACAATATCCGCTGTTGGATCATTTTTCTCCCATATAAAATCCCATATCCAGGGTTCCCATTTTCTCACTCTCTTTCTCACTTTATCGTTCCAGTTGACAATTTATTACTTTCTTTCATCGACTTTCAAATTTCTCCATTTTTCTTCAGATTTTTCAACAGGTATGTTTTATCTTTCTGTATCTATTTGTTATTTGTATTTTAAATTTATACTGCTTGTATGTGTAATGTATATAGTAAACTTAAATTGTCTAAATTTTTCTTAATTATTGAATAATTGTCATGTTTTATAGACTTGAATGTGCTACTCTTGGTGGATCGAGTTATTAGTACTTCGTATCTTTATTTTTGAAGTTGTAAATTAGATTGGAAAAGTGTGAAAAGTGAGGTGGTAGTTGGTTAGGGTGCTGGAAGTATGGGTTTCTTGGTGGTAGTGGTGGAGGAACAGTGGAATTTATGATTTGACGAAATTGCCCTTAAAAAATTGAGGGAGTGCACTGTAGGGACCTTTTGTGCAAAGATTTAATGGCAAAAATTGGCAGATTTGGATAGTAGGGACGATTTACGCAAAATATGGGTGATTTAATGACCCAAATGCCAAAGTTCAAACGATATGGATGATTTGCGCAATAGGTCCAAATGATAGGGACGAAACATACTAATTACTCCTTTTATTATCTACACTACGTTTTAATTACAATGAAGGTCCTCCAACCTTTGATATTTTACAATTTATGTCTCTAAATTTTTTAGTCGTAATTTTTCATTGAGGGTGTGTTTAATTGGAAAGGGTGGAAAAGAAAAGAAATTTCATGTAAAAAAGAAAATAAAAACCATCGAAATGATCAAATTCATGCTTCAAGTGATTGTACCCTATAAAACATTTTTCTTTTGCACCTTGTATCAAACAGCCAAAGTAGGAAAATATTTTTTTCTGATGTGACATTATTTTCCTCGAATGTGACATTTTTCATGGAAAATAGTGCAATCAAATAAACCATAACTTTCAATTATTTTTCATATCTTGTATGTGATGACGATTTTTGTCCAAATATTTTGCCAACGTACATTAAAATGAGAGAAAAATATTTTGTCAAATTTTTGTATTTTGTATTTATTTTGTTTATTTGAAAATATGAGAGGCATAAATTTTTTTTTATGCCTTCCCAATTAACTTCTTGGACATAAATTATCATCAAAGATAGAGATAATAAGTACAAATTAATAAGTTGGTGATAAGAATATGATAAAAAAGTTGAGGACATAAATACAAAAATGAATAATAGTTAAATTTTTTTATTGCAATTAAAATATAGTATCGTTAACAAATAATGTGGTGTGAATATAATTACCTTAAATTAAAAACACAAGTGTTATACTTACTAGTGTATCGCTTTTCTTTGCAGTGGAATCCGACCGTAGAGGTTTTAATGGATTGAGGAGTTGAGAAGAATGAGAGATTGATAGAGTTTTGTTTGAAAAGAGTTTGATTTTGATGAATATGGAGAAGAATATGGAGAAATGAAAGAATTGAGAGAGATATATAGATTTTGGTTTGAGATAATGAAAACATATTGACGAATAAAGAAATACTTTTTTTTTGCTTGTAGCGAAGTAAATCTCTTTAAAGTTGGTGATAAAAGATTGAAGACTTAATTTACCCTTTTTAAAGTTCTATGTCAAAAGCTTTTGCTAGAAGAAATAAAGTCGTTTAAACCTATCCCTTCCGCTTAAAGATTCTTCCCTCTAGGGCGGAGCCTGAATTTTTTTTCAGTGTGGGCGGAAATTAATAAGTATAATAATATAACAATACAAAATATGACTTACATTACAATTGTTTCTTGCGAGTTGTCATGCTTTAATATCGATGTACAATGATCTCATTATCAAACAGGGCAGAGTCACTTAGCTGCAGAGGTTTTTCTCAAATCTGACTCTGTTTTCAATATACTAAGAGATGGGATGGACTATTGGACATCATAAATCAATGTATTTTGTTAAGAGAAAATTAGGACTTCTATCTTTTTTATTTCAACATTTTGAAATATACTAGATAGAATTTTTTTTTCAACATTACTAGTTATAATTTATATTTACTGTAATTATAAAAAATTATTTATTAATTATTTGTTAGTCAAATCTATTTAATAACTAATATATCCTATTTTCTGGAATCAAATTGTATGATTTCTTAATTGATTGAGTAATTCTTGGTAATATCAAAAGAGGACTATTTTCATTCTCTTTTCAGTAAAAAAAAAAATTGATAATTAATTAATTCACTCTTTTTTTTCCCCACTACGACATGATAATTAATTAATTGGTTATGAAATGACAACAATACCCTCATTTCTTTATCAAATGTAGAAGAAGCAATAACCTCTCCCAGGAAAATTCTTCAAAATTCTTTATAGGGAAATTTTCATCAATAAGCCATATTATGTTAATAATTCTAAAAAAACTGTTACATTTTATATATTCCATAAATACTGGATTAGGTTGAATTTTTATCCTTTTTTAAATTTAAAACAAATCTAACAAATTGTATGTAACAAACACCACTTTTCACTCCACTTAACCATAATAATAGGGATTCTATATACAACTATTATTGGAAAACAATTATAATCCTTTTATAACCTCTCCTCCGGGAAAACAAATAGCAATCATTTCGGCAACTGCAATTCATCTCCTCCCTGCAGACTATCATCCGGAAATAACTTCCGTCCTTGTTACGGTAAGATTTAAGCAATTTTATTTCATCTGTATTATATCATATAAATTCCATGTTACAAATGGGCGTTAACTTCCGGCCGGCGATACTCCCGTCCTTGTTACAGTTCCTTTTTTATGAGTTGTAACAATCATTTGGTATATCTGCTAATGCGATGTTGCAATATGATGTTAAGAAATCAGATTCAAATGATATATGAATAAAACGCTGTTTTCATATCATCTCTTAACATTAAATGCCAAATTATTTGCCGAAAAATATTGCATGGCATCTGTAATTAAGTTATTGCAGACGATTATACCAATGACTGTGTCCCTGATACTAATCTGTTGCAATGATTGTTTCATTACGTCTATTATGTAACTGTTGCAATCGACGTAACATATTATGTTGCAAGAGGTGTTATGGAAGTGTTTCAGTGTATCGGTTGTTAATATGATACAATCGATGTTACAAATTCTGTCGCAAGAAGAGTTACAAATATGTACAACGTATTGTAACACAACATGCTCCAATACCTCTAAAAATGCTTTGTTGCAATAAATGTTACAAAAAACTGTGCATTGTCCACTTATACTGGTTTGTTGCAAGCAGTGTTATGAAAGTGTTTCAATGTATCCATTATTCATATGATGCAACCGATGTTACAATTTCTGTTGCAATAAATGTCACAATTTCTTCACTTATACTTCCAACCGGCGATACTTACCATCCTTGTTATATTACAATCCTGTTTCAATGTCACTCTAATTAATTAATTTATTGCCATAATATTGACAGGTATGGATAACATTAATATTTTCATCAACTGCAATGGAGAAAGTACCGGAATCCTTGTACCAACCAGTTGTACTTATATGAAACTCGTTGACTTGATAACGTCCACATTGAAGCTTGACAAACATTGCAGTGCACTCTCTATTCAATATGAAGTAACTGGGTGCCAGTCTTCAATGAAGCTAACAAACGACAACACCTTGATGTTCTATTTGGAGCTTAAAAGGAAGGATCAAAATCTAACGAGTTACCCACTTCAAATTGATGTTACACCTTTATTGGGAAATATACCATCAATGTATACTTTGGATATTTCGGGAGATCAAGAGACGTCGGCATTAGGGCAACTAAATCCAAGTTATCATTCAATAACGAGTTACCCAGGTAACAACTTGTGCTATCTCCATACATTTGCTACTAGTGTATGTGAAACAATTCCAGATCTGCCAGAATTTGATATTCAGGAAGAAAATATTATAATTGAACACCCAGACTTCAGCGGGATTTCACCAGGGAGGATTTTTAGGGATAAAAATTTGTTAAAGAAAACAATATCCCTATATGCTATTCATAACAACTTTCAGTATAAGGTGTACAGATCTGACAAAGAGGAATACGTCATCAAATGTCTCGATGATAAGTGCATGTGGCATTTTCGGGCTTCTAGACTGAGCAAAACAGATTTATTCAAGATACGATATATTAAAAATGGACATAACTGCTCAATGGATTACATTATGGGAGATCATAGACAAGCAACAAGTTCTCTATTAGCAGATTGCATCAAACACAAGTATATGGACGCTAAAACTATCTACACTCCAAGGGACATCATAAATGATGCATCAAAAACATACGGAGTGACTATGAGTTATGGGAAAGCATGGAGGGCACGTGAATCAGCATTAGAAAAGATAGTCGGAGATCCAGAGGACTCATTCAACAACCTCCCAAGTTTCTTATACATGTTGAAATTGAATAATCCTGGGACAATAACACAGACTAAGACTAATGCAAATAACCAATTTGAATATATGTTCATGGCATTGGGAGCATCAATACAAGGTTGGAAACACTGCAAACCTGTGGTAGTTGTGGATGCAACTTTTTTAACTGGGCGTTACGGTGGCACTCTTTTCACTGCTTGTACTCAGGATGCTAACTACAATATATTTGTACTCGCATTCGGGGTAGGTGATTCCGAGAATGACAATGCATGGGAATGGTTCCTAATGAAATTCAAAGAGGCTTATGGACAACGAGAAGAGATGTGCATAATATCTGACAGGCATCAAAGCATAGAGAATGCAATCAATACAGTATACCCAGACATAATGCATGGATTCTGTTCTTACCATTTGTTGCAGAATCTGAAGCGGCGATTTAGTAATGTGGCAAAACACATTACAAAGCCATTTAATTCTGCTGCTAGAGCATACACCATTTCTGAATTTGAGTACCAAATGAAACAATTAGACAACATCAATCATGAGATTCGCCGATATCTGGTAAGAAAATTCTATATTATTATCATAAGCAAAAATATGTGTCATATTTGCCAAATCTGATATCTTATTTTCATATATAGGAAGACAAAGTGGGATTATATAAATGGTCGAGAGCACATATGCCAATCAACCGTTATTCTACAATGACATCTAATATTGTTGAGTCAGTCAATGCTGTTACAAAGTCAGTGAAGAATTATCCTATCGTGACATTGCTAGAATGTTTGAGAAGCATCTTGCAAGACTGGTTGTACAAAAATCGTAATAAGGCACTTTCCACATTCACAAAATTGGCCACCAAAAATGAGAATAAGCTAAGGGCAAACTCAAGGGATGCACTCAAATTAAAAGTATAGTTTTCTTCCATTTGAGTCTGCTATTTATTTTATTTTATATACTAGTTGCCATCACAAATTTGTTTCATTACACAGGTTTCAGGATCAAGCAACGTCCTATATCAAGTTAGCGATGAAAACACACAGCATTCAGTCGACGTGGAAAAATGCACTTGCACATGTAACAGTTTCCAAGTTGACGGGATACCATGCAAACATGCTTTGTCAGTTATCAGCAAACAAGGAATGGCCACATATAAATATTGTTCTTCTTACCACACGAAAGAAGCTTACATTGCAACATATGATGGCAACATTGTACCACTCGGTGACCGGTCCAATTGGATAGTGCCAAAAAATGTAGAGGAAGTGGTTATTATGGCCCCCACTCCTTCTAGAAAACCAGGAAGACCTAAAGAAAAGAGGTACAAATCTGCAGGAGAACGAACGTTTGTGACAAAGTGTATGAGGTGCGGGCACCACGGCCACAACAAGAGGACGTGCAAGCATCCTTTGGGTATGATAAAACATTTAGCAAAGAAAGGGTGAAACAGTGTATTGCATCTCCACATGGCTTTGTATTGCATCTCCACATGGCTTTAATAATTGAATCTAAATATCTGTTTGAATATTTAGATGATTCAATGAAAGAATTACAAAAACATCATTTTTTAATGGTGGACGTTGGCAATCCTATGATTCATTTGTACTAGTGTTATCAATCTTTATTTTTGCTCCATCAATATGATAAAGTGTTATTTCATATTGGTCAACTCATTGGAAATCTTTAATGGTCATTTGAACTTGGTGTTAACATTGCATTGTTATGCAATGATATTAATTTCTAATTTGCATGTTTCAGGCATTCGGATACCCTGTGCAATATGCCAATAAAAACGGTAAAATGATGAAAATAAACTGTCAATACAAAGGACACAAAGATGAACAAAAAAATCTGTCAACACAAAGATAAAAAATCCAATCGGCCAATGAAAACTGTAACATGATAACAAAAATTCATTCAGATCTGTATCATGACAAAATAAAACTCATACTGATGGAGCAAAAAATCAGGCAATAACCATGGTCAATGTACAATGTCAAAAAATGATTGTCTTGTTTTGTTACTGATAACAAACAAGACCATATGTTAATGCCCATAAACTGCTGTTCAATTGTGTTACCTAAAACTAACAAACGATTGTATCAATCATGTAACATTGCAAAAATCTAAACATGACACATCTGATTCTAATCTGATAGAAAATGACCAAAAATCTGCCATCCTATTATCTAAAGCACCTAGCAAAGTAACTGCAAAAGAAGAGGTCACATAGAATTGTGTTATTTTTTTTTGGCAGCCTTTCTCGCTTTCCTTTCCCTCTTTGACAGAAAGTCTGGATCAGATTCGTACCCTTCAGTAATCTTGTGCACTCCGTGTTTATATAATTGTGATGCCAGATGTGTCCTCTCACTTGTAGCATCAAAAGGATTGGGCATGCATTGGATATTACCATTCATAAAATACTCTGCGTACTTTATCACAAATACCCCGCAATCAGTCCTTAAAAAAAACAACTCTCAGTTAGTAAATAATATGGTTAAGTAATAGAAGAATATCTATTGAAAGAATACTAAAGTATTTTAATAAGCACTCACCCGTTACTCTGTTGAGGGATGTCATGAACAATGTTAATACCAAGTGGTTCAATACATTGTACACCATTAACAATCACAGGTTTCCAGACATCAATGTTGGCCATCAAATGTGGGATTATCAAAGCAAACGGTTGAACGTCTTCTATGACTTCTCTGTCTCTTATCGTGGCCATGCATGAGTTATAAACATTGATACACCTTCTTCGGATATCCAAGTGTCCGAGGATCCAATGCGCACGAACACCCATCCTCAAGGGCATCAAGACATGATCAACATCCGTCCAAGGTGTGTTGCAATGCATGTATTCCCCCAATGGATATTCAAGAAGAGATACTTGTCTAGCTAAAGCATTGGAATTTTCAACTACAGCAGGAAAAATTCCCCTAACCATGCTTCCAAAAAACGAGTCAGTCGTTGTAACCTTCATACTAATATCTTTATTGAAGGTTGCCATCTTCCTAAGATAGTAAAAAGATACATCTACATGCTGAAAAAATAAAGAAAAGTAAATACACTTAAGATATGAAATCATTGAATAATTTAATCAACATAATAACAAAATATACAAGTACATGAAAAATAAAAGTTAATTAATTACCGTATCTCTTAATGATTCGGATGGATCGCGAAGCTCGTACCACCATTTTTTGTCGCTAACTTCAAACGGACCAAAGACAAATGAGGGGTTGATTTTGATCTTCCTCAACAAAAATTTCCTCTTGCTGCAAACCCATTAAATAAAAAATAAATATGTCATATTAAAAGATATATTTAAAATCAAGGATATTGTCTTACATATTGTCGGGCCTGTAACCATCATGAAACCAATCATCAAAAGTACGAACATCCTCCATGACAGGCTGAACCAAACCCAAATCAAATGCACATGCTTCAAAGCGAAAACTCGAAGTAGATTTCGTTACAGTTTCTCTCCCATCAAGGTAAGGAGATTTAGTTAAAATCCCAGGTTTTCTTTGCCTCTTCACTGGTATGTCTGTTGCAGCCTCACCAGCAATGACTTCTGTACCTTCACTTTCAATCTTTTGGGTAAGGTTCAAAAGATGAAAAAAACAAAAGTGTCAGATTTTGATTCAAATTAATAAAATTTTAGAAAATGGTAAAATAATAGATTTATATTATACCTCAATACTATCCGAATGTTTGGACTTCTCAGCACTCTTAATAATCTCTTCTACCTGTTCAATCACATCATCTGTGTAGAACTTGTCATCAAAGGGATCAGGAGTATTTTGTTGGTCACAAATTCCAGCACCAAAGACAGTATTGACATATTTGTATACAACAATTTCTCCTGGAGGAACATTAGACGAACACTTTCCATCGAGTTTCACCTTCAACTCTTCAAGAAAAACAGCAATTTTATCATCTACAGATCGTTGAATGGCCTTGACTTCATATTTCAAATCAATTTGTTGTGCGATTATTTGATCTTGCCGCAAACGTATGTCATTCATTATCTTGTTCAAATTTTCATTGCAGTAGTTACGTTCATCCTGAATACAAGCAAATAAGTTTTAATTAGAACTTGAGGAATAATGGAATAGCTAAGACAACATCAAATAATTTGTAAATCTGTCTACTAAATATATCACCTCTTTCAGTTTAGATGTGGAATTGTTGGCATTCTTTGATTCATTACAATCGCGAAATGAACGGGGGTTCAATGTTTTCCGCAATCTAACTGGAGGATCAACAAAATCATCATCATCAGCATCTTCAGAGTTCAAATCAGTCCTTTTGCTTTGAAAAAGACCAGACAGGTATGGCGCACATCTCTCCTCTTCGTCAGGTTCAATTACTCGAATGTCCAACTGCATTTTTGCAACATAATAGGTTATAAATTTCTAAACCAAGATAAAACCTTAATTAACAAACACATAGGTTGAACCATTCTATAAACATCAAAAGGAGAATCAGGTTTAACATACATCTGCAAGGTCAAAATTCAGTTTATCCAGTTGAGCAGCAGTCACCCGTGTGGCAGAGTTGGTCCAGTTCAGTATCCGAGGCCAATTGTAGTCTACCCTTTTGCATATTTTCCCGTCTATCGATGGCAAAGATTCATAAATCCAGGTTTGGAAAGCTAATGGAAACCCATATAGTCTGTATGTGAAAATTTCCTTCTTCATGGTCTCATCAAACGTACGCTTCGTCAACGCTATTTTCAAATAACTGAAGGTGCTC
The DNA here is from genome assembly GCA_030279155.1 of Forsythia viridissima. NCBI lineage: Eukaryota > Viridiplantae > Streptophyta > Magnoliopsida > Lamiales > Oleaceae > Forsythia > Forsythia viridissima. The sequence continues at coordinate 21,999,083 of CM059040.1, forward strand.
TTGAACAGCTCTTTCCCCCATGCATATGTTCCAATATCCTCTGACTCAACAAGGCAAAACGTGGCATCAGTAACTAGTTTCTTGTACGGGGTAGTGAAGAGTAACGAAGTTATAAGGTAAAGCATTCCAACTTTCACTACATCTTCATCAGCCGAATTGGCAGGCATATTCCTAAAAACATCCTCAACATCTTTTCGGTAAATACATTTCAAATGATTGAAGTATCTCTGTCTCAAAACGGGGCGGCCTGATTTCATTTTCGATGAATCGTCACATCCAACGCACTTCAACCCCGTAATAACACAAAACTCCTCCACTGAGAATCTCAACAGTTTCCCAGATATTTTAAACCACATCTCATCTTTCTTTGGCTGTTTAACCTCCATCAACAACATCTTATGAATCAACTGATGCTGGAGATGTAACTCATGGAGATCAAGGAAGTTCCCAAAACATGAAATACCAAACAAACCTTTTTGTGCCTCACTCATCAGACTGTTCAAATTCATAACTACATCTGGTGGCGCAGATACCATTATCCTTGAACCAATTCTGTCATTTGGGTGAATAATATAGTCCCAATCCTGAAATTATAAATTAAAACGATACAAATGTTAAAAAGAAGGCAGTTTCAACATATATTCAACACAAAGCAACAACTTATACTAACAACAACTATCCAAAATTTGTAACAACAAATGCAACATGTGTTTCTAACAATCCTTCTGCATTAGTAATACTAATTGAAACAAATTATCATCCAAAAATCGCATCATCATATCAAAGCTGAAGAATTGTAACATTCATGCAAATTTTGTTAGCAAATTTTTAACAACCTTCATTTGTAACAACTATCAGGCAATTGTAACATCAACTGCAATAAGGGTTTTTAACATCCCTTCTGTAATGGTATTACTATTTACAACAAATTATCCCTCAAATATCACATTGAAAACAAGATATCATAACTGTAACATTCATTGCAAATGTTGTTAGCAATTTTGTAACAACCATCATTCATAACAACCATTGCAAATTGATGATTTTACAAACGAACTGAACTGATTTGTGACAGTCAATATGCCATATTGAATCATATGGGATGCAATTTTATGATGGGAAATCAACAACAATCTCAACATCCATCATGCATTTGTAACATCAGCTGTAATAACTGTTTATAACATCCCTTCTGTAGTGGTAATACTATTTACAACAACTTATCACCCAAATATCGCAACATGATATTAATATAGCAGATTTGTAACATTCCTTGCAATTGTTGTTCCAAATTTTGTAACCACCTCAAATTGTAACAATTATACCAATTGATGATTTTAACATTGAAATGAACTGATTTGTGACATTCAATATATCATATTGAATCATATTGGATGCAAATAATGATGGGACCTCTAACATATCCAACATTTGGTATGAATTAAAATGAAAGTAATGAAAATACTTTGTAACATTGATTGCAACAAAATACTTTAACATGGAATCATATAATACTGATAATACTTTCAAAGAACAATGGCCATTTCAACAAGTATTTCGATCGATTTGACCTATCTGCAGTTAATACACAACACAGAAGAAATTAAAGAAATCCAACCAGAGAATTCATAATCCCCAAATTAACATGCAACTGGGAAACTGAATTGTGATCTAATAAATTCACCAAATATTCACCCATAGATCAATTTTAACAAAGCATAGTCTTCAAAAACTCAAAGCAATTACCATGCAATTTTACCCAAACTCGAATGTCATAAATTCAATACTGATATTTTCCCCAAATGATTTCACCCCCACTTGCATTTTACAGACATAAAACTACAATATTTAGCATTTTTCCCAGTGAAATAAAGTGAAAATGGAACTACCTGCGCTTCGTAGGGCTGAGGTTGGTTAATTTTCTTTGGACTGGAACTCTGGGCATCCTTGTCAGTGCAATGCTTCTTTATATTTTCGTTCTTCGACATTTCTTTCGAAGCACACGACCTCGTTCGCCGGCGCGTACTATCATCAATTGAATTTCTGCTCTTCTCGAAGATTGTTTCTTTCGTAGGAGTGGGCGTGTCAACCAAAATGACTTTCTGTTTCGACTGTAACGCAGTCTTCTTCACCAAGCCAGGCGACTCTTTGTTTGCCGCCGATCGAGACATTCTGCATTTGGGAGTTTGCATGTTGGGTTTCTTGATACAGCGGCACAAATTTTCTTCTGATTGGGGGTTAATGTTCGACTTTGTGATGGAATGCTAGAAATTAGGGTATCAGAATATACGGTTACGGCAATGTCGGCGGGAAGGACGTGCAGAATATGGATTGTGAAGATGAAATTGGGTATTCTTATCTCCGTCGGTTTGTATTTCTCTCTCTCCGTGAAATTGTAGGATAAAAATATATCTTTCCTTTTTGTAATATATTAATATATATAAATATATATAATAACATATGGATATTACCCAGTATTTTTATAATATATACATTAGAAAAGTAAAATTAATAATATATTGTATATAAGGAGTATAGGATGTAATTTCCTCTTCTTTATACTGTTTAAATGGGCTTCTGAAGCCCAGTGCTGGCATTCACAAGGCTCCCCTCTCTCTCTCTCTCTCTATCTCTCATCTCTCTCTCTCTCTCTATCTCTCATGCGCGTGCGCACTGCACACACCAGGCTGAGGCTATATGGATCGTCCGCTCACTTCTTGTTACGTCGATTTTCGCTCAAAATTCCGTCAAAATTCATTTACGAGGTACTTTTTCATTACTCTTTTTTATGTTGTAATCAATTAGTATTTCTATTTGCGGCGAACTCATGTAGAGGTTCTTAATATTATATTTGAATTCAGCTGAGTTAATTATGCATTTTTTGTTGTTTCATCTTTCGCTGCTACCATATATAATTTTGACGAATATTTTGTAGAGGTGTCAATGTTGTGAAGCTCCCATTTTGAATTTTGCTGCTTTTAGCAGCATTGCTGCCTCTAGAATTTTCGATGAAATTCCAGCTACAGAGAATGTACAGAAGATAGAAATCAGTTCTGGAACAAAGAAAACTTGCATTCTCCAGTCCAGCAGTCTGCGAGAAATTCCCCTACGTTATGGAACTGACTACTCAAGGATTATTGATGAATGTCTCCAATTGGTATCATTACTAGATGCCAAGAAGCTTCAGGCAAAAAGTTTGAAACTTGGATTGCACGAAGATAACGGAATCTCTAATCGACTGGCCGAAGTTTATACGGCTGCTGGAGAAATAGATTGTGCATTGCAAATTTTGGATGGTTTTCCAGCCAGCAGAAATTCATCTTCCTGGAATCAATTGATATCCTTACTTATCCGTAAAAAGTTGTATAATCAAGTATTTAGTTTACTTTCATGGATGTTTAACAAAGGTGTTACCCCAGATGAGAGCCCTGTTGCTAGTGTCTTGCAGGCGTGCTGTGGTGGTAGACTTGATTTTGACATTATACGGCAGATTCATGCTAAATTTATCCATCTTGGTTTCAGCAAATACCCACTTATTTGTAATCCTCTTATTGATTTGTATTCAAAGAATGGATTTGTAGATTATGCCATGCAAATTTTTGGAAAAATGCACACGAGGGATAGTGTTTCTTGGGTTGCCATGATATCGGGCTTCTCTCGTAATTCTCGTGAATTAGAAGGTATTCTTCTTTATTGCGAGATGCGTAAATCAGGAGTATTCCCTACTCCATATGTCTTTTCAAGCATTATAAGTGCCTGCACCAAAATAGAGTTGCTTGGACTTGGAGAACAACTGCATTGTCTAATAATCAAGTGGGGATTTTCATCTGAACTTTTTGTGTGCAACGCTCTTGTAACACTGTATTCTCGATTTGGGAACTTGACATCTGCTGAGCTGATTTTCAGCGAAATGCAGTGCAAGGATAAAGTCTCTTATAACACACTAATTTCTGGACTTGCAATGCATGGATCAAGTCAGAAATCTCTTCATTTATTTGAGAAAATGCAGAGTGAGTCCTTGAAGCTTGATAGTGTCACAGTTGCGAGCCTCTTGGGTGCTTGCACATCAATGGGGGCTTTTCATAAGGGAACACAGCTGCACTCCTATGCAATCAAGGCAGGAATGTGTTTTGATATAATTATTGAGGGCTCTCTGCTTGATCTTTATGTAAAATGCTCTGATGTTAAAACAGCACATGAATTTTTCCTTTCAACAAAGATGGATAATGTGGTCCTGTGGAATGTGATGCTAGTGGCCTATGGGCAGATGGGTGATCTCCATGAGTCTTTCCATATTTTTTCCCAGATGCTGATTGGGGGACTAGAGCCTAATCAGTACACATACCCGAGTATACTAAGGACCTGTACTTCTGTTGGAGCACTGGATCTAGGAGAACAATTACATACCCAAGTCATAAAAACTGGTTTTCATCCAAATGTGTATGTGGGTAGCGTGCTTATAGACATGTATGCCAAACATGGAAAATTGGACAGTGCCATGAAAATTTTCAGACGTCTTGATGAGGAAGATGTTGTCTCTTGGACAGCCATGATCTCTGGATATGCTCAGCATGACTTGTTTATGGAAGCTGTTAAAATGTTTCAAGAGATGCAAGACTGGGGAATTCGATCAGATAACATAGGATTGGCAAGTGGGATCAGTGCATGTGCTGGGATTCAAGCTTTTAATCAAGGACGGCAAATTCATGCTCAATCAATTGTCTCTGGGCACTCTCTTGATCTTTCAATTGGAAATGCACTTGTCTGTTTATATTCTAGATGTGGTAATTTGCAGGACGCATACTTGGCATTTGACAAAATTTATGCTAAAGATAACATTTCATGGAACGGATTGATATCGGGTTTTGCCCAGAGTGGGCAGTATGAGGAAGCACTGAAGGTGTTTTCTAGAATGATTCAAGTTGGCGAAGAAGCTAATGTGTACACCTATGGGTCTGCTGTTAGTGCATCTGCTAATACAACAAATATAAAACAAGGTAGACAAATTCATGCCAGAATAATAAGCACGGGGTATGATACTGAGTTGGAAGTAAGCAATGCATTAATCACATTGTATGCAAAATGTGGAAGCCTTGACAATGCTAGGAGGGTGTTCTTTGAAATGCCTCTGAAAAATGAGGTTTCCTGGAACGCTATGATCACAGGTTACTCTCAACATGGATATGGCAGTAAAGCTATAGAACTCTTCGAGGATATGAAAAAGATGAGAGTGATGCCAACCCATGTAACCTATGTAGGGGTTTTGACAGCCTGTAGCCATGTGGGATTGGTGGAGGAGGGGTTCACCTACTTCAAGTCTATGAAAGAAGAGCATGGCTTAGTGCCAAAACCAGAACATTATGCTTGTGTTGTTGATATTCTTGGACGGGCTGGTCAAGTGTGTCGTGCAAGAAAATTTGTGGATTCTATGCCAATTGAACCAGATGCAATGGTTTGGAGGACCCTCTTAAGTGCCTGCACGGTTCACAAGAACATGGAAATAGGGGAATTTGCAGCCAAACATCTTTTAAAACTAGAACCTAAAGACTCGGCTACATATGTTCTTCTGTCAAACATGTATGCTATAGCTGGTAAATGGGGTTATCGTGATTGTACAAGGCAGCTCATGAAATCCAGAGAAGTGAAGAAAGAGCCTGGTCGCAGCTGGATTGAAGTAAAGAATTCAATTCATGCATTTTTTGTTGGTGATCGACTCCATCCTCTAGCAGATCAGATATACGAGTTCTTAGAGGATCTGAACAAGCAGGCAGTGGCGATTGGTTATGTACAAGACTCTTCTAGCCTTTGGAATGACTTAGAGCTGGGGAAGAAGGACCCAATTGCATATATTCACAGTGAGAAGTTAGCTATAGCATTTGGACTTCTAACCTTGCCCGATATAATTCCCTTGCGAGTGATGAAGAATCTGCGTGTCTGTAAGGATTGCCACGATTGGATTAAGTCTGTATCTAAGATTGTTACTCGAACTATTGTCGTAAGGGATGCATACCGCTTCCATCATTTCAAAGATGGTGACTGTTCCTGCAAAGATTACTGGTAACTTGAGGACAGAGAAGGGAGATAAGGTTCAAATATACATCTGAAAGTACAAGGTATTTTTGGTTTCCTTTTATATGTTGTTTTCAGCAGTTGCAAGGTTGTCGATCCCTACCCAGGTAGAATGGACTTGAAATTGGTAGAATTTTTGTTCTTAATGCCTCCTCTTTTACCTCAACATCCTTCTGTCTCTCCTTTTCTTTCTTTTTTCTTTTGTTTTTCTTTTTTGTATGTTAAATCGCACCTTGAGCCTTTAAAAATAATAATCATGTAGCTCTTCCTTTCTCCATATTATCTCTTTCATCTGTATTCCTTTATTGCTTGACCTTTGTACAACTCTTGAAATTTAGAATTTCTTTGCAAAGACAAATACTTGAAACAACAAAATGCTTTCCCTACTACCGAAATTTTCTTATACATTCTATTTCTGTGCCTTCAATTTTGTAGACTGCTCTGGTCACTTATTAATCAAGGTTACTTTTTACTCGTTGGGAGCTGTTTCAACTCACGACTCTTTGCCCTTCAAAATTTTTGAACAGGTATACCATAAGTGGTTGTTTCTCTTTCTTAGGCTCTCTCATTTAGTTGCCATCTAATAAGTGCATTCTGCATTTCCAAATCTGTTATAAACCTTTTTAGACATGTCACTTCCACATCGCACATCATTAAGCAACCCGTGATAATCCTTGTTTCCTTGGAACTATATTATATACGCAGATTAATCTATTTTGCAAGCTCTGCTTCTTTGCGTGTTTTAATCTGATCTCAAATCTGAATCCAATTTTTGTCAATTGATAGTTCTTGGTTCACTTCTTGTAATCAGCATCTCTATTATATACTGTTTTTTTTTTTCTGTGTGCTATTATATACTGTATTTTTACGGGTTTTTTTTTTCTTCCTGCAGCTAATAAGTTGATTCCACTGTATGATCATTTTAATTACTTATTGTTGACCGCCTATTAATGCTTAGAGTCACTATTACTTTTCCCTTCTTCTTTCCATTAATTTGCATCCTCTTCCTTTAATGCTTAACATGGCGCACAACTATTCGTGAGAATTTAAATGAATAGGACCATAGGAGGTTTTTTCAACTGACTTGTGTTTTGTTTACACCAACTATTTTGTGATCTGTTGTTTCTCTTGATACGGTGGAATCAACTTATTAGCTGCAGGCAGCCATTATAACTATATGAGCGGGTGGAGTGGTAAGAGTAGTGTGGATGAAAGAAAAGAGAGTGAGAGTCTTTGTTAGAGGGTATCGTAGTTTAGGGGAGGCCCGAGTAGAGTTAGCTGGCAGACAATTTCCACTGAGTATTTTACTTTTCAGAAAATCTAAGACTTTAATTTTTGAAATTTATTTTACGCATTCTAGAAATAAAGGTTATTGTCTACAGAATTAGCATATGTTTGGTAATGCTGAAATTATTTTTTAAGTGCTTATATTATAAGTTGTAGGTAAATGTCTGGATAAAAATTGAGGTGCTGTAAGTTGTGGGTTCTATGAAATGTGTAGATAAAAAGTATTTTTGATCAATTTAACCAGCTCAAATTATAATTTAAGCAGTGGCAAACATGTGACAGATTGGTATTGTGCTCAAGAAAAAAAAATCTCTTTGTTTCCTTAATTTTTTATTTCTCAACAATTAATATATTTGAAAAATTATTTAATTACATATTTTATTACTACGAAAATTACTAAATTAAAAATTACATTTAATAACCCATTTTGTAGTGCTAATTTCTTTTTAATTTGTAATTATCAAATTTGTAACTTTTGAATTTTAATGAGTAACCATTATTTTAATATATTCAATAGTTATTACTTACTACTTGATTACAATTTATTATAAATGTTAATAAAAATAATAATCAAATTAAAATAAATATAATGTAACTTAAATCATTAAGTAATAAAAGTATATAATAGGAATTAAAATTTGTTTTAGTATAAAATAACATACAAGATGGCATGTTTTGATTTTGAGATTGAGCATATTCAAGGAATGTCAAATGTGTTACCTGATTTCCTAACTAGGGAATTTTTACACGGAAAAATCATGAAAGATGGCAACGAGAGAGATACGAAAGAAAAAAGTGATATCCATTGATCAATTACTTACTTCAAACCATTGATTCAAAGGATACGAGTTGTTTATCTAAAAAAACAACTCAAGCCTACAAACAAAAACTTGCCAAATCCGTTTCTTCCTCAAGTCAAATCCAAACCCAAAATACCTTTCAAGTCCTTGGAAATATTCCTAAACCAAGAAATCTTCCATCTTTCAACCCTGTTAAGCCTTCTGAGTTTGGTCATTCCCTAACTCCTCAAAAAACTCAGTCTTCAATAGCCCCTTCAAATTTCAAAAAAGCTGTTCAAACCAGAACATGAAAGTTACCAATTAACAATGAGTCTCAATCTCTAGCAAAACCTTCAAAATTTCGTTGTTTTACCAAAATATTTACTTCATCAGTCCTTGCCATTGAAACATCCTAGTCAACTCAATAAGCATTTCTTGATGAATGCGTTTCTCAAGTTTTTTCTCAAAATTTTTGGTTCATGCTGGACAATGTAAAAAAGACGAGCATTTTATGAGTTTATCCTTACGTGTACAAAACGTGTAGAGATAACTCATAACCCGACTCCTGTCAATCTAGATTTTTCAAAAATCAAGATTTTCAAAGTTCTTACTTTTGAAGAATGGGGGTCAGCATCCTTGGGAAACCAAGAAATTCAAAACTGCAAACCTATTTGTCCTTCAAAATTCAATTATCTTGACTATCAAAATGCTTAGTATATTGTTTTCTATGTTTCATCTTCTCATTCTTATCATGTTTAACCATAAATGTTGTTCTTCGTTTCCAAAGTGGTCTCAAAATTGGTTTTCATACTTTGGACTTGAAAATCAAATATTTCCAAGCTTTGTTTAAGAAGAATTCAAATATTTCAAAAATCACAGTTGAAAATACCTTTTCGAACAAGAATGGCTTCTTTTTCAATTTGCAAGAATTTTCAAAGTTTCGTAGATCATGTGCTGGGTACTTTTATGCCTACGCAAATGATGTTACCAAGATTTCTCCAAAATAAATTGTTAGGAGATTCAAAATCAAATGGTGGGAAAAGTTTACTAAGACTAATGCCTGCTCAAAATTAGTTCAAATATGGCTCAAAACCTGCGAGCACCAATCAAAAGGAAAATCAAAAGATCAAGACAAACACGTCGACTTTCTCACATAAAAAGCAAGCTCATGGCAATGTTGGCCCAGTGCAATGATCCCGAAGAATTTACACACTTGGCTCAACAAGCAGCTACTCTTGGGGGTACCGCCTCAAATCCTTTCAAAATCAAACACTGAAGATCTTGTCCAGAACAACGAAGATGATTGTTATGGGATTGATGATCTGGTTGATGACCTCTTACTCATTTTCAAGGTTCCCCTCAAGATTACTCTTAGTTGTCCAGAAATTTCCCTCGAGCTGTCCATTGGATACCTGTTCTAAAGTCAAAAAGATGGGTATATTAATTAGTGTCCCTTTATTACTACTTTGTTGAAAAGTAAAGAAAAACCGTGGGCAATTCTTATATCAATGGCCTACAAAAGATTATGGTTGTCTTTATCACTACTTTGCTGAAACGCAAAGAAAAACTGTGGGCAAAGTGGCCGACAACTTTTTGAAAGCAAACAGTTCCTTCAATAATGCAGAATCAAATTCAAATCTCAAGTCTGTGAAGGTTGTCCATTTAAGCAAGAAGTTTTCCTCATTTAAGGCAGAGTGGTTTTAGAAGATCTCCATGTATAAATTTCTTGTTCTTCCAAGATTATCTACATTTCAAAGTTCAAATCAAGATATTTTGTAAGTTTGTGTTTCGATTTATGAGATTTCCATTCTCATATAAATATTCAAAGTCTGTAAAGCAACAACGACTAAGATCAGCCTAGTCTTTTGTTTCAAGTTACATAAAAAGCAGTTCACAATATTTACAAGTGATTTACATTTTTATTCTATTCTAATTTAAGTATAATTCTTCTTTTAATCTTTTCTTTAAATTGCTCTATCTGGTCTTCCACTGTCTTGGTATCAGAGCCATTTACTGATAAGCCTTTCAAACATGAGTTACTTTGACTGATATTGTTAGTGTTACTGTGTTTTCAAGGGAAACGTTGGTCAATCGAAAGAATGTTGGTCCTATTTAGTTAGGTAGTCTCGTTATCTTGAATCAACCTCTGCAGTCGCTAAGTCTTGTAAGCTTATCTTTCAATGTCTTTTCCTAGGTCATGGTTTAGCACATCTAGCAGTTCTAGATCTAGACTCTGCTGTCGCTAAGTCTTGATAACAATCAAGATGTTCTAGAAACTAGAAATAATCAAGAATTGCAAATTGCTCAAATTGAACCAAGATTACATAATTGGACAATTCCTAAAGTAAACAAGAAAACTATCTATGAAATGGGAATGTTTGATTTCCGTCAAGATTATGCAAATGATGTTATTAGAGAACATAGGAAGAAATACAAATTTCTTCATTTTTATGTTGTTCAAGCTGCCATTAAGCCTTTGTTCAAACTATGGTTAGATATAACCATTCTTTTACTCTTAAGAGATAAAAGACATCTCAAGTTCTTTACTTTCAGTTCTAGAATCAAATCTGGAAAGTGGTCCAGTATTTTTCAATTGGTATCCTTTTTAAACTTTCTCAAATTGTATATATCACTCCATAACTTATCCAAAAATACTTAAAAGAGATATTAGAATTATTCCACACAATTTATAAATAAGAGTACGAAGATGTACCACATACTTGATAACTTAAAGTATTTTAAATTTCAGTTATACATGCCAAAACATAAGGATTTCATTTACTAAGTATATTTTTTCATCACCAAAAGTAATATCTTCTTTCAAGTTAGGATTCGCTATCCCGATAGCAAAAAGGTCGGAATGACACACTTGGTTAGCCCCTTTTTCAAAATTTTTTCGAGTTAATAACTTCAAAATATTTATAAGTAGCTACGAGATATTAGAAATCCTTTTAACCACAAAAACGACCATCTAAAGACTCTTCGATCTTTACGATATAAAAAGAAGAGTTTCCCATCGGCTCTAGAGTAATGGCATCATAGACGTGTATCGTCTTATACGTTCTTTATTTGATATAAAGACCTGGGTTCACTTTCTGCTATGGCCGAGTCTTTATATTAAAGAAAAAACGTATAAGACGATACACGTATATGATGCCATTACTCTAGAGCTTATAGAGACTGTTCTTTTTATATCGTAATTATTGAAGAGTCTTTAGATGGTCATTTTTGTGGTTAAAATGATTTCTAATATCCTGTAGCTACTTATAAATATTTTGAAGTTATTAACTCGAAAAGTTTTTGAAAAAGGGGCTAACCAAGTCAGTCATTCCGATCTTTTTGTTAGCGGGATGACGAATCCTAACTTGAAAGAGGGATGCTACGTTTGGTGATGAAAAAATGTACTTAGTAAATGAAATCATTATGTAATGGCATGTATAACTGAAATTTGAAGTACTTTGAGTTATGTAGTATATCTTCGTACTCTTATTTAGAAATTGTGTGTAATATTTCTAATATCTCTTTTAAGTGTTTTTGGATAAGTTATGGAGTGATATATACAATTTGAGAGAGTTTAAAAAGAATTAAGTTCAAATAATTTCTTGTCATAGCTAGTAGTCACTTGCAGCTTGTTTTCAATTCAACTCTACTAGTAGCCTTCAGCCGAGAAATCTTTTTTTTTAAGAAAAATTCAGAGCTCGTCACAAATTGGTCATGAAACTGCTAACTTTTAGTCTAAAAAATTACGATGATATAAAATTTTAGAATGAAAAGTTGCATAATTTAAAAATTTGCTTTTGGTATCATATATCTATAGAAAAACAAGCTCAAACATAAGTATATACTTAGTTAATTGCTTGTAACATTTCAAAATTTTGTTACTACTTTTCAAAAGTGGTAGACTCAACCATGAAGTCCATTCTATCTGTATTTAATGGTAGATGGCTACATCCTACTCAAGAGTGATCTTCTACTCAAGAATGAACTGGAGAATGACAATTCTCAATTGGATAATATCATACAACCTTCTCCACCTCGTGTTCTCCCACAAGTGAAGTTTGAGCTTCTTCCTATCTCTCCATCAATAGTTGCTGATCCAAGGATTGGACCTTCGAAACTTTCTCAAGATGGATTGTGCAGTTCCGATTCCTCTCATGATCTTCACATTGTGAGTCTGTTATACTGGTCTTAACTTTCATATATGAGAAGATAATATTATTGTTTCATAAAGTTTCTAGATTACATAGGAAGTTTTTTCAGCAAAGTCATGTTGTGGGTAAATATGATGCTTAATTTGTTTGCTTATATTGCAGCCGTTGAAGAATTTTTTTTTTTGTCAACGTGAGTACATGCATCTATTTTGTTTAGCATTTGTCGTCCTCAATTTGTTAAATTTGAATGAGCACGATCTTTTTTCTTTTGTCTTCTCAATTCAGAGTGAGTAAGGATTTCACAATCTGCTACTTGAAAAATTTTATTAGTCATGTAGAGTATTTCATATTCTTTTCTTTTTTTAATTAACAAGATTTCAACTTAGAAATACCGAGGCTAATTATTTAACACTGCTATATTTCTGGTTTACAACTTGTCATCTTAGGCATTGCCTGTTTATGAGAGTTTTGTTTTTGAAATAACTCTCAGTAGTTTTGTATGCATAATTTTGTGCTCTTATTCTATTATGAAGAATTAAATGCTCCTGTCTTTAATGAGAGCTATGTCTTGGTTCTGACATGACTCTATTGTATTGAATTCGTGAATGCCAGAATGCATGAATATATTGGTTTAATACAATGTTTCCAAATGATAGGAATATATTGATACAATTTCGTCGTTCTAATCTTTCATGTTTACCTAATATATATATTTTTAATCTTCAAATAAATCATTATGACAATATATGTTAAGATACAAATTTGATAATTTACTATAAAATACATTACGTGCATCGCACAAACTGAAAACTATGTTTAATAATTTTGTCGCTTACGATGTATATATATATATCACTACATATATATAAGAGCCTTATTTGGTTTTTACTATTCAAACTTCGTCCAAAACGGCGTTGTTCCTCAAGTAGTGGTTGTATATTTTCACACACAAATAAAAGAAAAGATAAATTTTTCTTCCCGTGTGGAAAGCCCTAGGTGCTCCGTTTTCCCTAGTTTCGTTGATAGAGAATCGACAATTCCCTTTCTCCCTCACCATTTTCATGCCAAGTTTTTCTTCTTTCAACATACAAACTATAGAATCGCCATTCCTGTCTTTCTTTCGAACGTTTAAACCCTAGAATCGCACTATGTTCGTTTCGGATCTTGTGTTGTTTTGTGTAGCTTAGAAAACGGAAAATTTCTCATAGATCCATTCAAACCCTTCCAATTTCTTGCTTGTTTCGTCGAATCAAAGGTATTTATGGACTTTTGACTTTCATTTTGTTCTATTGGGTTCGTTCTTTTGCACTGTTGTTATTGTCTCATTGATTTATAGGTCCGCTGCTTTCAATGTCCACCTTATTTCGTCGAATCTAGGGTATTCCTGCATTGTGTGGTTTGCTTTTGTTTTATTTGGTACGTTGTATTGTATTGCTTGGTTTTTTGGCTCGGTTTGCAATTGTGTTGTGGGAAAATGTTTTGAAACTTTATGAAATTGTTAGTGTTAGGTATTGATATGTTTGATTTTTGTTAGTTTAATTTGTTTGGGTTATTTTTTGTTTCTCATTTTTGCATGTTCAGGTTCAGCTTGGTTTATGTGGGGCAAAAATATATGAAATCTTTGGTTTTTGTATGTAATTGTTTATTTTCAGTCATTATAATTTCAGTATTTTTTGTTTGATGTGTTGTTTACTGTTTGTATATGGTTAGTTATATTATGAGATAAAATTATATTGTAATTGCTGATTTTATCGTTTTTGGGTGTTTTGTTTTGGTGTTTGGTAAAGCTTTTGCTGGTCAAGCCAATCGAAGTCCACTTTCCTTGTGACAGGTTCATGTGGCAAGTTTAGTGACCATTTACACATTTTGGTATTTGGTAAAGCTTTTGTTGGTCTAGCTAATCGAAGTCCACTTTTCTTGTGACTGGTTCGTGTAGCAAGTTCAGTGACCATTTACACGGAGAAGCATTTTATCAGGCATTTGCAGAGCAATAAAGTGAAAACCCCCTTGAGTATGATTTAATTTCCGCGTTAATGCTTCTCAATTTTACTCAACAAAATGAATGTAAATGGTCTCTGAATGATTTATGTTATATGTTCTTGTTCTCAATTGTGTGCAGCTGCTGTCCCAAATTTACGTACAGTTGAGGGTGTGATAATGAGAAGGTAATATTGCATTCTTATAACTTGTTTGGTTGAGTGAATGTACATGACAATATTAAATATTAAAGATGGACATAATTTTCAATATTGTGTAATATTACGTATCAAACATGCCCTTATTGTTTCTTTTCATGGTAAAAAGGTTAAAAATTGGTGGCTTCGGATTTATGTTGTTGGCCTTTTGGATTACCGTTTTAGTTCTTGTAATGCAATTCTTGGTAATCGGCTAACCAGGTGAAAATAATTCTGACAATTCTATTTATATTTTATACCCTCAGTCGCATAATCTTGTGTAGAAGTACTACTGATTGTAGTCATGGATTAGTTTAGAGATTTTGGCCTCTGGATATTGTAATTTACATTAATGAGTTCATTGTTGTTTTTCGAGGTTATTTGGATATTGGAGAGTATTTGAGTATGGGGGATGAGCTTTAATTTATATATGTGGACAAATTCTGGGAAATGGGATGTGATTGAACTTAGAGTCTATTGAAAAATTTGGAAGAATTTTGATAAATGGTTGCTATCAACGTTAAGGTATATGATATTGTTTTAATTCCAGATTTTGTAGTTTGACTTTTTGAGTAAATGAATACGATTCCTGCTTTACATTTTTGGATTTTTTTGACATTTTTAAATATGTCCATTTGCGAACACTTGTATTTTAATTTCATGCCAGGAGAGGAGATGTTTGGTGTTGGGAAGATGGTACAATGTTGAGTTTGAGCTTTCCTTGAGTAATTGTTATTTAGACTTGGATTTCTCTTTTTACCAATGCCTTGTTTTATTTCTCTTTTAATTTTGATGGCAAGTTTTTAGTATAATTTATGTTACGTGTAACTCTCTTTATGTTGCCTGGAATTGGATGGATGCTACTTTTGTGTTGAAGTTTTAATCTTGTGATTGCGTATTTCAATTTTGTTGAAATCAACTAAAAAACACCATGACCAGTTCAATATATGGATTACATTGCTTCTTTTTTATTAACCATCCGTGTTAAAGTGGTTGTAGATGAGCGAGCTCTTTTGTGATAGAGGACATCACTCGGTAGTAGTTGTAGTGCAATTGTTTTGTCGTGTTGGTGATACTTTCGCAGCTCTGAGGTGTTCGGGATTGTTTTTAAATTTGCATTACACTCAAAACTAAAGTTCCTTTCTCTTTTTTAAGAAAATTATTATCGTGTTCACAATGGCGTACGTAATTGTACAAATGTTAACAATACATTACCCCCAAAACAGGACTGATACCAATCAGATCCTATGCTATAAATCTTCAACTATTTTACGCTAATCTGTAATATAGAAATAATGAGCCTTCATTTTTATTATTTTAAAAAAAAATCTGTAACAAACATCAAAACTAATGGGCCTGTCCAGCAGTAATTTCTGTAAGCCAATTATAGTAGCTGAGCCTATTATGTGATTTCCTCAGCTCAAGTGCTAAAATCACAAACACCCACTTCTACAGCTGTACTTCTTGTATTCATAAAAAAAATCCATTTTTTTTTTGTTTTGACATTCGACAGACAAATCAAGTATTATTCTACATGAGTTATTTTTTGTCACTATGCTCCGTTCATTACTATATTTACTTGATCTGATTGTATATTTTTAAGTTTAACATGTGAATGCAAGTTTTTGTGTTCCATTTCTCATCTTAATGTTAATAATAATGATGCATTCATCCCGTCATTATCTTTGTATTAGGGAATAGTATCAAGAAAACTCTCCTCCTTTGTTTCCTTTTGAATAGAATTGATACTCAGTTTCAAATTTCTGAACTTTATTCCCAAAATTCTATGTAATTCCTCTAATCTCGTCATTTTAATCCAAAGTTAAGCATAACTTAATGATGGATTACCAAATCATTTGTTTTAATGGTGTTAATTTCTGCTTACATTCTCATTATAGACGTAACTTGGAAAAAATTCTAATCAATCCCTAAGCAAATACCTTTGGAAAGAAGTCACTTTTTGCATGCCAATGAAATTTATGTAGTGACTTTATCAAAATTGGAGAATAAATTCATAGGGACCACTATTAAGTAAATATTTTAAGCTTAGCAAAACATGCACAGTGTAGAACTGCATAAATTGTATCATACTATGTGGTCCATTGCATTTTTGTATGTGTTTGTGAGTGGCTTCTTGAAATCTGCATGCTTTTTGTATTTTTATAGGCTTTTGTCCATTGCAGAAGATACTTTAATAGAGTTTCTTTCACCACTGGAAATGCTGTTGAGTGGGTCCAAATGTCTGGAATGATACAATATCTCTAGAATTTCTGTGCATCTAAAATAGAAGAAAGTTCAAAACCTGTGATTCTGAGTATTGATGGAGATTTCTCGAAAAGCATGGCATCACAGCATAAGTGAAAATCAAGGTAGTAAATCAATTGCTATGCTTTGTCATCATTTTATAACCCCGTTTTATAAGTAACTGCACATAGAATGAAAATTTGACTGCAGTCATGTTCTTTTTATTTAATTTTACATTTTGACAATGGTTTTTATTGATTTTATTTATATATGAAGTAGATTTGTATTCAAATTTTTACGGTTCTTCATTTGTCACAACAGAATATCTCTGTTAAAGTTTCATAATCTGGTTCATAGGTTTTTGTGCCTTTCAGTCTTGAATGTCAATTTGTTTTCTTACATAAATATATTTAAGTTTTCAACACAAAATATTTTTTAGTAGTTTCATATTATATTTCCCAAATTAAATTCGATGTAAAAATATAGGTTTTCAACATAAAAGGCTCCATTGTTATTAGATTTGATGACCTCTTTCAAAATTTACTCGACACCGTGAATGGCACAGTTTTTCCATTCTTATGTTTATTTTTCACACATAATTGATTGGTTGGGATTGCCTTTAATCATTTGCTCTCAATTTTTTATTTTATTTTTTGTGGCTATTTTTGATTCCTTAAAACCTGTGCTTTATTTTAAATATAGCATCAATGACAATGTCTTTGTCGAAACACTATCAAAGCTACTTTTTGCTCTTTGTCCCGATGTCACTTTTGAGTAATCTTCTAATTCTATTTTAAAACCTTCTGAGTTGATAAATTTTATATATACTATTTTGTGATTAACTTCTATACCTTCTGAATCTCTATGAGTGGTTCAATTTGCTACTGTTCAAATGTCACATCTAGAAGTAATGGATTATGGGAGGATTATATTTGATCACAATTCAGAAATCCTCAGCAATGAAGAGGAAAATGCCCACAATTTGGATTTAATACCCAATAATAAGTTACATCTTGTGTGACAAAAGTGTAGCACATTCAATGAGCTAAGATAATGGGGTTGTTATAACTTAGATATAAGATTCTGTTTATTCAAGGAATTTTATGTTTTCCCCTTTACTTAATCTATTTTATTCTTTATTCTAATATTCTCTATTTTTGAGAATTGTAGCCACTTCATAACTACTCTATGAATTATTTTTGTTTTAATAAGAGAAATTTTGTTGCAGGCATTACACTTCCACTTGAATTACCCAAAAGTTAAAGATTTGAACCTTAGCTCTTGTAGAAATTTAGATCGAGGTACTACTTCAATGTTCTTGCATCACTATCTATTGGTTTGCTATCTAGGTAACCATACGTCCATCCAAAATTCTATTTCTTGTTATTTTTCTCTATTATCATTAAGTTGTCTTCATGCATTCTTGAATGTTGGTTACTTTATAAATTTTGATAGTTGTGCCATGTTTATTAGTATTTCATAAGACATACTAGATAGTGAAGACTATAAACTCATGAACGGGAAATGGAATTATGATATCAAGGATTCCTTTCAATGATGAACTTTTAGAATGTATATGAGTTGGCTAGCCTTCAATATTTTGGGTTCATAGATTTCGAAGCTTCTGGTTGCATTGTTGAATAGTTTTGGGATTCACATATAAATTGTTTCGACTTATTGTTTCACTGTTAGCAACATCATCAATAAGATCACACCGATCTCTCTCTCTCTCTCTCTCTCATGCACACAAGGACATATGCAGACACACTTATGTTCTAGAAGCAAGTGGATGAAATTCCTTGATAATTGTTAGTTATTTGTTTTCCATATGTATACGTTGTGTTTCTACATTACGAGTGGTCTGCCTTCAAAATACAAATGAGTCTGACTTTGTTCACCATTATATGCCAACTAAAACAACTAACAGTACTTAATGGGAAGTCAATCACAAACATTATTAAATCCAGAATTGCAAGTGAAAATGGTGTAATTAAGAATTCCATAGGAAAAATTCCTAGACTAGGCATTGTTCTTGTCGGTAAAAGAATGGATTCTAATCTTTTGTTCGCATCGAGAGTCCTATTTAACAATTACATGCATTTTTTCTCTTGAACATGTTGAATAAATGAAGTCCAAGTATTATTTTCAAGTACACTTAATTTTCTTACTGTTTCATTGTAACTCTGGCCTCCGTTTCATTATAACTCATTCATGTTTAAAGTTCATTGTATTTTCTAATATTATAGAATTGCATTCTACAATATAGTAAACTTGCTTGTTGATCTTATGAAGACTGAAAAGAAAATCAGTAATAAGGGGTTGATGGTGACGTGGTGCTGTGTTGTTTGGTTATGCAGTGAGGCACTGGTGATTTCTGTAAATTATGTATAAGGATTCATATCGGATGACAAGAATGTTAATTGTATTGTTTTCTTTTTATTTTTCATTAGCTTGTGTAATATGCAAATTGCATGAATTTGTAGTGTCTTGGAAAAAAGAAATAAATAGGTTAATTTATGTATTGATTTGATTTCATGCTGTTGAATTCAATCTCGTCAATAAAGTACTGAGAGAACCTCATGGCTCATCCTCAGAGTAAGGTCGGTTTTCGGTCTTAACTTAGGCAATTGAAATTCACCTGTTAGAATTGTTTTGGTGCAGAGAGAATATGAAGAGTTCAAAATTCGAATAAATGGATTGGTTGCCATGGCACAGAAGGTTCCCGATGAGGGTTGGATAATGCAGGACAGAACTCCATGGCCAGGAAACAATGTCAGGGATGATCCACGTATGAGAGCATTTCTTTCAGGATACACAGAAAACACAAAAAAATAAATTATGTTGCCAAAAAAATTGATGCTCAATTTTATTCTTTGCAACAGGTGTTCTTGAGACATCATGGTGTTCGTGATATTGATGGGAATGAGTTATCTCGTCTTGTTTATGATTTTCTTGAGAAGAGGCATGTATTTGAGCACCACAAAAAAGATGTTGCCATGAATGCTTTGGTAACTTTCAACCCCTTCATCCCACCCTTGCGTATGCACTAATTATGTTTCTTTTGGTTATAAGTATGTGACACATTTGGTTATCTGATTCTTTTTTTATCAATTGTAATTCTAGGTGCCGGTGTCAGCAGTCATCTCGAATACTCCCTACCTACTTAATGTTGACTGTGATCACTATATAAATAACAGCAATTTCCTCACGGAAGTTATATGTTCCATGATGGACTCTCAGGAAAGAAAATATGTTAATGTCCAATTTCCTCAAAGATTTGATGGATATTTGAATTGCAATGTTGTCTTTTTTTTTTTTTTTTTTATGTAAGTTCTTGCAGTGTTCATATTATAAAATTACTAATATTGGTTTATACACTTGTATATTCTAAAAGGCTCGTTTATCTTAACTGAAACAAGATAAATATGAAGGGGTTTGACGGGATCCAAGGTCCAATTTATATTGGAACTGGGTGCGTCTTCTGGAGGCAAGTACTTTATGGATATGATATCCCAAGAAGACCAAATCCCTTGGAAAAACATGCAATTGTTGGCCGAAATGATGTTGCTGCTCTTGTACAACGAGAAAGAAGAATAATAAAGGAAAATTGAAGGTACCAGAAAGACGACAAAGGAGAGGGAAACTTCAATACAAATTCATGCACTTGAAAATATTGATGAAGGAATTGAAGGTAACAAAGTGGATACTGAAGGGCTATTGATTTTAATTTTAGATATGTCTGTCAAATTGTTGTTTTCTTCGGAGACTTTATGGTGAACATCGTCAAGTTTATGCCATTCAAGATTTTTCTGTAGGAATTGATAGGTCAAAAATCATCCTTCAATGCCCCAGATAAAATTTGAGTAGAAATTTGGACAATAGTTTGTTTTCATTGCTTTAGCACTCCTATAAGATGGCGGTGTTCCTTCGGGGACAACATCTGCGTCACCCTTGAAAAAAGTTATTCATGTCATTAGTTGTGGTTATGAAGATAAAACTGAATAGAGAAAAGAGGTATCCAATGATGAATTTTGATCTCCTGCCCCTAAATTCGGCCCACCTGATCATTCAATAGCAGGTGGGCCGAATTTTCCTGCCCCTTGAAATCAGGCGAAATCGGGACTGATCCAATGATTGTTTAAAAAGTTTTCATTTCCTTTGATGTTTAACTTTAGCTCTTAGATTTATGCATTGATTTTAAAAATGCAACTCTACCAGGTTGGATGGATTTATCCGTTAGTGAAGTATTCTAAGACTAATTTTTTTCTCTCTGTAATCTAATTACACTTTGGGTCACTCAACATTTTTTTTTTTGGTTTTAAAGTTTAAATTCTTTACTTAGTGGACAAAGATTTTTTTTTTTTTTTTTTTAGTAATTCAGTGACACAGTAATAAATAAAATTTAATGAAAGAACATAAATTTTTTTTTGGAACATATAACTCGACTTAGACTTTGTCGAGTAACTCAACAAAGTCCTTGTCGAGCATTAAATAATTTTTTTTTGATTTTTTTTTTTTTACTCCAATCATTTAGATTTTTTGTTTGTTCTTTTTGTCTCTTATTTTAAATTTTGTATTTTTTTGTAAACCTGTTTAATTATTACACTTCGAGTCACTTAAAAAAAAATTTGAAAATATTTTTTAGGTAATAATTTGGTCAATTTATGAAGGAAAAAAAATTAAATATATTTTTCTAAAGTTATGTACAAAACTCGACAACATTGTTGTTGAGTAGCTCGACACTAATGTTGTCGAACTGCCCGACAACAATTGTTGTCGAGCATGGAGAGAGAGAAAAATCAAGAGAGAGAGAAGGAAATTTGATTTTCTGCATTGAAATCACTAAAAGTATTTTGTCTTTATTTGTTTTTTTTTTTATAAATTTTTATAATTACTGTATAATCAAGTTAGTAAAATAAATTGTCCAGTTACTCAACAATCCTAATTATTTTTTTATTTGTTAAATTTATTTTATTAGTGTGTCGACTTATTGGAAAGCAAAAAAAACTTTGTCAACAAAAAATAAAATTTGTAGAGCGATTTCCTATGAGAACTAGATATGAGACAAAAATAAACAAAAAAAACTGTTAAATTTTAGTTTATTACCAGTTACTAGGGAAAAAATTAAACTGTAAAAAAAAATAAAAATTCTTGAGCAACTCACTGTAATAAAAACAATTAAACAATAAAAATAAAATGTTGCATTTTTAACGTAAATGAGAAAAAGTATTGCAATCAAACGTACTCTATGATTTTTTTAAATTTTTTTTTCGTATTTGTTAAATTTAATTTCATTTAATCAACCATGTTTCAAACAAAATTAAACAGAAAGTAAAAAAATAAAAAAAAACTTACAAAAAAATTGACCAGTAACTTTACAATCATATATCACAACATAATTGTCGAGTAATTACTCAACCACATATTTCACATTTGTTAAATTTTATTTATTATTGAACAACAACCTAGATAATTTTTAATTTTTTTTTATTTGTTTTGTTTATGTTAAATTTTATTTATATATATTAAAAAAATTTGACCTATATTCTTTTTGTAATTAAACAGGTTTAGAAAACAAAATTTTAAAGAGAAAAAAAAAAAAAAACCAATTTTGTGAAGTAATAAAAAAACAAAAATAAAAAAATCATCATTGGTGTCGAGTTGACTCGACATCCAATGTTGTCAAAGTAACTCGACAACCATAGGATCATTTAAAATAAATAAAAAATTACTTTCATTTCTATACATTTCTATAAATTCTAAGTAAAAATAAAATATTAATTTATTTCAAAGTAAATATTATATAGCAATATAAATAACTTCTTTTTAATTTTCCTCCTTCATGTATTAGATTTTTGTTATCTAATTTCTTCAAACTTGTAGAATATTTATATAAATTGTGGGAGACAACTTTGTGGATAAAACCTACAAATACCAGAAATTTGTTATTTCAATTAGATATTTAACCTAAAACTTGTCTCTACATGTTTTCACGGACGTGCAACGCGTAGCAAAAACTAATATATATATATATATATATATATATATATATATTCGTAGAGAGAGAGAGAGAGAAATTGCCAGTTTGACTTTTGTATTTAGAGGTTGTTTGGAAGAGATTTTAATAGGTTTTTTATTTTTTATTTTTTGACTTTTAAGACAAAATGTCCAAAATGACCCTTTGCTTTGTAAAAGAGCCGTAATATTTGACTAAAAAATAGAGTCATTTTGATAATTTTGTCTCAAAAGTCAAAAAATGAAAAATGAAAAACCCATTAAAATCTCTTCCAAACAAACTCTTAATAATAATGCTTTAAAGACCCTTTTATCTCACGCAAACGCAAACGTATGTGCTGACCTCTGCATTTGATGAACATGTTTACAAAATCAAAATAATTTTGAATTTTGATAATCCAATCAGATCTAGCCGATCGAGATTCCATTTACTTCCATTTGCAGTATAAATTAATAGGATGCTCAATACTTATCCAATAAATTGAGAAGATAAGTTTGCAGGGGATCTACCTACTGAATCCCCTAACTGTTCACTTCAATCTCTGATGGCAGGAGAAACCACTTCAGCTTCTTCTTTACCACTTGATGGCAGGGTAGCAATAGTAACAGGAGCTACGCGTGGAATCGGTCGTGCAATCGCAATTCACCTCCACTCCCTGGGTGCCAGGCTTGTCATCAATTATGCTTCTAACTCAAACCTAGCTGATATATTAGCCTCTGAGCTCAATTCTAAGGTCAATCGTTCTTCTCCAGTGGCAGCAATTGCAGTGAAAACCGACGTATCAAACCCGGAGGAGGTTAAGGCACTGTTTGATCAAACTGAAAAGGAATTTGGATGTCAGGCCCATATCCTTATAAACTGTGCTGGGGTGTTGGATCCAAAGTACCCAACACTAGCCAATACAACCGTTGAAGACTTTGACACAGTGTTTAATGTCAATACCAGGGGAGCTTTTTTGTGTTGTCGGGAGGCAGCTAACCGGTTGACACGTGAAGGCGGTGGAAGAATAATTACGATCTCAACATCAATAGTTGGAGCATCACTTCCTGGTTACTCAGCTTATGCGGCCTCTAAGGCTGCCGTAGAGACTATGACAAAGATTGTGGCAAAGGAGTTGAAAGGTAGTGGTATAACTGCAAATTGTGTTGCACCTGGGCCGGTTGCAACCGAGCTTTTCTTTGCTGGTAAAAATGAAGAAATGATTAAGAGACTTGTGGATGCTTGTCCTCTTGGTCGATTAGGTGAGCCCAATGATATAGCTCAGCTCGTCGGGTTTTTGGTCACTAATGCCGGAGAGTGGGTCAATGGTCAAGTCATTCGCGTTAATGGTGGATTTGTAGTTTGAATTATCAATATTCTTCTCCCGTATCCTGTTTGTATTTAATCTCTGACTTTTTAAATATTATTATTAATATTTTTTTTTAATAAAGAGACGATGCAATAAAAACAGGATTTAGTTTACTAGTTTCCCATCTTCTCTTTTTTGTCTCTTGCTTTATGTTGTGCATTCATCAACTCTCAATTTAATATGTAGACGACAAATCAAATTGTTTGTAATGGTCGGTAATTATTTACTCCACGTGTTAATTCATAGAGACATTGAATTTAGCACATGCGCCACCTCAAACCACTCACGTACAATGAAGTAGTCCAAGTATCTAGAATCAGAGTAGGTTTACTCACACTTGTCATTTGGTGACGATTTAGTTTATCGAGATGGTAAATATATCTTCTACGCTAGAGATACTTGCTCATGTTTAATGAATTAGTCCACCTCTCCACCTCTCTAGAACTAGTATATCATGAGTATTGTCGAAATTATTTTTCAAATGTTTCTCAAAATGTGTAAATAGTAAGTGAATAATAAATTGTAAATCAGTTAAATTTCAGTCAAAATGGAAGGAATACGTTTAAGCAACAATGGAAGAAAATGTTTTCATCTAATATATTTTTTATTCATTCAATGGACATTTATACAATGGATGAACAACAGATTTTACATTGTCATTCCTCACCAGGTAATTACTAATTTACACGTATGTAGTAATCTAACAAGGTTCCTAAAAATCAGGAAATGCATGGAATCTGTTGCAGCAGCCAATCTGTAGAATCTATCTTCAATGCCAGTCCCTGATCTTTCCTTGTGAAGCACAAAGGTCCGTGATCAATTGTTTAATGTCATTTAACATCATTCCTCAAGCTGGAGGGGACTTTAGTCATCCCAAACTTGCTTTTCAAGTAATTGAATCTAGAATGAGATAAATGTTTAGTCACTAAATCTGCTGTTTGATCAAATGATGGAATATACTTAATTTCCAACTGTTTTTTCAACACTTTGTCCCTAACAAAATAAATATCCAATTCAATATGTTTTGTACAAGCATGGAACACTGGATTGGATGCAAGAGCACTAGCACTTTGATTATCACACCATAGCACTGGTTTTTCTCTTTGATTAAGTCTGATTTTCCCAAACAATGACTGCAGCTAAGAAAATTCAGAGGTAGCTTGAGCTAAGGCCCTATATTCAGATTCTGTGTTGGATCATGACACAACATGTTGTTTTTTAGATGATCATGCCACTAAGTTATCATCTAAATATATACAATATCCTGCAGTTGATCTTCTATCATCTGGACATGAAGTCCAATCAATATAAGCATACTTCTCATATCAGTCTTCTCACTTCATTTGATCCATGATTTTTGTTTGAGAGTGCTTTTAAGATATCTGAAAATCCTTTTTACAGCTTTCAAATGTATATCAGTGGAATTTTGCAAAATCTGACTCATTTTGTTTATTACAAAAGATATATCAGGCATAGTATAACATAGGTACTGTAGTCCCCCTATTGTACTTTTGTAATTGCTTGAATCTTTCAATAGTAGTCCATCTTCTTTTGATAACATCTTCCCAACAGCTATTGGTGTTTCTGATAAATTTAAGTTTTCATAATCAAACCTCTTCAGCAGTTCCAAAATATATTAAGCCTATGTCAAATGCATACCAGCATCATGTTTGTGAACTTCAATCCCTAGAAATTGATGTAATGCTCCCATGTCTTTCAATGTAAACCTTTTGTTCAATTTCTGAATGAACTATTGAATTACTTCATTATTACTCCCAGTTACTACAATATTATTAACATATATCAAGGTGAACACAACAATCTTATCATTCAGTAGAAAAAATAGTAAAGTATCAAGTTTTGATTGTTTGAACCCCCAATTCAGAAGTATTCATACCAAATACTAGGAGCTTGTTTTAATCTATACAAGGCTATATCAAGTTTGCAGATGTGTAAATGTTTGTTCTTATCAATAAAACCTTTTGACTAGATCATGTATACTTCTTCCTCTAATTTAGAAATGCATTGTTAATATCCACTTGCCTTACCTCCCAATCTTTTGATACAGCTAAGGATAGAGCTACCCTTAATGTCGAGGCCTTAATTACTGGACTGAAAGTTTTATGGAAGTCTACACCTGGAGTTTGTAAAAATCCTTTAACAACTAACCTTGCTTTATGTCTTTTCATCCTACCTTCTGAATCATATTTCAGTTTAAATATCCATTTGTTGCCAATGAATTTATATTTATCTGAAGATGGTACAAGTCTCTATGTTTTATTCTTAATCAATGCATCATACTCACCTTTCATGTCTTCCCTCCATTTATCACTTAATAAGGCTTCCTTCACACTATTTGGTTCTAAATCTCTATCTTCAATGATCATCGTAGTATTTGTTTCTTTACTGATATAAACTTTTGGTTTGAGTATACCTGCCTTCCATCTAGTTAATATAAGATGCTCTTTATCACTTAAGATAGTTTCTCTATTTTCATCAGTTGGCTGAGTAGGTTCAAGGTTCATTTCTTGCACCACTGCTCCAGAATTATCACATTCTAAAGGTACCTGATGATTAGACTCATCAATCGAAGAATTATCAGCAGTTTGAGTAGCATTATGAAGTTCTATATCAATTGAATATGAGTGAACATCTTCAGAGTTATGATGATGATAGAAAGGTAGATTGCAAATGATGACTTCTGATTTATTGTTAGCTGATGAAGACTTTTTGTTCAGAAAACCAGACTTAAAAGGAAAGATTGACTCATCAAAGATCACATGTCTGGACACATAGATTTTTTCAATAGAGCTAAGGCACATTTTCCATTGTGCTAACCACTAAAACCAAGAAATACACACCTTGCTGAGTGAAAGCTAAACTTGTTCTTTTGGTAGGGTCTAAGGCAGGGATAATAAGCACATCCAAAAGTTTTCAAAGATTTGTAATCAACATTCTTTCTGTATAGGATTTCAAAATGCGGTTTTTTATTTAATATAGAAGTGGGTAGCCTGTTTATGATAATGTTAGATGTGAAAGGGTTCCCACCAATAGTGTAGAGCCATCTTTGCTTGTGCAAGTAAGGTTAGTCCCATCTCAGTTTCTCTTAGCTCTACCATCTTGGACTAAGGTATAAAGACATGAATATCTTAGGTCTATTCCACAATGCGCATCAAGGTCTTTAAGTGGTCTGTATTCACATCCAGAATCTGATTGAAGTGTTTTTATTTTTTGCCAAATTTATCCTCAACAAGATTTTTGAATTGAGTAAAAACACTAAGGCAAACTTAGCTTTAAGTGGATAAGTCTATGTGAATCTACTATGATCATCAAGAAATATAATGTAATATCTAAAGCCATTTGTTGATGTTATGGTTACTGGACCCCAAACATCAGTGTGAATAAGTTCAAGTGGTTGAGTGGCATGTGATTCAGATAGTTTATAGGGCAAGGAATGAGATTTACCAAATTGTAAAGATTCACAGAATTTGGCAATCTTTGACATTACATGATCATATGGATGTCCTAACTTTCTATGCCAATTACTCCATTCTTCTACATACTTTTGTGACTCACTAGGACTGGACTATGTGATAAAACACCAATTTCCGAAAATATTTGAGTGACTAGACTCTTTTAGAGAGAATGATTCTTTAATTTGATTTGGAAAATTCAACTGATATAGTCCTTCATTTAGCTTCCCTTGCAGCATGACCTTCTTCATCTGATTGTCTTTCACAAAACAGCAATTGGAGTGAAATTCCATAAATACATTATTGTCAGATGTAATCTTAGAGACACCCATCAAATTCTTTTTAATATGAGGAACAATCAATATATTTTTTAATATAAGCTTTTTATTGTATAAGGCAGGAAATTGTGTGCATCTAATAAGTGAGATATTCAAATTTTTACCATATCCTATTGTTAATGCATTCTTACCACCATACTCCTTAGTAGTTTGGAGACTGTCCATGCTCCCAGTTACATGGTGACTTGCACATCTGTCAGCAAACCATGCTGCATCAGCAATTGAATTTGGGGATGCAATATAAGCTGAAGGAGAATTATTCTGCATCTGAGTTGGTCTATTTCCCATGTATCTTTCATCATATTTGTTGTAGGCTTTGTAGCATTTTGCAGTTGAGTAGTTACTCAATCTACATAACTGACAGTTGTTTTTCTTTTCATTTTGCCTATAGCTTCTGCTTCTTCCTCTGCCATTACCTATGTGATAAGATCCTTTTCCTATATATCCAGTTCTGCCACCTTTGTAGCTATTGTAGTTGGTTTTGTGAACAAAATTCACTGAGAATTAGCCAGATTAAGGGAGCTCATACTAGCTTTAATGGTGTTAAGATGTTCAAGTTTACTCTTATAGGTCATAAGAACTGATTGAAGTTCATGCAAATATATTGATTCTCTGCTACTAATTTGAACCACTATAGGTGTATAATCATCAAGTCCAGATAGAATTTGTATGACTAAATCAGTTTGAGGGATTACCTTTCCAGCAATTTCTAGATTGTCAGCCAACTACTTGATTGTACTCAGGTAGTGGTCTATGCTCATAGCTCGTTTCATGGTCCTTTGAAGTTCTCTGGTGAGGAAAATGATCATTGATTTGTTCATTATGCCATAGCTTTCCTCAATGGCAGTCCATAGCTTACTTAAACTAGTAGATCCCATTACTCTCATGGCAATCTCAGGTGACATTGAGGAGTATAACCAGCCCATCAATAGCTGATTAGTAGTCATCCATTTATTGTACTCTGGGTTTTGATTCATCTCAACAGAGATTGTGACATTTTCATGAGTCTGAATTCCAGTGGTTTGTACTGCATTGAACTCTGGTGGACACACCTTTGTCCCCAGAATGAAATCTTCAAGATTGTGACCATGGATGATAGACATTACCATGTTTTTTCATAGCAAAAAAGTTGTTTTTGTCTAGTTTTATTGCTGGTGTTGTGAGTAAGATTCATTCCAAGTAGTGAAGAGTAGTTACCTCCCAACAATGGAGGCACCACGGAGTTTGAGGTTGAGTTATATGTTGATTCGGTGTTAGCCATGTGAGACCCTGATACCAAGTTAAATTTCAACGAAAATGGAAGGAATAAATTTGAGTAACAATGGAGAAAATGTTTTCAGCTCATATATTTTCATTTATTCAATGGATATTTATATAATGGATGAACAACATATTTTGCATTGTCATTCCTCACCAGCTAATCACTAACTTACACGTATAAAATAATTTAACAAGGTTCCTAAAAATCAAGAAATGCATGGAAATTGATGCAACAACCAATTTGCAGAATCTATCTCCAATGACAATCCCTGATTTTTCCTTTTGAAGCATAAAGGCCCTCGATCAATTGTTTATTGTCATTTAACAAGGTTTTACGAAATATATACTTAAAAAATATGTTTCAACAATTTAATTAGTTTAAATTATAATTTAAATTTGAATAAATTTGCAGTAGGCACTGGCTAGTAAATCACAATAGTCACACTTGTCTATTCGTAACAAAATCTACATAAAGATATAAAAATTAATAAAGAAAACAGCCATAAACTTTTGTTATTAGGTTTCGAATATATCTCAATGTTTTTTTATTTTTTTGAAATTCAGTTTGGTAATTAAAACATAAATTGTCAGGGAGTTATAAAGGTTTAATTGACCATAAAAAACAGTGAAATATATATTGTACTCTAAAAAATATTTTAAAAGTTAGTAAGTGCAGTTGGTAAATTTACAAATTTGTAAATTAATATAATAATTAAGTTAATTTATTAATTATTTGACTAGTCAAACTGTCAAACAATAAATAATACCAAATAATACAGATACAAAAAAAGAAAAAGCCCATAAAGTGAAAAAGCATTGAGTACCGTACACCGCACATTGCTACTTCTTATCTTCTTACGTGAAAACGGAAAAAAGTTGTTCCAATTTCTAGGGCAGGAGGCGAGATCTCACATTTCAGTTCTTTAAGGCAATTTTCTATTTTTTTCCCCCTTCTATCATGATTCAAATCCATTTTTTCCCTTTCGAGAGTTCTGTTTCTTTTCCTATCTGATCTGATCTTGATACCATGTTCTTCCAAAGTTCGATTAATTGAGAAATTTTTCCCTTTTCCATCATAAACAGAGCACGGAAATCGGAATCATTTTGTCAATGGCTGAAGGAAGCAACGGCCCACTCCAAGACCGAGTGGTAATCGTCACCGGCGCCTCCCGTGGGATTGGCAGAGCCATCGCGCTCCATTTGGCCTCCCTGGGAGCCAAGGTGGTCATTAATTACACCTCCAACTCAGCTCAGGCCGACACCGTCTCCTCCCAAATCAACGCCGATTCCTTAGTCCCACGCGCCATCACGGTGCGGGCTGATATCTCTGATCCGTCTCAGGTCAAGTCCTTGTTCGACGCTACCGAGTCTGCGTTCAATTCGCCTGTCGACATCCTGGTTAACTCAGCCGGCGTACTCGACTCCAAGCTCCCCACCGTTTTTAACACCACTATCGAAGACTTCGATAACACCTTCAATGTGAACACACGTGGCGCATTCCTGTGCTGCAAAGAAGCGGCGAACAGGATAAAGCGGGGCAGAGGAGGGAGGATTATATGCGTGACATCGTCCTCGGTGGCATCTTTAAAGCCAGGGTACGGTGCATACGCTGCGTCGAAGGCGGCAGTGGAGACTATGGTGAAAATACTAGCCAAGGAGTTGAAAGGGAGTGGGATAACGGCGAATTGCGTAGCGCCAGGGCCGGTGGCAACGGACATGTTCTTCTCCGGGAAGACAGAGGAGATGGTGAAAATGGCGGTGGAGGCGTGTCCTCTTGGCAGGCTGGGGGAGACGGAGGATGTGGCTCCGGTGGTTGGGTTCTTGGCTGGCGATGCTGGGGAATGGGTTAATGGACAGATCATTCGTGTTAATGGGGGATATGTGTGAACTTGTAGATGTTTTCTTGTTTACTGGAGAAGACAAGTGAGCATTATTGGATGAATAAATGAAAATAAAATCAAAACTCTGTGTTTAATATTATCTTTTGTTTCATTATATTGAATGTGTGGAGATGGTGTATAGACCGTTTCTAATTTGTTTAGTAAATGTGCATAAATGATCCTTACCCTTTTCAATAAAGGTGCACATGTGGTACTTAACTTTTTCAATAAATGTGCGCAAGTGATTCTTAATTTTTTTCATTAAAGGAAACACTTAAAGTAGTTTAAGATCAAAGCAAAGAAGACCGATATTAGAGTTTCTATTTTTGGATTTAATTGATAAATTTTTAAGACGACAATATATTGATTTTGAGTTGTCGTATCAATTTTGGATTTAATCGATAATTGGATAATTGCTAAGTTAAACAATGGCGAATTTAGAAACTATGATAATTTAAATTACTTGATTTTTCAACTTAACTTTCTAGTAATTGTTTAAATTTCCTCTAACAAACTCCTTTAGACTCAATTAGTCTAGAATTAAAGTTAATTCGGATTAAATTAGACTTTTTTCATTGCAGTCCGTGTTGGATCGACCTTGTTGCTGCATTTCTATATTTCAATGGATTCGTGTACTTGAGAGTTATTTAAAATTTAACAACAGCAACAACAAATATTGTGACATGCTATAGTACTATTTTGTCAAGACTGAAATATTTTCTTTCTTTATTCTATTCAACATCTTTTTGATATTCTTGTGGCACACAATTTTTGTACAAAATTAGGGCTCTTCTTGAACATATAAATGGATACCATTATTCACAATGTAAGGAAAAACTTTGGAGGAGATTTACTAGAGATTGAATAGAGAATTTTGGAAGAACACGAGAAAATTCAAGAGTTCCGTAGGGGAATTCAAGGGTTAAATATCAAAACTTGTGCAAGAATAGATTTTTATCTTCTTCTTTTCTATTTACTAAACCTGGTGATGTACTTCGTTGTAATTACTCATTTGTGTTTGAACAATATTTGAACAATATTATGTGTGGCTAAATTCTCCTTGTTGAGATGAACGATCTAGACGAAGTTTGATTGTTTAATTCTAATTATTGAGACTTGACTTTATTTCTTATCCCGTGTTAATTTTCTATTGTGTTTTGTTTCGACTTTTCATGAATCTGGCCCATTTATGATTATGTTTGTGAATTCGTGATGAATCTGAGAAGTAATTCACCAATTTAGTATTGTGATAAAAACAAGAATTTGCGTAAGAGATAGAGATATATACTCTTATGATTTGTGCAATCATTAATAATTTCTTAATTGTTAATGCTCTTGGTTATATTAAAATTCACATAGAAATATAGTGAGTTTACTTAATTTGAGTATGTTTGATATTACTTGAGAAAGAGTATCAAACAACTATGTGAAATGGAGTAGTAATGCAAGATAGATAATTTTTCATGGCTTGGTAGTAGAGTTGAACATGATAATTATTATTGAATCGTGAGTCCCGACATTCCTTTAATTGATAAAATTTCTCAACAAAAATCATGCTAGATCGAAAACCCCATATGTTAGGAATTATGTTAAAATTGTGTTAGTTTTTAGATATAATCAAACCATTCGTTTTCTTTGGAATTTCCTTTTTAAATTCATATAGCTCTTCATTAATTAAAATTAATAGTGGTAATTAGTCCTCATGGGATCGATATTGCAGACTCATATGGTCCACTTTATTACTTGTTGGTGATATCACGCACTTACGATCTTTTCACGAAATAACGTGCTCTGTAG
Source organism: Forsythia viridissima (assembly GCA_030279155.1). Classification (NCBI taxonomy): domain Eukaryota; kingdom Viridiplantae; phylum Streptophyta; class Magnoliopsida; order Lamiales; family Oleaceae; genus Forsythia; species Forsythia viridissima. The sequence goes on from CM059040.1 coordinate 22,031,899, forward strand.
AAAATAATTCAACGATCTTGATGAATCATTTGGTAAGCTTCAAGCATATCTCTACATGCTACAAGATAGGTACCCTAGATCGATAATGCGTGTTGAAAACGAAGCTAAAACCAATTCAAGTTTGTATTCATGGCATTGGGATCATCTATACAAGGTTGGGCACACTGCAAGCATGTAGTTGTTGTTGACGGTACATTCTTGACCGGACATTATGGAGCATGCAAGCATGATGCCAATAATAACATTTTTGTGCTTGCATTTGGCGGTGGTAACTCAAATAATGATTGTTCATGGCAACGGTTCCCAAGGATGTTTAACGAGTTATATGTGAAAAGAGAATGTGTATTACATAGATAGACAGCCAAGCATTAAAAATATGGTGGAGTGAGTGTATATAGAAGTAATGCACAGTATGTCACGCAACCTATCCCACATCACCCTAGTGGATCTAGAACGTGACGTGGGCCGATGATGGATACCAGCGAAGTGCTGGACCCATCACCAAGGCAAACTTTGACATTATTTTGATTATAAAGATGTAATGAAAATTCAGCACAATTCTCCCTATAAATTGGATTAAACCAACCTGAAAAGTAACAAATTTCTCAAACACAAATATATACAATATCAACTGGGACTACATGCCCCTCAATATATACCAAATCTAAAAATAAAGTGTACCCAACTCGCCCATTTTAATATCTTTTACAAAACAGCCCAAATGTATATGATATACATAAAAGGCGGTTAGCTCATCTAACTTCTACATACCACAAGTAATAGTAAAAGACATATACAAAAGTTAGTAGACATGTGACACATGAATGGTAATGACTTGCTTAACAAAATAGAATCATACAATCGAATAGGTCACATGTCTCTAGCTTTTGTAGCGACTATTTCTCCTAAAATATGCTGAAAATATCAACTGCGTCCTAATAAGAAAAATATTGACAAAATATATGAGTTTGTAACTCAGTTTATGGAGAGTTCGCAAATAAATATACTTTTTCTAATTTATCAATACATTTAAGCAGTTATACTTTCAAAATTATTTGTAATGCCCCGAAAATTTTGTATCTTAATTTTATAATTTAGAAAATCTAAATTCGTATTTTCTTAGGAAAAATCCAATGATCCCCAAAAATTATTTAGTTTGGTATGCCAATTTCAATAAGTTTATGGAGAAAGTATATAAATTGCATTGGATTTAAGTATTGGGGACTTTTTAGGAAAAATATTAAGTTGTAAAAAAATGTTTGGGCTTGATCGAATTTAATCCCATAGATAAGGACTAAGCTAAAATTTTTGAAAAACTTCAAGTTAATTACAGTTTTGCCATTGTTTCGAACCAACTTTGCAACCGTCGTGTGTAACGTGCGTTGACTCGTAGCCTATGCATGTTATACTATTGCGTAGTTCTTATTGAGACGTTTATATTGATATCAAGTTTGGGTATTTTTCAAGTCAGGACTTACCTTAAAAGTCGAGCCAAAGTGGTGTAAAAAGAATTTTATAATGCAGAAATTTCACCAATTTTGGCTAAGTATGGAAAGTCAGTCGGACAATCATTTTTGAGCTAATCGTACGAGCTATCGACTGACCCATATCTTTTGCATGTATACTCGTTGTAAAGTTTGAAGTATGAACTTTACAACAGTATAAAGTTTGACTAAATCGGAGTACGTCTCGACCTCCAAATGTTGTCCCGAATATGGCTACTTGAAATAAGAAATCTGAGAATTTTGTAATAAAATATTAGTTGAATGGGACACATGTCATTTATAATGATTGTCACCTTACAGCATGTTTGGCATCGCTTATCATACTTAAGAATCAGTGTCGATTAATATTCGTATAAATAACTGATAAACTAATAAAATAATTAGATAAACTAGGAATAAGTAAGAATTTTTAAAGATAAGCTAAACCAAACATGGCCTTACCAATACTCTATAAATACACTCTCTTTACTTGTCTTTTTAAACCAAAAATTTAAGTAAAGAAACTCTGCTGGAATTTAGAGAAAAAAAAAAGGTAAGAATGAAAAATTGAAAAGAATCCAAGAACTTTTTTCATTCTTCTTTGTTTTTATGAGAAATAGTGTGATAAAACACTAAACTAACAAGGAACTCATCACATCTATACCATGATAAACTAGAAAAGTAGGATTTTCCGTCCAGAAACTCAAAACCCAGGTTTCAATAGAGATCCGAGGCTACTAGTAGCTTCAGAAACAACACAGAAAGGCTTCTGGTAGCCCCGAATCTGCACTGTTCTCTGGTAGTTTCATTTCCAGCTTAAAATAATGAGTTTTTGGACAGAAATTCTTCCTTAGCCAAGCCTAATACATAAATTTTCATTTCTCCTTATTTTTGATTTATTAACTCTCTATAAACTTATAATATTTCAGGCCATTAATCTAAGAAAAAAATTTCCTTGAGCTGTGAGTAAAGTTTATGTGTTATGTTTTTATCTTGATTATTCTTATTATGACCCGAATGTATAGTATGAGTTTTATGTTAAATAAAGTCTCTCTTGTGATTTAGTACTGTTACCCATCAAATTTCCTATCTAGTGATGCATAGAACTTGAAATTAATTGCTTATATAGGAGAAGTATATTGTTGCTTGTTAAATAAAGTCTCTCTTGTGATTTAGTACTATTACGTATCAAATTTCCTATCTCATTATTGTTGCTTGTTAGAAAGTGTTTAATGTTGAATATTTTATATTACATGTATGCTTATTTGAGTCAAGAATGACTTAAAATGTTGCTGTAATTTCAAGAAAGAAATAGAAGTAGTAGCATGTTGAAGGACTTTTAGACAAATCCCTTGCATGTTAATTGGGATTTAAAGTAATATGTTTCTTTGAGGAAGAATTTGATTGAATGTTTATGTGCAAGATTTCTGAATGATGTTTAGCAATTAAATCTCTTGTTTCCATGTGTTGCATCATGACATCATTCAAGAAAGAATTCATGATCTTTAAACATTAAAGCTAAAAGTTATGTTTACATAATGATCATGAATAATTAAGAATGCTCTATTTAGGTTGTACACCATGGGAGCAAGTTCCAATTTGAAGGTCACGGGTTATGAGATGCCCATGGGATGAGATGCTCAAGATAAAATGAAAGTACTTGAGCAAAGTGCTCTAAAAGAATGAAAGTACTTTTGAGCATAGAAGCTCTAATGATGTTGTGACCTTGTGTTTAGCAAAACACTATGAGCGCTCGGTATACGACCCTATTATGGGAAGGGCCCGAAAAGAAAGAATAAACGAAAAGAAAGAAGAAATGAAAAAAGAAAGTTAAAAAAAAATGAAAAGTAAGAAAAGAAGAATGGAACCATTTTTGGTTAGTACATGCATAACATTCCAATATTTAGCATCCATACTACGCACATTGTATTGATTGCTTGTGAGTGATCATCAAAGGCATTTCATGAAATATATATGTTATAAATTGTTTGGAAGTTAATGTGTAATTATGATCTTATTCACTTATGTGAGAATTGAACAACAAGGTTAGAAGGTAAAGTGAAAGAAATTCCATTCAATTGAAGGTATGAATCATGTGATTTCATGTTTATGTGCTACTTTGCTCACTAAGCTTCATCGCTTATAGTCGTTTCATGACTAATGTAGGAAATGGAACGGAACTACCTTGAGGTAATGCATACTTATGAAAGGGCATCGAGAATCGGGTTGGACTTCTATATCATCACCAAGAAAGATGTATGTGTTCATTTTCCACAATGGCTGGACTTGTACATTAAGGAAAGATCTTACAAAACGATATATGTCTACAATGCCATCACACTGGAGCCGAATGGGACTCTCTTTCTTATGTAATAAATAACTGAGAGTCTTTGATAGTTGTTTTTGTAGTTTCAAGGATTTCTTGTATCCCTTAGCTATTTGTGGACATTTTAAAGTTGTCTTGTCAAAATATTTTGAGTAATGGATCAACCAAGTATGTCATTCCGACCCTTTTTGCTATCGGAACGGCGAGACCTGATTTTGAAGGGAGGGATGCTACATTTGCTTGTAGAAAATGTAATATGTTAAAAGGAATCCTTGTATAATGGTTTGTAAGGTGGAAATCAAAGTATTTAAAGTCATTGAGTATTTGGTATATTCTTGTGCTCTTATAAATTGTGTGAAATGCTCAAATTGTCTCTTCTAAATGTTTTTGGGTAATTATGGAGTAAGTTATAAAATTTGAGAAAGTTTAATAAGGTTTTAGTTTGAAAATATTTCTGTCACAGCAGGAGAATACTAGTATCCACCTGAAGTTGCATTTTCAGTTCAAACAAGAAATATTTTTTTTTTTAAGAAAAATTTCAGAGGTCGTCACATTATTAGTAAAGATTATGAAATCATTTATACTTGATATGAGTAAAGTAACTGTAAAGCATAGAAAAACTGAGAAATGCTGGTATGACTGTAGTTCTCAAATAAACTATCTGGTTTGGCTATAAGATGAAATCTAAAGTCTTAATCTGCATGATCTAAAATCAGTAAATCTTGATGTACAAGGCAAAGCTATTCAAATGTGATAATCTGGTCATACGCGCAGAGCTGCCCTAAAGGGCTAAGCATCTCGGTATACGGCCCAAAGCCTATGTGTGTACGAGAGGGGCCCCAAAAGACCTATAATAATATGATTATACACAGTGCAGAGCGAGTAAAATCACAATATTTGGTCATCTACTGTGGAAACACATTCACACCAGTATAGAGAGGGTAAATCACCTAAGTATTTATTGGTGGTTTTTAAAATTAACTTTACCTTTAGTGATATATATATATATATATATATATATATATATATATATATATATATATTCATAAAAGATTTAACACAACTTAATTTAAATCTTGAAAGAATTACTTATTTAAAAAAGTTCGTTTGTGCAAAAAATCATACTTGTCCACTAATTATTTGGAAAATAATTAATTTTTGCAATTCATGTAACTTACTAGAAGCATTTAAATAATTAAACAATTCATATAACTTTACGAACTAATATAGTATAATTAAATGCGTATTTTCTAAAAAAAATTCACTCATAGAGCTTTTGACTGCAATTAGGTTGGCTGGTACGCGGCACCAATCTCCTTGCCACCGTATAAAATAAAAGATAATTGTTTGAATTAATAATTAATCATATCAATTAGCACTAAGAATAAAAAATAGGCAAGACTAAACTTAATATAGGCATACCTAAGAGAAACTACCAAATTTTCTTTATTCATTTTGGTCTAATCCTCATTTTAATTCACCACTTCTCTTTTTCGCATGTTAACCTCTATCAATTATAATCGAACAAGTATAATTTCCTTAAATTTTGTAGTACAATTACCATACCAGAAGCTCATTTCTATGTAGTGGTGGCTCAGCTTGACCCTTTGCCTACCTTGCTCGGCTCGTCCTTAAAATGGGTGCTCGGTTAGACCAGTTGGCTCGTGGGCCGAACGACCTGAGTCGAGCGGCCCACGAGCTCCAATCATTTTTTCCAGATTAAAAATTTTGAAATTAAAAAAAAAAATAATGCAACATCAAACAGTCAATCAATTGTGACCGTTTGATGCCCAAAAAAGTGACCTTTGGTCATGAGCCACGAGCCACTCGACTCTCGTGGCTCATGGGCAACGAGCCAGTTTGTCGAGCTAAAACTATTCGGCTCTTTTTTTGGGCTCGGCCCAAGCTTGGGCTTGTCTCGCAAAGAGTCTGAGCCCATTACGGGCCAAGGCTATATGGGTTGAACGAGAAAACCAACAAGCCGCTTAGCTCATTTGCCACATCTATTTCCATGAACCCAATACCATATAATTTACCTTAGTGCTTGTTTGATAGAGATTATATTGTAGGAAGTGGTTTATTTGTATTTGACCAAGTTGGCCCACCTCTGACATTTGAAGTAATTTGGGTCACAATTACCTTGTTGTCTGTGAACTATTATGTTTTGATGGTCAGCTGCAATATTTGACCATTGAAATATGGGGCTTTTTTGAAAATTGAAACTTGTGGATGAAATATTATAATGTAATGTCATGTAAAGGTGGGCTTGGCAATTCGAAGTTTATTTGACTTGGCCAAATAAATTGGTTTTTAATCCCAACCAAACAAGCACTTAATAGTTTCAACTATTTTTAGTGATAATTTTGCTACATATTTGATTTTTTTATTAAAATTTCACAATTACTTTTTAACATTTTAAACTCCAAAAATAAAAAATGTAACACGCATTATTTATATGAAATATAACAAATGTAACAACAAATAGAATATACGGGGATACCCCCATTCCTATCAGCGTGAAATGGAAGAAAAGAAGTCATTTCCTCCGCTCTCTCTGTCCCTTGCTTCTTTACATACCTTTTGGCCTCAGTCATTGACTTTGCCCCTTCCGCTTCTCCATTTAAAAATAAATTGAGTGGTTGTTCGCTCCTGAACGAAGCTTCTGTAGTCAAAGCAACTTCGTCACTTTCATGTACCCATTGGACGCCAACCCTTTCGGGGGTTCCTTAGGGACCGATTCACTCTGCGTAGATTGACTGAATATGCTGGCAGGCGATCGTGTTTTTCACAGGATTTATCGTTACTCATGTCAGCATTATCACTTCTGATATCTCTAGGTCTTGTCGCCAAAAACCTTTCCTGATTGGTAGAACGTTCCGCTACTGACACTTGAAAAAGAAGCTTTCAAGGTCTCTTCGCTTCGGTGAATCACTTGAGCATTGGTTATTGATTGCACTTGATTTGTAATAAATAGTCTTATTCAATAACCCAACATTCTCCGACATTGATTTCTAGTTTTATCTATGCAATAGTGGTTGGGTGGGCCAATCTTTAAAATGATAGCCAACTGAGTAGCCGTTGAAAGATTCTTCCTTGTATACTCTGAAGTGACTTTCTTTGGAGCCTCTAGAAAATGCTAAAAAGTCAAATACCTGGCAAAGTCCCAGCTATGAGGGTTATTTCACTCCTAAATTTAGGCTTGGTTTGTGCGAGAATAGGTTGAGAGCTGAAAGCAAATGGACAGATATGTTGTTTTCGATGAATTTCCTGCTTGAGAAGCAGCTGTTGCCCTAGAGCCTGCCAGGAGAAAAGAAAGTCTCGTGGGTCTATTGATTTTAGGAAGATTATAATGAGGAGGACGACAAAGCACTTACTATATTTTTTTTGTAAATTTATATATTATACATACCAAAGAGCGGAGTAGATGGGCTAGAGACCCTATCCTAAAATCAGTGTATGAAAGGTCCGTAAAGAAACGTATCACTCTTTGGAATGGGGATAAACGTAACTCCTTCAAGAAGGGCTTTAACGTTCTCTTTGTCGACCTGTGGCTACTCAGATCACGATTTAGGGATAGTAACAAGAAAACTAGACTAACTAGAGGCGCGTAGGGTATAACCGGGCTGTGAGCATTACCTTGCCCCTATCAATCGTCCGCTCTTTTCTAAGTGTTACCAAAATAAAAACAGTATTTTTAGAATAAAAAAAGTTAGATAGTATTTTTTAAATTATTTTATATTTTGTGGTGTATGGCCATTTTTAATCTTCTTTACAGTGACCCACTCATTAATATAACTACATTAACTTAAAGGACCCAATAAAAAATTGAGCTTTTCTAACCTTGTCAATCAAAGTAGCTCTCATCTGAAAATGAGCTAATACTGCTTCAGAAGTAGTAGCTGACAACTGGACATGCAATTTTTTGAACTCACAAAATAAAGAAGCACATATTGTACTGGATTGAGACGAAGAACTGTTAGTCTTTCTACTAAGAGCATCTGTAACTACATTAGCTTTTCATGGTTAATAATCAATTCTACAATCATAATCTTTAATCATCTAATTTGCCTCAAATTCAGTTCCTTTTGGTAAAAAATTTACTTCAAACTTTTGTAGTCTGTAAATATCTGACATTTCTTATGCCTCCAAATCTGACCCACTTATATTCGGACTGTCTTTATGGCCAAGCCAGTTCCTGATGGGAGCCACTTATAACTTTCTGTTTGGACTGAACCGACCTTTTTAATAGGTTATAACTATCAATGACGTAGGAATGGTAAAGAAAAACATGCACTTTCTGGACACAAGATACATAGTTTTATTTTTTTGGAGTACATGGGCCCAGGGGCCTTTATTATCTGGAGCATGTAGCCATCTTGACCGATGTCAAATAAATGTCCAGACTAGTGTTTAATAAAATGTCTGGCTTCTTATTTGATTGATTGATACAACATTTATAATGATGTTTTGATAGCGTATCAGACACAAAAGCGTGATGTAGTGTTTAAAGTGATATAGGGAGATAAAGGACTGATACGTAAGAAGATGGTCTATCATCTTGCATGAAGCCCACGTGGGCCGACCAACACGTGAATTAATTTAGAACCTATGTGGTAAGTCCATGTCATTATTGGCCGAGATGGGCCTAAATGTGAAGAGTTCAAGCCCAGTAATAGTAATTTGGTTTAATTGGGCCCAATCTATTTAATGAAGTCGAGTCTAGTCAACAATCGTGGGGCCCCGCCTACCACATGTGTGTCATATAATTTGTATGCGTAACAGTCCTTATACACACTATTTGTTAAATAGTGAATCTCCTACTAGGGTCACCACAGCTAAGTCACTGTCTAATGGCTCCAATACACGATCTGCATGTATAGCATGTTCATAAGAAATAAATGATTGTGTAGCACCTGAATTAATTAAAGAACGAGCATTTCTACCACGATTACATCTGGTGACTCCTCGGCATCCTACTAAGTCACTACAAAAACTCTTTCTTGGATTGGGATGTCCTACCTGGCCCTTCTGTCGAACACCACTACTGATGGAGATGTTTGGTAAGAACTTTATGTAGCAGTTTTAACAGGTAGTTGGTAAGAACACTAATGCTGCGAACTTAGATATAAGACCCCAATTTTCTTAAAGCGACAAAAATGGACAAAACGAGCTTCTCCATGTCCAGATATCACATTTTTGCGTCTTGCAAGGATTTGCTCACATAATAAACTATAACTGCTATGCATTTTTTTCCTAACCAAAATTGAGCTGACTGCTTGTTCAGAGACAACTATGTACAAAAGCAAACTCTCTATCTGCAAAAATTGAATGGGATGGGGCTTTGCTAAGGTGTTTCTTCAGCACCTGAAAGGCGAGCTTACTCTTCTCTTTCCATTTGAACTTCTTTCTATCCTACTTTGGAAAAACATGTAGCATTTGTCAATCGCCTTGGAGACAAAACGATCGAGGTTGGTAGCTCTGCCTATCAGACTTTGTACTTACGTTATTTGGTATGGATGGCAACCACATGTCTATTAGTGCCTTGAATTTCTCTAGATTGGCCTCAATGTCTCGCTGGTTGACATTGTAGCTGGGGAAATTTGCCAGAGGCTACTCCAAATGCTTATTTTAATGAGTGCACCTTCATTCGATATTCCTCAAGATTTGAATATCTTTCCCAAGTGCATCACGTGGTCCCTCTTCTATGGTTTTGAATTTTTTTCAATGGACATCTTGTTGACAGTCCTATGATAGGCTGAAGAACATAACCTTGTAGTCGTAAAGGCCTATGTTTGTGATGAAGGATGTGTGCTCTTTGTCACGGACAAAACATTGGGATTTGGTTATATCTGGAATAAGTGTCCATAAAACTCAAAAGTTTACGGATGACAATTGCAATGACGAATTGGTCTATCATGGGTAGAAGAAAACTGTCTTTGGGATAAGTCTGGTTCACGTCAGAGAAGTCAATGCATGTTCTCCATTTGCTGTTGCTTTTCTGCATAAAAACTAGATTCGAAATTCACCGTGGGTATACTGCATCTCTGATGAACTTGTTGGCAACCAATTTGTCGACCTCATCTTTTAGAGCTGCGTACCTCTCTGACTTCCAGAGGCGCCACTTCTAAACTCGAGGGTAGAACATTGGTTCGATTCTTAAGGTATTACAAGCTATGGCGGTTCCACCATGTTAGAATACTTCCAAGAAAATATGTCAAAGTTGGCTTTCAAGAATTTCTTCATATTCTCTTTCATACAAGCCATTTTTTTATTTGGAGTACTTTCATTTCCTCATTCGGGTTAACGAGAAAAGTTTAGAGTTCTTTAACGAACGCACCTGAGTTAGAATATGTATTTTAAAGACCCAAACTCTTGTCCATGATCATTATTTTTTAAGTTTCCTATTAGCCAACAACAATTTCTTCCTCCAAAGGTTTGCCCATCTCCACGGCTACCATCATGGTGTGGCCCGCCTCATTGCTCCTGGGGATGGTATTTCGAAGGGAGTTCACATGCGCAGGATTCTCCTCAATCTCCTCTTACAGTAGAGATGCCCCTGGAGTCACGACTTGTAAGTTCTTAAGGACATGGCGATCCAATACCCATGATATGAGGATCTAGTGTCTACGATGAGGAATTTCATGTACTTCATTGTTACGCCCAGTTCTTCAAATTTTGCGATCAATGTAATCTTTTTTTTTTTGCAATACAAGGCTATCCCTCGTGAACCCGTAGAACAGGTCTGACATTGGCATGTACTCGTGATCGACTGTCATCTGATTAAAGGTACTTCCAAATAAAATGTTTATGGAGCTCATGTCATCAATCAGTGTCCTTCCCAACATCATAATGGGGATAATGTACTCGTGACCACCACTAAAGGCTATGACCGTCCTTACTACTAAAGCATTATCACACAGTTGGGATAATGTACTCCTCTCTCATCTTCTTCTGTGAAGGTGATGGGTTCCATTTTGGGTCAATTCTCATGTACTTGATAGTTTTCCATTTGTAGTTCATTAACCTTCCTTGCATGGTTCATCTGGAATTCGTAGATCCCCAACATAGAGCCCTCCGATAATAGTGTTAATTAATTAAATGGATCCGTTGTTTGCTTGAAGGACTGATTATTGTTCTTTTTTTGATTCTCATGTCGTGGCTGGTGCCTATGTAAGAATTAATGTCCAAGGTCCAATTAGTTGAGTCAGACTTAATTACTTATTGGACCAAATTAATTAATTAGATTAATTAATTCGGCCCATTTGTTGATGGGCTCTAGTTGGACTAGACCTAGGGCTAGGGTTAGTGCCGCCTATAAATTAATAGGCACAACATATTAAGGTGAAAAGTTAATCTTGATTTCTTGCTAGCACAAGCAAAAGACAATTCAATACAATTACTTCCAAAAGGTTCCGCTTTCATATATTCTTGATCGTGGAAGTCTAGATCTGTTCTTATTGTGTGGATTACCATTGGAGGCTGGACAATTGGACAGCTGTGGTATTGAAGATCGTACCTTGGTATTGAAGATCGCACCTTCAACCAATCAGATAATCAGATTTTACGATATTCATCAAAGGTAAACTTCGATCACGAATTCTATCTAAGTACTAGGTAGATTCAGCTTGTAAGAATTGTAGATTTTATTTCCGCTGTGTATGTATTTCTCAATTCTTTACAGTTGTATTAGAGTTAAGTGTTAGAATACTTTTCTCGGTTTGTCTTTCTACTTCTTGCTTGAATTCTCTGAACTTTTCAAGGGCATTAAGTAGATAAAACCATATCTAGAATGGTCATGCGATGAAGTAAGAAAAGTCACATCTAGCATCTATAGACATTTGTCCATATACATCAGTATGTATAAGACCCAAAATGTCTGCAACTCTGACTCCCTTTCTAGAAAAGGAGTCTAGGTCATTTTGCCCAACGAGCATGATCCACACTTATCAAATGATTCATAATCATTTGAACCCAAGTATTCATCTTTATGTAACTTGATTATGCATTTTTCATTTATATGACCGAGTATGCAATGCCAATAATATGAGTTTTTGGTTTTATCTCTTTTATACCTTGCAGTTCCTCTTCTAATGCCATTTGTTTTCACATTGAAAACACGAATCATCAGATTTAGATTTGTCTTTTCTTAACTGTTTTCCAATAGATTTGGCCTTCTTAGATCCTTTCTAAAAGGTCCCTTTAGATTTCCTCTTAATGCCTTTAGATGTGTCAATGGCCAAAATTTACCCATTCCCTCGGGCTTAACAATTTTCAGCATGTTTAGCAGCTCGTGTAGGGTACACTGAATCATATTCGTGTTGAAGTTCATAATAAACTGGAAAAAGTTATTAGGTGGAGAACTGCATAACTAAGTCAATACTTAGCTCGGAGTCCATGGTAAAACTTAATTGTTTTAATTTTTCAATATAACCAATCATCTTCAATATATGAGCACCGACTGAAGATCTTTTTACCATCATACCTCCTCATAACCTTTTGGATGTCTCATACTGTTCAGTCCGTGACTATTTATCATTCAACTACTTGAAATGATATATATTAGTGTATACATCCATACCCTCGTGTAGCTTTTCTAACTCACGTGACATATTGCAAGCATCACATGCTTTAGCATTACTGTCATCACTATGTTTATTGTAAGCCTGCATGTTCTCCGGCGTAGCCTCCTCAGTAAGAGCTTCCGGCATTTGCTGCTCAATGACATATCCAATTTTTCCTTCAGAACAATTCTCATATTACGGTGCCAGTCCAAAAAATTTGGCCCGGTATGTTTATTGGCATCCAATATGCCTCTCAAACTCATATGGTTCCTTATAATTCAACTATTAAATAACAAGATAGAATAATTAATTAAATACAGAAAATTAATTTAACATGGACTGATATTAAATTAATTATACTCTCACTATTTAAATTGAATTAATGACCCTCAAACATTAATCAATAAAACCGGTTAGATTCTCAGTGGGCTAGGATCCCTTTTATTTTATTAGAACCTTGAGGACTCAACAAATCCTAATAAAATATGCAGGTAGATACTTCTATCAATCACATCTTTATGTGACTCCTAGATCATCAAGTAGACAACTTATTGTCGCACACATCTTATGTGTTTACTTTATTGTGTTCCTAAAATTCTATTTCTTTGAGTGACTCAACAAAAAATAAAATTTTAGTTAAATTCGACCCATTGTTCAGAAACATCAAATGTTTCATAGTGATAAACATATCCATGAGCGAACAATCTTGAATGGCTCAACAAACTGACATAATGGAGTCCGATTTTTCACTATAAAAATAGAAGGCACGTTGTATTAACCATTTAATACGAATTTAATATTTTGATAAAGAGAGGTTTGTCTCATCATTTATATATATATATATATATATATATACATACACACATATATTAATTAATTAATTAACTAACATCTAACATGTAATCAATCATACATAATAATAACAACTTTGGATGATTATGGACTTTATCTATCTAATCTTTCTGAGCCAAAAGGAAGATTAGTCGGTCAATTCCTAAGGGATGTTGCATTCGTTCATCGAATGCTTAATGCAATCATCTCCATCTCCTGCTGCAGCTTGTATCTTATACTAGTTGTTATCTTGTGACCTTATACTAGTTGGCACGCAAGCTCAAATAAATGAACACGCAGGTCCATATTAAATAAAGAGTTCAAAAACTCAATTAAATAAATAATAGGCCCATTTAATTAAATAATAGGCTCGCAGGCCCAACCAACAATCAACAAGAATAATTAATCATACAACCAATCACATGGGTGGAGTCTATAATCATCTACTAAATATCTATTTTAATATCTAATATTAAAAATTATATTATTTTCTAAAATTGCAGCTTTGATAGTATAAGTCTAAACTTTTTAGACATTTTAGAATGGACTAGACGGAATTAAATAATTAATCTAATTAATTAATTATTTTTTCAACAATAAAATTAATCAATTAATTTTATTCATAAAAGGGATTTTTAAAATTTATTTTATCTACCAATTTAAAGTCATACTCTAATTAAAGATAAAATTTGTATATGGTCAAAATTATAATTTTATAAAGTAAAGTCAACATTTAATCTGGTCAAAATTCAAAATATGGTTTAAAACAATTTTAGTCAATTTTGAATATTTGACCAGCATTAAAAGATTTAGTAATTACAATTTTCTAAAAAATTCAAAATTATATTTAAGATCATTTTCTTAGAAAATAAAATTTGAAGACTTAATGTGCAGTTTCTGAAATTGCACAATTAGCCCTTAAAATTTTAAAACAGTGGGTCCTTCAATGCAATTTTCAAAATTGTACAGAAGATTCTTTTCTTATTTTAAAATAGTGGGCCTTCTCATGTAATTTTGTAAATTGCACGAGAGACCCTTTTTCTTTCTTTTTGAAATTAGAGGGCTTCTTATGCAATTTCTAAAATTGCATAAGAGGCCCCCGTCTTCATCTTCCAAAATGTAGAAGATGGTAGAAAGAAAAACCTTAAAGCAAGGCGGCGCTTTTATAAACAGCACCACAAATAGATCTGCTGACGGTGGTCGCACCGATGTCTAACACCGGCGGCTACCGTCATTTTCCATCGAACAGCAGCTTGGCCGGCCGGGCAGTTTTTTTGTTGTTGTTGCGCTGCTAATTTGCCGTCTCGAGAATTAGCGGCGGTGACCGCTGTTCTCGCGGCGATGTCCGCTGCCTTCTCATCCTCCAATGTCTTCACCGCTCTAACAATGCATTGGTGAACGATTTTAAGAGAAATTTTAATCTCCGCAACAGAAAGAAGGTGCCAAAACACGAATCTGTAAATTTTTTTTGATGATTGGAATCTAAAGCATAATACACTTCATTAATAATCTCAAGTTTACATCTATTACTGATTTTGCCTCGAATCCTTTCTTCAACGTCAATAAAATACTCTATTACAAAGTCAATCTACAAATAGAAAGCGAGGCAAGTTGGATTATAACATACTAATAATAGGCAAGAAGTGTAATTGTTATCCATGAAATGATAAATTGTACAGAAGAAAAATGTTTGCCAAGGATGTAAACATATTACCGTTAACCTGTTTGGGAATATGCATGCAAATTTGTGAGGATGAACAGCAAATAAAGGTGTTTCCTGCAACACTGAAACAAAAATTACCCCTTAAATGACTTCAAAAAAAGAGAGCATTACCCAAAATAACATTTTTCTTGAAAGAATTCCAATGAATAACTAATTCAAAAAAATAAAATTGGACTACAAGATTGTCAAGCAAGTTCGTTATATAATTTTTATGCCGTAATACAGATTCAAAACTGATTAACTAGCTCCTCTATGCTCTTATCCACAAATCTATAATTTGGAACTGGAAACATATAGAGGAGCTTCTAAACGAATAATAAAAATTCCATAAACTGCACTAATTACAATGCTTCTATGAAATAAATTGAAGTTTAAGAAATAACTTTCTACTCTTCCCCACATAGGATGCCGTCATCCATGAAGAATGAATAGAATTACCGTGAATATTACATAAAGATGACAAAGACTGGCTAACAATTAGTCGACTAACAGAACACAGTCAATACGAATTGGCCTCACTTTATATGAAATCGACAAACTTCTCATTCCACCAAGTTTTAACTTCAAAATTAACTCAACTTTTCCCTAAAGAAAAAGGATTTTCCTGCTACCATCCTAAATAGTAAATACATGTGCTAAACTTGAAGAAACAAAAGATTGTCTACCCAAAAATGAATTGCTCGTTCTGAAATTAGGGTGCATAATAGTACAAAACCTAGAAGCATTTTTATCTAAAGGGAAGAACTTCAACATATTTTGGACCCCAAACAAGACAATAAAAAACAAGAAAAAATAAATAAATTCTTGTTTATCGTACTTTCCTAATTTTCCATCCATTGTTCACATAGCAAACATGACTAAATGGGTCACATTCCAAGCTGTTATTTAATGGAGTACAAGATGCAAAAGAATTGGATGGACTTACATTGTTTGAAGGTGGGTTAAATTCCTAATACTCGGGTACCAGATAATCCCACACTGGCCATTTCTTTGCAAACCAAAATCCAATACATGGAGGGAGTAAATTCATACATATATATATATATATATATATATATATATATATATATATATATGAGCCGACGACACTGTTTAAAGGAAGAAGGAACCGACGGCAATTTTTGGGCTCGAAATTGATTTCAAAATTTCATAGCCACTGTTTGGAGGAAGAAGGAACCGATGGCAATTTTTTGGCTCGCAATTGATTTCAAAATTTCATAGCCACCGGCACACTGTACGAAGAAGGAAGAGGGGTGAAATTGGGTGAAAAGGAATGCTGTAAAATGAATAAAATGAGGGACAAAATTCATTTAAGGATTGTTGATATAAGGATATTTAGGTCATTTACCTATTATTCAATTTTTGGCATTAATTTTATTAGTTTATTTCTGGTCAAAAGTTATTTGACAAAATGTTTTGTGGAGGAAGGCTATTTAGTGGTATTTCCCTTATATAATTTATAACAACTCATATGATTATGGAACCTTATAATTATTTATTCAATTTAAATATGTGAAATACGATAATTAAATCGTACTATTATTCATAATATCTTATTACAAAATACTACTCTAATTACATAAAACAGAAATGTCTTGTGCAATTTCCACATTTTTTTATCGAGTATCTATAAACAAGACAAAAGTGAACCAGCAAAAGCACATACACATCACAATTAATGCAGTATTGCATATAACCCCAAATCAGAGACAATTACACAAGAATAATAGATGGTTAAATAAAAATCTTCTCAAATTTTAATAATAATAATAATAATAAAAAGCTTTACCAAACGAGAAGCTTTGCAAGTGTACATTGCTTAAACATGTTTCCAAATTCAACAAACATTGTTTAGAAGAGGTTGTGCTTATAAGTATATTAATTACATTATGTTTGGAAATCTAATTATATTTTAGCAAAATCAATTATGTTGTTTAGTAATTTTTAAATACAAGTGAGAAGATAAGGAAATGAAATGGATGTAATTACAAAACGTATAAAGGTAAAATAGTAAAAGCCGTGATCAATCATAAAAATAAGTCAGAAAAGTAAGGATAGAAAAAAAATCTGGCGCCCCGAATCCGCCCAACTTATTCGAGTAATAGGGGCAGGCTCGGGGCAACCCTACCCCGCAACCCGTCCCATAATTTTTTTTTTTTTTGTAAAATCATATAATAGAATACAAAATTAAAATTTTGCTAGAAATAAACTAAAAAAAAATAGAACCCGAGTTGAAGTTATAAACTATAAAACTCAACCACTACACTACAACTCCAATCTTGTATTTTTTTTGTTTTGTTTGCTACAAATATTTTAAAAATTTCTATTTTTTTAATTATTTTTTTCTGTTTTACAAACAAAAAAAAAATTCCTGGGGTGGTTGGTAGGTCAAAGGGTTGCGCCGCCTCGCAAATTCGCAAGTCGTGGAGCAGAGAAGGGTCGGGCGGACCCAACACGGACCCACCCCATCGCCATCCCTACAAAAAAGTAAGGAGGAGAGTAATTAATATTTTGCCCTGCCTTTTCAAATTGTGGCTATTAAATAAGTAATGTAGCCACAAATAACGAGACCTCCACATAACAATATTTCATTAATCGTGCCTCTTTTTTATGTTTTTTTATTCTAGTTTTATACGTTCTCGTTTAATTTGTTTGGAGAGTAGTGTAGTGTTTATTTCTTGTTGAAATTTATCTTTTAAACTTGTTAACGTTTGAGCTTGGAGAGTAGTGTAGTATTTTATTTCTTGTTGAAATTTATCTTTTAAACTTGTTAACGTTTGAGCTTGTTGAGAGTGTGTTTAAAGATTGGACATGCCAATCATTGTAGTTAGTTGTTGATTTTTACTCTCTTCGTCCTACAAAGATAGACTTATTTTCTTTATTTATTTGTCCCAAATTATAGCAATCTTTCTCTATTGATAATATAGTTGATTTCTTAGTTACCCAATATATATTTATTTAGTGTCTCATTATCAACAAATATGAACTACTGTGATATTAATGTAGGGGTATATTAGAAAAAACGTAAGTAAAATTTACTTTTCCAACTATATTAATTAAGTTTTTTAATCTGTGTGAAAATAGAAGTAAGCCTATCTTTGTGGGACATTGAGAGTATTATTCAAAGACATTGGATTTTTTTCGATTGTTGTACAATAACATTCCTGTTGGTATGGCCCTGAGATGGTATAACAATACTTGCTGTGATATTCTAGTAGAGGAGCCGATGTTACGAGACATGGACCAAACCTGGCGCCATCAGGTTGAAGAACTTACAGCAGATGACTGCTTTGCTACCCAATCATCAACGGAATGGGCGACCATTCGCTCCTAATGGACCTACCGATGATAGACTGCAGGAGGTTGGGATAAGAAATTACTTTCCTGAATTTGCTAGTGGTTTAGATGTCGAGGAGTTTAAGGATTGGCTCTGTACGGTGGAAGAGGTGCTTGAAATATGAGGTGGTCCATGAAAATTGTCTTCTCTTGTCGCCACCTAATACCAAGGTCGAGCTGCAGCTTGGTGGCAACAATTAAAGGCAACCCAACAGGCACTCCAAAAAGGCTAAATTGCTTTCTGGGACAAGCTTAAAAAGCACACGAAATCAACTTTTTTTCCATACTATTATACGAGGACCTTGCATCAGTATTTTCAAAATTCTCTCGCTCAGTTGAAGACTATACAACATAGTTTTATCAATTCTGTTGGGATTTTTGGTCCCAAACAAACCAAAGGGCAGTAATGATTAATAGACCCGTTATATCTTCATAGGCTTTGAGCCCAGGATTGAATGATAATTGTATAGTCCACTCCACAAGTGTGTTAGCCCAAATTAATGAAGGACGTGTGTGGGTCACTTAGAGGTTTTAATGTACCTTTGGGTCGTTGCTCAGTGGCCCAGTGTGTTTGACCCGATTGAAAGTGGGACGGCTAGGTTTAGGAAATATATATATATATTAGGGGGGGTATAATATAATATGGGTTATTATATTATTACCATATATACATATATATTCCATACCATATATACATATATATATTATACCATATATATTTATATATTACACTATATATATATGTGGGGTTTTGGGCAGAGAAGGACAACGAATTGATCACCAAATAATCACCATATTCACTTTATACACACACGTGAACAGAAAAGCCAAAGCCAAAGCCAAGGAAGAAACCAGAGAAAGCCTCTGCCATTGTCATTGTTTTGATATATAATTTCCTTTGTGGAAATTGCAGCCCTTTCCTCCTCTTATTTCTTTTGGTGAAATAGGTCCTTCTTAGTTTGTCCTTGTAACTTGGTGTTACCTTTGTGGAGTTGGACAGTATTAATCTGAGCCCTGTCAATTGTTCTTGAAAGAATCAACGATCCGGTGAACTATATTCCCAACAATTGGTATCAGAGCGTGGTTGACTTTTGAGAATACATTGGACTGGAAAATTCAACGGTGGACAACGACAGTAGAACGGCAGCAGCACAACAGACTACCTTTTCAGCCAAAAATTTATTTTTTTCATAAATTAATTGTTTGGGCTGAAATAGTTTATTATGCGATCTGACTTTTTTTTATTTCATTGATTGCAGGCTAAGTTTTTTTTGGACAGCAGTGTATTTATTGGACAGATTGAATTCGAGCTTGGTGTCATCTTTCTGCTCCAAATCTGCTGAAACTTAAAATCTGCAAAAGTGAGAATAAAATAAATAAATTCGCATCTCTCCAATATTACGGACCGTCAGATTAGTCCGCTCTGGTAAATTGGCTGATCCCTTTTAAATTCCTGTAATAGCAGGCCATCGTATGGGGTGGCCATTAGGTTTGGGGTTACCGTGTGGGGTAACCATTGCCTGTTGCTAGGAATTTTAGGTGCCCATTATTGTGACTTGTGTTATCTTTTGTTTTGGTGCTGATTATTTGCGATACTTTGTTTCTGTGCATTATTTTTTAGAACTGTCACCTAGACTTTACCCGTTTGACAATTCCCTTGATCTGAGATCACGAATCTCACGAAACCCTGGGAATCTAAGACGGTGTATATTGAGGCCTTTAGGTTTTTCTGCGTGATTATCTTGAGGTGCCTGTTGGTGTGTATTCTTTTTTGTTAAGATGTCTGCACATCGTTTTGACTTGAGTGTCTTTACTGGTAAAGGTGATTTTTCTATTTGGCAACAAAAAATGAAAGGTATTTTGGTTCAGCAAAAGGTTTCAAAAGCTATTGATAATTCTTATGGTCCTAATGTTACTGAGAATCAGAAAAAGGATTTTGATGAACTTGCTTACACTTCTATCATATTGTATTTATCAGACCCTGTTTTGCGAAAAGTTGGAAAATTTGATTCCATAGAAAAGCTTTGGAAAAAATTAGAAGAGCTTTATTTAATCCAATCCACTCCAAATAAAATTTATCTCCTTGAAAATTTTTTTAGCTTCAAAATTGATCCCTCAAGGGATTTGGATGACAATCTTGATGTTTTTAATAAGCTTGTGCAAGATATTACAAACTGTGGTGAAACGGTCCCTGAAATTAACAAAGCTATAATTTTGTTAAATGCTATTCCTGATTCATATAAGGAAGTCAAGAATGCAATTAAGTATGGGAGGGAGACCCTTACACCTGACATTGTCATAGATTCTTTAAAAAGTAAGGAGAGAGAGTTGAAGTTCGAGAAAAATGAGAGAAAAAATGGTGAGATCCATTTTGTGAGGGGTAGACCTCAGTCAAGGGGAGGGAATGGGAGTGGAGGTGGAGGTGGGCAAAATAGTGGTGGCAATAGAAAGGGTAGAAGTCGTTCTAAGTCACGGGGTAAGGCGAAAGGGAAGAAGTGCTATGGTTGTGGCAAGTTAGGCCATTTCATTAGTGACTGATATAAAGAAAAGAATAAGCAGAGAGACCAGCGAGAAAATAATGAGACAAATGTGGTAGTACCCAGAGAGGAGTCTGGTGAGGTTTACATGCTTTTAAATTCCGAGCCTAGTGAGATTAACCTGTCTATGAACTCCCATATGGATGAGTGGATTCTTGACTCCGGTGCATCTTTTCACATTACATCAAATAAATATTGGTTTGATCATTTGCATGAAAGTAATCATGGGAATGTCGTTGCATGGGGTGGTGTTGCATATAACATTACTGGCATTGGTGATGTGACTGTTAGATTTGATAGTGGCTTTGTGCATACACTAAAGGGAGTTAGATACATTCCACACATGGGTAGAAATTTAATTTCTGCAGGGGAGTTGGAAGATATAGGTTTTGTTGGTGTGCTTGGCAGTGGCATGTTAAAAATGACTAAGGGTGCACTTAGAGCCTTTAAGGCTATTAGAAAAAATGGCATTTACATTGCACGTGCTGAAGTGGTAGGTGGTCTAAACTCCACTATTGCTTCCATTGACACTGATCACACACAGAAGTGGCATAATAGACTTGCTCATGTTAGTGTTAAGGGACTTAAGTTCCTTAAGGATAAGGGTGTGTTTGGTAAGGATCAGGTGTCTGACATGTCATTTTGTGATCATTGTGTGCTTGGAAAACATCGTAGGATATCGTTTTCATCTAGCACACACAAGACATCTAGAGTGTTAGAATACATTCATACAGATTTGTGGGGTCCCGGGAGCAATCCCACTTTTGGTGGTAACAAATATTTTTTGTCTATTATTGATGATTTCTCCAGACATGTGTGGGTTTATCTGTTGAAAGATAAAAGTGAAACTTTCATTAAATTTAAAAATTGGAAAGTTCAGGTGGAGAATCAGACTGGCAAAAAGATTAAATATTTGCGTAATGATAATGGTCTTGAATTCTGCAATGCTGATTTTGATAACTTGTGTAATGAGTGTGGCATTATTAGACATAAAACTGTGCCTTACACTCCCCAACAGAATGGGGTTGCTGAAAGGATGAATTGTACTTTGCTTGATAAGGTTAGATGTATGATGTTGAGTTCTGGTGTGCCTAAATCGTTTTGGGGTGAAGCTGTTATGACTGCATGCTATCTGACTAATTTGACTCCATCCGTTGTTTTAAATGGTGATACTCCTTATGAAAAATGGCATGGTAAATGTGCTGATTATGCTATGCTTAAAACCTTTGGCTGTACTGCTTTTTCTCATCAGAATGAGGGAAAACTTGAACCTAGAGCTAGGAAGTGTGTCTTTCTGGGCTACTCTGAGGGAGTTAAGGGATATAGGTTGTGGGATAGAAGTCAAAGTGGTGTGAAGATTATCATAAGTAGAGATGTCAAATTTAACGAGTCAGAGATGCCTTGTCTAGAGAGTGAAAAACAGCAAGAAACCATTAGTGGTGAATCTCCTGTTGAGGTGGAGAGAGTGAGCACCCCATTACCCGTTTCTCCTAGTGAGGTGGAGAGTGATAACCAACAAGATCAGCAGGTTGTAGAGAATGAGAGGGTCGAGGATGTGATAGAGGATCATCACGTTGACCAAAACCCCTTAGCTGATTATCAATTAGCTAGAGATAGGGAGAGAAGACCACGTAGGGAACCCTAAAGGATGTCTGACTATACCATAGCCTATGCTAGTTATCAAGAACTAGTAGATAGGGAGCCCAATACCTATGAGGAGGCTATGAGGAGTGAAAATTCTAAGGAGTGGGTGAGTGCTATGAGAGAGGAGATGAGCTCTCTAGCTAAGAATCAAACTTGGGAATTAGTGCCTAAACCTAAGGATAAATCCATTGTGGGATGTAAATGGGTGTACAAGGTAAAGGAAGGAACCACTAAGACTGAACCTGTGAGATATAAGGCCAGGTTGGTAGCAAAGGGATATACACAGAAAGAAGGGGTTGATTACAATGAGATTTTTTCGCCTGTTGTTAAGTATACCACTATTCGTATCATGCTTGCATTGGTTGCTCATTATGATTGGGAACTTGAACAACTTGATGTAAAAACTGCTTTTTTACATGGTGACCTTGATGAAAAGATTTTCATGTATCAACCAAAAGGTTTTGAAAATAAAAACAAACCTGATCATGTGTGTTTTCTTAAAAAATCTCTATACGGTTTAAAACAGTCTCCTAGACAGTGGTACAAGAAGTTTGATTCATATGTTCTTTCAATTGGTTTCAAGAGGAGTGAGTTTGATCATTGTTTGTATTACCAGCACCACAGCACAAATGATTGTGTGTATTTGTTACTCTATGTGGATGACATGTTATTGATTGGTTCTAACATGAAAGTGGTAAACAATATTAAAATTGAGTTAAGTAAAGAATTTGATATGAAAGACCTTGGGCATGCTAAAAGGATTCTTGGCATGGAAATAAATAGAGATAGGTCTAATTCTTACTTAATTGTTCATCAAACTCCATATGTGCTTAAGGTTTTGAAAAAGTTTGGAATGCTTGATTGTAAACCTGTATCTGTGCCTCTTGGTAATCATTTTGTTTTGTCTAAAGAACAATCACCTAAAAATGAAGAAGAAGTTGCATATATGAATAAAATTCCATATTCAAATGCAATTGGTTCTGTGATGTATTTGATGGTTTGTACTAGGCCAGACTTGGCCTTTGCTGTTAGTACTTTGAGCAGATACATGTCTAATCCAGGACCCACTCATTGGGAAGCTTTGAAATGGTTGCTCAGGTATTTGAAAAGTACCTATGATGTAGGGTTAATATATAAAACTGTTTCTAATAGTGTGAAACTAAAGGGTTTTACTGATGCTGATTATGGTGGAGATAGAGATAATAGGAAATCTACTTCTTCCTATGTGTTCACTTTGTGTGATTCGTGTGTTAGTTGGAAATCTCAACTCCAACATATTGTTGCTCTTTCCACTACTGAATCTGAGTATATAGCTGCTACTGAAGCCTTTAAAGAAGCTATGTGGTTTAAAGGTTTACTTAATGAACTATGTGTTTTAAGTGATAATGTGACTATATATTCTGATAGTCAATCAGCTATTCATTTGTGTAAGAACCCAGTTTTTCATGAACGCACTAAACATATAGATGTTAGACTGCATTTTATTAGAGATGTGGTATCTCAAAATTTGATTAAACTTGAGAAAGTGCATTCAGATCATAACCCTGCAGATATGGGCACTAAGGTGCTCACTTTGGTAAAGTTTAGAAGTTGTCTTATACTTCTAAACATTGGTACAGGTACGTTGAGTTCTAATTAGTTTAGAATTCATTCATTTGTCATCTACTGAGTATGTGTCTTTATTTGTGTTTTGCAGATTTTTTGTTTGGAACCAAAGGTGGAGGTTTGTTGGGATTTTTGGTCCCAAACAAACCAAAGGGCAGTGATGATTAATAGACCCGTTATATCTTCATAGGCTTTGAGCCCAGGATTGAATGATAATTGTATAGTCCACTCCACAAGTGTGTTAGCCCAAATTAATGAAGGACGTGTGTGGGTCACTTAGAGGTTTTAATGTACCTTTGGGTCGTTGCTCAGTGGCCCAGTGTGTTTGACCCGATTGAAAGTGGGACGGCTAGGTTTAGGAAATATATATATATATTAGGGGGGGTATAATATAATATGGGTTATTATATTATTACCATATATACATATATATTCCATACCATATATACATATATATATTATACCATATATATTTATATATTACACTATATATATATGTGGGGTTTTGGGCAGAGAAGGACAACGAATTGACCACCAAATAATCACCATATTCACTTTATACACACACGTGAACAGAAAAGCCAAAGCCAAGGAAGAAACCAGAGAAAGCCTCTGCCATTGTCATTGTTTTGATATATAATTTCCTTTGTGGAAATTGCAGCCCTTTCCTCCTCTTATTTCTTTTGGTGAAATAGGTCCTTCTTAGTTTGTCCTTGTAATTTGGTGTTACCTTTGTGGAGTTGGACAGTATTAATCTGAGCCCTGTCAATTGTTCTTGAAAGAATCAACGATCCGGTGAACTATATTCCCAACAAATTCTTTGCCAGAAATAAACTTTCCGAATCCAAAGATCAAATGTTTTCCAATTATACTTGAATTTAGAGGGCAAATGTTTTCCAATTATACTTGAATTTAGGGTGTGTTTGATTCACAAATTTTCCATGGAAAATGTCACTTCCATGGAAAATCTTGTCAAATCAATGGCTTTTATTTTCCCACTTTCTTGTTTGATTGGCACATGGAAAATGGAAAAGATTTTCAAGGTACAATCATCTAAAGCACACATTTGGCCACTTTCTTGGAAAATTTTTTCTCACCCATTTGGTGGAATTTCTTTTCCAACTTACATGGAAAATATTTTCATTTTCCATGGAAAGCTATCAAACACACCCTTAGAGGGTTACATATTCAAATTCGAGACATGCTTAACTAGGACTCCACCACTCCCAATCTCCTCTATAAAAAGGAAAAATTGGCTCCCAAAAAGCCATGAGCAGAAAACAATATAGAGCAACAATTTTATTTTTTTTTGTTAATCACTCTTCATACATTTTGTTAAGTTGGTTGTTAAGTAAAAAATATTACTTGACATCAACAGATTGTCGTTGTATAAGGAAAAGTTTCTGCACAAAGCTAAACCCCCGAACCTTATGGATTAATAGCCACAGCCTTTTCCCGTGTCCATTAAAATGCCGTAGTTTGTTAGAGCATTGAGAGAGATTTGCATAATCCCCATATCATCCTCATCATTTATTGCATCCTCCACTGTTTCCTCATCATCAACATCATCAATTAACATATAATTTAACATTCTGTTCTTACAGACATGTCCCACCGTATATTTCTCAACACACTTAAAGCACAATACTAAATTTCTTTTGGTTTGTAACTCAGTAGGGGTGATGGTTTTGTTAAGAGGAAGCTGGCTTTTTCTTTTGGAATCTGAATTAGGTATGTCTGGGGTTTTGGGTAGGAAAAAGGTTTAGTGGTCTTGGAATTTTTACTGATGGCTATTATAATGGTTTTTTGTAACAAGGAAATCTCAAAGGCTTGGGGTTAGGAAAGAAGGTTTGATCATTTTAACCATAGATTTAATTTCTTACTTCAGTCCACTTGTCAACACACTGATATAGTAAGACTCAGGTAAGCTAGGTAAAGTCTGCATAGCTTGAGCCTTTAGCTCCTCAAATTTCTCCATATAATCAGCAACTCTCTCATATTGTCTAATATTGCTGAAGGTTTCAACTAATTCTTCACCAGTGGTTTCAGCAAACCTTCTCCACACTTCAGTGGCCAATAACCCCCAATCAACATTTGGATGGCTAGACTGAAATCCATGGAACCACACATATGCCTTTCCCTTCAAATACACCTCAGCTATACCCATCATCAAATCTTCAGGAATTTGGTGTAATTGAAAATATTTATTGGCTTTCCTCACCCACTCTCTTGGGCTTTCACCACAAAATTGAGGAAAATCAATCTTGGGGAGTTTGTGGTTTACCCTGGTATCATTCTCATTTCTCCATGTTCTATTGTCACTACCAGATGTTCCACCCAGCACACTTCCTTCAGAAACTGAACAAATATAGAGTCCTTCCACTTGTTTATCTTTATACGTACTCATTTTAGCAAGCATAGCAACTATAGATTCATATCTTGCGTATAATGTTCAATTTTTTCTTGTTTAGTGCTCAGTGTTTTAATGATCTTATCATATGAATCCACCTTACCAGCAACAGCAGTGAACGTAGCTCCCAGATCATTAATGTCTTTATCGAATCTTTTCCAACCTTCCTCGTTAGCCTTTTGTCTGGTTTCCATCTTTCTTAGGATCTTAGTTCTCTGATACCAATTGTAATGAATGAAGCTCCTCCAATGGTAAAATTCACTCAAAACCAGCTAAATGGAACTCATTTTGTAAATCTCAAATTCGATTTAATAAACCAAACTCAATTACAGAATGGGTAAAAGTAAAATGAAGAAGAAGGATAAGATAAAGAAAAACAGAATCTGAGATTGGAGAGAATTGCACTGAAAATTCAATTAACTATTACATAAGACATCCATTTTTCTCTCTTCAGCTGAGTATATATTTCAGCAAACAAATAAAAATCATGTTTCCAAAATGCAACTTAAAAAACTAAATACAATTCTTATTAATTAACTAAACAGAGAAACGATGTCGTTTCCACCATTTAAAATTCTGTTAAAAAGGTTGTATGCCTTCTTCTTCTTCATCCTCTTCTGCTGGTTTGTTCTTCTTTCCCCAGCTGGTTATTCTCTTCTTCCCTTGCCACTGCAGCTCCTTCCTTTCACATAACAAATTATTTTACGTAATAATTGTTTTATTGAACTGGTTTTATTTGGGTTTTTATTGCGAATTTTTGTTTGAGTAGAAAAGGACTAGGACTCAGACTAGGGTTACTGGCACTAACATAATTGAGGATAAATTGGAGGAGGGGAAGGAAGATGTTTTAGGTGACTTTGAAGAGCCTCGCCGGAAAGCTAAGTGAAATAGAGCTGGTGAAGATGCATCCACTACGCCTCACAAATTGGATTAGAGTTTCATTGGTAATTTAGTTTCATTGATTATATGATTTATTTGAGAAAATTTATGGTAAATTTCAATGATTTGTGTGATTATATAGCAATATGAAGGCCTTAATTGGTATAGTGGAAATTTCTTTTTTATCTCCTTTGGCCAGTAAATTTCAGTTTCACGGTTTATTTTGGTTCCACATTGATTATTAGTTTGAATTTTTATTTATTTATAATGTTACATTTATGTTACGCCCCAATCCCACCCAGTGTTCTAAGCGGGCAGGGCAATCTCACTTGGACTCCATGCGGGCAGGTCAATCCCGCTTGGGCTCTACGTGGGCATGGTCAAAGTCAACCTGCTTTGACTTAATCCTATCTTCGAGTCTGCTTGTACCGAAGAGGTTATACAACCGAGACTGTTTACGCCGAGGCAGTTTGTCAACTTATGCTATTCTTTTGCCGAGGATGTTGGGAGATCGAGGCTGTTCTTGATTACGTGTTGAGAAAGCCTCCCCTGACACACTATAAGTTAGACTCGAAAAGACTGATTGGACAACCTGCCAAGGCTGTCATAGTCATAGCCTCCTAGTGTACGGCTGAAAGGGACGTCTTCATTAAAGCCAATGATGTGACACTCAAGATGTGATGCGAGGACTCTCTATATTTAGCTACGTGTTGCACATTGAAGGAGGGGTTAGTTATAGTTTGCCTATAAATACCAAACCCATTTCCATAAGAAGGGGATGAAAAAAATATAAACTCACACAAGAAATATCAACACCTCTATATTAATTATTCTTTAAGTGTCATAACTACCTGGAAAATTGTTAGTTATGGGCCCTCAAGCTACTACCTCTACCACAGTGTGTTTTTTGTTATCTTTTGTTACGTATCCACCCTGTTCTAGGTTTATCTACATGGTTGAATAAACCACGTGACAGTTCAAGTAAAAAGGAAAATACACATAGGAAGCGGATGTGTGGGGTTCCTATTGGCAGCCATTTTTTGAGGTCAACAATTTCCTTCCAATTTTACTTAAGATCAGAACTTCCAATTTGGTCTTTCATCTTTTCTTTCTTTCGGGAGGAGTGGGGGAGAGGACGTGTTGTTAAGTGTCAGTTTGTTTCGATGGTTGCTTGAAGGATTTTATAGAAGTTAATGCATTGTAATTTATCTACTACTTCTCAATTATACAACTGAGATGATTTTGTTTTTAAATTATTTGTTTAACCATTTGTCATTCAAGGGTGTTTGCTCTCTGTTGTGCGATTTCAATCCCACAAGTGTACAGTTCGTTTACAAGTAATATAATGATGTGTAGAGTGTCGAACCACCCACGAGAACTAGATATCAATGTAATCAATTAATTTATAATTCAAACTCTAACAATATGAAAAACACAGATTTGTTTTGGTTTATGATTCTAAACCTATTTCAATTAAATTTATATTATCAGACAATTAAAGTAAATTTATGAGAACGAATTTGAGTTTTTACTAACACTAGGATTTGCGAATCCACCTACACGTTATTTAATCAATTATTCGTTAATCGCTTTAGCTGCTAATTACTCTAGATTGAAAATCGGTGATCCTATAATAATCAAAAGCCTCTCTCGATGATCAATCAATTATATATCAATATGCGAACCTAATTATCTCTAATCAGATTTCAAATAAAAATATGCATTTAAATCACAAGAACATCTAACCGGATTTCATAGAGCATAATAGTAATTTATATCTATTATTGGACCCTATGTTATTCAAAACCACGTGCTAAATTTATATTGAATCTCTCGACTTCAATATAAATCACAGAATATTCTAATGATGATTAGACATTAAAATATTAAAAATACTGAATAAAGAATAATCAATCAAGAAGCAATTAACTATTAAAACAGAAAACTTCTAATTAAATAAAAACATGAGGTTTTTTCGTTCATCCTAGAAAAAGTAAATTTAGCCGGACATGATTTTGTTAATTATTACAATAATTGAATTCATCATGATCCGGAGAAAGAAAAACAAAAAGTAAATAAAACACGTGATCCCGGCTCAAGAATCTTCAATCCCCTGCCTTGATCTTCGATTCTTCGTTTGTATCTTGTTCTCCGAAAATTCGTCTCCCTCGATATGTCTATTCATTGGCTTTTATACTCCTCTCAAAACCCTCCAAGACGTGTGCTAGGTGGTTGTTTTCGATTTGAAGTTGTAAAATTCTAATCCCATCATAAAACTATCAAAACTGCTGCTCGTTTAACCCATGTGATCGCATGGTATAAAATCTTGCGATCGCAAACCTTGCGATCGCATGGTTATTACAAATAAGGCTGTACAGAAATTTTGGACATCTTGCGATCGCAACCTTGGACAACCATGTGATCGCATGGTTATCTGGAATGCTTTCTTTGGTTCTTTTCTTTGATATTTGCATGTCAAGTTCCTCAAGTCTCTTTGTCTGTTCAATTGAATCCATTTTTCTTCTATTTGCTTTCTTTTCGTCCTTTCGTCAGAATGATACTTGAATTCGATTATTTCCTAAAATTATAAAAAAACAATGTGACATTAAATTGAAAAAAATTAATATAACTCATAATCGTCCCTTTTTGTGAGCTCCAATAATTACAAAATTATACTTATCAAACACCCCCAAACTTGAACTTTTATTCGTCCTTGAATAAACTAGTTAAAGATAATCTTACACTTAATAAAATAAGCAGTAACACAATTCACAATATAAATAGCTTGGCGTTCTTCCTTCAGCTTTTGCAAAAAGAAAAACTTATAATTCATGACGAGTGTTCAGGTAATACAGTTGCAAATGTGATTCTACTTAAACCATACTTGAGATGTGTGTGAGAGTAGTTAATCCGATCTCCGCAAGTTCTATGGTGGTGATAGCCCAACCACTTGGTCAACTTTTCCTTTCTCTCTCGTAAGGCACGCTTCCTCCAAAATGATGTTTTCTCTCAAATCCCAGGATTTTCGGTTAAAAAGTTACAGTTCACTCATTATTTTCTTGTTCGAAGCTGGTTGAAAGCTAATAATCATGACAACCTAGGTTTGTGAAGATTCTCTAATTTCTGAGTACTCTCGACCAGAAAGTTTCTACTAATTAAGTTAAACTCATTAGTTATCTAATCCAAATTTACTTTGCAAAGGATTTTTCACTTGCTTTAGCAGAAATAAATACAAAAAATCAATCCATTAAGCTTTCTAGATAACTCAGGTAACGACCTTTAGCTCAATGACTCCCAAGTCTTTCGAACCTTAGGGCACTGAGTTTTGAGAAACTCCTACGGACCTTTTCACTCAAGTCAAATAGGCTACGAAAAGAGTTATAAGATATTAATAGGGTACAAAACTCAGTCCATTAAGCTTTCTAAATGACTCATGTAACGAGCTTGAGGTCGATGACTTCAGGTCTTTCGAACCTTAGGGCATCGGGTGTTGAGAAACCCCTACGGACCTTTTCACTTAAGTCAAATAGGCTACGAAAAGAGGTAAATAATAATAATAATCTTGTTCCTTGCGTGCAATAAATTCATGCTTGAGAACTAGATTCCTAACATTCGGTCAATACCTAGCTTCCTCTAACTGGTCTAAAGTGCTTCACACAATTTTTTAACATACATGGAATCCATCACAACCCAGATAGCCACCATTACTACTGGTATACCACACTTTCTCACTATATTGGTTACTGGTTTGAAATACAGATAATTCTAGGTTTCAAAAAGGTATCCTACTGTTTTCCATTTAGGTGCCCAACATAGCTAAAAATCATCATAACCGACCACACATCACTATATCAAACATGGTTAAATAGCCTCACATTTAAACAAAGTAATTGTCTGTCCACAAGTCATAATTAAAGCAAAACGTAAATAATAAAAAATTACATCATTAGCCGGCAAGACTATTCATATAATATAAACGTGCTTTTTTTTTTAACAAGGCAAGGCTATTTTTATTTTTTATTTTACTACTAAAACAGAAATAAATTAAAAATCAAAAATCAATTATCATTTATCAAGTCAAGCAAATTTTTCATACATCTTCCCCAAACTTGAAACATACATTGTCTCCAATGTAAGAATTCAAAAGAAATAAAACACATAAAAATTTAGAGACTTGGCGAGGGTGGGTCTGATGGTGCCTGGAGAAGTAGTGTGGAAGGATCAACCGGTGGAGGTGCTGGCATGGGTGTCGACCTACGAATCTGGTCATGATTATCATCCAGCTTGCCTGCACATCTGTCTAGCCACCTCTTGACCTGGTCGCAGTCAAATCGAATCCGACTCTGCTCCAGGTCAGACTGTCGCTGACTGATCTCCATATTCATCTGAGTGTGTAGAACTGCATCCACTCGAGATTGCAGCGTCGTCAACTCCTGCTGCACTATATGTAACTCAGTCCGCATAGCGACAATGAGCCGGGTCTGCTCAGCCTAATCCTCTAGTAGGCTATGTAGCATGGATGCTATGTCTCCGGAAGGTGTGGCATGCTGAGGTGCGGCTGGCTAGGGTACGGCTAGCTGCCCTTCTTGAGGCTGCTCGTCTGCGGCTGGGTTTGCTCCCACAGCGCGTGCAGTATGCCTTCTTACATTTTCCAAGGCATAGCAGTTGATAGGTCCCTTTGTCTTCAATACCGGCTCTGTTGGTAAGATTTGGACCCCCGCTGCTTCGCAGATACCACTAATCAGAGTTGGGAAGATGGATGTGTGCCTTTTGTCTATTTAGAAGCCCAGCATGCTGATCAGAGTGTAGATATAATTTTCCAAATCCATCTTCCTCCCATGAGCGAGATGGTATAATAGTCGAGCCCTAGCATCATTGATAATAGTACGATGTGCGGTCAGGTCGATGTTGTGGATCACAAACACATTCAAGAAGATAAGAAAGTCTGTCAATTTACTGTGCTCGAAGTCCCTTCCGGGTAGTGGCCATGCATCATCTCGGCCATATAGAAACTGGGCCACCTCACCTAGAGGTGTCAATCCGAGTCATGCGGGCCGTCACCGGACTTCATCCGGCCCGCCTTCAATAAAGCTCGGTGACGGCCCGCAATAGAAAAGCCCGAGCCTTGACGGGTTACGGGCCGGGTCAACCCAGCCCACAAAAATTGAACACAAGTCCGGCCCACCCGTCAGCCCATCCAGGTCGAGCCCATGTGGGCCGCGATTCAACCCAGTTCGGTCCGTATGAATAAAAAAAAAATTTTAAATTACTAAAAAAATTTAGTTACCTATTGTAATTATATAAAAAAAATGGTTACATATATAGCAACAAATGTGTTAAATTACTAAATAAAAATAAATAGCAATGATAAATTCACATTTGTTAATTTTTTAATTCAATTTCTATTTTTTTTATATATTTAAAGACTAAAATATCACGTATCTGTCATATCTTTCACTTTAAATAGCTCTCTGCCATTTATATATATAAAAAATCAAAATAGGCCAGTGGTTAAAGGCCGAACCGCCCGGGTAGTGAACAGCCCGTCCGGTTCACAGGTCGGCCCGTGGTTCGACCTCCTCAGCCCGTGAATGGCCCGCGATTCAGCCTCCTCAGCCTGTGAACGGCCCACCTGATTTACGGGTCGGCCCGCGGTTCCAGGTCGAGACAGGTGGGCCGATGCGGGTTCGGTTGGCCCGCCCGTCTTGACACCTCTAACCTCACCCATATCCTGAATAGAGGGCAGATTGTGAATATCTTCAGTGGTTATACCATAGTAGTCGTTGATGATCCTCAGGGTAAACATGAACTATTTACCCCGTACCCAAGTCTGCCCATAGTGCTTTGTCCCGTGAATGTCGATTTTTTGGTTGAAGTTGGTGTAGAATTCATGGACGAGCTGGAAGTATATCTTGTGAGGTGTATCAGCAATCTTGGACCAGTCGCATACGTCAATGAGGTTATACAGCTCGAAGTGAGGAAAGTCTTCTATTTGTAATCTCCGCTTCCTCCATATGGTCCACTGGCTAATGAACTTTTTGAATCTTTCCTCATGCTCCTCGGAAAGATAATGATGGGAGTTGGTGTTTTCTACTCGAGCTCTTTTTGACGTGCTTCCAGTTGTCTTTTTCTTTCCTTTTTCGGCGGCGGTTGGGGGTCGTTTTGGAGCCATGATCTGTAAAATGAACAAAAACAAGTTAGATACGAAAAATAACATATATGGTTTAAGACTTTACCCCCAAACTATCCTAAACTTTAGGTAATTTTTTTCGAAAAATTGTGTTAGACTAGGCTATTTCGTGCTCCGATAAATCTACCTAAGAATGTGCAAAAGTGAAATGGTCAATGGTGGTATGGAAGTGCATGCTTTGGTCTACCACATATTCAAATTTCATAGGATTTCAAGGTCATTTGGGCCAAACGGATGGGAGGCAAAGGTGCTAACGGAGGCAGGCTACTATTGCTAAAAGTTCTGAGCATATGCAACTTGTTCAGGGGATGACATATCAACTTTTGTCAAAGGACACTCTGATGATTGATGGTTTGCCCAGCATATTACACAAATTGGTGGAGACGTCTGAACCATATTAGCTGAATGAGAATATTTCATTGCTTCCATATGCTTTGCCAATGCATCGATTTTCGCCAGTACAAGCGAATTGGTGTCTACCTCATGTATCCCTGTTGCTTTCTTCTGCACCCATTTGTCTGGCCACATAACGAACTGTTCACTCATTGTTTCATACAAGTCATGGAGGTCGCTGGAAGATCTATTTTGGATACTTCTTTCTGTTGCGGAGATTAAAATTTCTCTTAAAATCGTTCACCAATGAATTGTTAGAGCGGTGAAGACATTGGAGGATGAGAACTTAGGCCTTAAAAGTGATCTTATCCAAAAATACTTCAAGAAGAGCAAAGGAAAAGTGGTAAGAAAACAATTGTTGAGTGCATTCCGAAGGTGTGGTAACCAGCCAGACAAGTTTAAGATAGGCCTTCTTCTAATTTTGGCATATGTTTTGTTGAGTGCGGAAGAGAATACGAATCTCAACTTGTGGTGGTTTAATTTGGTTGATAATTTTGGGCGATTCAACAACTATGCTTGGGGAAAGAGATCGTATGAGTACACAATTGGGATGTTCAACCAAATAAAAGGAGAAACAGTGAAGAAATATGAAAGAAATGAACGATATCCCTACAACTTTCATGGATTTCCTCTTGCAATCATGGTAACTGTTAAATTATTTTCATTGTTTGTATAATATTCCAATATATGAACTGACTAGCAATGTTTTGCTTTCTACAGATATGGGCGTTTGAAGCGATACCCGGTCTAGGGAAGCAGTTTTCTCACAGGCTGGAAGGTGATAGAATTTCAAGAATGTTGGGGTGGGATTTTCAACAGACGAAGGTGGATGGAGAAAGTGTGAGCAAATTCTTGGATACTAAAATTCAAATCATGCAGCTTAGGGTGAAGCGCACATTAGTTCCTTTACAGAAAGAAGCCGAGGAAGAATTCTATCAGGGAATGACACCACTTGATGATGTAGAAGACTCCAGAGTGGACAATAGCTTGGATGAAGATGAAGTAGAGGAGTCTGAGGAAGACGAACCACATGTTTCCATGCACCAGCTGCCACACGATAGACCATCTTCCTCTCATAACAACAATGTCTTAGAGGTAGTTAGACAAGAAATGAGAGAACTTGAGTACAGGCTGGTGCGTGTGATAAATGGTCGATGTGATCACATTGAGACCAAACTTGATAGGTTGCTGAAGTTGGTTGGAAGTGGTGTATCCCAACCACAAGGAGATGAGTTTCAGCCAGACAAGGGTAGGTTTCAGTCAGAAACGAGGAGATTTGACACCTGTTCACCTCATCATGAGGACAATATCTAGAAAGAGAATAAGGGGCGGGAGGAAGATTGTGTTTTCGAGGCTGCAGTTGAGAATTCTGTTAATGTAGAAAATTGCACATACGAAGAGGAACAAGTCACGCCAATACAAGGCGAAGGGCGAAGGAGTGCTACTTGTCAAGGTTGGTTATTTGGTCGTGATTGTATATTTTTAGTTCCATAATGAGTTGAAATTAATCAAGTTTCTATTGACCTCCATTCATAGGCATGCTATCGAACCCTTCAACTGCCATAGTCGTGTACCGAGAAATACCTTGGATATCGATCCCAGATTCTAAGCACCGCTTGGGAGAACATGAACATGTTGACGTTGTGATGTCAAATCAACCGGAGCAGTCCGCAGAAAGCTGTCCTGAAGGTATATAATCTGTAGATTGAATACAAAAATGTTGACATTCTGTGTAGAATGATTGTTGATTGAATACTGATTGAATCTATTTTTAGATCAAGTCGGAGAATCTTCTGCTAGTTTGCTTGAGGATGAGACAGATGAGGAATCACCTAAAGGTAGAGGGCAAAGGAAAAGGAGGAAAAGAAAAGCATTGCGTACTCCGTGGACCAATCCCTTAAAGAGGAGGAAGTTCAAGAATGTCACTGTTTATGACCCATTCCAAGAAGTGGATCCTGCAAAAGTAAGTGACCTGAATGAGTGGATGGAAAAAGCTTTACCAAGGTAATTTGTTCTCTTCCTTTACTTGCATCTAGTGTGTTATCTTCCTTCAATGTAAAGCTGATTTTTTTGTGGTGCCACCTGAATGTATAGAGATGCAGTTGCATTGGCAATCTGTGATGCTGGGAGGACATTTTTTGAGGATCTTCGTGATCAGAGTCAGTGGCTCACTGGTGACGTAAGTAAAAATCTTATCAGCTTTCAATATTACTAGGTCATTTCAATTTATTAACTGCATGTTTACGTGCAGCATATAGACTCGGCATTATTTTATATCAGAGATCGAGCAGTTAAATATGCAAACCTCTTTCGACAAGACTGTGTCGTTCTCGACTCTAATTTCTGGCAACTTGTTGAAAATGCCTTCGAAGATAGTGTAAAGACTGGCCACAATAACTCAAACGAAGCGTTTGCAAAGATGTTGGTGCATTATGTTGAAGGGGCAGCTCCCAATCTGGGTAAACCTTGGAAGATTTGTCGCTATCTTTATCTTCCGTACTGTGCCCCGAATTTACATTGGTTTGTAGTCGAGATTGACTTGGAAGAGAGACGAATCAACATCTTCGATAGCTTAACGAGTATGGTGAGTGAAAGCAACCTTGGCAACTACATGAAACCCTTAAAGGTGGTCGTACCACGTCTCATGAAAAAATACGTCAATGAAAACTATAGCACATCAATGTTCACGCATCACAGGGTCAAGAAGCTTCCCGTACAAGATAATGGGTAAGTTTTTTTAGTTAAAGAATGGCTTCAATATGTTGATGGTTGAACTAAAACCTCAAATATTATATCTTTTTTCAGATTTGATTGTGGACTTTATACGGTCAAGTTAATCGAATTTTCTTTAGCCAGTCTTGACCTGAATCTTGTTCAACCCAAGCATATGCTAATGTGGAGGCAGAAAATGGCAGCTGAGATTTTTGTAGGAGAATTTGACCCTTAGAATGAGTTTATGTAATTTTGGTATGGATGTCAGGCATAGCAAAGGATACCGAGACATTGATCAAAATATTGAACCTATCGAAAGAAAGAGGTCCCAGGTCTCTGAGGGAGCTAGCACCAATGTACTGGGAGAAGCCAGCCAAGCACATAAGCCCGAAATGCAGCCTCTTTTTCATACAGCAGCCCCACTAAATTATTGGTCATTAGATTGCAGTAAACCAGTTTCTGTTTCTTGTAACTCTGTGTCATTTTTTGGTTCTAGTAGGAAAAATTTTGAGTAAATGTAAAGGATAATGTAGAAAAAATTGGAGGAAAGAAATGGAAAATAAGTCGTTTTAGTAGAATCCTTGTTAACAATGGCTGTTCATTTCTATAATAAATGATTGCTTGGTAGTCATTGCTGCTTAAGACAGAGTAGTAATACTAAAGTAGTTTCCATAACGGCAGACATGCCGTTGTAATGATACCGTAGCGGCATGCATGGGCGTTATGTCTAGAAATGAACCCAAACAGGTTATAACTTCTTAAAGTAGTAAATTAAGGCACATTTCAATATCAGTGGGGTGTTTGAGACCCTCGGACTAGAGAAACACACTTATGTAGTTTTCCATAACGCCAGGCATGCCGTTCTAGAGATACCGTAACGGCATGCATGGCGTTATGCCTATAAATGAACCCGCACAGGTTCTAACTTCTTAAAGTATTAAATTTAAGTACATTTAAGTAGCACTAAGATGTTTGAGAGCCTCAGAATAGAGAAATACTTATGTAGTTTCCATAACGGCATGCATACCGTTCTAGTGATATAGTAACGGCATGCATGGCGTTATGCCTATAAATGAACCCGCACAGGTTCTAACCTCTTAAAGTATTAAATTTAAGTACATTTAAGTAGCACTAAGATGTTTGAGAGCCTCAGAATAGAGAAACACTTATGTAGTTTCCATAACGGCATGCATGCCGTTCTAGAGATACCGTAACGGCATGCATGGCGTTATGCCTATAAATGAACCCGCACAGGTTCTAACCTCTTAAAGTATTAAATTTAGGTACATTTAAGTAGCAATAAGATGTTTGAGATCCTTAGCATAGAGAAACACTTAGGGTGCGTTTGATTGCGAGCAAGGAAAATGGGGGGAAAGAAAACATTTTCCATGGAAATGATTTGCCAAGAAAATATTTTCCTGGCAATTGTAAAATCATCTCTTTCGGGTTACTTTATATACATTTCTAAATTCCCACGAGGATGAGAGTCTCACAAAGGTAAACATACACATTATTGACTATTTCTAAAGAGCATATATAATGCACAAACCAGCTACGGAGCAATCATAAATCATCTTGAGTTGGCAAATTGTAGACTTTCTTACACAAAGGATGATTTGAAAATTTGTTTTTTGTTATTTGTTAACATAAAGCATTGAACTTATTACAATTTGAACATCACTACCCAATTTACTTGTACTCAATTGATACCGAATATCCACCCACCCCCAACACACAAAACAAAAAAGTCTCAATCATTGGGGAAGCGACGGTGGGTAGAGACTGAAATAGCCAAGGAGCTGCGTCAGCTGTGTAGATAACGCATCGTGCTCCCGTCGGTGGGATTCGGCCTCTTGGACTTGGGCTTCCCGAATCTCTTGAATCTGTGCTTCGAGTTCCACCTGTGAGGTACGCCATTGAAGAATCTCATGAGAAATAGATGCCAATGTTGGTTCAGTGACCGTTTCATGGAGGTCCTCGGCCATTGGATCATCATGAGCAGGCTCGGTTTCAAGCGGTACATTACCCTGGCCGCCAATGGAACCCTGTGTGCTTCGCTCCAGGTTGCGAGTCATGTGTAGTTCAGAACTACGTATCCCAATTCTGTCTATCTGCATTGTACGCTTCACCTGGGTGATTTTATGGGAGAGGTCAATGCCGTACATTTCATAAAGTCCTGTAATTAGCGATGGGAACGCCAAACATCTCTGGTTGTTTTGAATATGCAAGACATTGCAAAATATATAGGTACCAATATTGAGGGTCTTATTCTGGAGCCAGTAAAGTAGGCGTGCTCGCTCCATAGTGACCGTAGAAGTATGTGTCGTAGGGAGAAGATTGGCGCTCACCATTTTGTCTAATGTGCGTACTTGAGGACTAAGACATTTATAGTGTAATGTGCTGCTTCCAACAGGCCAATGATCAATTGCCTCAGCAATGGAGATGACTACTTCATGAAGATTACTAGTGGCGGCTTGATAACTGTCAATCTCCGTGTTGTCAAGTTCGTAGTAGCAGAGAATGGCTAAGGGGGAAAATGGAATATATTGCCCTCGCATGTATACTTGCTGATACTTAGGATGATCAAGGTTGTTGATGTTATCATAGATATTGGCGTAGAATTCTTTGACGATTTCTACATAGGCAACCCGCGGAGTGCCTACAAATGTTTTCCACTGATTCCTCGCAATAACTTGACCGAGCAATTCATTTTCAAAATCCGATATTAACACCCTTCGCTCCGGTATAATATTGCGTTGGCTTGTGTCGTTCTTGTAGATAATCCAAGCTGCCTCCGTCTCAAATTTCATATCATCATAAGTTATCAGTTGTTTAGAAGTCTTCTTAGATGGAGGCTTTCTCTTTCCCGAGCTTGATCCCACATCTTGCGTTGGTATCTTTGCTCTCGGCATTATATCTAACATGCAACAATTCAAAAAACTAATGTTACAAACAATACGAATTCACAACGGAAAAGATGCGTGGTAATTGGTGTTTGCATGGTGGATCGGGGAGGATGCTGTGTTTGTGTAGAGTGTGATTGTATGTAAAGAGTGCCATTGGGGTGAAAAAGTATGGTAACCAGCCTAGGATATGTGCAAATGTGCTAAGGAAACAAAAATGATGAAAATTTTGGATAAGTCATTTCTTCAAACACTTGGTGGGTGTATGGTAATTCAATGTTAATTACCATGTTAATGAATATAACATTGAAATGGTAATAAACCCAAAATTTTGAGAACATCAACACCCAAACCAACCATAACACATTAATCCAAAAGAAATTCTTCATTGCCCAACCTCCAAATCGTATAGAACAAACTAAAAATACAATTGATATCAACATTTATAACTTCAAATCAAAGTTAGCCATGGTATCTTGAGTGATTGTAGGTAGGAGAAATGTGGTCTTTATGATGAGATGGGAACAATACTAAACCCTTCACTTGATTTTGTATAGGCCAAGTTGTAGTGTAGTGGTGATTTGAAGAGGAGGAATAACCAGATGTTAAGAACAATTTTTATGAAATGAGAACTTACCCGTGAGGTTTAAAACCCCACGGGTGAAGTCCGCTTGAGCGGACAGACTGAGCCCATTTTTGGGCTGCAGCAAGCCCATTTTGGGCTGTAGCGGACAGCATGCCCATTTTAGGCTTCTGCGCCTGTGGTCCTTCAACTTTTGATTGTAGTCATTTTAGTCCTCTGATTTATTCTTTTATTTCCATTTAGTCCTATTTTATTTGCAATACAGGTCCTTCAACTTTTCTATGTTTGCGAGTTGATCCCCATCTCCAATTTTTTGTACAATTTCAGTCCTTTTCGCCTATTTTACTTTGTTTTTCTCAAATTCCATCTGATCTTGGATGTTGACCTAAAAGAATTAAATCAACACATTATTAAGTAGAAAATCACTAAAGATAATTATACTTATTGTATGACATCTTATCTATCCATGCGTCTATTGTATTAACCTACTCAAGTTGTTTGCTAACAAATCAACTAAACTAAGCATCGTTGATGTCATCTTAACAAATAAGGCACATATTAGCTTATGTGTTACAAAATAACATTGTTATGGCCGAATTATGCGAGAAGCTGCCGTTATGTTTTTGAACTGTTCGAAATGAATTCGAAGTTGATACACTAAGCTTTTAGAATAATTTTATCAAAAATAACATGTTTAATGCCGAAGTAAATAATAGATAAGACATTTTAGGGCCATAACGGCAAACCTGCCGTTTTAGTGTACCTATAACGGCATCGCTGCCGTTATGTTTTTAAGCTGTTCAAAATGAATTCAAGGTTGATACACTAACTTGTTAGAGTGATTTTATAAAAAATAACATGTTTAAAATCGAAGTAATTATCACTTAAGAAATTATAGTGTACCCATAACGGCAAGCCTGCCGTTATAGTATACCCATAACGGTATCGCTGCCGTTATGTTTTTAAACTGTTCGAAATGAATTCGAAGTTGATACACTAAGCTTTTAGAGTACTTTTATCAAAAATAACATGTTTAATGCCGAAGTAAATAATAGATAAGACATTTTAGGGCCATAACGGCAAACCTGCCGTTTTAGTGTACCTATAACGGCATCGCTGCTGTTATGTTTTTAAACTGTTTAAAATGAATTCAAGGTTGATACACTAACTTGTTAGAGTGATTTTATAAAAAAAATAACATGTTTAAAATCTAAGTAATTATCACTTAAGAAATTACAGTGTACCCATAACGGCAAGCCTGCCGTTATAGTGTAAACATAACGGCATCGCTGCCGTTATGTTTTTAAACTGTTCGAAATGAATTCAAGGTTGATATACTAACTTGTTAGAGTGATTTTATAAAAAATAACATGTTTAATGATGAAGCAAATAATAGATAAGACATTTTAGGGCCATAACGGCAAACCTGCCGTTTTAGTGTACATATAACGACATCGTTGCCGTTATGTTTTTAAACTGTTCAAAATGAATTCAAGGTTGATACACTAACTTGTTAGAGTGATTTTATAAAAAATAACACGTTTAAAATCGAAGTAATTATCATTTAAGAAATTATAGTGTACCCATAACGGCAAGCCTGCCGTTATAGTGTAAACATAACGGCATCGCTGCCATTATGTTTTTAAACTGTTCGAAATGAATTCAAGGTTGATACACTAACTTGTTAGAGTGATTTTATAAAAAATAACATGTTTAATGATGAAGTAAATAATAGATAAGACATTTTAGGGCCATAACGGCAAACCTGCCGTTTTAGTGTACGTATAACGGCATCGCTGTCGTTATATTTTTAAACTGTTCAAAATGAATTCAAGGTTGATACACTAACTTGTTAGAGTGATTTTATAAAAAATAACATGTTTAAAATCGAAGTAATTATCACTTAAGAAATTATAGTGTACCCATAACGGCAAGCCTGCCGTTATAGTGTACCCATAACGACATTGCTGCCGTTATGTTTTTGAACTGTTCGAAATGAATTCGAAGTTGATACATTAAGCTTTTAGAGTAATTTTATCAAAAATAACATGTTTAAAATCGAAATAATTATCACTTAAGAAATTATAGTGTACCCATAACGGCAAGCCTGCCGTTATAGTGTAAACATAACGGCATCGCTGCCGTTATGTTTTTAAACTGTTCGAATTGAATTCAAGGTTGATACACTAACTTGTTAGAGTGATTTTATAAAAAAATAACATGTTTAAAATTGAAGTAATTATCACTTAAGAAATTATAGTGTACCCATAACGGCAAGCCTGCCGTTATTGTGTACCCATAACGGCATTGCTACCGTTATGTTTTTAAACTGTTCGAAATGAATTCGAAGTTGATACACTAAGCTGTTAGAGTAATTTTATAAAAAATAACATGTTTAATGCCGAAGTAAATAATAGATAAGACATTTTAGGACCATAACGGCAAACCTGCCGTTTTAGTGTACCTATAACGGCATCGCTGTCGTTATGCTGCCTGTTACAAGTTGAACTCCCTGGTACATATCTTTTTCACTCCTTGTCAAATATTGAATTTACTGCAACATACATTACAATAAACACCACCACAATAAATCAATAAAACTTCAACCATAACATACATGGAAATAACATCAGTTTTGCAGTTTTGAGAATGAAAAAATATATTACAAATCTGAAATGCAAATTACATACTTATCAAAAAAGAATGTTCGATTACAAAACTATGTTCAGTTCTTTGTAGCCGGCAAAGCATTTTACAAGTAGTCCGATTATGACCAGTCTTCAAACACCTACCACATTTATGGAGCACGCGTGCCTCTCCAATTGATTTTTTTCGTTGTTTCGGTGGACGCCCAACAGGTCTTTTTGTTAATAGACGCAAGACCATTCTTGATCTAACTTCATCAGGAATTTGCCACTCATCCTCATTCGGTAATGGGTATATGAATTCTGAATACGTTTGTCTCCAACAAAATGTGGTATAGAAAGGAGAGCAAATGTTATAACCATCAGGACCATCCTGCCTTGCGGCGACAATTGCATGTTGGCAAGGAAATTTATCTAGATCAAATTGCTTACAAGTACACATGTATTCTTCCAAGTTAACAATGTATGATTCCATATTTTTAACTACCTGAAACTCATTTTGGGATATCCGAATTGCGTTCCAGCTATGTGACTCGTTATACTTTAAGCACATCTTCTCTTCCATAGGTGGGGTGAGTTGGGTAGTGCACTTTCCTGCTTCTATATGCCTTTCATAATACCATTTCTGCAACACCTGGCGAATATACTCAATCAAACCAACTACAGGAAAATCTCGGGCCTCCTTCAAAGCTGAATTCACAGATTCTGCGTTGTTTGTTGTCATGATATTGTATCGAACTCCTTTGAAATGTGCTCTACTCCAAAAATGGAAACCACCAACATCCTTTTCCAAGTACTCTCTGATGCCTTCTTTTTTACCGCAAAGTGCTGCCATGTATGCCTCGAAATCTGTTGTGGTATAGGCTTCTGCCGCCTTTCTGAACAATGAGGATAAATTAACTCTTGGAAATTTAACCTTCAAGTTATTGTTTAAGTGCCATATACAATTCACATGATGTGCAAACTGGTAGACATTTTTAAATGCATGAGGAATGCTTTTGCCACGGTCTGAAATAATCACTAAATCCTCGGAGTCACCAGTTATTTTCCACAAGTTACGAAAGAACCAAGTCCAGAAAGCTTCATTCTCTGAGTCAACTATACCCCATGCAAGCGGATAAATTTGAATATTTGCATCTTGGCAGGTGGCCACAAGTAGAGTTCCTCGATATCTGCATGTCATGAATGTTCCATCTACACAAATTAATCGTCGCATTGAAGTTTGATATCCACGTATACTCTGTCCTAGAGCCATGAAAAAGTACTTGAAACGCATGTTATCATCAGTTTCAATGACCGTCAATGTGCCAGGATTTTTTTGCTTCAAAACATGGCAATACGAAGGTAATTTGGCATAACTTTCATCAGGTGTCCCTCGGACCAGTCCATAAGCAAAAGACTTTGCCGTATATGCTTTATTATAGGTTATAGTTATGTCAAACTCTTCGCGAACATCATTGATGATGTTTCTCGGTCTGTAAATCCTTCTGGCATCTTCAAACTTGGAGGCAATGTAAGTTCCAATAAGTGAATAGCTAGCATGTCGATGATCTCGACGACAAACACTCATGGAGCATGTGTGATGGCTATAGTAGGTTCGAACTTGAAACATAACATATTCTTTCATCTTTATTGCCCGGATACGCCACTTACAATTTTTCTCCAAACAAACAACTACATAAACAGATTTATTTGACTTCTTCACTTTAAACTCGAAGTGATACCTCAGTGCAAGCAAGTACAACTTCGATAACAAAGCTTTTTTGGTAGGGAACAATTGTTTCACTTGCAAATCCACATTTTCAGGAATCCTCGATGATGGCCCACAGGGGATTGAACTTATATCTGCCGTTAAATTCTCAATGTTGTTGTAGATAACAACTTTACGTGGACAATGCGCAACCGTCATAGGAGATTTTTCGTGTAAATTTTCTCTTCTAGGGTTAATTGGAATTATATTCAAACCATCCCAATCCACAAAGTTTCCATCAGCAATTTCATCTCCTATATTTCTCTCATCCTGCACATAATTTAATTCTCGAT
This sequence comes from Forsythia viridissima, assembly GCA_030279155.1. Lineage (NCBI taxonomy): Eukaryota > Viridiplantae > Streptophyta > Magnoliopsida > Lamiales > Oleaceae > Forsythia > Forsythia viridissima. The sequence continues at coordinate 22,076,704 of CM059040.1, forward strand.
TCATGTCTCCACATGTACCATCTTGTGTTTGCATTTCACTCAATGAGTCACCATGTGATACAATAGTAGCATGTTCTTGGTTCTCTCTTAAACCATCATTTTCTTCATACTCCTCAACACCTTTCGTCAAAAGTGTAACACAAAGAGGAACTTCTCTATAAACAGAGAGATACCACTTCACGCTGTTGTCACAATCAACCTTCATTGGAGGAACTGGAACGTTAGACATTCCAGGGACAACGGTTGCCATCTCTATATCATTTAACATACAATTAACCCCCAAAATCCTTCGAACTTTATCGCACAACTCCGCATAGGTAGTGGTATTTGAAACAAGAACGGGAGTCACATTTGCTTGACAATTGCCTATATACTTCCATGTCCATCCACCGCCTTCTTTTTCCACAAACTCAACGAAATAACAAACTGATATCCACACTTTGTCCAACGCATCCATGACTGCAATTCATCATAAAACAAATAGATTTCAGTTGATCATATCACAAAATGCTACATTATACAAGTCAAAGTGCATATCAATAAATTTTACAACCAATACATTATGAGTGCTAACTATTGACCTACGTTCAATAGCACTAAACTAGTCTATACATTCAAAGCCAATTATCAAACACAAAGCTAGGTAGATGGTGATAGTCAGACATTAGATAACGCCACTAGTCCCGTTAAACATTGTGAATAACGGCATACTTGTCTTTATTTTAAATTTTTAGTGCACTCACATATTAACTCACTAAAACAAATATATATTTAATGAAAGTTATCACATTAAAGGTTATATGCGCACTGAAAGTGAAAAAATAAGATAACGGCATGGGTGCTGTTATAGATCACTGATAACGGCATATATGACGTTATGGTGTATTCTTAGGCAAATGCATATATCATCAACAATGCTATAAATGCCCATGGTTATATATATGCTGGCAGTGGAAAAATAAGATAACGGCATGGATGCCGTTATAAATGACAGATAACGGCATATATGACGTTATGACACATTTTTGTGCAAAATGCATATATTAGCACAATGCTGTAAATCAGAATGAAAATGGATGAAAAAAATTGCAGAAATTGATATTAGTATGTACCTATTACCTTATCCAATTACAAATCTCAAATGTGGATGATTTAACAAGTTTCACACCACTCAAAACTACAATGGACAAAGAGAGAGGACAAAAATAAAGATTTTTTGGAATTCTTGATCAACTGCAATGAAGATGGTGATGAGAGAGAGACATGGCTGCCATTTTCGTAGAGAGAGAAATATGAGATCGTAGGGATGAAAATAAAAAAATAAGGGTATTTTTTGCTTTAACCACCTTGGGGGCATTTTGGATATTGTCTAATATTTTTTATACTTTATTTAATGAAGGAGGCTATTTACTAAAACATTGTGGAATGAGAGTTATTTTACTAAATTCATTGTTTGACAAGTCCTTTTAACTCAAAACCCCATTATATAATTAAGTGGTTAAATATAGAAAGATACAATTTATAACATGATCAAAACTATTTGTTTGCGCTCGATAAATAAAGTCAGATGCTTTATTTTGATAAGATCGTATTCTTTGTACTTGGGTTTGTCTAGACTCGATAGTAAGAACAATAATGTATTTGGAATACATTGAACGAGACCACGTAGAGTCTTATTTGTGACCGCTGAAAATAAGACTTTACTCAATTATTGAATGAATCATCTGAATCCTAATCTGGTTATGCGTCACTATCTGTATGGTAGCAAGTGTGATATTTATACGGACTATAAGAGTCTTAAGTATTTCTTCACCCAGAAGGAGTTGAATATGAGACAACGAAGATGGTTGGAGTTAGTGAAGGACTATGACTGTGCAATCCATTATCACCTAGGTAAAGCCAACGTCGTGGCTGATGCCTTAAGTAGAAAGACAGTAGGGCAGTTGACATCGATAATCATAGTACAGGAACAACTAGTAAGGGACTTCGAGAGACTACAACTGGAAGTTTTGGCACCATCGAGTAAAGATACTACAAGAATAATGTCCTTGATGATTCGACCTACTCTTAGAGATCGAATTCGAGAAGCACAAGATAAGGACCCTTTTCCACAAAAGATCAAGGCCAAAGTTGGTACAGATAAGTGCAAGGATTTTAGTTTGAATACAGATGGTGCACTGATGTTCAAAGGAAGATTATGTGTACCTAAGGATGAGAAATTGAGAAAAGAAATTTTGGAAGAAGCTCACTCAACCCCTTACATAGCACATCCTGGAGGAACGAAGATGTATCGTGACCTCCGAGACACCTTTTGGTGGAGAAACATGAAGAGAGGTTTAGGGTTGTTTGTGGAAAAATGTTTAGTCTGTCAACAAGTCAAAGCAGAACATCAAAGTCCATCAGGGCTGTTGAATCCGTTAGAAATACTATAATAGAAGTGGGAACACATAAACATGGACTTCATAGTAGGTTTTCCAAACTCAGCAAGAGGTCACAATGCCATTTGGGTAATAGTGGACTGATTGACCAAGTCGGCCCATTTCTTACCAGTAAAAGATGACTTTCAACATGGATCAATCAGCGCAACTATACCTTAGAGAGGTTGTCAGGTTGCACGGAACCCCCTTATCAATAGTGTTAGATAGAGATTCGAGGTTTACATTAAAATTTTGGAAGAGTTTGTAGACAGCCTTAGGCACCAAGCTTAATTTTAGTACTGCATATCATCCTCAGACAGATGGACAGTCTGAACGAACTATTCAAATTTTAGAAGACATGCTTCGGGCATGTGTTTTGTACTTAGGCGGCAACTGGGAGTCCCATTTGCTGTTAGTGGAGTTTTCTTACAACAACAGTTTTCAACCTACGATAGGGATGGCTCCTTACGATGCACTGTATGGCAGAAAATGTATATCTCTAGTACATTGGGATGAAGTTGGAGAAAAGAGAGTGTTAGGCCCTGAAATTGTTGAACGAACAGTTCAGGCTATCCATACAATAAGAGCTAGAATAAAATCTGCCCCATGACCAACAGAAAAGCTATGCAGATAAAAGAAGGAAAGTTTTATAATTCAAAGTTGGCGAAAAGGTTTTCCTTAAGGTTGTACCGATGAAAGGTGTTCTCCGTTTTGGTAAGAAAGGAAAATTAAGACCTAGGTTCATCGGACCTTTTGAAATACTTGAGAGAATTGGTAACGTCGCTTACCGTCTAGCTTTGCCTCCAGAACTCTCAACGGTGCATAATGTCTTCCATGTGTCCATGATTAGAAAATATGTTTATGACCACGGACACGTGGTAGACTATCAGTCTTTGGAAATGCAAAATGATCTAACCTATGAGGAGACTCCAATCTATATTTCAGACAGAAAGGTTCATGTTTTGAGAAATCGAGAAGTTTTGTTAGTCAAAGTTCAACAGTGAAATCATGGAGTGGACGAGGCCACTTGGGAGAAAGAAGAAGAGATCAAAGCCAAGTACCCCTCGCTGTTTCCATCATAAGGTAAATTTCAAGGACGTAATTTTTATAAGGAGTATAGGACGTAACACCTCAAAAATTTAGAATATTTTGGGCTAAGTAAAATTCATAACAAATAATTGTGGCCACATATCCGTCCAAAGTCCAAACGGGGTCCAATAATAATAAACGACCCGAGTCCACTAGACAAGATATCCAACGATTTATGAGATCTATTTAACTAATTAATTAATTATATTTATTTTCTAAAAAGGGGAAGATTGGTAAGATATTTTAAAATTATGGTATTTTTACCATATCAAAACCTTAACAAAATCCAAAAAGGTAAGTGCTTGCAAGAGGATGGAATAAATCCCAATCTTCCTCAATTTTTCCCTCCCCCATTTCCTTCCCCCTCTCAAATTTCGGCCCCCTCCCATTTTTCCTTTCCTTTACACACTTAAACCATTTTTACAAAGAAAGAAAAGAGAAGAAGAATGAGGAAGAAGAAATAATTTTTCAAAAAGGTTTTCATTCTTTTTTTTAAAGAAGCAAGGTAGGAATATTTTTATGCAAGTTGATTTAAATCCTTTTATGTATTGTAAATATGTGTATGCTATGTTATATGATTTAATGTTTATGGCCATCTGGTTATGAATGTAGTTTGTTCCTTTGAAATGAACAAGAATTGATGTTTATCCTACTTTGGATGAAATTGAAGAATGCTTATGATTTTAAATCCTTTGGGATTAAACTTAAGAAAGAATGTTTTTGGTTTTAAATCATTCGGGATTAAACCTATGAATGAATTTAGGGTTTCGACCCTTTGAACTCATCGAAATATGAATGTTAGCATGATTTACTTACATTTAATTGCGATACATTTATTGGGATTTGCATATATTTATAAATGATGATATTCCTATTGAGTTTTCTCCAAACTCACCCTTCTCCCATTCTTATATTTATTGTAGGGTTGGATGAAGGCTTGTGGATGAGGGGATTGAGCCATGGAAAAAGAGATTTCGGGCAAGAAGACGAATAAATGTCAATTTCTTTATGATGTTATGATTTCTGAATTTTACATGTTATAAGATTTTTTTGATAGGATTGTTAATTTCTAATGTGGTATGAACTTGTTGGAAACCCTATGAAATGATATTTTAAACTTGATGAATGTTAGAGAATGTTTAAAGGGTATAATGTTGACCGAGATGTAACTGTCCAGAATTTCCAGCTTGCAAGTCCAGTTTCAAACAGATGTCTTGAATGGTAGACTTCAGGTTTTGAGACGAAATCTGGTGGGATTTATGACCTATAAATTTCAGTCTTTGGAAACTTGGAATCACCCCGTTCGGATGTCTGTAGAGCAAGATATGTAAGTTTTGGTGACGATGGACAATTCTACTCGGGAATCTGCCTTCCATGTTTTATAAGTTGTTTTGGAGACCTTACATATTTTATTAAATTCTGAATTTTGGATATGAGTTGATATGTTATGTTATGTTTTATCCCTAAAAATATTAAAATTTTTTAAGGCCCTTTGATAGGGGAAAATTTGGAATTTAAAAAGAGCCTGAAAGCTGTCTAGCTTATGTTTCTTGTATACTTTGATACCCTTTTGATAACCTTAACCATTTCCTAAAATTGTGAAATTTTAGTATGTATTTGATGGATGAGTTATGATTATTTGTTTAAAACTTCATAACAGTGATTACCTCAAAATGTGGTATCAGGTCCCAGACCTTCTGAAGATAAGAAGCCATATTCTTGTCCTTTGCTTCGAAATCGCCGTTTACTTGGATGACAATCAGCTGGGAGTCACTATGTGCAAATATAGTATAGACTTGTAATGCTTTTGCTAATCTCATACCAGCTAGGAGAGCTTCGTATTCTGCAACATTGTTGGAGGCTCTGAATCTGAAGTGCAAGGCACTGTGTAATTTGTGGCCTTCCGAACTGATCAGCAATATACTTGCCCCAGACCCATTTTCTCCTGATGATCCATCTACAAATAGGTTCCAAAGTTTGGTGGGCCTAGTTTGGTCAGCCATCTCTACCTCCGGATGGTGGGTAAACTCGGCTACAAAATCATCTAAAGCTTGACCCTTGATAGTATTTTGGGGCTGATATTGAATTTCGAACTGGCTTAGCTCTATTGCCCACTTCATCAGTCTTCCAGACGCGTCAGGCTTCTGTAACACCTGCTTTAGAGGAAACATAGTCAGTACACATATAGTATGTGACACGAAATAAGGCCAGAGCTTCCTGGAGGATACGATTAGGGCCAAAGCTAGTTCTTCCATATCTGGATAGCGTGTTTTAGCATCTAGCAAGACCCTGCTTACATAATAGATGGGGCGTTGGTTGCCATCATCTTCTCTGATGAGGACTGTACTGACAGCTTTTTTTGAGACGGTTAGATATAACATTAAAGTTTCTTTGCTTGATGGCTTAGACAGGAGTGGTGCTTTTCCCAAGTATTAATTCAAGGCTTGAAAAGCGTCTTCACATTCAGGAGTGCATTCGAACCTTTTCTTCCCTTTCAGAGACTTGAAGAATGGTAGTACTTGTCAGTTGACTTTGAGATAAAGTGGCTCAAAGTAGCCACCCTACCTGTCAAACTCTGTATCTGCTTCGAGGTCCGAGGAGGGTTTATCTCAAGTAACGCCCTAATCTTCTCAGGGTTTGCCTCAATACCCCTTCGGTTCACCATGAATCCCAAAAATTTTCTGGAAGATACCCCAAAAGCACATTTAAGAGGGTTTAGCTTCATCTTGTACTTTTTCAGTATGTCAAACATTTCTTTTAGGTGGTCAATGTGGTCAGCTTTTATCAAGTTTTTAACCAACATATCGTCTACATAAACTCCATTTTTTTGCCCAACTGTTTGACGAACATCTTGTTTACCAATCTCTGGTACGTGGCCCCGACGTTCTTCAAACTAAAGGGCATAACTTTGTAACAATATAAGCCTCTGTCAGAAATGAAGGACGTGTGTTCCTCGTCCGATGGGTACATAGAGATTTGGTTATATTCCGAATATGCATCTATGAAACTGAGCACTTCATGACCAGCCGTGGCATCTACCAGCTGGTCTATGCGGAGAAGGGAAAATTGTCTTTAAGACAAGCCTGGTTAACATTGGAGAAATCTATGCAGACCCTCATTTTCCCGTTGGGCTTTGGCACCAGCACTGGGTTCAAAACCTATTTTAGATAACGGGATTCTTTTATAAAATCATTTTTCAATAGCTTGGACACATTTTCTTCTAGTGCAACATATTTTTGAGGACTCATGGGCCGGTGCTTCTGTCTATGCCCCGGATGATTTACTTCTATTTGTAGTTTGTAGCATTAGACATTAGGGTCAATCCCTACCATGTCTCTATGTTTCCATTCGAATACATCCAGATTTCGGATAAGTACCGTTTCAGACGGTCTTTGAAATCTTCTGGAGATTCACTCTCCAATTGCAGCTCCTTGTTAGATTATCAGGATCCACAGAGAAGCATTCCAGCTTTTCAGTCAGAGAAGTTCCAGGATCTTCTTCGACCACTCATGGATCCAGATCTTTCTACTCAATCAACTGCTCATCTTTGTCCTTATTCCCCCTATTCAGTCTTTCAGGATCAAACAGGGCCTCCTTCATTTCTATATCAATCATATTGACTTTCTGGTCTACTAATTTTCTCATGGTATTGGTGTAGCATGCTCGGGATTCGGATTGGTTTTCTTTGGCTGTGGCAACCCTGTGGTTTGTAGAGAATTTCATACACAAAAACTTTGTATGAGTCACCGTTCCTAAATCGATAAGAGCCAGTCTTCCAAGTACACCATGATAAGAGGAGCTTTTATCAACTACCAAATATTCTATGGGAGTCCTTACGCTGGTTGGTGCTACGCCCATTTCTGTCATCAAAATGATTGTTCTTCTGGGGATGATGGAGTCTAAATTGAATCCATAGATATGATCAATGGCTGGGATCAAAGGGGTATCTATGCCCATTTTATCATAGGTGGCTCTATAAATAATATTGACGAAATTTCCGTCATCGACCAACATTCTTCTTAGACCATTTCTGGCCACGACCGCTCGAACAACCAGTGCGTCATTATGGGAGAAATGTACCCTGGCAGCATCAAAGATAGTGAAGGTGATAGGATCGTTACTTTCTGTTCCCACTGGACAGGTATGCAGATAGTAGTTCACATTTGCAAGCTCTTTAGCCTCTCGGATATACCTCTTCTGTGAATTATTGGAGTTTCCACCAGAGTGGAGACCCTCGATAATCTTGTCAATTTCTCTGATGAGGGCTTGCTGGGCTGGTAGTAGAGGCTGATCCCTATTTGGCGCTTCAGTCCCTCGGGTGTTTTTTCTATCATTGCTCCAGCCACGCTCTCTAGATCTCGTCTCTTTTCTCGGTATGCTATTTTTAGCTTTCTGGCGTTTCCCACGACGCAACTTGTTGGATCAAAACAGTGAGCTGTTTCAACCTTGACTTCTCCTGGGAGAGGTTCGTTCCTTCTTTTGGGTCCTTTGTTCTGCCAATGTCTGTATGTCACGACAGTCTTTGGTGTTGTGCCCATAGAACCGATGATAAGCACAGTATGGGCCAGTGAATGGCCTTTTAGATTTTTTGGGACCTGCTTGTCCAACAGTCATCTCTTGATTGTGGGCATGCAAGCCAGCGTGTAAGTTCAGGATTGCCTCAGAGTTTTCTGTTGTATAACTGGATCTGGTCCCAGGGAAGGGACGTTGATGAGTCCCCAGTCGACGTCCTGTTTGACTTCGTATGTTGTCATCAGATGATTTGGCATTTGCATGGGCCTCATGACCATAGCGTTGTTGGGTATGATTGTCCCTGTCTCTAGCCATTTCCTCTTATATGATTTCTTCTTTCATCATGTTTACTAGCGTATTGTAGTCCCTAGGTTTTCTGCTTTGAACGTCTCTCCAGAACATGCTTCTCATTTTTATGCCTCCTTTAAGGGCTGAGAACATCTCTGCTTCTGTGATATTTTTCACAGTTGTGAATCTCCTCTATGAATCGGGCTAAGTAGCTTTTCAACGACTCGTGTTTCCCTTGCCTTAGGTCCTGCAGTAGTTGGACCAGAAGCTGGCCAGGCTTTGATGATATGAATCCATTCCTGAAGGCTGTTTTCATTCCTGAATGCTGTTTTCAGATCTTTCTAACTATGAATGCTTCTGAGTGGTAGCTTCTTGTACCACCTAAGCGCCCTTTCTTCTAATGTCAGAGGAAATGCTCTGCATTTTAGTGCTGTGGTGGCTCTAGAAATTTCCATGCTAGCATTGTAATTTAAAAGATGATCATCTGGATCGCCTCGACCAGCGTATTTGCCAATTGCAAGCATTTTAAAATCACGGGGGACTTTACATCGTTGTATCCCTTCTGAGAAAGGATATGTCTTCTCATCATCATCCATCTCATTGGATCGAAGTTGAGACAGAGAGATTACTTCATGGGAGTGGACCCGTTGGGTCCTTCCCAATCCTTCATTGGGTTCGTGCACCGGTCTTATGCCAGGATCCTGCACGGTTTGATATTGATATGGCCTAGGTATGTGTGGTGCTTGGGCTGTGGCTACAGTAGCTGCTGCCTGCCTGCCTCTCCTATTTTTAGGAGGCCTGCTTCTTAAATGGTCAAAGACACTAGACCCTTGTGAGATTTATAGTTCTTGAGAGTATTCAGGAGGGAAGTTTGGATTTCCATAGTTCTCTTCCGCGTTGTATCTATGATATGGGTATTGAGAAAGATCTCTTTCGTCATTTCCTCGAAATGGGGCTCATGGTCTCTCCAACGAGGCGTATGAGTATGGGCCCTCTTCTTTTTCCTCGTGTTGGTACTCGTACCCTTGGGGCTGGTAAGGCGGATACGCAGGTAGTACAGGGGGCATAAGTCCCTGTTGTAGGTATGCATTTAGGGCAGTGGTTTGTGCAACCTATTGCCTTTGCAGTTCTAGCATTTGTTCTACCACAACTTCCATATTGCGTGCCATGCGTGCTCTACAAACGCCTTCCATGCATGTGTGGTTGTGCAACCTCAGGGGCTCTTTCGTCCTCTCCTTCTGGTTGTCCATCAGTTTGTCTAGTACGTGTGTTCCTATTTTCGTCACTCATTGTGTTATTTTTGTTCAAAATAACTAGTGGTTTGTGATTTGTTCTTTCCTTATATTACGCAAAGCGGGATCATATACTAGTATAAAAGTTAGAAATTTATAACCTCCTGAATTTAGGTTAAGCTTTATCTTCGTTTCCGAAATGGAACACTTTGTGACTGCCAAACATGTGTAAGATTTTTCATTTTTCAAGGGAAATCTTATAATTGCAAATCTTCAAATAAAATATCTCATTTTGTTCAAAGGGAAGTTTTGCGACTTCAAATCTTCAACTAAAATTTCTCCTTTTGTTTAAAAGAAATTTTTTTACAACTTCAAATCTTCTATCATTATTTCTCCTTTTATTCAAAGGGAAACTCCGTGACTTCAAATCTTCAAACTTTGTGACTTCAAATCTTCAACTAAAATTTCTCCTTTCTGTTCAAAGGGAAATTCTTTTACAACTTCAAATCTTCAACTCGTGGGTTTTTGTTTCTTCAAATTGAGTATTCATTTTCCTTCATTCTTAAGTCGCTATGCTTTTTTATGCATTTCCTCATGGTTATGTGTCGCTTCTCATAGACGGCACCAAAATGTTGACCACAAATCCTAATCAGATCTATAATCAACACTGAAATGCCTTTCTTTTTCCAGCTATGAAATTCCTGCACACTTAACACCAAGAATGTCAGTTAACATAGTCGACTGAGGAGGTTGTCGTATGCATTCTGACGCTCAGTTAGAATTTACACTTTAATCAGACTGACTGAATATAAGAGAAAACTCATATCACAGCAAAGTTCGAGAATACTTACCTTCTTTTTTATTTTCTTTCTTCTTATATATCTCTGAAGGTCAATTGACTTGAGTCAAGTTTGAGAGAGAGTAAGTGATTGATTCACGTCCCATCAAGCTGTCAACGTCGCCGTTCTCTTTTGCGTCGACTCTGGATTTACAGACGGCCGCCTTATCCTTTCTTACACTCTTCCTTTATGTCAGGCTAACAATGCCGCCTTACTTTTGTCTTGTCAATCATTCGGCGTGGTTTGGTTATTGTGGAGTTTCCGAACTGCCTTTGTTAAATGTAGTCCAGATAACCTTTGAGGCGCCTTCCACGTGTCTCTAGGTGTATCTACATTATGGTTTACTCATTGTATGGGACTTACTTGTCTTATGCCACGCGGGTGTATTTTTCGTAGGTGTAACATAATTACCAATAGAATCTTACAATGACATCATAACAATAATTGTAAAAAAATTATGAGCATATTTGATCTAACTATTTTTTCTTAAAAAGCTAGTCAAATTTTATTTTTAGCCACACATTTCATAAGACCCATCAACTTTTATCAATTTTATTTATTAAAAATCTACATCAAACAAGTTCTGTATTAGAACTGTAATATACTCATAAAAAAAACTTATTGAACACAGTAACAACGATATTGATATTGTATACTGTTATACATAAAACAATATCAAATAAAAAAAACAAGAGATTCAATGAATACAAGTATATACACAAATAATAATATTACCAGCAGAATCATACAATGACATCGTAACAGTGTCTGAAAGAAAATTATATTAGAACAACAGTGTACTCCATAAAATCATATTTTACCTCCAAGAATATGGATGATAATGTTTTATTAAGATACCGTGCTATTTATGATATTGTTCTTCTATGATACTGTATATTTATATTGTTATACATAAAACAACGAGGATAGAATTTGCATCTAACTATTAGCTAGAAAAAGAATTATTTTAATGATATTGTTAATATATACTGTATATTGTTATACATAAAACAGTATCAAGAAAAAATAAGAAAGGCAACTCATATTTTAAAAGATTTGTTAATATTTATGAATTTAAATGGATTTCATGAATTTAATAGAATTCCACAGAATTTATAAGATTTCAACAGAATTCTATATTTTAAATTTCAATATATTCTTATGGATTTCAAATAATTTTTATGGATTTGTAGTCTTTTTATTAAAAATAGTAATTTTACATTGTTTTTATTCTAAATAGTTCGAGTGACTGCCCTACATAAACAAATATTTTGAGTAGAATTTTGGAAAGAGAATTTTTTTTGAAATATAAAGAACTAAAAACTCTTTTCGATCAAAGGGGTGAATGATTCGATGGATTGTGGGGTATACCAATTCGACATCTGTTTCAGCTAAGCTCATAGGGAATAAACTAATATATAGGTCATCCGTCGTCTCTAAACTCGAAATGTAATTAGATCTATTGTTTGGGGGATTCACATTATTATTATTATTAATTTCCTCAATTTTGAATTTAAAAAATTTGATTAAAGAACAAAGCTTCTTAAAAAAAAATTAAAATAAATTTTAATTTTTACTTTCTTTCTACATGGCCTTTTTTATATAATCATCTCTTTCATATCCGAGACTAAATGATGGATATTTAAGATTCATTCTCTTCCAAAATCAGTTGTTTAACTATCTTGTATAAAAAATTATTTTATGGCTTAAAAAGAGAATTTACATGTGTCGTATTTGACGAATAAATCTTTCCAAATTCCAAAAAGAATTTTTAGTGCTATACTAATTTTACAGTCCAATATCTAATTGTCATAAATGGTAATTATCTAATTAATATTTATCAATATATTATTTATATATTTCAGCCCAATTGTTTGGCTTAATGAATGGTCATGGAGTATCAAGAATAAAATTTCAAAGACGATGTTTGACAATTGTACAAAAAGAAATATTAATAAAATAAAAAATAAAAAATTCAATAAACTTCCATGCTAATATAAAAATCAAGAACAATAGTTTACTACAAACACTTGTGGTACAAATTGAGGAGAGGGGCGAGAGGAAGAGATGTATAAGAGAAGAGTTGAATTGAAATTTTGAGGGGTGTAGATAAATTTTCTAAAGAATTTGTTATTCATATTTATGAGCTCAAAATCCATACAAATCTATTTAGAAAAGAGAAATATTGCATAAAGAATAAAAAATCATAGAATGAAAGATTTTCCCCCCCAAAAGTCTTTCAAAGTCTTGCGGATGAATGTGAGAGAACTTATGATATCTTTTATTTATGCATTGTGCTTTAAAGTTAGGACATAGAAAATATTGTTAAAATTAATTAAATGTCATTGACATTTTGAATACCTCATAATTTCGTAAGATTTTAAAATGTGTGAATTGAATGTCGCATGACTTTTATTTTATTTTTAAGTTTTTAAAAATATGTAATGAATACCCCCCCCCCCCAAGACTTTAGTTTAAAAAATTTGTATTAAATACACCTAGATTTTTAAATTCTAAAAAGTCTTATAAATTCTTAAATAAATACACCATTCCTAGAGTCAAGGTTAATTACCAACATTTTTTTTTGGAGAAAAAGATTAATATTTTTCTCTTCAATATTATTCTAACTATTTTTTTCCCTTTCTTCTATTTTCTTCTACGAATTCTATAGCCATAATTAGTTACTAATATTCTTTTATGAAAAAGAATATTAATATTTTTCTCTCAATTCATTTTCTTGTAATTTTTTTTTAAAATGAAATGAATATCATTTTTTTTTTGAATTTATCTACAAGCTATTTGAAAGTTCATAGTTTTACCCAAAAGGAAAAAAGAGTGATCTAATAATTTATGTCATTGACTTTTAACGTAGTTTATTTGCAGCAAATAATAGAACATTATAAATTGAAAGTTTTTTTTTTATGAATTTGATAATATTAATACAATTAAATAAATTATTAGTAGACTTTTTTCATTTGACAAATTTTTTTTAACTGTAAGATATTATATTTTTATATTTAAGATTTAATTGAAAAATGAAGTTTGTGAAAGTCTGAAAAAGTCTTCCAACGTAAAAATATATAAAAGTCTATGGAAGTTATTAAAATATATAAAAGTCAATAAAATTTAATGAAATTTATATCCATTTTATTTATAACTTTAGATTATGGTAACTTTTGGAGTGTGTATCATGTCTGAAATTACGTTAAAGGGCTATTTGATAAAAAATTTAATACAAGTTTTAGTATATTTTGATAAAAGTTGATGAAATGTGTAGTTGAAAAGTTGTGGATCTCATAAAATGTGTGGTTAAATTAATTGTTGACTTTGACGTCAACTTTTTAATCAAAACCAAATAAGGACTAAGGTTATGTTTGATTTTGTTTAAAATTTTGTTTAAAAATTGGAGTCAAAGTCAACAATTAATTTTAACTACACATTTCATGGGACCCACAACTTTTATTAATTTTTTAACCACACATTTCATTAACTTCTAATAAAATTTACAACGAATATAATTTCTAGCAAAATCAAACGGACATTAAATTATAAATACGGGTTCATATTGGTTGTTACTGTAAGTTATACACATTGATAATTTAAGGTAGATACCACATAGCTGAGTTTTCAAAATCAAGTTAGATAACATATATGCCAAAAATTTGTATGTTATGCCAAAAAAAAGAAAAAAGAAAAAACGAAAACGGTGGTTTGAAAATCACAAATTTATTGTTGATTGAAGGGATTTTAACACTAATAAGCTCATTTTTTAAAATAATTATAAAAAACCATTTATGTTATATATATTCTAAAATTACTGCTTATCAATTTTTATTTTTTTTCATGAATGATAATATAAATACCTAAAAATATAGTAACTGAATCCTTAAAATCAACAGTCGATTATAATCAATATATTATAGAATCTTTTATTGGTATCAGTGGCAAAAAGTCGCAGCTGATTGATTCTTTGCCAAAAAAAACATCTTTTCTCAAAACAAGATAGCAGCAGCAGTGCGTGAAGAACCTTTTTGTGCAGATTTGTAACATAAGGTAAATTTATTTCAATTTAACAATTCAACCCATGATAATCTGTTTTAGTCGAACATTTATCAGTTAATGAATTTGTGGCTGTATTTGATTATTATAATCTGTTACATTTTGCTTTGTCAAAAAATAGGTAATGCGTTATATGATATGAAGTTGTTGCATTTGATGTTATCTCTTAAAAGAATTAAAGTTTGAATAATTATGTTACAAATTTCGGAGAGCGGTGGTCACATTTCGTTGATTCAACTCCTAATCACTAACAATAGCATGTGCCTCATCAATAAAGACCAGGGATCGAGCAATAAGCGTCTTAGCTGTATTTAGCTTCTTCGGCAGATGATTTATCAGAGTAAGCAGCCCAACCTTCCATCCAAAAAGAGTCAACCAAAGTTTTGGCCCTTCGGAGATGGGTTGGTAACAGATCCAACGCATCAGAGCTGAGCTTAGAATGCCTTTTCTAAAAAATCTTCTTGATATGCACTGAATAATCATAACCCCCTTCTGGCTCAGCAACCCCCTCTTCCTCAAGAACTACAGGAACTCAGTCTCCACCCATTGCCATATTTTGCAGAGATCTAGAGGAGGTGGTACGTGGCCGTCTAGCTTTCATGGAAAGCCCCCTTCCTCTAGGACCTCCAAATCATCATCATCTCCCAATGGCCGTTTGGAGGACCGCCCTACATCCGAGCCGGCCCCTTTTTCTTTTATTTCCTTCGCCCTCTTGGCAACCATCTCTTGTTTCTACACTATAATTTCCAGACCCTGTGGTGAAGTAGAAGGGATCAGAACTGTTTGCCTTGGGTCAGATGGAGCAGTAGAATCATCTTGGCCTTTCTCTCCACCCTGAGGCTAAGTCCGGTGAGAGTCCTTTTCTGATCATTATCCGAAGACATTTTTTTCACCATCAGAGGGATCCTCTTGGCGGCTAGACCGGCCAACCCAATCCTGGGCAATGAGCTCAACCCTAAGATACACACAGCAGTCTGTTAGCGGCTTCAAATGCAGAAGATAAATAAATAATGCCATTTATACACAATAAAGATTACGTTGCTTCTTCATCAGATTGTGTTTCATGAAAAGATGGTCCGAGCCAATAACTCCGTAAAAATCCCATTCATAAGAATAAAGCCGACCGATCACAGCTAAGTCATTTTCAGTTAAAAAGAACACTGGCACATCTCCTTCATAAAAATAAATCCGATGAGAATTCTGTATAAAACTGGTACACAAAGAAAAAGAACATGCAAGCAATCAACTGCAATAGGACTTAAGATTAATCTATTACTCACACCGATGTGAAAGAGTATAGGGTACTGTGATCTCAGGGACTGAATCAGAAGAAAAACAATGTCAGTCCCACTAGCCCATAACCACTGGTTCCTCTAATGTTTGATAGACGAAGGATGTCCAGTGATGACAGGACCATGAGTCTCCTTAGGGATTAAATAATACCAATCCTTAACCCCTTCTATTGGCTTCCCGTCTCTCTTTGCACATTTGTTCAATTTAAACAAGGTATGGAAGACATAGAGAGGCATGGGGTAGTCCGGGCTAACTTCCTGCCAAATAAGCCAAGTTTCTACAGCTTGGGTCCAGAAGTTAGGAGAAACTTGGTAAGGGCAAACGTTATAGGACCTAAGAATAGCTCTAAAGAAATGGTAGAGGGGTAGCCTCATCCCACAAGCGAAAGCATCGCTCAAGATGGCAACATGCCCATCGGGCGAACTGCATGGTCTATCGGTCCTATTAGGAAATATTAATCTAACCCCCTAATATTAATCTAACCCCCTCCAGTACTCTATAAAGGTTTCTAAGTTTGGTAAAGTCCACGAGTTTCAAATCAGAATGATATTGATTACATGCCCAACTCCCTGGATCAAAGTCGGGGTCCTCATGTCCTCCTGACAACTCTCTAACGTGTTCTACCCAACCCTCTAGTAAATCCACCTCGTTGGGGTCTAACCCCAGATTTACCCTATGAGTCCTAGGACTAATGGATTCTCCATCATCACCAAACTCTACTAGTTCAGAAAGACCAACTATCCCTTTGCCTTTTCTTTGCTTCGCGCTCTCCTCCATTTGCTTCTGCAAGTCAACAGCCTCTTATACCGTTAATTTTACCATCATTAAGAGAATTCTTTCTGCTTTGCTGTCAGAATCACTTAAATTTATTACTCCATGCAATTGTTCAAGTCATTTTCTCCTAAGCATTTTAAAATAATCGGCGTTAAAAGCCATTTTGGAAAACAACAGATCGCTCTAACAGGTTCAGCTATAACCATTATCTCCCATGGAGTAGTCCCCCCAATCTTCTCGAAATCACTATCACCACAATCTATCATGTAGCTATGATGGGAATATACAATATTTTGAAAATAAAAGAAACAAAACACACAAAGCTAGATAACAAAGTGCAATCCCAACACGGGGTAAAAATGTACCTTTAGTGTTGAAAAAGTTCCTAGATTGGCACTCCTTCGTTGCGACGAGCAAAGTTGTTTGCACTAATGGCGAGAATGAGACTGAAACTGGAATGCGCAGCTTTTGGCTGAAGTGATACCCTTCACTTGCTTTTTGAAAGAACACAAGAAATGATATTCTCTTTCTGAATAATTTTTAAACTTCAAAACGGCGAAAGGCCAAAAATGGTAAACTCTTAGGCTTTTATAAACGGTCGCTTCTTACCCCCATCACTCATCTCTTTAGCCATTCGCTCTAAACACCCCACGTGTCCCTCCATCTGAACCGCTAAAAGCAAGAGATATAAAACACGCGGATACATCCATCGGCACTAGTCTGCAAGTATATTGCACGGGCGCGTGGTATAAAAATTAACCGTAGACTCATTTAATGGCGCAACCATTATGGCGACCTCGTAGGGTATTAGGAATTGGATAAGAGGGTATCAATACCCTCATACGCAGAAAGTAGATTAGTTCTTTGGTTTGTTTGGAAACTGGAGTGAATCATATTTGTGATAGTTTTTGACATTTTCTTTTAGGAAAAACAGTTAGAAATAATCAAAGACTACAACGGTAGGTCGCCTTTTCTCTTTTGTCTCAGATTTGTCTTATCTTCGGTACGTAAAACGGGTATACTTAGTAAAAGTAAAAGCTAAAGATTAGGACATGACAAATAGACATAACGGAATAGAAAAATAGGTAGATCTCATCTTTTGATTCATTTCACCTTCCATACCATAGATCGTTACACAAAACGTGGGCTTACGTAAAGGATAGAAAGGCATCACTTACAATTTTGTTCTAACATGGCTCATGACAATTCATTACGTCTCATGAATGACCCAGATGTCTTAAGCCCGTTTAAAAAGTACTACAAGATACTTTATCAAAATGGGAGGTGATTATATTTTAAGGACGAGTTCACTAAGCTATTATATTTTATAAAAGCAGGTTGTGAAGTACTCCATAGTCCAATAGTCATATAAGTCCACAAAAAAGTAAGTGGCTTCATATTTTTGTAGCCCGGGTTGATGGAGATAAGAAGACCATACATCAATCTTGATAATCAAATGGTATTATTGGCCATTCAAAGCTACTTCCTACCTTTGCCCCATGACTTCATAGTAATCTCGATCCATTTCCTACAAGAGTCATGAAACGACTATGAATGGTGACATTCAATGAGTAAAATATGGTGCATGTGTGATATTGCACATAAATGTATCTTTTATCTTTCTTAGGGCCCTTCCCTTAAGCAATATTTGTACACCGAGTGCTCAAAATAAACATTCTTTGTGCATAAGCACGATGGCTAAACTTCTTTGGACCCTTACCATCCCTTTATAAGTTACTTTTGCCCTTGGCCATAGTTGATCAACTCTTGGGACCCTTACCGTCCCATTATAGGCTGCTCTTGACCTTGGCCATTCTTTAATCGAACCTCGTATCCTTATATGGGTTGCTCTAACTCTTGGCCATAGTTGATCAATTTTTTTCTATGTACCCTTACAGTCCCTGTGTGGTGTATAAATAGGCTTGGAGAACTTATTGAGTTATAACATAACTTGTCTTTGCATACATGAAAACTTTGTTTTCTCATCTCATGTTGAGCATGTATAACACAAAATAACTTCTTATTTTCATTCTTCCTTCTTGTTGCATAAATGACAAATAGGCTCAAGATGCTCATAATATCTCATAAATCTCATCAACATAAGTCATTTGGAGCACATAAGAGCACATATAATTTATGCACATGTATATATATACTTATCGTGTTGCACATAAGGCAAATAACATAAGTTACTCACAACTCTTTGTGGTTAGTCTTGATCCACCTGAAAATAAAAGGTCATATATACCAAAATCTTATAGAAGGTGAATATTACTTGAATCTGTAGGTAGGAGTAACATGACCATGCAGAAATTGGTCTCAGGCATTCATAGTGCAGAGATTTTAAGGTACTGACACCCCATCGTAGAACAGTAAATACGGGGTTCCAATACCTTCCGGGACATAGAGGTATTAAGAGTATTTTTATTTTGAAATCTGACTTTCTCCACCATGAAACCTAAGGTTTTTGGTCCACTTTTGCTACTGCCCGATTGGGGCCTTGAGGCTCTAGTGTGGGGATTAAATCAGGGACCCACCACACCAAGCCCTTTCCTTAACCAAGCCCTTTCCTTAAATATTGACTCACCTCTTCTATTCGATATATTTTTCCACTTTTTTTAGATGGATTCTTTCCTTCTTCTTTAAGTGTTAGAAAGTGTTATGGTGATTATAGAGAGAAGAAATGAGCAAGTTGAGGCCTCAAATGGGAGGGTATTTATAGGAAGAAACCAACCTTCTCCTCATGATTACTTTCATCCTCATTATGACACTTGTAAAGTTGGTTGGATTTGCTTAAGATTTTCTCTTGGCCTTCATTTAATGCTTTTCCAATTATCCATAGTTTTTGTTGTGTGTAATAGGGACACTAGTGATGGCATCTAAGATACTAATCTCTGCAGGAATCTTAATCATTTAATACAAATGGTAGATTTTCTTACTTCCTAGACCCATTTTTGGGTCGGGTTTTGAAAGTCGATGCATGCTTATTTTTTGATGTATCTTATACCATCTCGAAGATCTCACGGAGATCTTCGTAATGTACTTTGAATCGCAAAAAATAGACTACCGTGATTAAAACACCGTTCTAAAAATGGCTACCCGAACATAGTTTGTTGGAAATTCATAACTGTTTTCCAGATTTCAAACTTTCTGGAATGTTTTTGGTATAAATTTTTGGGGCTGATTTCTTAGTCTAATGTAGGTGTATTTGGTACCATTTTGAAGGTCTTGTTGTGAACTTTGCAACACCGTAAAAGTCGTAGAATTTCAGCCAATACATAATTCATACAATCGCACCAAAGAAGGTTGCTTGACTTATCCAAAAAAGCTTAAAACTTTACTTTCTCAACTTTTTGGTTCCCACCCAACTTTTCACTTTTGACCAATCAAGCTCTATCACAAGCTATTAAATCTTAAATTAATTCATATTAGTCCCTTCATAATTCATTAAATCCGATTTTCTCCTTTTTATTATTCGGATTTAAATTAAATTCTAAATGTTACGACTTTTGAAGAAATTTTTGGGACAACTCAACTAAATTTCTCGTTTTATTATATTTTTCATATTTAAAATATATTTATTAGAAATACGAATTTTTAGGTCGTTATAATCTCCCCTCCTTAAATAAATTTCGTCCTCAAAATTTACCTAGAATAGCTCAGGAAATTTTTCTTTCATCTCATCTTCTTGATTATGTGGCCTAACTATGGCATACACTCTTGTTTTTCCCTGTGGCCTAACTATGGCATACACTCTTGTTTTTCCCTTCTCTTCTTTAAGCTTATTTGGACAGTCTCAGCTCACGTGTCCAGGTTTCTTACATGAGTAGCATAATCCTTATCCTACTAGACACTCTCCAAGATGAGATTTTCCACGTTTGGTACATGGAGGGGTAATTTTAGTTTCTGTCTGGTTATCGGGTTTTTCCCTTTTTAAACGAGGTTCGTTTTGCTCTTCTCTTTGACGTTTTCCAGCCCATTTATTCTTATTCTCATTCGAGTTCTCGTTGACCCTAAATCCATTTTGATTTCAGTTTTGATTTCTTGCTTCTCAAGCCCGAACAATTTTGACTTCAGCCTGCTCAGCTAGTAGGTCTTATCGATAATTTGTGGAAAGCTCATGTTCTGAATTCCTGACATGAGTACATCTCTATTCAACTCGGGCCTTAATCCTTCTAGAAAGTGGTCAACTTTCAATCCATTCGTGTCGACCATGTGAGCAGTGAAACGGGACAGATCCTCAAACTTTCTTATGTATTCCAATACCGTCATTGATCATTGTCGTGACTGGATAATTCATTTAGCTTTTGGTTTCCAGTGGAAAAATACTTGTTTCTAAATATTTCGCTGAACTTTTCCTAAGTCATGTCCATTGTTTCTCCCACACTCGTCAACGTATCCCACAAATATCCAACACTTTCTCATAGCATAAAAGACGCACATATCACTTTCTCATTGTCAATGTGCGCATAGGCAAACATAGGCTCCATTGTTCTTAACAAATTTTAGGCTTCAATTGGATCTTTCGCTTCAGAAAATATAAGGGGATTCAGACGACGAAAACAATCACTGCTAAGATCTCTTTCTTGATGTGGATTTGCAACTGGGGAAAGTTGATTTATAAACTATTCTAATTGACGAGCATGCTACTCCACCAATTGGGTCAGTCGATCAATAGTCCGATTTTTCGTACTCGATTATCTAAAAAAAATTCAATTTGTCCTTTCCAAATGTAATTATCAATTATGTACAAGTACAAACGAATATACTGAAGAAAGTAATTCAGTATTATTAAATTTAGAGACAAGTCAAACAGTTCTTGTTGAGGGGGGATATTGATACCTAGTTCCTATGGGTATCAAGACCCATCGCAAATTTCAGATTTTTTTACACGGGTAAAATGGGACTTTTACCTGAGCCCTAAATTTTATCCCAAAATTCACAATTCATTTTCTTTTTCTCTCTCTTCCTCCCGTGTTTCCTCCATTTTCTTCCTAATTCACCAATATCTCAAACTAATCTAAAAAAATTTCAAATTTCTTCATGGGCCCTTCAAAGAAAGTTTCTACCAAGGATAAAGGTGTTCAATCTGCAGTTTCTAAGGCAAAAACTACCCGATTTTCAGTCGAGAAAATGGCGAAAAAGAGTAGGGCTGCTGCAGGTCCTTCTTGAACTGAAGTTCCAGCCAATGAAGAAGAATTTTCTTCCATTTGGTTCCAAAATAAGGTTGATTTCCTCAGGTATCCTTTATTTTCTAGTTGAGAAGTTCTACCGGGTCAGAAAATAGATTTTTCCTTTCTAGAATCCTTGAACTTTGCTTATCTAGAACAATTTCGCAGCTTTGGGTGGATGGATTTCCTAGGTTTATCTAGAGGTTATTGTGAAAATGTGGTGAGACATGTTTATGCAAATGTTGAAATGGTTGTACCTAATGCTGAATATCTTAAGACGTTCGTAAAGGGAGAAGCCTTTGTAGTCGATGATAACTTATTTTTCAGATTATATGGAATTCCAACTGGAGGGGAATTCTATAGTGGAAAATTTAATCGGCTTGAAGCTTGTCGTTTTATCTTTAAAAATGAGGCCATGACTTAACCCTCTAGGGAAATTTCTTATTTAGACTGAGACATGCGGTTACTCCATTTAATTATTGTTCACGTGCTCAAGCCTCGAGTAGGAAAACTTTCTTCTTTAACAAATGAGGATACATGGATGATGTGGAAAAGTCGCCTTAGGTCAAAGAATAGACTTATGTAATTTAATTGCTTCGGAGATGGTAGGGTGTAGGAATAAGTTGGAGTTGAGGCTGCTTTATGGCTGTTTGATCACTGATATATTGATCAAATTGGGGGCGGATCTTAGGGAAGAAAAATTAGTCTCAATGCATCCCAATACAAAAATCAGGGCAAGCTCTCTCATTAAAGCCCGATTTTAACTTGTGGACGGGGTTTGGACTAAACCCAGAGTAGATGTTGGAGGTGTAGGGGTTGAATGAGCTGCTCATTTCATGCCACCTTCACTGGCTGACTGGAGTGCTTTTATGACTGATTTTTGGACTTTTCAAGCTAACGTGATGGAAAATCTCTAGGAGTTGCGTGCACAAAATCGGAAGCTTATGGCTAGGAAAGATCATCTGGATGAAATGATCAAGAATTTACAAGATTCAGAGGATGAAGATTAGTTGTTTTCCCACACTCGATGTGTATCCCATAAGCACTTAACTCTTTTTATCTTTTAACAATGTCTCATAATTTCAGCTTACTGTGTTTTGGGACATTACTTTAACTTTGTTTGATTGCAAGCTAGAGGACTTTAACTTTAAATTGTGTAGTATGCTTCATGAATGCTTAATATTGACTTTGCTTGTAATTCATGATCTACTTTAATTATCTAGCAAGTCTCATTTTCATAGGCTCTAAATTCCTATGTTGAACTGCTGAGTCTTTACTAGTAAGCAATTAAATAGCTTATGCATATTGAGAAAAATCACCATAAAACTTTAAATACTATAAATGGTAAAAGGTGATGGCATACCAGAGGTGGAAGTTATCTTCGATGGCTGAATACCATTGATCAAAGTCTATAGAACCTTTAGACCGAAGCTCTGATACTAAGACTTGTGGCGACCCTGAAATTCTGTCTAATTTTTTTATTTATATTCTGTCCAGTAAGGTATTAGGAACTGGATAAGAGGGTATCAGTACCCTCATACGCAGAAAGCATATTAATTCTTTGGTTCGTTTAGAAACTGGAGTGAATCATATTTGTGATAATTTTTGACATTTTCTTTTAGGAAAAGCAGTTAGAAATAATCAGAGACTACAACTGTAGGTCGCCATTTCTCTTTTACTTCGGATTCGTCTTATATTCGGTACATAAAACGGGTATACTTAGTAAAAGTAAAAGCCAAAGATTAGGACATGATAAATAGACATAGCGGAAGAGAAAAATAGGTAGATCTCGTCTTTTGATTCATTTCACCTTCCATACCATAGATTGTTACACAAAATGTGGGATTAAGTAAAGGATAGAAATGCATCACTTACAACTTTGTTCTAACATGGCTCATGATAAATCATTACGTCTCATGAATGACCCATATGTCCTAAGCCCGTTTAAAAAGTACTACAAGATACTTTATCAAAAGGAGAGGTGCTTATATTTTAAGAACGAGTTCATTTAAGTTATTACATTTTATAAAAGTGGGTTATAAAGTACTCCATAGTCCAATAGTCATATATATCCACAAAAAAGTAGGTGGCTTCATATTTTTGTAGCCTGGGTTGAGAGAGATAAGAAGACCATACATCAATCTTGGTAATCAAATGGTATTCTTGGCCATCCGAAGCTACTTCCCACCTTTGCCCCATGACTTCATAGTAATCTTGATCCATTTCCTACAAGAGTCATGAAACGATTAATAATGGTGACATTCAATGAGTAAAATACGGTACATGTGTGATGTTGCACATAAATGTATCTTTTATCTTTCTTAGGGCCCTTCTTTTAAGCAATATTTGTACACCGAGCGCTCAAAATAATTATTCTTTGTGCATAAGCACGATGGCCAAACTTCTTTGGACCTTTACCGTCCCTTTATGGGCTACTTTTGCTATTGGTCATAGTTGATCAACTCGTGAGACCCTTACCGTCCCATTATAGGCTACTCTTGTCCTTGGTTGTTCTTTAATCGGACATCGTGTCCTCATATAAGTCGCTATAACCCTTGGCCATAGTTGATCAATTCTTTTCTTTGGACCCTTACTGTTCCTTTGTAGTGTACTAATAGGCTTGGGGAATTTATTGTGTTATAACATAACTTATCTTTGCATACATGTAAACTTTGTTATCTCATCTCAAGTTGAGCATGTATAACACAAAATAACTTCTCATTTTCATTCTTCCTTTTTGTTGCATAAATGACAAATAGGCTCAAGATGCTCATAATATCTCATAAACCCCATCAACATAAGTCATTTGGAGCACATAAGAGCACATATAATTTATGCACATGTATATATATACTTATCGTGTTGCACATAAGGCAAATAACGTAAGTTACTCACAACTCTTTGTGGTTAGTCTTGATCCACCTGAAAATAAAAGGTCATATATATCAAAATCTTGTAGAAGGAAAATATTACTTGAATCTGTAGGTAGGGGTAACAGGACCTGCAGAAACTGGTCTCAGACATTCATGGTGCAAAGATTTTGAGGTACTGATACCCCATCGTAGAAAGTAAATACGGGGTACCAATACCTTCTAGGGAAGAGATGTATTAAGAGTATTTTTATTTTGAAAGCTAAGTTCCCAACCTCCAAGATCTGACTTTCTCCACCATGAAACCTAAGGTTTTTGGTCCACTTTTGCTACTGCCCGATTGGGCCTTGAGGCTCTGGTGTGGGGATTAAATCAGGGACCCACCACACCAAGCCCTTTCCTTAAATATTGTCTTACCTATTCTATTCGATATATTTTCCCCTTTTTTAGATGGATTCTTTCCTTCTTCTTTAAGTGTTAGAAAGTGTGTGTTAGAAAGTGTGTGCATAAGAAAGTGTTATGGTGATTATAAAGAAAAGAAATGGACAAGTTGAGGCCTCAAATGGGAGGGTATTTATAAGAAGAAACCAACATTCTCCTCATGATTACTTTCATCCTCATTGTGACACTTGTAAAGTTGGTTGGATTTGCTTAAGATTTTCTCTTGGCCTTCATTTAATGCTTTTCCATTTTTCCATAGTTTTTGTATGGTGAAATCGGGATACTAGGGATGGCATCTAAGATACTAATCTCTGCAGAAATCTCAATCATTTAATACAATTAGCAGATTTCTTACTTCTTGGACCCATTTTTGGGTCGGGTTTTGAAGGTCGATGCATGCTTATTTTTCGACGTCTCTTATACTATCTCGAAGATCTTCGTAACACACTTTGAATCGTAGAAAACGAACTACCACAGTGATTAAAACATCGTTCTAAAAATGGCTACCCAAACATGGTTTGCTGGAAGTTCATAACTATTTTCCAAATTTCAAACTTTCTGGAATCTTTTTGGCATAAGTTTTTGGGGCTGATTTCTTAGTCGAATGTATACGTATTTGGTACCATTTCGAATGTCTCGTTGTGAACTTCGCAACACCGTAAGAGTCGTAGAATTTTGACCAATACATAATTCATACGATCGCACCAAAGATGACTGCTTAACTTATCCAAAAAGGCTTAAAACTTTAATTTCTCAACTTTTTGGGTTTCCACCCAACTTTTCACTTTTAACCAATCATGTCCTATCACAAGCTATTAAATCTTAAATTAATTCATATTAGTCCCTTCATAATTCATTAAATCCGATGTTCTCCTTTTTATTATTCGGATTTAAATTAAATTGTAAATGTTACAACTTTTGAAGAAATTTTCGGGACAACTCAACTAAATTTCTCGTTTTATCATATTGTTCATATTTAAAATAAATTTATTAGAAATACGAATTTTCGGATTGTTACAGTCATCATCATTATCTTTACACTTCTCCACATCATCATTGCTGGACTTTCCACAAGCCTGGAAATACGGAACGACCAACCCACTTACATCCTGCCAAAACGCCATGCAATCACCATTTCTTAACAAATTCAAATATAACCCCAAGTCCCCAAGCTCCGGATCCCTCCTGCAGCTCCTCCACTCTAACGTGCAATAATAGAACAGATCAATCAATATTGGTACTACAAACATAACATTCGCATAAATATGGTCCGGCGATTCAGGTTACATCTTAATAAGCCCATGGCCTCACATAAATGATAAAGTCCAGGGGCTTAGGGGACTGAATGTTACGCCTCCAAAAAATACAGCCACGTGGCGTAAGACAAGTAAGCCCCATACAATGACTCAGCCATAAAGTAAATACACCTAGAGACACGTGGAGGGCGCCTTAAAAGTTATTCGGACTGCTCTTAACGAAGGTAGTGGAAACTCCACAATAACCGAACCATTCTGAATGTGTGACAAGACAAAAGTAAGGCGGCATTATTAGCCTGACATAAAGGAAGAGTGTAAGAAATGATAAGGCGGCCGTATGCAAATCTAGAGTCAGACGCAAAAGAGAACGGCGATGTTGGCAACTTGATAGGATGCGAATCAATCACTCACTCTGAAACCTGACTCAAGTTAATTGACCTTCAGAGATACATAAAAAGAAAGATAACGAAAAAGAAGGTAAGTATTTTGGAACTTTGCTGTGATATGAGTTTTCTCTTATATTCAATCAGGCCGGTTAAAGTGTAAATTATAACTTGAGCATCGGAGTGCATACGGCAACCTCCCCGGTCGCCTAAGTTAACTGACAATTTTGGTGTTAAGTGTACAGGAATTTCATAGCTGTAAAAATGAAGGGATTTCAGTGTTGATTATAGATCTGATTAGGATTTTTGGTCAACTGGTAATATTATTATTTTGTGTACATGTTTGTATACATTTGTGTTTGTCTCTACCAACGAAGAGACCATCTGGAAACCTACAAAGAGACCACTGGAAGGCTTAAAAAGAGGCGAATTAGATCAAATGGTGTACGAATAAAATGTAGAATGTGTGAAAAATTGGATAATCACAATAAAGAGACTCGTAAAGAACCATTAACATAATAATTTAATTGAAAGTTACATTTCTGTAATTTATGAGGATACTATTTATGTGAATGAACTAAGTGATATTATTTTGAATTTGATAGAAATATTTTTTCTGATATATTTTGTATCGCACAGAATTATTAATAATTTTTCTTGTGTTAATGAGTTATGATATTGTTTATTGTATAATATTGTATAAAAATAGTAGTATACTTAAACAGTATACATTATACAATATATATAAATTAAAGCACAATTTTTAATATAATGCGAAATAAATATGAAATAACGAAAAATAAATAAATTTTCTAAACAAATTAAAGAAAATGTTCTAATTTAATGTAAAATAAATATAAATAATAGATTTAAATATGAGAAAAGATATAGAGAGAAGCATCAAGCATGAGTGTCTTTTTACATTACTATATTATTTAAAATGAATGAATTTTGAGGAGTATGACTTGGGGGGCGTAAGTACGTATATAATGACCGGCAGTGAATTATCCCTTAAAAATTAATAAAATTCATAAAATCAATTAAAGTTTTTAAGCTTAATTAAAATAATTTTGTCAAAAAATTAATACGATGAGATTGGGCCGCAGGATGGAGCCCAGGCCCGGGATACGAGTTTGTACCGTAGAGAGACGGCTGACTGGTCAACAAGTTACCCTTTCCTAACCGGTTAACCCTACCCTTTAATTCTCTATATATACACGACCTGACGACCCCCTCCGCCTCACATATAAAAGTTCTGCCGATTCGAAACATTGGCGCTCTTGTTTCCATGTTCTTGCCTCAGTAACTGGATTTCCAGCCCTCTTCTACTATAATCGATTCTGTGAATCGAATCTATGTTGTTTTTAGATATCGACGATTGAGTTTAACGAATCTGATTCAGTTTTTCTTGGAAAACCCTTGATTTCAATTGCAGATCCCCTCAGATTTTTAGAACCATACATCTAGAAATTGGTTGGTTGGAAGAGGATTAATTGCTAATTAATCTGTCAAATTTAGAGCAATTCACTATCAATAAAAAGAAAGAATATAAATAATGACAGATGAGGGGTTTGAGGGGAGCCAATCGGTTGATCTCTCTAAACACTCTTCTGGGATTGTCCCTACTCTCCAGTAAGTTGTCCTTTTACCTCAATCCGTCTGGAGAAAAAGAAATTTATGGGTTGAAAAGTAATGTAACGATGTTGTATTGACTAATTCGTGAAATCATATCTTTGTATATCTTGGAAACAATTGTAATTTATTACTGTAGAGAATTATATTAGCTTTTGAAAATTATTGAATTCCTTGAAGCTGCTGTTTTCATTCGTTCCTGGTGTTGCGGATCAGATGCTGTTCATTTTTGTGAAACTCGATCTTTTGAATTTGTAAACCTGCTTATAAAGAATGTAGGAAATTCTTTTTGTAACTTAATCCTGCATTAGTTGTATATATATGGAATACAATTATGATGTCTGGCTAAGACAATTGACCGCAGAGAATTGTCGTTGGTCTTACTGGTTTGATGTGTTTGGGCTGTTGATACTGTTTTTGATCCTCAACATTCATTTAGTATTTATTTCGGTATGGTTAAAATAAAGTAGAGGCTTATTGATTCTTATTGCCTCATTATCAGTATATATGAATTATAATAACTCAAGATTACATTCAATGCTTCCATCCAACATTCTTTGAATTTTCATATGAATATATATAGTTTCAAGCGACCAACCCCCTCAAAAAAGAATGAAAAAAGAAAAATAATTATATTCTCTTGCCTCAGTCAAACTGCAAATTGATGCTATACTGGCCACCTTAACCATTAGCTGTGTCTTGTCTTAAGGAATATTGTGTCAACTGTCAACTTGGATTGCAAGTTGGATCTCAAAGCCATTGCATTGCAAGCTCGTAATGCAGAATATAATCCTAAGGTATGGATCTCTGTCAAAAAATAGATCAATAATTTAACTTAGCAGTGGAATAGAAGTGCAGGCATATATTCCTCTTGTTGTGGAGCAAAATGTATGTTCAAGAGTCCATGTGGCGGTTTATTTCCGAGATGCCATAATGGTGGTGAACATTATGTTGCTGCTGTTATTATAAGGATAGGAAACTGAAGAATTCCAACTGTAGTGACCATTCTTGATTTGGCCTACCCGTTGCCTAACTTCTCTCTCTCTCTCTCTCTTTTTTTTTCCCCTCTTCCTAAATGGTGCAATAGCGATTTGCTGCTGTTATTATGAGGATAAGGGAACCAAAAACGACAGCCTTGATTTTTGCTTCTGGGAAGATGGTGGGTTTCTTATGCCTTAGATGCTTCTGTTAAAGCTTGATGTTCATGTTTGAAATTATGCAGACTTGAATTTGATCCAAGTTTTTTGGAAATAAAATATAATTGTGAACTATTTAATCAATGATATGGGATCTCTTCTTTTTAGGTCTGCACTGGAGCAAAGAGTGAACTGCAGTCTAAGGTTGCAGCAAGGAAGGTTTGTGAGGATTTGTAAATAAACTAGTATTTGTACTATGGTTGGAAGCACGAAAATTTGGAGTAAAAGAAAAATATTGTTTGATTACAACGCGTTTGTTAAGTTCTAGTTACCACTAAGCATGTCAATCAATATAAGAGGCCTTCATATAATTTGTAGCTGTTATTTAATTCCATATCTAGTTCAAATTAACTGTAGACACTCGAGGAAGAGAGGCTTGATAAGTATATGGAACAACTACTAATTTTAGGAAGAAAAAGATCGCAAGTTTTGGATTTCTGTCATTTGGCTGAACATTACTGACAAATGCCACTAACTAGCCTGAATTTCTCTCTTTCAGTATGCAAGAATTATCCAAAAGCTTGGATTCCCAGCCAAATTCAAGGTCTCTCTATCTCTCTATCTCTCTATCCTCTCCTCTCCTCTCCTCTCCTCTCCTCTCCCTCTCTCACACGTGCGTGCCCCTGAATAATTACAAATCCCTCAATGTTCCTGTGCAAGAATTGTGAAATGTGCATCATATCAAGCTCTATGCTGCCACTTGCTTCCTGTAATATTTTTAAATGTTTTACATTCCAAATGCTTGATGTATCTTTTTCTTTGGTTTGTAGGAGTTCAAAATTCAAAATATTGTTGGTTCTTGTGATGTGAAATTTCCCATCAGACTTGAAGGCTTGGCATATTTGCATGGTGCCTTTTCTAGTGTAAGTGGATCTTGCACTACAGTTCATTATATTTCATGAGAAAATGATGATATGGTTCTGTCTTGACTGGGCAAATGTCCCATGCTGCTAAAAATGGAGAATTACAATTTATTGTAGTGAAAATTGCAGCATTAGTCCCCAACCTATGTACTTAGTAGCAAACGTGCCCCCATTCTTTATTTTTTGGCATTTGCATCCCCAATGTATCATTTCTTTTGCATTGACGTCCTCAACTCACAGAATCCTTCAAAAAGTAATCATCTTTGCATGTGAGGCACACATGAAACCTTTTGTGAGGGGCAAAAATGTCACAGTAGAATTCTAAAATAAAAAATAAATGAAAAACAAAAGAAAGAGGAAAATGATGTGAAGTTTGAGAAGCTGGTTGAAAACTTGAAGATTTAGTCCTCCAACATGGCCCTCCTGTGTGAAAGACCAAGCTCCAACCTTGATATCTATCCGAATTTGGGAATTAAAAACCATAAAATCCAAATTTAGGCATGTGATACATGTTGTGTTTCCGAAATTTCCTGATATTCGCGTTCAAAGCATTAGAATTCTGCAAAATATCTTATCCAACAACCAGTAAAAGAGGTAAAAAATTCCTGAGCAAACTAAAATTTCCGTAAATTGGGCCATGGTGCCAACTTAAACGATACGGTTCAGGATGTAAATGACAAAAATATAGAATGAGGACCTGTTTGCTAATGGGTGAATAAATTGGGCAGTAATGCTGCAATTTTCCCTTTGTTGTATAAGACTAAGAGGAATCTAAATGTTGATGATCAGATTGTACCAATCTCTCTTTTAAATTACATTTCCTTATTCAGAAGCATAAGTGTAAGAAAACAATCTTTCATTTGAGGCATCCATGAGCTGAGATGTCCCCTTTTTTTCAGTATGAACCAGAACTATTTCCAGGTCTAATATATAGAATGAAGAAACCAAAGATCGTGCTTCTTATTTTTGTATCGGGAAAGATAGTCCTCACTGGAGCGAAGGTGATGGCCCTCTTGCTTTGTTGTCTTTTGACACGCCTACGAAATTCTATTATTGTTTATCCCTTTTCTTAGAGGTCTATAATTATCATTTCCCTTCAGGAGAGAGATCAAACATATGAAGCTTTTGAGAACATTTACCCCGTCCTTACACAGTTCAGGAAAATCCAGCAATGATACGGTATTACCGTATTAGTGGCGTATTGTGGCAAAGAGTCAAATATGAGAGTTTATTTAACGTTTCTAGCTATTTTCTCCTCCTCCGTGGCAGAGATTTGATCAGGTTGAATTACAAATACCCTGCTGTTTCTGGCATGTTAATTTATGAGCAGTGCAATCCACAACTGCGCATCTATTATATCGAATATTTTGCAGCGGGCTGGCATCGTCTAGTTTTTAACTCATTTGAGATCCAGTTGACATTGTTTCTTTAATTTTCTATTCCTCGACGTTCTGAAAGACGAATGAAGAATGAGTGATGCTGATCCTGTTGCAGTTGGTACTCGGAAGAGGGCTGTGAAGCAATTCAATTTTGTTCTAATGTGCCTTCCCTTGTTAATGTAAAAATTTTGCCATTTTATAAAGGAAATATTGAGCTGAATTCTTGCAAAAAATAAAAATAAATTAATGCGTGTTTTTGGTAGATATTAGTATCCTACACATTCTACTAGGCCTTTTGACGCTCCTTATAACATGATATAAAATTTGAGTGTGCTAAATACACTTACAATTTTATTTTGTATTTGAGTAGTCTTTAATTTTCATGACGAAATTGAAGATTTTGTTGCCAAGATAATGATGCAAAGGGGTAGTATCAGAATCATAATAAACGTGGAATCATTATTTTAATTTTCATGGACGGAAGCTGACGTGAGTATGTTTGGATAATAGAGATGGTAAAAATATTCGATGCGTTCTGAACTTGATGGATATCCGATTCGAATAGAGCGAAAAATTTCTGATCTGCGGATCGACGGGGTAGATTGGGGCGGATCAGATCCGATTCGCCTCGTTTGAAAAAAAATGTGATTAAATAATAAATAGATGAAAATTTTGAGGCTTAATTAGATGTGATTGAAGTTAGTGAAAAAAAATATTAAAAAAAAAAAAAACGGATCAGTATACGGATCAGGGTTCTGATCTGTCCTGATCCGCCCCGAAAAATGACGGATCGCGGGACAGATTTGAATCTTTTATAATTATTGCGGGGCGGATCGGATCAGGCCTGATCCGCCCCATTGCCATCACTATTGGCTAAGCTTAAAACGTATTTAACAGCACTTTTTAGGCATTAATTTTTGGAAAATTGGCACAAATGCTCTCTAATCTTTGTTTTTAGTGCAAAAATGGTCTCTAACTTTTGATTTTTGGCACAATAATCTCTAATTTATGTATTTTGGTGCACAATTGGTCCTTATTTGATGAAAAGGCAAAAAATATCCTTAGTTTTAATTAAAAAAATTGTAAGTGGATTTTTAATCTTTGTAAAATGTCAAATATGTCCGATACATTCATTAAATAATATTTAATATAGCATATTAAACATATCACTATAGTCGTGTCAATTAAATTTTTTATAAGAGAAAAATATAAAATTATTGTGCTTTAAGTATGTGTAACTGATACGTAATGTGAAAATTTTGAATTAAAATTAAGTTAAATAAATAACAAAATTGCGTGTATAATTTTATCACATTAAATCTATCTTATTATATTTTTTTAATATAAAAATACTAGTAAAAATTAATTTATACATTATGTGTTTTTTATTTTTGAACGATAACAAACGATAAATTAAAATATGAAGAATATAATTTGAGCTATAATATTTGTAATTAATAAACGAATAGCTCAATTAAATAAAAATATTTGAGCATCAAGTTTCTATCAAAGTTATTTTTTCTTTTATGTTGTAGCGATAAAATTAAAGTTTGAATTTTAAATAATATGATTACTTAATAATAATAAAATAATTTTAATTAACACGTTTGTTAATAATTATAACATTAAATTTTAATTATTGTTGACGTCAGAACCTGCACTGTTCACGTATCAACAGATCTTCAGTCACTCCTCTGCCAACTTGTATGTTATCTGCACACTCGGACAATCGTTAGGCACCAAAATCTCCAGGGAAAAAGGGTCCGGCGATCGTTGGTACTCCGACGATCAAGTCAAGTCAACTACCGGTATATAGGGTAATATACGGAGAACAAAAATAATTAGGTGTGGGATGGACAAACAGACAGAGATTTGAACAGAGTTTATGGGTGAAATTGATGCGTAATGGCACAATACAGAATAGGGAACAAAGTTGAAGAGAGAAGAAAGATGAAAAAAATAGAAGAGACATGACAAATGAGAACTAAATTAACAAATATGAATTTTACCACTAATATAAGATCACAACGTCCATTACCTGACAAAGGGAAGAAATAATTTTTTTTAGGTAGTTTGCCTAAAATGCCCTCATTTTAGAAAGACAAAAAGTGTAATGCGAACCCATTTAACGTCACTTTTTTACGGATTCCGTGAGTGGAGACTATATGTGAGAATAAATAGAAGAATGTGGATGATATCTACTAAAAAAATTGAATAGAAATGAAATCGTTACAAACCCGAAAGAATTGGGACCATTAGTGTAATTAACTCTTTTTTTAATGATTTTCATTTTTGAATAATTTTTTTTAAAATTTTAAACGGTTTTAGTTGTCTGACGATTTTACCTTGTGATTTTAATTGCTTAATTTTGGGTCAAACAACGTGTGTAGTCCACTTGAGTCAGATAATGAAGAAAATAGACAAATCCTGTCGTTAGGAATCTACCATACTCATTTTCTCAAATGTTAGAGATGTTCAGTGCTATTTTTAAAAGTCATGGATTGAGCACAAAACATGTTATTTTCTTTTTAAATTAAGATAGAATCATCTTTGTAACAAAAAAAAGAAAATTTGGCACAAATGGTACCTAATCTTTGCCTCCAGAATAGTCCATAACGTTTGTTTTTTTGGTACGGACGTCCTTAACATATGTCTTTTGTTGCGCAGTTGGTTATTATTTGATTAAAAAGACCAATATATATTTAATTTTAATAAGAGAACATTGCAGTTTAGTTTCTAACCTTTGCAAAAATGCATACCTTTATTTTTATTTTTTTGAATTAAGACTTTATTGACTAAATTGATAATATACGTAAACTGTTTTGTATATTTTACGAACTATTATGAAATAAATAAAATTTCTGTTCATAATTATTAACAAATGTGTTAACTAAAATTATTGGTTTTATTATTAAGTAATTACATTATTTAAAATTTAAACTTTTATGTTATGGTTATAAGTTATAACAAGAAAAGAAAAATAACTTTGTCCCAAACTTGATTCTCAAATATTTTTATTTAATTGAATTATTCGTTTATTAACTATAAATAATAGAACTCTAACTATATTCTTTATATTTTAATTTACCGTTTTATTATTCTTTCAAAATAAAGAACACATTATTTGTAAATTAATTTTTATTAGTATTTTTATATTAAATAAAAATATAATAAGATTGGTTCAATGATAAAATTATATACGTCATTTTGTTGTGTATTTATCATATTTTTTATTCAAGTTTTTTATATCACATAACAATTACATATAGTGAAAGCACAATAATTTTAGATTTTTTTTTTCTTTTATAGAAAAATTTAATTGACACGACTATCCTGTTATATTTAGTACGCTAAATTAAATATTATTAAATAAAAGTATCAAACTCATTTGCACTTTTCTAATTAAAATTAAGATATATTGGTTTTTTTTATCAAATAAATACCAATTGTTTATTAAAACACATAGATTAGAGATGTTCGTGCAAAAAATATAAATGTTAGTGACTATTTCTACTCGGAGACAAATGATAGGGACCATTTAGACCAAAATCCACAAAAAACAACTACTTATTTCTAGATAAGGTAAAATGGTCATTATGGATGAATATTGTTAATTTAATCAAAGGCTGAGTTCGATTTGTGATATAAAAAAGAAGAAGATTGGAGACTGGATTGCACCAAGGGGTCAAAAGTTGAGTACGATCATTGTAATTTACTTAATATTTAAAGGACACTCATCATTCAAAGAGAGATTTTCCAAAATAGCCTAGTCAACAACACTATCAGGCTTTCTTGTTAAAAATACTATTTTGCCCTTACTTTCTATATTTGCAAAGTATATCCTGTATTTTTAGTTATTAGGTCTTTTCTTTCAACCTTTCAATTTTTTCTAAATATTCTTTATATTTTAATAATTTTTCAAAAGCTCTAGGTTGGTCTTCTTTAGTTATATATCCAAAAGCAATTCCTTCTTAAACTTCTTCTCATATATCTTCGTATTCAGTTATGATATCTCTAATCTTCTTTATTTTTTTATAAGTTTCTACATGATCAAATTCTATATTATGTATACAAGCATAGTCTATATTAGAATATATTTCTTCCAGTTTTTCTTGGCCAACATAAAGTATATTTTCAGATTTTTCAATTATCTTTAGTAAAAATGAAATATTTTTTTATCTAAATATAATTTAAAACAACAATCATTGAATGTGGATGTTTGTGAAGTGTTCATAAAGATCAACAGTAATTAAAGCATAAGCATATAAAAGCAAGTAAATAACTTACAATAATTAGTAGAATAACTAGGCTTTTCCTCCAGTATGTCCTTATAGTTGTCTTGCATGTACTTAATCAACCTTTAGAATCAGATGAATGTTTGAAATCATTTGGGTCCACAATTGCTTCCGTAAAAGGCTTTTCAATTAAGGTTGCACTTCTCATTCTTAGAGAACTAGCCGTGTTTCCACGGAAGCTATCTCACAGTATTCAGAGTCTCTGTTTTCACCTCTATTCAAACTCTTTTCAGAATCAAGTTCTTACTTAGAACGAAATTTTAAAAGATAAAACTCACACACAAGGTACTACAATTTTGTTAGAAAACTGACCTTTTCCTCTAAAATATTTATCAAGGATGGGTACTTTGGCATGGCTAACGTCTATTCAAAACAATGTTTTGAAAATCTTTTAAAATCTCTATATGTACTGCCGAGGAATCATGAGAAACTTAAAGAAATCCTTTTATGAAAGCTTTTCATAACAAACTTTATCTTAATATTCATAAATTGAAATAGTACATGCTTACAAACTATATTTACATACTTTTGGTACTCACCTTATGAAGCTTAAAACTCCATAAGTGATTACCTTATTACAAACTTTGCTATCTCTAGACTATCTAATATTTCTGAATACAAAATATTTATTAATAAAAGTGGTGTATTAAAAAAGTAATTTTTTCTGAGATGCATATATTCTCTCTCTTCCTCCCTTTTATAGAGGTCTTGAGGAATCTTATCTTCAAAGGTGTCTACCATCCTCTTTTGTTGGTAGTGTTAGTTGGCTTTATCTTTTGAGTTAGTCCGTGACTTTTGTCCACTGGTGGGTGAAGGATCATAATCACATCAACTTCTTTGCATTATCTTTCGTCCTTTAGTGACCACAATTTTTCTTTAATAAAATAGTTTATTAAAGTAGTGATAAAGGGCCACTATCTTAGCTCCATTATTTTTCCATTCGCGAATCAAAGAACTCCGCAGGGAATTCTTCACTGTTAAGAGATACTTGGCTCATATCTTCTATGACACAATGCTCACAATGGTGATCACTGTAGTTCCAGAGTATTTTGCACAGTTCTTTTGCCATATCTTCTGACCCACTTACTTGGTTTAAGATTATAGTGGATAATAAATGGTCAAGAAAACATATATCTTCTTCCTTTGTAGTAATCCTAGCATTGGAGTAAATTATATGTTCTTCAGAAGGAAGAATCCATATCTTTTCTTTTTCAGTAATTATCTGAGTTACATGCTCGAATATTTTTTTATAACCTTTTGCTCTTCTGTAGGGCATCATATTTATGATATTTTGGTAACCATTTTTAACAATTTTTTGACTATTTGGCAAATAATGTTGATTTGTAAGTCCCATTTTAATAACATGGAATGATGGCTGCATAAATTGAAGGATAGGATCCCATTCCATGGTTGCTCAGTAGAACCTGATATATATGTTGGTGCTTTTGATGACTTCAGTATATCTTTTTACTGCTTTCCTGACATCAATTGGAAGCTGAACTATTTCTCTGAGATCTTTACTCGGATATATACAAAGTATATTTCCTATTTCAAAGCAATTTCGTACCCAATTGGCTGGTACTCCTGGATAAAAGTTTATCTTGTTATATTTTTCGTAATGGAGAGTATTCATCCACTTTCCTATCTCAAAGTACCAATCGGACAAGATATTAAAAATAACAATAAAGAATATTACTTCTTCATAGTTATCTTTTTTAGGAATTTTTACTTCATGGCATATCTTGACAATATCCTTCGGATCAATATTTTTGATAGTTAGCTTAGGTAAAGTTTGGCTCGGTGAAGAGCTACATTCGCTATTTTTGATATCTTGTATATCTTCCCTGATAGGAACTTTCATCTTTTCCTTACCAGTAATAGGTTTAAGTATTCCCTATGAAGGGGTTCCTATTACCTTATTTTTTTTCTCTTTATCTTCGAGAAAAGTGCTAGTATTCACTGGTCCTGTGAAGGGATACTAGACTTGGTATAAGTAACATCTAACATCTGCCTCACAAGCTATATTCATTTTACCTTGAAGGCTATCTTGTATATTTTGGATTTGTGCTTCCAAGTAAGAGACTTTTATCTCAAGTATCTGGATTTTGCCCTTAGTTGATCTAGCTCCATCCCTGCTAAGATAAACGGGAAGAAAGTTAGTTTCACCTTTTATATGTTCAATATCAAATTTGAAATAAGAAAACCAAATTTGAATCCTGATAATATATCTGTTGGCAATTGATGGATCAACATTATTTTTTCAGAAATGATTTAACTTAAGTGTTATCAGTTCTAATTAAGAACTTCTTTGGTAATAAATAATCTTCATATTTTTGTACTCCTCGCTTTACAGCAATGAGATCTTTCCTGTTCATCTCATATCTTATTTCAACTTCTTTGAATGTTCCTGATGTGTAACCTGCAAGTACTTCAGTACAAGAACAATTCTTTTCACATTTATATTGTTTATGGTTCTTTTTAACTTTTAGTACCGCACCCCAGTAATTATCTGAAGCATCAGTTTCAAGAATAAAGAAATCTTCTTTTTGTAGAATTATAAGTTTAGGTAAGACCTTTAATTCTTCTTTTACCCTCCTTATATTTTCGCAGTCTTGTTCTTCCTAAGACCATATTACATTTTTTCTTAGCTTCGGAAGAAAATAATTTTTTAACTTGGCACATTTCTCAATGAATCCTTCAGCATAATTTAATATACCGAGGAAACTTTGTAATTGTTTTTTATCTTTGATTTCTTCAAGAAATTCTTGAAGTTTTTCACCAATATGAGATTGTAATTGCAATTCTCCTTTTTTTTATGAATAATCCCATAAATTCTATTAATGTTTTAGCTATCTCAGCTTTCTTTTGAGAAAGTGTAATACCATGTTTTTTTCATAACGTAACAAAATTTCTCAAGATGTTTAATATGTTCATTTATATCATTTGAATGAATAAGTAAATCATCTACATAAGCAATGCAAAAATGAGTGATTTGTTTGATTACTTCATCCATTTTTCTTTGAAATATCTGTGGTACATTTTTTAACTCAAATGGCATTACATTCCATTCATATTGTCCTAAAGAATTGGAGGTGCTAAATGCAGTTAGTGGTTTACTTTTTTCTGTAAGTACAATTTGCCAAAATCCTGACTTACAATCGAATTTTGAGGATATCTTCTTTTTCTATATCTGTTTAATAAGAGTGTCCTTATTAGGTAAGTAATATCCATCAAACTTGGTAACTTCATTTAACTTCTTGTAATTTATCACCATCCTGGCTTTTCCTCTTTTTATCTCACTATGTTTTCTAACCATAAAGGCTGGGCTGCTATGTGGGCTTTTGCTAGGCCTAATCAATTTGGTTTCTAGTAGTTTTTTTATTTGGTCGTTAAATTCTTTTTGGTTTTCTACACTATATTTCATTGGTTTGACCCTTACTATAGTGTCTGGATTGATTAGTTCCATCTTTGCTTTTATTTTATCTGTGTTCCATTTTTCTAATGGGTTTTCAGAATAGGTTTTAGAAATTTCTTTTTTCAATTTTTCTAATTTATCTTCTGTTGTCATTTTCAGAACTGTAATTAGTTTAAATTTTTCTTTATTCCAACATCCACCATGCTGGGTTGAGGAGCTCTGATGATTAATTTCTTTGTATGCTATGCTAACAGCTTTAATTATTTTTGGTGTAGATATCTTGTGTGCACAAGGAGTTGTGAACATATATTTGTCAATATATTGTGTAAATGGTGAATATTTTAGTAGGAAATTTTGTCCTAATAAAATATCACATCAAATTGTCGTTGATATATATATTGTATCAACAAATACTTTCCTAAATGATATTAGAAAAGGTACTTGTGTTGCATATTTACTATATAATACCTTGTTTCAACCTGCTATTGTAGCGGTGACAACCTTCTTTAAATCATATTTCCAATATTCAGATGGTAGTACATTTGGTAAGCATAAGCTTAGTGTACTCCCTGTATCTAGATAAGCCTAAAATTTAATTCTGCAATAACTTCTTATATTGAGTATTATTTCAATATATGGACTCATAGGATTAGTACTGACTATTCTTTCCATGATAACAATGATTTCATATTTTCATCTATTCTTGATATGATGATTGTATTTGTTAATATATTCTATCAAAGGCAGCATATATTCTACCATATTTAGTCTAGCTATGTATAGAAGAATATATTGTATATATGGCCATAATTGAGACAACATATATTTTACTCTATTTAGTCTAGCTATGTATAGAAGAATATATTGTAAATAGATTATAATTGATAGGAGTTTATTTTGGTAAGTTATTTACCTTGCATCTATATAAATGAAGAAACTCTCACAATGAGATGTATTCAAAACAAAACCTTCTTTGACATGGTATCAGAGCCAAAGTTATTTTTTTCACATTTTTCTCTTGGCTTGGTTGAATTTCTGGTTTATTGTTAGAGTATCTTTTTAGCATCAGGACTGTCCGAAACTTCTTCATAGGTTCTGTAGATAGTCTCTTCGTTTTCCATAGAATTATTTTTTGGATTATTTTTTGGTGATTTAGGCTGTCAGAATATTTTTTTGAACAGCTTCTTATCTCAGATTGTTGAGAGTCTTGATTGATCATACTGTTTTACTGACTGTTGTGATCTGTCAGGTCTTTCAATTTTATTTCTGGTGGTTATTATATCAGGCAAAAATTCTATTGTTCGTTTTAATGGCAAGAACTACGCCAGTTGGAAATTCCAGTTCAAGATGTTTGTGAAAGGGAAAGAGTTATGGGGTCATTTGGATGGGTCTTCTACGGCTCCAACTGATCCCAAAGAACTTAGTTCATGGGAAGGCAGGGATGCCAAAATTTCTTCTTGGCTACTTAGTCCTGTTGAACCCCATATGGTCAACAATCTTCGTGGGTTCACTACTGTTAGGCAGATGTGGGATTATCTTCAGCGAATTTATTATCAAGATAATTCGGCCCCGAAAGTTTCAATTAGAGTTAGACATCGGAAACTATCGCCAGGGGAACCTCTCGATTGAACAATTTTACTCCGATTTTCTTAATTTATGGAGTGATTATTTCAACTTGGTGCACTCTAAAGTTCCCAAAGATGCTTTAGCAGCACTACAAGCGGTTCATTCTGAGAGCCAGCGGGATCAATTTTTGATGAAGCTTCGACCTGAGTTTGAAAGTGTACGAGCTGGGTTAATCAATCGCACACATGTCCCCACTTTGGATGTTTGCTTGGGCGAACTCTTGCGTGAAGAACATCGTCTCGCTTCACAACTTGGCATTGCTCAAGACGCTGATGGTAGTACTGAGATGGTTAATGTAGCCTACGCTGCTCACAGCAATGGACGATATAGATCTCCACCGCAGTGTTACAATTGCAAAGAAGTTGGACACATTGCAAAACAATGCAGCAAGAAATTCTGCAATTATTGCAAGAAGGAAGGCCATATCATTAAGGATTGTCGTATACGCTCTCATAATCAATCCGCTCTTGCTTTTTATACTGCTGTTCAGTCCACATTTATGCTTGCCTCTTCTACTCAACCTGCTGTTTCGGGTTCTTCATCTAACATTACCCTTGAGCAGGTTCAACAGATGATTATTTCTGCTCTTTCTGCTCTTGGTCTCCAAGGTAAGAAATGTCTTCTTCCTTCTCTTTAGTTAATTGATTATGCGGCTTCCAATCATATGACAGGCAGTCCGATAGCTTTGCATGATGTTCGTAAGTATGATGGTGAGCAGCATATTCAGATTGTCGATGGCAGTACTCTTCCTATTACTGCGGTTGGAAATCTGGGGTCTTCCTTTACTAATGTTTGTGTATCTCATACTTTATCTGCCAATCTCATTTTTGTTGGACAATTAGTAGAAGAAAATTGTTCTCTTTATTTTGATCACAGTGGTTGTCGTGTGCAAGATCAAGTGTCAGGACAGGAGATAGCGAAGGGGTCTAAAGTGGGACGTCTTTTTCCTCTTCAGTCGTTTTCCATTCCTCGTTCAATTTCTATTGGTTATTCTGCTGTTACTAATAATAGCCATTTTTGGCATAAGAAATTGGGACATCCCAACTCTGTAATTTTAACACATCTTATGAAACATGGTTATTTGAGTAATACAAATGCATGCTCATCTTTGTCTTTTGATTGTGCATCTTGTAAACTTGGTAAAAGCAAATCTTTACTATTTCTTTTACAAGGTAGTCGTGCTTCTATATGTTTTGAGATTATTCATTCTGATGTTTAGAGTATGAGTCATGTTCTTTCTCATGCTCAATATAGGTATTTTGTGACATTTATTAACGATTACAGTCGTTTCACTTGGGTCTATTTTCTTCGTTCTAAAGCTGATGTGTTTTCGACCTTCCAAACTTTTGTTGCCTATGTGGAAACACAATTTTCTACATGTATTAAGACTTTACGTTCAGATTTTGGAGGAGAATATATGTCTCATGATTTTCAATCTTTCCTACAACAGAAAGGTATTATCTCTCAGCGTTCGTGTCCTTACACCCCTCAACAAAATGGAGTCGTTGAGCGTAAGAATAGACACCTTTTAGATGTTGTTCGTACCTTGATGCTTGAATCTTCTGTCCCTCCGAGATTTTGGGTGAAGGCATTATCTACAGCCGTATATTTGATTAATCGTTTACCTTCTCCTATCTTGTACCTTGATTCTCCATATTCTCGTTTGTTTGGTGTTCCTCCTAACTATAATTCTTTACATATCTTTGGTTGCATCTATTTTGTTCACTTACCTCCCGTTGAACGTCACAAACTTGCTGCTCGAGATGTTCAGTGTGCTTTTCTTGGCTATAGTAACTCTCATAAAGGGTTTGTATGTTATGATGCGGATGCTAACAAACTTCGTATTTCTCGAAATGTGATTTTCTTTGAAAACCAATATTTCTTTCCATCTCGTGCTAATCCTGTTTCTTCTTCTAGTTCCCTTCCTTCTTTTGAGGATGTATCTAGTACTCATATTCGTTTACTATTCGTTTTCAGCCAGGTATTGTG
Organism: Forsythia viridissima; assembly: GCA_030279155.1. Taxonomy (NCBI): domain Eukaryota; kingdom Viridiplantae; phylum Streptophyta; class Magnoliopsida; order Lamiales; family Oleaceae; genus Forsythia; species Forsythia viridissima. The sequence continues at coordinate 22,119,723 of CM059040.1, forward strand.
TACCAGCGACGTCGCCCACTACCTCTTCCTTCTTCTGAACAGCCACCTGATCCTGTATTGCATGAGCCCCGTCGGTCTACTAGGGTTTCTCGGCCTCCAGATTGGTATGGATTTTATTCTTCTGCTTTTGAGGATACTCTTGATACGACTTCTGTGCCTAAGTCTTATTCTCAGGCTTCTACTCAAGAGTGTTGGCGCCAAGCTATGCAGGAGAACTTCACGCTCTTCAAGATAATCACACTTGGGACATCGTCCCTTGTCCTGTTGGAGCTAAGATTATTGGGTGCAATTGGGTATACACCATCAAACTACGTGCTGATGGCTCAATTGAAAAACATAAAGCTCGTCTAGTGGCCCTCGAGAATTGGCAAGAGTATGGGCTTGATTATGAAGAAACATTCACTCCCGTGGCTAAAATGACTACTGTCCGCACTGTTATGGCCATTGCTATTTCGAAAGGATGGTTGCTTCATCAGATGGATGTAAAGAATGCATTTTTACATGGTGATCTGAAGGAAGAAACATTTATGTCTCCTCCTCCTGGCTTATTTCCTCCCTCTTCTATTGAGGTTTGTCGCTTGAAACGTTCTCTATATGGTTTGAAACAGGCACCGCGGGCATGGTTTGAGAAGTTTCGTATTGCTCTATTGGATTTTTCTTTCACTCAGAGTCAGTATGACTCCTTTTTCTTCTTTTACATAACTGCTGTTGGAATCGTTATACTTCTTGTGTATGTCGATGATATTGTGATTATCGGATCTGATCTTCAGTTTATTGAGCAGCTCCAGCAGCACCTCAAATCTTCATTTCATATGAAAGATCTTGGTCCACTACAGTATTTTCTTGGACTTTAGGTCCAACATTGTCTGAATGACACACTCTTACATCAGCATAAGTATACCCAAGAACTTCTTTCGTTAGCCGGTCTTCAGGACAGTAATTCATGTCTTACACCTATGGATGTCAATTTAAAGCTGCATCAGGCGGGTGGTGATTCCTTATCTAATCCCTCGATGTATCGGCAGCTGGTGGGCAGTTTGAATTATTTGACCATTACTAGACCTGATATCTCGTTTGCTGTTTAACATGTCAGTCAGTTTATGCATGCTCTTTGTCAGACACATTTGGCAGCTGTTCGTCGTCTTCTTCGATACCTTAAAGAGACATCTGGTCGCGGTTTGTTTTTTTCTTCAGCGAATTCTTTAAAGTTGGAGGGCTTTAGTGATGCCGACTGGGCTGGATGTGCAGATACTCATCGTTCTGTTACAGGTTGGTCCATGTTTCTTGGTAATGCTCTTATTTCTTAGAAGAGCAAAAAGCAGGCTCGTGTCTCGAAGTCATCCACCGAATCTGAATATCAAGCTATGTCGTCTGCTTGTTCTGAAATTGTATGGCTTCGCGGGTTGTTAGGTGAACTTAATGTTCCATAGGTTACTCATACTCCTCTTCATGCTGATAATACCAGTGCTATTCAAATTGCTGCCAATCCCCTTTTTCATAAGCGCACCAAACATATTGAAGTGGATTGTCATTCTATTCATGAATCACTTGCTCACCATGAGATTATTCTTCCACACATTTCCACTGAGTACCAAACTGATGATGTCTTCACCAAAGCTCTCTCTCGTCATTGCCATCAGTTCATGATTGATAAATTGATGTTTCTTGATCGCCTAACATCAATTTGAGGGGGGATGTTAATATATTCTATCAAAGGCAGCATATATTCTATCAATGCAGCATATATTCTACCATATTTAGTCTAGCTATGTATAGAAGAATATATTGTATATATGGCCATAATTGAGACAACATATATTTTACCCTATTTAGTCTAGCTATGTATAGAAGAATATATTGTAAATAGATTGTAATTGATAGGAGTTTATTTTGGTAAGTTATTTACCTTGCATCTATATAAATAAAGAAACTCTCACAATGAGAGGTATTCAAAACAAAACTTTCTTTGACAGTATTGTCATCAACTGTTATTTTCAGACATCCTTGACAAATTTTGTAAGGACTAAATTTCTCAAGGAAGTTCATCCCTAATAGTGTTGGTGAACGATTGACTCTATATAATTCATCTTTATATAGAATTATTTTTTTAGTATATTCTTTTTTATCCTCTCCTACAAATATAAGAGGGAATTTCACATAATTTTTTATTTCAAGATTATTTTCCAAATAATCTTTGAATATATATGGTTTTGGTAATTCAAAATCTAATAAGTGGCTAACAAATTTAGCATTTACAAGATTTTTATATGCTCCAGTATCTATAAGGACAAGAAGATTCTTCTTGTATCTTTCTTGATTAACATACCTTGTTTTGATGTAATATTGAGAACTTGATGGTTGAGTAATACTTAGTTTTCTAAGTTGGCTTATCTTAGGGCCTTGTCTGGAAGAGAATCTTGCAATGAGATTATCTTTTTCTAGACTGATACTATTCCTTCTTATCAGTTTTCCTTCAGAATTGATTTCTCTTGCTTGTTTGTAAAAATCAAGCATTATTTGTTTTGGTATGGTAATTTCATGTTCTTGATATTTCCTGGGAGGTATATATTGAGCTAATTCTTCAAAATCTTTATGCATGATAATATTATCAGTTATCTTTCTTAGATTATGGTGATGGCTAGTACTAAAAGCAAAAATTGATTTTATGCTAATACTAATAGCCTTACTTTTTCGTAGCATTTTTAGGTTTTCAATTCTATATTATAGATTGAAACTTTGGTCAATATTTTCATCAATTAGTGATACAGCATAGTTTGGTTTTACCGTAAATATTATCTTCTGGTAAACTAGATTTCCTACAACAGTTCCTAATAGAGCATCTATAGGATCTTGTAAGATTCTATTGTCCATGCAATATATTTCTATTGGTATATTCATACATTCTCTAAAGAACCATTTTATCATGATTTGGATTCCTCCTATCTCAACATATTTTAACTTGCTTCTTATATTTTCTAGAATTGTAGATAACTTTTGTCTTATCCATTCTTTTGTGATTATGGAGATTCTTGCTTTTCATATTGTATCTTCTATATTGATAGATATTTCTTTATAATTCATGCTTACAATTGTTTTATTTACTCTTGGTAGTAACCCTAAAAATCCTTGATGGAATACATATTTCTCTTGTAAATCTAATATTTTCTTGGTTATCCTTTTGTATCTTTTAACATCAAATGTAATTTCTTGGTTTATTCCTTCTACTGAGTCTTCAACTTCCTCAGTTGTTTCTACTTCTATTTCTTGGTTTATTTCTTGTATTTCTTGATTCATATATACAATCTCGTTAGAATCTTCCTCTGATGAAGATATATCTAATTCATAAATACTACTGCATTCACTACTTAAATTTTCAAAATATTCAATTGGCTCTATATCACTATCATCTTGAAACTCTTCATAAATTCTAAAAGTTTTTATATTCTGCCTATCTTTCCTTTTAGGACATTGAGGGGCAATGTGTCCTTCTTCATTGCAGATGAAATATCTACATTTTTTGATGTATTTTGGTTTAGACTTTTCAGTCCAATTCTTTTTCTTGAAATATTTTTTATGTGGTTTAAAGTTTCTTTTCTTGAACTTTTTGTAGTTTTTGAATTTTCTTTTATATTTCTTATATGGTTTATATTTCTTTTTATAACATCCAAATTGTTCAAATTGGCCTATATCTTTGTAGCAACACAAAGAGTTTCTTCTTATTTTGTATGCTTTCTTGCTTTCTAAAGCTTTTCTACACCATGTGCTTATCATTCTTTTTGTAAATTCAATCCTACTTCCAAGACTATCTATATTTACACATTCTTCTTCTCCAAGAGGTAGTAGTTTCTCATATTCTTTTAGTAATTTAATTCCCCATGGGAATGGTAACTTCGTAAAATAAGACGTTAATATATGTTTATTTTCTTGATAGTCTCCTTGGTTCAATATATAGTATATCTCTTCGAATTTACATGTGTATCTTTCTAGTTCACACATATCACATATCTTTACATTTTCTATTGCTATCATTCATTCATTATACTCTTCTTGTTTCCTAGTTTCTTCATTAGCTGTAAATCTGTTTCCTAAGAATTCTGTTCTCAGGGCTCTTTCAAATCTTTTTAATATTTTTTGTATATTTTGCTCATTCAAAGTATTTCTGTTATCTAATACTTCAGTTGTATTTTCTCCATATTTTATTCTCTTTTTTTTATATTTTCTAGTAACTTCCTCCACCATTCAGATACAATTCCTCTGAATGTATGTTCTATAAACCTGAAGGCTGTATATGTTTTCCATTTGTTAAATTGTATGGCTAAGTCTGTACTTTTCATCTACATTTCAATAACTTTTTCTTTATCTATACAGTCAAGATCTAACTATATCCCTGTTGTGTGAATTGGTTCATTGTAAGATTTCATTGGATTTATTAATTTTATGGATTGTTTTCTTATATTCCCAGTATACCTTTTCTGTGTTTTTCTGTATTGATTAATACCATCTTTATTAGGTATTGGTGTACCATAATTATATTCATATTCTTCATCATTACTAAATTCTGTTTTTATATTATGACTAGATGATGGATAGGTGTTCATCTTTGTATTTTTCATTTTTTTCAGTTAATTCTTCTAACTATTTTTTATATTCATTATATTCTTCATCAACAGACTCTAAGAATTTTTGTTCTAATTCTTCAACCTCTGTAATCATATATTGTTTTATCTCATGATTTTTTCCTTTATCTAGATTTTTCTATGTTATCCTGAAATCTTGAGGTGGATTAATTATAATCCTATCTTTTCCCTTAAGATTTTTATCTAAAATAGCATTTCCTATTTGTATATTATATTCTAGATTTTCCAATCTTTTGTGTATATCTTCAAAAATTTCCTTTGCGCTATTTTGAGGTAAATAAGGATAACTTGGTTTTTTGTGTTTTTCAACTTTTTTAAAAAATTCTTCAATTATATTTTTCTCATCCATTATATTCATCATTATCTTAGGTTCGTTACATGGCTCTGATACCATTTTTATCGAGAAGGCACAGCGAAATTATCTTTGTAGATATTTAAGAGATTACAATAAAATTCGTAAAATTGACTATCTTTTGTTAAAGTTTTATCTTCAATGATTATATTTAATTCTTCGATTCTTCTTTCTAGATGAAAAATCTTTCTTTATATATCTTTTTCAATTTTGATTGCTTGATTATCTATATAAGCATTTCTATTTTTTTAATATTGGATCTAAATATTCTGTAAAGAATCCTTTTCGATCTTCTCTTTGATAATTTAATATACTCCCTCCGTCCTACAAAGATAGACTCGTTTTCTTTATTTATCTGTCCCAAATTATAGGCCACTTACTTTATAGAAAGTGTATTAAATTTTTCATTTTCCTAATGTACCCTTATTTAATTTATATTGTTATCAACTCAAAACAAGCATTTAAATTTATTAGATTCATGAATGACTAATATTAAATATGGGTATAATAGAAAAAGTGTGTGAAAAATTTATAATTTCAATTACATTAAATGAGATTTCTTAATATGTGTGAAAAAAAAATGAATCTATCTTTATGGGACGAAGGGAGTACTATATGTTGTAGTTCTTATATCAATAAAATCTTGTATAATTTCAGGGGTTAAATTTATCAAAATTTCTGGATTCATAAATTTTTGGGACTAATTTGAAGTTTCTAGACTTTTTAGTGACTTTGGTTGCAAATTCTATGTAAGGGGGTATTTGAGGTAGTTCCTATTATCAAAATGGTCAAAGGCCATTTTGGAAAGGCCATATGATCATTTGGACTATTTTCATGTATTCCTCTCATTCAAAACTATTATACATAAAGATTATTTTCTTTCTATTTTTTTTTTTTGAATAATGTTAGGAAAAATAGTATATTTGATCTTCAACCTTTTAAAAACGTAATGGATGATATTTTCAATCTTTAAAAATAGCGCCGGACATATTCAATATTTGAGAAAATAGACATGGTAGGTATTTTTATGACGAAATTGTCCTCTTCTTTAAATATATATAAAAAAAAGAGAAATAAAATAATAACCAAATGTACCTCTAAAAAATGAAGAATAACAAAAAGACCATCTTATTCATTCACCCCAAGTCCCAACCACCACCTACTCAACCAGTCATCTTCTTCCACCCCCAACACTCCCACCTTTCCTAAATCCACCCAATCACTCATAATAATACATTAGCATCCCATTGATTCCTACAACCCCGAATCAGATGGCTGTTAAATAAGAATACAACAGAATTCCTATCGCCGGCAAATCCCAACAATAAACTAACTTGCCTCAGTTGAACTGTTAATAACTCAGTAACTTGATCAACTCACTCTTGCAGTCGTATTTGACACGGGTCCTCTATTCCTATACTCTCCATAGTAAAGTGTATCCAATGCAAAATCACCATTCCATTCCAACTAACCCGTTGGTTCCACCAGATCTCCAATATATGATAAAAGAAATATCGTTCTTGAATATTTTTATCCAATATATGATAGAAGAAATATCGTCTTGGAATACTGTTTCCACGGACGCCCAAGTTAGATTTGGAAGGAGGATTGAACCAGAATCAAATCGACGGTGACTTCCACTTTGCAATTCAAAATTGTGATTCTAGTGTTTAGGTTCATATCTTCTCTTCATTGGGTAGTAGTGTATATGTTTTTTCTGATTGTCATTTGGTTTGCGCGAGTATATATTGTTGTTTTAGAAGACCATAGCGGCATTGTCGAAAAGGAAGACAACTTGTCGTAAATGCTGAAGGTGGGATGTGGATGGAGTGGGGTGGGGTTGATGGAGGCTGAATACAGTGGTGATGGTGGTGGATTTAAGAAATGTGGGATTGGGATAGAAGATGACCGGTGGAGTACGTGGTGGTTGAGGACCTGAGGTGAAAGAAGAATATGGTCTTTTTGTTATTCTTCATTTTTGGGGTACATTTATTCTTTTTTTTTTACCTTTTTATTTAAAGGAGATGACAATTCGTCATAAAGAACTTACTATGCATATTTTCTCAAATGTTGGAGATGTCCGATACATTTTTTAAATGTTATGATATATCCCTTACGTTTTTGAAATGTTGAAGACCAAATATATTATTTTTTTATAATACAATACATCATAACTAGTGAGGAATACCTGTCTATCTGGCAATAAAGTCAATATTATGTTCTCCAATAAAATTAAGATGTATTTTTATTTATTGGATAATGTGATAATATTGATAAATAACATTATTTTTATTTTTTATTTTTAGTCAAGAGGGAAGTGTTAGTGTATGTTTGGTGGTGATGAAATTATTTTTTAAGTGCTTATATTATAAGTTATTAGTAAATGTGTAGATAAAAAATGAATTGTAAATTGTGAGTCTTATGAAATGTGTGAATAAAAAGTATATTTCACCAATTTAATAATTTGAAATTATAATTTAAACATGAGATTTGCTTCAATGTGATGGTCAATGGGTCCAAATTGAATAGACTCTTGAAGTCACGTGGAGATGGAGGAGTAGGAGTGTACGAAAGAAGATATTCTCAGGGTAAACATGTCATTTCGTATAAGATTTTAAGAAGAGGAACACTGAATATGTGGCAGTAGATTTTTCCGCGAATCAGGAGAAAAAGAGGGGGAAAAAACACCCAAAAAAAAAGCAGCTCTTTACTTGTTTTCCTTTCCAACTTTAGCAAATCAAGTCTGTATGTGTATATATATATATAATTGTGAGCCCGAGAGAAGGAAATTCCAGTGTAACGATCAACGCCCAAATAGTGAAGCCAAGGCAGTGTCAGTGATGGCACAATTTACAACTCAGGGGCGCTTAAAGACCCTTTTCAGTGGCGATGGCTCCAATGACTCATTTCCATTTCAATTTCAATTTCACCAAGTTAAAAAGGCATTTGGAGGCACTGTGTTCACTTGCTCTCCTACAGTTCCTTTACGAAATCACAAGCGCAAGCTCGGTTTATGTGGTGGTATTACAAGAACCAGAGTGAATGCTTCAACATCCTCATCGTCGTCGTCATCTGTGAACAAATCCAAACGATTGAATGTGGAATCAAATAATTCGGGTGGCAATAGAGATGTCTTTCTTGATGGAATCTTTTTGGATGACCCAGAGTTTGAGAGGGACGAGCTTGCTGGATTCAGAGGTTTGGTCTTGGACATCTCCTACAGGTCTGTCTATCTTTACTCTTTATGGAACACCCCCACATAAATGCTCCCATCTAACTGTTCCCCCCCTTTGCTTGCTTTGGATCATTATGTTAGTAGGATTTGAAATGACCAACGGTTTGTTCATTTTAGAAACAATTAACTTTAAGCTGTTATCTAAAGATCTTAATTATAGTTGTTGTTGAGGTATTGACATTGTGAAATCATCTTTCATCGAATTCGAGTGTCTCTAGGTTTCATTATGATATTCTTTTACGAACTGATATTCGTCTTGACACTGCCACACTTACTGATATTGGGCTGGATATGATTGAACTCTCAAGGAAAGATAAAATAGCTCATCACCCTATTATAAATACCAATTTATTACCACTCAAAGTAATCTAACATATAAGCTAGAGAACCCACCAATGGAATCAACCAAAAGAGATAGAAAGTTTTGTAAGAGAAACATAACACCTCTCAAATAATTACGGACTTACTATTCAAACACTCAATAGCTGTGTTCAAAATACAGTCGAAGACTCCTATTTATGGTAGTGATACAAGCATGCTAAAACATTTAGCATGTATACATTTAGGAGGTATTATACTAAAACATTTAGCATGTATACATGTATCCTACTAATACATTAAATTCATCATCATTATCAGCTTACCAACCAGTCTTTGGTATCGACCTCTGTCAATTGGATTGCTCTCAATAGTGACTCCTAAATTGTGATTGGAATCACCTGGTGTATAGTTGGTTGCATCCAACATGCTTGTTTCCTCGAGAAGATTTTGAACATAGTTTTTTTGGGAGAGAAATATTCTTTTACTCGATATTTCTGCTTCGATTCCCAAAAAATATTTCAAAATTTCCAATTTTTTAATCTCAAACTCTTTTGCCGGCATCCCTTTGAGTCTTCTTATTTCATCCATATCATTTACAATGACAATAATATCGTCGACGTAGACAATTAGGACAACAATTTTCTCATTTCCGGTGTATTTGAAGACATAGTATAGTTGTTCTTAGAGAACACTTGGAAAGATTCAACGCGGAGAAGCAAGAAGCAGGCAGAGAAATACAAAGAGAGAGGCCTCACTATACTCGGATAGCTTTCCGTTGTCCCTAATCGCATAGTTAGTTTGATTATAATACCGTTAGGCGATCTTGCTTATGGTTTTGAAAGAAATTTTTAATATTTACTTCCGCTGTGCGTAATTGTTTTTCTGTATTTCAAAACCAATATTAGAACCCAATCCAATTACTATATTGACATTGGTTTTCTATGTTGCACTTCTTGCTATGTCTTTGACAGTGTTCAACTGTATCGTGATTATAAGAAAAATGTGAATGGCCAGATTAGTCTTGCATCTTTCTTTTTCACTCATTTTTATTCTGCATGTAGTCTGGAGCCGCACTAGTATACAAGGCTTCTCTAAGATTTTTCCTTGTTTCCTCTGCAAGAGTATCTTTTCCTTGCATTTAGCAATTCAATTTCTCCAGGTTGTTCCTTTCTCTGAATAGTGCTTTAAACTGTGTGATTCCCTGATTTTTGTAGTCCATAGGAATTATTTTATTGGGCTACTGGATTGAAGAATGATTAGGAATGTCGTAATTCTTTACATTATTATTTTATTTAGAAAGAAGTATTTAAATCGGTTTAATTGGTTGATGATATACATTGAGTTGGTGGATACTTATTATGATTCATTTGAAGTTATAAAATTACATAGATGGGTTGTCTGTCGTGCCAGGCCTGTTAATGTTGTCTGCTGGAAGCGCGCAATTTGTTTGGAGTTCTTGGATAAGGTCAGATTCTTGCGGGTTGCTTGTTGTCTAGTTCTTTTACCTTTGAGCATTTCATCGTGCCAAAGAAATTGCTGCAATCCAAGATCGGGTACCATTACAAGACTACTATTAAACAAATGATAGATAAATTAAGATCAGATGGATTTTTCTTTGCTTATTGAACCATGTGGCTTTCTAGTTTTTGATCTAGCTTATGCTTGTTATCAATTACAATGCGTTATCTTCATTGTTAGTTCTGGTTTTTGGACAACAAACATATCCCTAACCACCCCCACCCCACCTCTAAATTGCAGGCTGATGTTTTAGAATATTATGATCAGACTGTTAACTCCCCCGGCGGTTTGTTCTACATACCTGCTGTCTTAAGGGTATGATATCAAGGAGTGTCAGTTGAAAGAGTTATCTTTATGTAGACACCATTTTGAGTTTCAATTTTTTCTTAAATACTATTCTCTGGAAAAATTATTCCAGGTTTTATACTTATTAATGGTTATTCTGTGTCTATTACCCAGATTCCTCATTTAATGCAAGTTGTCAAAAGGCGGAAAGTCAAAAGAACCCTTAGCCGGAAAAATATTTTTTATCGTGACAATTTCACGTGTCAGTAAGTTCTCCATCAATTAGCCTTAATAAGCATCTTTATAGGCTTGTTTAGCATAATTGCAATGTGATATGCATATATTAGTGTGCATCTTTCTCTAAAATGGAGCTTCTAGATAAAAACTAAGAATCTTATGATATTTCATTTTGAAACTCTAAACCACAATAATTCTGATACCCAAGTTTCAAGGTTGCAAGGACATTGGAAGAAAGTTTGAGGAGAGTGCTTTAAGTGTGGGCTATACGATATGTTGGCAATCGCTTAGTTGCTTATTTTCATAATGCTCACTGCTGGTGCCTTTTGAGTTTTCCAATCTTCCTCTGCCTCTTGTACTGGAGGCATTTAAAAAGCTTTAGTCCTACAAGGTAATTGGTGTGAGACACATCAATGAAAAGGACTGTGAAGTGTCCTATATGAGGGATGTTTAAGTTGTGACAATCTCTCAATTGTGCAATCCTGCAATCCGAATAACACCATGGGCAATTACTTGGTAATAATTCATCCATCTCCATTCACTTGTGTGGCTACGTACGGCAAACAAATGAACCATGTGGAGCTAGAGAATAGTAATACTAGACTCTTTCATTCAATGATATCAAGTTTTTGTCTCATTCATTGATTGTTCACAAAAACAGCAGCTTATTTGAAACAAAGTTAACAAACATTTGATTTTCCTAAAAATTTTAATAATTATTCTGAGTTATTTGCACGGAGTTATAAGAAAAAGTTTCTTGGAAGAGAATATAAGGATGAGAAAAGTTGTGAATGTAAGGGAAGGATCAATGTAGGACATAATTAATTGGTAGCAAATAAGATAAACTTTAGAATATATCTCATAATTTAGTTTTATCATTGGATTCATAGACGCAGGCGAATGAACAAATGAATAAGACTACTGTTGATGTTTGGCTCATGCATCTTAGACGAGGCAAGGATAACCAACATGAAAAAGTGTTAAGGTGTCTGAAGACTGCGTTTAACCATTAGGTTGCCATTTGTGTCGAAAATATGCAATTAGTACGTTGTGTTTGCTGTTCCAGTTTGTGGTTCATCAAGTCTATTTATTAGTTGGCCCCGTAGGATTCTTTCACTGTTTGAGGTTACTAGCTCCATAATGATGGTGCGAGTTAATATGCTATGCCAGATTTAACTTCAAGTAGTCTTTCATATGCTATTTGCAACTACAAAAGTTGTTTATGCTTTCTACTCAATCTACTTGTGTGTGTAAATTTCAATTATTATGAAACATGAGGGTGCCTCTGACAGAGCAGTAAGAAAACTTGAGATGCATCCAGGATTGTTTTCTTTAGGCAATAGCTCCTCCAACATTTTTTTACTTGTCTAAAATCTTTGACAAATACATGAATTTCTCAAGACATGCTGTCATATTGTTCTTGTAATATCAACTGCCAAATTTGCTTTTTCTTCTTTGAAGTTTTTTGTTTCTTCCTATTCTCTGATAACCATTTGGTGTGATACATTTTTCGTCGACAAATATGGTGAGCAGTAACATCCTTGCGTCCTCATATTCTATAGTAACATTTAGCTTTATCAAATCCTGGCATTAACATTTTATTTCTATGCTTCACAGATATTGTTCTTCGAGTGAGAACTTGACTATTGATCATATTCTGCCAATCGCACTAGGGGGAGAGTGGACATGGGAGAATCTGGTAAGATAACCCTGGAAGAATGTCCAACTCATTTTTTGTAATATAAATGAGTTCCAATAATCTAAATATATAAAAAAAAAAAAGAAATTCCATATATTTTCGTACATACAGTTTTGTATAACCAGGTGCTACTAATGACAGGAGAAAATGTGAGTACTAAATGGAAATTTGTTCCTCAAACTAGATGCCATCTGCCACAGAGCCTTCTATGTTTAATCTAATAAATCAGAGGAATCACTGAGGCTGCATTGAAGGGATCCAATTACATATTTGTCCTGGATTCTAATTAGTAGCATATTAAAGAAAATTAGTTTGTTTAATTGACGAGTGTTATTCTCATTTAGTGAACAGACAAAGATGATCTTTCCTTTCGGGCGATTATATTCTCACTTTTAAAACTTTTCCTACTCTTTTCCTACTTGAGGGGCGTTCTTTAAAATGTACTAATAAGTTTGTTCTTTGTAACAGGTTACTGCATGTGCCAGATGCAATTCAAGAAAAGGTCAGAAAACCTTGGAGGAAGCAAATATGACTCTGATGAAGGTCCCCAAGGTATCAATAATATACTTACGTGCTCTCGACTTCTTTGTGGTGGAAGCTACTTTGACAATTTCACTTTTGTACAGGTCCCTAAAGACTATGACATACTTGCCATACCCCTAACAAACACCGCTATAAGGATGCTGAAAATGCGAAAGGGAACCCCAGAGGAATGGCAGCAATACCTCTCAAAGCCATATGCACTACCGTGACATCAGATTAAGGGGCGTGATTTGTACATTCTCTACTACTCCCAAGTTAAATGTAATTCTACAAGAACATAAAATTGTTCATATTTGCAAATGGCTAATAGTTCTGACTCTTCTTGCTAGTCTACAATATAATGCATGCAAGGCGATGGTGGTTTCTTGCTAGCATTTTCATTTCAAACACTTGTATTAACGCAATAACATTGCTAATAAATCAGATAATCTATTGATTTCCGGTAATGAGGAGCTTGTAATAGTACTAGGCAAGAAAATTACATATTTGGTCCCCAATTCAAAAACGCAGGGGATATGTATCTCTAACTTTTAAAATAACACCATATATCTCCAACGTTTGAAGAAATAGGCATGGTAAATCTTTTATGATGAAATTGTCATTCTCTTTAAATAAACAAAAAACAAGAAAATAGAAAAAAATTATTGAAAAATAACCAAATATACCTCTAAAAAATAGAAAGTAATAAAGAGTTCATGTTTTTTAACAAACTTAAAAATCCAAAATCTACTACAACCCTCAAAAAACTCAAAATCACCATTCCAAAATCCTCCACCACCATCCAAGAAACTCCACCCCACCTCACCTCGTCACCTGTATATACACATAGGAAGCATTCTTGTCGGACTTTTTTGGTTCTCTAACCAAACAATCACCTACTTTTCAACTCCTGAAGCAACACTTTTTTGTTTCGTCATGTACGAATCCTTAGAGGAAAAAGACTACGAGATGAAGCCCATAGAAATACGAGCAGTGGAAGCCTTAGGCCTTGGTTTTGACCTAGCTAGCGATTTTCGTTTCAAGTTCGTTAAAAAGTGCTTTGACGAAGGTCAATTGGTCAGTTCAGCTAAGAGGAATAAGAAGGATGTCGTTATTCCAGGATTCAAAGGTGTCACGATTCCCGACGTGTCAAAATGCATTCGGGTCGATAAAGGGGATTACATTCGCTTTAAGTCTGATGTCCTCCAATTTAATTAGGTTCGTCGTTTTTTCTTTTCTTTCTTTTTATTTTTGTTTTATATACATGGGTTCCATTTTTTATTTTTGGTGAATTTATGTATGTGAGTGTATGGGTTGCATTTATTATTGTAGTGGTGGATTTTGGATTTTTGGGGTGGTAGTAGATTTTGAATTTTGAAGTTTGATAAAGAATTCTTTTTTCTTATTTTTTGTTTTATTTAAAGGGAATGACAATTTCGTCAAGACATACGCAATTTCTTCAAACGTTGGGAATGTCTAGTACTATTTTTAAATGTTAGGGGTATATCCGGTTTTTAAAAGGTTAGGGACCAAATATGCAATTTTCCATTGATTCTATGCTATCTATGATATCATTTTGCCTTATCTGCCGACTCTCTTCATGCTCGGAACATCTTCAATCTTGACATATGTTTCTGCCTTTTTAAGTTTTTAAATTATCTACGTTGCCACCATTTGGTTCCAATAACAATAACCTGCTTAAGAAAGATGGTACCATAAAACAAAAAAGATGTGGGTTTCAATATATTTTGATAAATTAGATTCTAGAGCCCATAAAAAGAGAACAGCTAAAGGTCTTATTGAAGTATCAGGAGACGAGGAGGAAAAATCCCAACAGTCAAGATTACAGATGGTTAACTCCAATAAATGACAGAAGTAGCACATGACAGAAAATCTCTATAGCAATAGTATAATGAATGATATTAAAAACACCCAAGCCACAGGTGACAAGTTTGGAGAATAAGAGGTAGCTATCTGAATCGAAAAGTTGCAGTTCCCCTGAGATGCGTTCTGATCAGTTACCATTGCAAGACCCTGAAAATTACAGCTCAAATCTTTCTGATTCTGGACCTGGAAATACATATTAAACGCATATGTAGCATTCCCATTAGGATCCAATCCGTTGCAGGAAGAACCATACCCAAGGGCCGTGCAGTCTGAAAAGGTACAAGCGTAATCAATGTTTTCTGCAAGTTTGCTCACATCCTTGACATCTGGTCTCAGCACGCACCATTTCTTAGGAAGATATTGCACATTTTGCGCACCCACAAGATACTTGTCTTGTAGCTGACCTGAAAGATCCATAGGGAACTTGGGTTGCCCATCATATCTGAAGATACCCCAGTGGCGTTCAAAACTACCAGGAGCTATACTCTTTGCGTCCTCATCAATAAGTCCAAACAAATAAACTTCTATATTCCCAGGCCGAACAGGGGTTCCTTTATTGGCTGCAAGTCTAGGTAAAAGCCCTCTATAGAACCTCAAAGCATAATTTATATTGGCATTCTTGTCCCCATCTGTAGGCCATCCCACCTCCCCGACAATAATGGTCATGTCACCGTACCCAACAGCTTTGAGTGATGCCACCAAGGTGTCGAAGTTGGCATCGAAGACATTAGTGTATGGAATTCCATTATCAACAATAGGATTACTCACCCCATCAAAGAAGGCATAGTCAACAGGGAAGTGTTCGTTGGCATAAAGACTCAAGAAAGGGTAAATATTTACAGTGAATGGTGCCTTATTCTGGTTTAGGAATTGAACAATCTGGGTCATTTGTCCAAGGATATCAGTCCGGAACGTTCCAGCAGACGGGCTAGGGTTATCTTTAGGGGAACCATAAACATCAGCATTTAAAGGCACAGTTGCTTTTATGGAATCCCCTACCCCTGCTTCATTCAAGGCATTCTGGATGTTCTGAAGAGCTGGGAACGTTGTGTTCAGGAATGAGTTGTTGTAGGAAGTGAGGAAAGGCTCATTACCAACTGCCACATATCTGCACAAAGGCAAAGAAGCAAGAACTGAGAACAGTGTCATTCTAAGCTACAATACCAAACATTTAATCACGGAAAGTCGAATCAGGAAAAATATCAAATTGCCAAGGTAATAGATTTTTCACAAAAAGGAGACGACAAATCCACATTGAAGCATTTAAGATCAAGAAAAACATTCAATTGCTCGCAAGATCTAATTATACAAGTTACAAACACGGAATGTCAAATGCATCATTTGACAAGAAATTGATGCATAAATGCTCCCCCCCTTCTTTTCAAAAGGCAACAATATTAACTCTTCTCGAGCAAAGCAGAGCAGAGCATGTCCATGAAAGTTCATTACAATGTTCTGCAGTTCCTGGAAGGAAAAACAGAACTTCCGAAGACATACCTACTGCTAACTTCAAAATCCCCAATTTGGGATACAAACTACATGCGTCTCAATCAGCATGGGAGCAATCTAATATCTCAGTAACGAGTAAAGAACATTCGGCAAATTCCTCGGTGATACAAGGCAAGATAAATTTCAGTTTTATCTATACTTTTTCACCTCGTTTGCTTTGCGGAGGCAAGAAAAACAAATCAAAATTGCTCAGGTAGAATGAAGGGGATGGATTTGATATAGCATATGGATCGAAATAATATTTTCTAATTCCTACCCACAAATTCTTCAGAATGACCTTATTAAAAATTCTTCAAACTAAAAATTGCAGACTCAACTACCCATAAATTCTTCAGATTCAACTAAGTATTTAATGCACATTGGAATTGGAAAACACAGCCAATAAACTAGACATAACCCCTGCACAGATCCACATATGGTGCAATAATGCTACCTCTATCTGTAAACAGCAAAAGAAGCCATTTCTTCAAGAAAAGAAGACTGAGAGCAGTTTATTTTTCTAATCAATTTGTTTACAACCCTACGCAAATACTAAAACACTTTAACAAACCAAAATAAAAAATAAAAAATATGCAAGGAAAAACAGAAACTAGATGAATGAATGAAGAAAAAAGGTTACTTGATATTGACACCGCCATTGAAATTATAACGTGTGACATTGCGCTTGACCCACTCCTTAGCCCGATTGTAACTGCCCATAGAAGCTAGCTGGTCATTGGGGATTGCAACCATGACTTCAATGTCACTGCCAGCCAAAGCACTCATTGTGGACTGATCTGCATCGAACAGTTTCACCTTATTTATTCCATTATCTTTAAGCATCTGCACCACTTCTTTGGGAGGCAACTTGTGGGTTGCCATTGTACCCCAGTTCACACCAAGCCCTTCAACAAATCCACCACCCCAAATTAATAACATATAAACCAAAACCCAATTTCCTGACATTATTTTCAATATTCAAAAATCAACTTTTCTTATTCAAAATAAGGGATTTTGAAGAGAAAAAAAAAACCCAAATAAAACTGATTAACTAATATGTGAAACAGGTGTAAGGAAAGAGAGTCCCCAAAAAGAAATATACCCAGAAAATGTTAAAAAAGAAAAAGAAATATTAGTGAATATGAATCAATGTGAGTAATGGAGGCAGAAACGTGTTGTGGGAGCCCCCCCACTAGAGGTTGAAGAAAGAGCGTATAAATTTGACAAAAGTTTATGGGGGAGAAGATAAGAGACAACTCTATAGCGATTAAACCCTCTTTTGATTCATAAACAGAGGCGGTTTTTGCCTTTTTGGAGTGATAACCGTATACAAGACGTGTGAGATATTTGTTTAAATAGAACGAGGAAGATGGCGTTTGAATATTTTTGTTCTTTTTTATTTTATTATTATTTAAAATTTAATAAAACACATTTATTTTTATTCTTCTTTAAAATAGTTTTTTATAATTAAAATAGTAAGTAGCTTAACTTATTTTCAAATTATTTGAGTTATTGTATAAAATAAAATTAAAAATTTGACGTAAAATATTAAAGGAAAAAGAAAATAAAAAGGAAAGTTAATTTTTCTTAATAGTGTACTTTCTATATCAAAACCTTAGGAGAAATTAATATCTGTAAATGGAAGAGGATTGTGTTTTTTTGTTTTTTTTAAATACCTTTTTTTTAAAAAATTGAAATTGAGAGTCGGGGGAGAGGATGAGAATGATTAGGAAAAAAATTGAATCAAATATAAAACAGCTAGGAAAGGGCCCACTTCACAACGGCTGTTTAGAGAGAGAAAGTGGGGGGATATTTTGGATAGAGAATATTGAAAAGTGGAAGTGTACTGTACTGGAGGAAAGGTTGCAAGATTTTTAGAAAGAAAGTTGCTTTGGTGAAGATAAGGACAAATGGGCTTGTAAGGGAATACGTGTCTTTAATTTGTTTTAATTAGATTTTTTTCAATTTTAATTTACTTTTAAATCTTTTTATTTTGTTGAAATGTTTAACATTCCAATCCTTGTCAATCCTACGTTTAAGTAAATATGTCATTTAATTATGTTGAATAGAGTTCCGAGTATGGTCAATCTAAGGAATTATTGTTAATTTTTAAATACGATTTAATTTTAAATTTATTATCACAACAAGTTTAGATGTTATTTTGGTACATATGTCAAATAAAATAGAGACGGAGACAAGAACATTTTCAATGGAATTGTGAGTAAAAAAAATTGCAATCCACATATACAAATAGGAGGAATAGATAAATTATAAATAAATGATGATTATCACACCTTCCGATAGAAATAAATTATAAAAAATTAAATATAAAAAGTTTAGCACATATTTCTACAGACATTAATTATATAAAAAAATAAATGAATTGAGAATGTCTAGCACACCGCTCAAATGCGGACGGTGTGCTTGACATTCTCTCTCTTTTTTTTTTCAACCATGTAAGCAATTTGGAATGACATGACACATTTTTTTTTTAGTACAGTCCATGGTTACATTAGAGATACTCTTATATGTAAAACATTTAGATTGCTGTCATATTTCAAAATTTAGGTAAGATTGTGATGTTAAATTTAGTAACAAGGGCTAACATCATGATTAATGTTAAAAGTGTTGACTACTAAAATTGAAGTCAATAAATTATTACTCAACTCCTTGCTTGGAAGAATAATTCAACTATTTTTTATCACTGCCTAAGGATCGATAATTTGGCTAAGGTTTATAATTATTTTCTACTTTATTTGATTTAATTTGGACTATTTATAGATGTTACAAGTCTTTGGATTTTTTTATCTTTCTCTATTTTTTTCTACCACATGTCTCCCTCTTGTTGGAAGGCTCATAATTCTAGAAGATTCTTTGACACATGACAAAAGGTCATTGACCCAGTCATCTTATTCAACAGATTTGGTGGTTGTTATTCCCATATAATCATTTTGCAACCAATTTGGTAGGTAGAGATTCACCATATAGTCTCAGGAATATTCTGTTATTTGTGATTAGTAGCAATAATGTGACGGCTATGTACAGATCCTTCGCCAAACTTTAGTTAGGCAACAAAGGCAAAATGGATACGCCAAAGTCGAACTTAAGTAGCTTATTGATCTGATCGGTTCTTGAATTTCATGCTTTTGTCTAATTTAAAGGGTAGTCGAATGTAAGTGAACTTAAAAGGATTCGCCTATTCATGTGGGCCCGTACTTTTGCCACATGTACATCAAGACATAAGAAAATGTGAATTAAAATTGAGACAAATTAATATTGAGTAACTTAATTAAAATTTCACTTAAAAGTTGACCAAACATGAAAATAATCCTATATTTATCTTTTAAAATTTGAGTTTATTTCAGCCTAAACCTACTAACCCTCCATCAATATGATTACGCGGATCGGTCAATGTGTACATCGGCCTCGATTTTCGAATATATAATTAATCGCTTGAAAATCAATGAAACTTTTTCAATTTGCTATTTTTTATATATTTCTTATGTTCCACAAAGATAGACTCATTTTCTTTATTTATTTGTCCCAAATTATAGACCACTTACTTTATGGAGGGTGTCTTAAATTTTTCTTTTTTCTAATATATCCTTATTTAATTTATATTGTTATCAATCCAAATAAATTTAATATATTCCAATTATAATGGAAAAACACATAAATTTAGTGCTTATTTGGTACAAATTATAATGGATTTTTGGTTTTTCATTATTTGACCATAGGAAAAAAATGACCAAAATGACATTTTGCTTTTCAAAGAAGTCGCACTATTTGTTTAGAAAAAGGGTCATTTTGGTAAAAAAAAAAAAAAAAAGATTTTGATCAAATAATAAAAAACCAAAAACCCATTATAATTTGTAACAAACAAGCACTTATTCACACATTTATCAAGTAGGCAATCAATAAATTTCACCTTGCTTAAAAAACATCAATCTCCCAATAACAAAGTCAACAATTAAATTTCATTATTGTTTCAATGCAATGCAATTCAATTTTATTTGCATTCCAATTGTAACTTAATGAGCATTTAAATTTAATAAATTCATAAATGACTAATATTAAATGGGGGTATAATAGAAAAAGTGTGTGAAAAATTTATAATTTCTGTTACGCACCAATCCTACCTGGCGGCCCGTAGCGCCACGCAGGCATTAGCCATCCTACCTGGCAGCCCGTAGCACCACGCGGGAGTTTTGGACCGACCCCAACCTTTCTCCGAAGCGGTCTGGCCGACCCCAACTTTTCTCCGAAGCGGTCTGGGCCGACCCTGATCCTTCTCCGAGGTGGTCTACGCCAATGAGACAGGTCACCGAGGCTCATGGGTCGGAACAGCCTAATTGGCCGACCCTGGTTGCGTGCCCAGGAAGCCTCACTGTAACTCAACTATGACAAGAGTGATGGGACAACCTGCCAATGCGGCTTGTCATGGTCATAGCCCCTTAGTTTGCGGCTGAAAATGACTTTCCCATTAATGCTAACGACGTGACATCAAGGATGTGACTTGAGAACCCCTCAGATAGGGCCACGTGTCGCACATCAAGAGGGACCGTTCCCATTGAATTTGTCTATAAATACCAAACTCACTTCACAAGACAAGGATGTTGAAATTATTATAATCATCTGACATATAACAAGTCCTCCTTTCTAATTGCTTCTAAGTGTTACAACCACCTGGAAATGTGTTAGTAGGAGGCCCTCAGGCTTTCATCTTTGCTTTAAGAGTGTTTTTTACTTTTTATATTCCTTTGAATCTTCCTTCCATCCGGACGGGAGGTTATCTACGTGGTTGAATAAACCACGTGGCAGTCTTAGTGAAAGGAAAACACACGTGGGCATAGGTAGCGTGGGGATCCTGTTGGCAACCATTTTTGGGGGTCAACAGATTGGCGCCGTCTGTGGGAAACGCAACAAAAAGTTTCTTTTTCCTTGAAACAAAGGAATTTCCCTGAACAAGGGATCGACCGACCCACAAAATGAGTGGAAGCAACGAAGAGGAGAATCCAAGAAGAACCAGGCCCGCAACAAACGACGGAGTCAGGGCTGAAGAAGCTCCCCGGCGGAGACGAGGAAGGAGGCCTCCCACAAACCTGGAACGGGAAATGAGAACGATGGCCGCCAACGTGAGGCAGCTGGCCCAGCACCACGCGCAAATGCAGGGGTACATCCAAATGATGCATACTAGGGGCGAGAACCGCCCTCAAGAATCTGATCCAGACGATCCCGAGGAAGAACAGGAAGTCAACAGCGGGCACCTCCATGATCGGCAGGCCGGGGGAGAAGCCTCTCACGCCCGAACCAATGAAAGAGGAGACAAAACCGCAGCCTCGGAAAGAAGGCCACAGCCCACGATGTCCGCCAGTGTGTTTGAAAGGCTAGGCGAACAAGGGAGTAGGAGATGGCCACAAGAGAACCCACCAAGAAGGGAACTGCCCCAAAGTCCCCCTAGAAATAGGCGGGAAAGGAGGGCGAGGGAAGCCGAGGCTAGGGGAGAGTCGGATTACCAACCATACGAACCACAGCCAACCATGCAACCTCAACAGAACTATGGGGGCGGACAGCAACCCCAATGCCGCGCCCCGTTACCTCCAAAAATTAACACCGGAGGAGAATATCCGAGGCCTACGAGATCATTCGAGGTAGATGACGATGACGAGAATCTTCCTTTCTCAGCCGGAATCAGAAACGCGTCCATCCCCCACGAGTTTCGCGTGCCCAAGATCACCCCTTACACAGGCAGGGGTGATCCGTTGGATCACGTGAACACATACAAGACGGAGATGAGCCTCCGAGGAGCCACCCTGGCCTTGAAGTGCAGGGCCTTCCACCTGACATTGTCAGGAGGAGCGAAGAGATGGTATAACAAACTCGTCGCAGGGAGCATTTCCAGCTGGCCAGAGCTGAAAAAGACTTTCATAAATTACTTCTCATCACAAAAGCCCGCATCAGCCCCGGTACAACGCCTCCACGATGTGAGGCAGGCCCCAAGCGAGCCATTGCAAAGTTACCTGGGCCGCTTCAATGAAGAAATGTTATTCTGTGAAAGAATAACAGATGCCGAGGCCTTGTCCGCCCTAAAAGCAGGACTAGACATGAACCATCCGTTCTGGAGGGATGTCCGCAACAAGAACCCGGCTACCTTTGACCAGCTGGTGGAAATGATCACTGAGGAGATAACCAATGAGAACATGATCCTCCACAGGAATCGAGGCGGGTTGGGAGCCAACCCGTCATCAAGGGTCGGGTATATCCAAAACCCCAACAGAGCTGTTCCCCAACACAATCCTCGACGGAGAAACTACCCATCCGACCCGAATGTAGGGATGAGTTATGTGGCCTCTGCACAAGAGGGCTTCCTCCCCCCATACACGGTTCCCTTGCCATCGGCCCCCTTAGCCGGACTATACAACTACGGCACATCCCCATCCACCTACTATGAGGCCGGAACCAGCACGCCTCCAGTAATTCCTCCTCTCCAAGGAACCCAGCCGAAGTACTGCTGCGTTCACTGAAGCTACGGACATAGCACGGATGAATGTCGAGAGGTGGAAGAACTTGCCAATCGAAGAACGATCAACCCGGGGGCCAGACGCGGAATGAACGCCCGGCGAGGAGATCAGGC
This sequence comes from Forsythia viridissima, assembly GCA_030279155.1. Lineage (NCBI taxonomy): Eukaryota > Viridiplantae > Streptophyta > Magnoliopsida > Lamiales > Oleaceae > Forsythia > Forsythia viridissima. Next base: position 22,142,538 of record CM059040.1, read on the forward strand.
CCCGGCAAGAGGACGTGGAACCAATTTTCAGGATAGGCGCTCCCAGCAATGGGAAAGGAGGCCTCCGGGTCATGAGCAGCGATCAAGGCGTAGTTCAAGAAGCCCTGCCAGACAACCTCGGATAGAGCGCGACCCCGAACCCCGTCTGATCAAGGGGCCGGAAAAGGCTCCAATTCGGGAGATTGACACCATCCACGGAGGGCCTTATATTGGCGGGTAAACACGGAATGCCCAGAAAAGCTATGCCAAGGAGGCCGAGGGAGTCCAGATGACTAACTGGCTCATCAATAGCAGGCCATCGGGATCGAATAGAGCAGATCCCATTACCTTCACCGAAGAGGACATGAAAGGCGTACATTACCCTCACTGCGCTCTAGTAGTGAGGGCAGTGGTGGCTCGGAACGGACTGGGAAGAATGCTCATTGACAACGGAAGCTCGGTTAATGTCATCTTCTTAGGTACCTACGAGCAAATGAACGTAGACGTCCCGTTGGAACCGTCGACCGAGCCCCTCTATGGGTTCACGGGTGATTGCGTAACCCCGAAAGAGATAGTGCGCCTCCCCGTTAGCATGGGAGAAGAACCTCTCGCGTCCCATACTTTCATGGAATTCCTGGTAGTAGACAGAAGGTCAGCTTATCACGGAGTCTTGGGCCGACCAGCCTTAAAGGAACTTTGGGCAGTAACTTCCATCCACCACCTTTGCGTAAAATTCCCCACCGAAGGAGGGATAGCAACAGTGCGAGGCAATCAACCCGAGGCTAGGAAATGTTACCGGAATGCCTTGAGAAAAGCGGAAAAGAAAGAGATCAACATGACGCTGCTAGAGGTAGAGATGACAGAAGCAATAATGGAAGAGCCGGGGGATGTTACGACGGAGGAAGCAGTAACCCCAGATGACATCGATCCAAGAATAACGGGAACTGATTCCCAGGCCGCATCCAGTGGGGAACTAGAGTATTTTCAGGCAGATGGCAGTAACCCTACGAGGAAACTTCAGATAGGAAAGGACCTCCTTGAAATGCCCAAGGAAGCCCTGAAGAGGTTCCTTCGAGAAAATCTGGACGTCTTCGCGTGGAAACACGAAGATATGGTTGGAATCGACGCAAAGATAAGTTGCCATCGCCTCAATATCGACCCTAAATTCCCCTCCCACAGGCAGAAAAGGAGGCCGCTGAATGCTGAAAAGTACGAGGCCTTGAAGGAAGAAGTGGACATACTCCTGCAGAGCAATTTTATACGAGAAGCCAGATATCCGAAGTGGGTATCCAACCCGGTGTTGGTTAAGAAGCCAAATGGGAAAATGAGAACCTGCATCGACTTCTCTAACCTCAACCAAGCCTGCCCCAAAGACAGTTTTCCGCTGCCTCGGATCGACCAGCTTGTCGACGCTACGGCAGGACACGAGCTCCTAAGTTTTATGGACGCTTATTCGGGATACAATCAAATCCCGATGTATCCGCCAGATGAAGAACATACGTCGTTCGCAACGGACAAAGGCCTCTACTGCTACAAGGTCATGCCCTTCGGCCTGAAAAACGCCGGGGCTACTTACCAGAGGCTTGTTAATAAAATGTTCGCTTCTCAGCTTGGTACAACTATGGAAGTATATGTCGATGACATGCTGGTTAAAAGCCTTAAATCAGAGGACCATATTCGCCACCTCGACGAGGCATTTCGAATTCTTCGGGCATATAAGATGAGGCTGAATCCTTTGAAGTGCACGTTTGGGGTGGCCTCGGGTAAGTTCTTAGGATACTTAGTCAACCAAAGGGGAATCGAGGCCAATCCCGAAAAGATCCAAGCATTAATTGACATGGGTTCCCCAAGAAAGCCCAAGGATGTACAATGCTTAACGGGGAGAATGGCGGCCCTCAGCAGGTTCGTCTCCAAGGCGACAGATAAGTGCATCCCTTTCTTCAAAATACTAAAAGGAGGCTCCAGGTTCGAATGGACGACAGAATGCGAAACCGCATTCCAGGCTTTGAAGGAGCACCTCGGCCACGCGCCACTTCTGTCCAAACCAAGAGCGGGCGAGCCCCTGCTATTATATCTTGCCGTCTCCGAAGAATCGGTAAGCTCAGTCCTGATCCGGGAGGAGGAACACCAACTGCCCGTTTACTATGTAAGTAAAGCCCTATTAGGGGCAGAAACGCGCTACCCGGATATGGAGAAATTAGCGCTATCCCTGATTACAGCCTCAAGAAAGTTGAGGTCGTACTTCCTAGCACACAGCATCCACGTCCTTACCAATTTCCCTTTAAGGCAAGTCTTGCAAAAGCCAGAAGCCTCGGGAAGATTGCTAAAATGGGCCGTCGAGCTCAGTCAATTCGACATTGTTTATAGGGGAAGATCAGCCATCAAGGGACAGGCCCTAGCCGACTTTGTGGCCGAGTTTACCAATCCCCCCAGGATGGATGACCCTATGGCACTAGGCGAACCGCCCACGTGGTGCCTATTCGTTGATGGCTCATCGGGAGACTTGGGTTCAGGGGCCGGGATAGTCCTCATCAGCCCAGAGGGTCATAGGTTAAATTGCGCCATCAGGTTCGATTTCAAAGCCTCAAACAATGTCGCCGAATATGAGGCCCTCCTGGCTGGCATTCGCCTCGCCATTGAAATGAAGGTGCAGAGGCTCTCGGCGTCGAGTGACTCCCAGCTCGTTGTGAGCCAGGTAAACGGAAGCTTCGCCGCCAGGGAGAAAGGAATGGCCGCGTATCTCAAGCTGGTGAGAAATCTTATTCCCTGCTTTGATAAATTTGAGATAATCCACGTGCCCCGAGCCGGCAACTCGAACGCAGATGCATTATCCAAACTGGCCAGTAGTAAAGATTCAGAACTCCTCAAGATGGTTCCGATCGAGCACCTCGTCCGACCCTCCATCAACGCTGTGGAGGAAATATTGTCAATTGAGGAAGGTCCCACGTGGATGGACCCTATCCTCGCTTTTCTAAAAAACCAAACCCTCCCCAGCAATACGACTGAGGCGAGAAAATTGAAAAGGAGGTCAGCGCACTTCCTACTTTCGGATGACGTTTTATATAAGCGAGGTTATTCTTCGCCCCTCCTCAGGTGCGTCAGCCCCAGCGAAGCAGATTATATCCTCAGAGAAGTCCACGAGGGAATATGCGGTAACCACACCGGTGGAATGGCCCTGGCCCAAAAGATCCTAAAGCAAGGATACTTCTGGCCCACTCTAAAGAAGGACGCCCAACTTCATGTCAGAAAATGCGATAAATGTCAACGTTTCGCCACAATTCCGAGACAGCCTCACCAAGAACTCACAGTTGTGTCTAGCCCTTGGCCTTTCGCCAAATGGGGAATAGACTTCATAGGCCCAATGCCGAGAGGGAGAGGAAATGCTTGCCACGCCCTAGTCGCTATAGACTATTTTACGAAATGGGTCGAGGCAGAACCAATGATGAAGATTACCGAGGCCAACACTTCCAAATTCTTGTGGAAAAATATTATTTGCAGATTTGGAATCCCCCATTCTCTGGTCTCAGATAATGGGAGGCAGTTCGACAACAAGAAGGTCAAAAATTTGTGCGAAGAACTGGGGATAGCAAAACACTTCTCGAGCCCCCATCACCCGCAGGCTAATGGTCAAGTCGAGGCGGTTAACAAAACCATCAAGTATACTCTCAAACGAAAACTGGAGGCATCCAAGGGGGCATGGGTAGATGAGCTCCCTCACATTCTCTGGGCCATCAGAACCACGTCCAGAACCCCCACCGGGGAGACCCCCTTCTCCATGGCTTACGGATCCGAAGCTGTGTGCCCGGTCGAAATCGGCATACCCTCCCCCCGTCGGCTGTTGTTCAACGAACAAATCAACGATGACTTGATGAGAACAAACCTGGACCTGATAGACGAGAAAAGAGCCGAGTCCCAAATCCGTTTGGCCTCTTACCAAAGGAAGATGGCGAGGCACTTCAACAGGAGGGTAAGAAAACGATCGTTTCGTCTCGGAGACCTTGTTTTAAGAAGAGTATTTTTATCTTCAAAAGAGGCAGGGGTAGGAACCTTGGGCCCCAACTGGGAGGGTCCCTACCGAATCACCGGTGAGACGCGACCTGGAACCTATAATATCGAAGACATGTGTTGTAAACGACAGCCCCACCCGTGGAACGCTGAACATCTGCGTCGATATTATCAGTAGGTCAGTAATGGGGTTCGTTGCTAATGCTTCGGATGTTTTACAGCCCGACCCCCCCTTCTTTGTAATTGTATTATCAAGATGTTTATTTTCAAGTGTTATAATCTGAACACCTATTTTGCATGAATGAGGCGTAACAAAATAACGAAGTCAGAAAAGAAATTTCACTTCATCACAAAAATCCTATCTATTACAAACATTAGTTATCCTCCTCGCTACCGACATCGGGCGGGGGAAACTTATTTACAAGAGATCCTATATCTAAATCAGGGTACTCAGTTCGGAGAGAGGCAAGTACTTCCTGATGACCAATCCTAGCAAAATAGTCGGAGAAGTTAGTGTAAGCCTCGGTCTTATGAAAATTGGCCACAAAATCAGCCTCCGCGCCCTCCAGTTTCACCTCCAGCTCACCCTTCTCGGCTGCCAAACGAGCAAAATCTAACTTAGAAGACTCCAAATCCCCCTTCAAATTTTTGAGCTCCTCATCGTGGGACCTGGCCTCGTCCAAGAGTCTTTTCTTCTCCTTGTTGGCAGCCTCTAGAGCCTCGGCAGCCACCTTCTGAGCAGCGTTGGCGTTGTCCAACTGCTTCGTCATATTCAAAACATTAGAATCTGACTCCCGCAGATCGGCCTCCAACTGCTCATAAGCAATGCGAGCACTGTCCAGCGCTGCCTGCAGACCTTCGAGAGCCTGTTTATGCTCTTTTTCATGCTTGGAGGCTTGGGCGCTCAGTTTCCGCTGCTCCTGCATGTGCGTCCGGAACTCTCCCAGGACCTTCATCTGCATTGCCGAAGCGCGGATCGCTGAAGCCAGGCTCGCCTCCAAAACATCCTCCAACTCCCCATGAGAAGAAAACTCTTCCCATTTAGGGGTGAAATATTTCTTCACGGCCTGGGCGCCCATCGAGGGGTAAAAGGGCAGAGGCCTAAGGTCGTTGTCAGGAATCCTGGCTCCAGTACTCTCGATCAACTCCCGTAGCTTCTTCCGGGAGTCATAAGGCCCCCCACCAGTGCCCCCCACATCCTGGGACTTCGGGGGCCCCTCTAGAACCACCTCCCCCGCGGTGTTCACGGCCAGAGTACGCTGACCCGTTGGGGCGAGGCAAATCACATCTTCATCTGCCTCCACAGCCTTCCTCTTGGCCTGTGGAGGTTCGGACGAGGCAGCTTTAGATTTCCTCTTCCTCAGTAAAGGCTCGCCGCCCTCTGGGACACTCACGTCATCGACCTCAACAACCTTCGAGGCCTCAGTGTCAGCCCTACTTCCCTCTCGGCTCAGGTCCTCGATGACCTTCTTCTGCCGAGCCTCCTCTTTAGAACCGGCAGCCAAGGCCCTCGGTTGTTGCCTCGATAGGAGGGCCAAGGTTGGCCTCGAGCGCTTGCCTTGATCTATATCAGCTACACAAACAAAGGGGTTTTAGTTTCACCTCAATCCTACACAAGACTCGAACCAAACAAAGGTGTCAGAAAGTTACCTTTGGAGGCCATTAACCCTAGTTCGCTTAAACACCTCTGCCGGTTTAACAGAAACCCGTATTTCCTGTTTGACGGAGGCGACTGGTAGATGGATTTAAGCACGTCAACCAGATCCTCCGACAACTCGCAACGGGGCAGCAATCCTGAAAAGGAAACCAAGAACAAGTTAGATTATATTTTCACCTACGTCGAAAGCAATCAGCTCACATCCCCCACTCACTGGCTATTCCGTAAAAACTGGACACATCCAGGTTTGGCTCCGGGTCATCCGTTACCCTCTGCCAATTACCCGACACCCAGAACCAGGACTCCTTCCACTGCTTTATGGAAGAGGGGCAGTCCGTCACAAGGGGCTTGTGTGCTCCCCACGGACAAAAGTAATACCAGCCAACCTCCTCCTCCTTGTCCTTCTTCCTCGGTAGTTTCCGTGGCTGATATAGGGTCTGGAACACGTGAAGGGGCATCTCCAACCCCAACGAATGCCTGAACCACAGGTACATGCTCCCCGCCATCTGACTCCACCCGTTCGGAGCCACCTGAGTGGGAGCTAGCCCATAAGTCCGGAGAATCCGTCGGAAGAAGGGATGCAGAGGCAGTCGCAGCCCACCCACAAAGGCATTTAAGTGCAAGGCTGTGCAACCCCTCCTCGGAACACAGGCTCGTTCATTTGCCTCCGGAAGTATGAGTTCAATGTCCCCAGGCACCCTGTACTGCTCCCTCAACGACACCAAGTCCCCTTCCACCATTATCGAGGGGACATCCATCGCGGTCCACCTAATTGGATCGGCCTCAAACGGGTTTGTTCCCTCTACTACCCTGGGCAGTAAGGATACATTCATCACCTCGCCTGTCGATCCACAAACGCCTCGAATAGGCATCACCGCGGCCATTTCAGGTGAGACGGGTCGGGACCTTCCGTCCTCAACACGACCAGAAGCATCGTTATCACCAAACTCCGCGGACATTGTCAAAATTAAAACAAAATCAATAAGTAAAGGGGCTCTAGATAGAGGTTTACCTAAACCTAACTCTTCGCCGGAAACGGAGATGGGAACAAATGCCGGGAAATCTCGCCTGAAGTTTAGAAATACACTGCAACTCTCTCAGAAAAGCGCAAAGGATAAAATTATAACCCCCCACACCTATTTATAACCAAATGCGAATGATTTCACACCGTTGGATCTACCAGAATTTCATCCGTACCGTCCGACGATATCAGTCCATCTCTGCCCTTGAATCCGAAAAGACGCGAGGAACCATTTCAATGAACGCCTGCGATGCGGGCGTGCTCACCACGCGCGCGTCATTCCTCGATACCATCAAGCCCCCATAATTAAACACCATCATTACCCGCGGCCGTCTTTCACGATACCCAAAAAGGACGTGCGTCAGGCTACCCAATCAATCTATAACGCGTAGATTGAACCATTAATTGCCCTGCAGCAGGCCTCTTCCTCTCCCAACCTGGGACTCGGCATTTTCTCCTCCCCACTTGGGGCTCGGAGCCTAGGCCTTTCCCAACCTGGGACTCGGCATTTTCTCCTTCCGAACTTGGGGCTCGGAGCCTAGGCCTCTCCCAACCTGGGACTCGGCATTTTCGCCTTCCCAACGTGGGATTCGGCATTTTCGCCTTCCCAACGTGGGACTCGGCATTTTCTCCTCCCTACTTGGGGCTCGGAGCCTAGGCCTTTCCCAACCTGGGACTCGGTATTTTCGCCTTCCCAACTTGGGACTCGACATTTTCTCCTCCCCACTTGGGGCTCGGAGCCTAGGCCTTTCCCAACCTGGGACTCGGCATTTTCTCCTTCCCAACTTGGGGCTCGGAGCCTAGGCCTCTCCCAACCTGGGACTCGGCATTTTCGCCTTCCCAACGTGGGACTCGGCATTTTCGCCTTCCCAACGTGGGACTCGGCATTTTCTCCTCCCTACTTGGGGCTCGGAGCCTAGGCCTTTCCCAACCTGGGACTCGGCATTTTCGCCTTCCCAACTTGGGACTCGGCATTTTCTCCTCCCCACTTGGGGCTCGGAGCCTAGGCCTCTCCCAACCTGGGACTCGGCATTTTCGCCTTCCCAACTTGGGGCTCGGAGCCTAGGCCTTTCCCAACCTGGGACTCGGCATTTTCGCCTTCCCAACTTGGGACCCTGCATTTTCTCCTCCCCACTTGGGGCTCGGAGCCTAGGCCTTTCCCAACCTGGGACTCGGCATTTTCTCCTCCCCACTTGGGGCTCGGAGCCTAGGCCTCTCCCAACCTGGGACTCGGCATTTTCGCCTTCCCAACTTGGGGCTCGGAGCCTAGGCCTCTCCCAACCTGGGACTCGGCATTTTCGCCTTCCCAACCTGGGACTCGGCATTTTCGCCTTCCCAACTTGGGACTCGGCATTTTCTCCTCCCCCACTTGGGGACTCGGCTCTTTCGCCTCCCCAACTTGGGACTCGGCATCCCCGACTTGGGACCAACATCGTCAAGGCCCGCCACCCACATAAATGAACGTCCCGTGCCTTGTGGGACTTAAATCTCTACCTCAAACTTTAAAGCAAACATCCAAGTCCAGCATCCCACATGAATGACAGATTCTGAACTTGGGGGACTATTGTTACGCACCAATCCTACCTGGCGGCCCGTAGCGCCACGCAGGCATTAGCCATCCTACCTGGCAGCCCGTAGCACCACGCGGGAGTTTTGGACCGACCCCAACCTTTCTCCGAAGCGGTCTGGCCGACCCCAACTTTTCTCCGAAGCGGTCTGGGCCGACCCTGATCCTTCTCCGTGGTGGTCTACGCCAATGAGACAGGTCACCGAGGCTCATGGGTCGGAACAGCGTAATTGGCCGACCCTGGTTGCGTGCCCAGGAAGCCTCACTGTAACTCAACCATGACAAGAGTGATGGGACAACCTGCCAAGGCGGCTTGTCGTGGTCATAGCCCCTTAGTTTGCGGCTGAAAATGACTTTCCCATTAATGCTAACGACGTGACATCAAGGATGTGACTTGAGAACCCCTAAGATAGGGCCACGTGTCGCACATCAAGAGGGATCGTTCCCATTGAATTTGTCTATAAATACCAAACTCACTTCACAAGACAAGGATGTTGAAATTATTATAATCATCTGACATATAACAAGTCCTCCTTTCTAATTGCTTCTAAGTGTTACAACCACCTGGAAATGTGTTAGTAGGAGGCCCTCAGGCTTTCATCTTTGCTTTAAGAGTGTTTTTTACCTTTTATATTCCTTTGAATCTTCCTTCCATCCGGACGGGAGGTTATCTACGTGGTTGAATAAACCACGTGGCAGTCTTAGTGAAAGGAAAACATACGTGGGCATAGGTAGCGTGGGGATCCTGTTGGCAACCATTTTTGGGGGTCAACAATTTCTATTATATTAAATGAGATTTTTTAATCTGTTTGAAAAAAGAAACGAGTCTATCTTTGTGGGATATAGTGAGTATATTTTTAAATTAGTAGAAATAATAATAAAATAAATTTAAAATAATAATAATAATAATAGAAATTGCATATTGAACATGTCCACTATCAGTCTATCCGCGTCAGTCACAACACGATATAAGCAATTTGGACTTTTCGTGGCAACTCACAAAATCGTGTTTTGATTAGTAATTTGAAGATGAGGAAAGTAATAAGAATGTAGGCAGATCCTCCACTCACGTCAACTTCACAAACCCGTTTCTTGGATTCAAAACAACTTTTTCCTTTATCATCACTTGAAATAATTATCGTGTTTTGATTACTAATTTGAAAATGAGGAATGTAATAAGAATGTAAGCAGATTCTCCACTCACGTCCGTTTCTTGGATTCAAAACAACTTTTTCCTTTATCATCACTTGAAATAATTTTGTCAGCAACACTATAAGAGACATAGTGTTTGTTTAGAAAAGTTTAAAAATAATTTTTTAAGAAATTTTAAAAAAAGAAGTTAGTGAAATGTGTATTTAAAAAGTTGATAAAAGTTATGAGTTCTATAAAATATGTTGGTTGAAAATAAGTTAATTTTTTTTTTTAAAAAAAAAAACTCTTCCAAACATGCTCACAATTAGACACCGTAGACTCCATTCAACTGAAGAATCACAATTAACGAGCAGTGGCATTTGGAATTAAATAATAGTGGACTGACATTTTTACTCATGCAATTCCATTCGCTTAATTTGGAGAAAAAACGAGCATGCAGTGCAATTGAGATGTTTAACGGAGAAAACAGACAGAAACTGTCAAGAGTGAACTACGATGCCTAATTATTTAAACGTTGGGAATGTGTTGTGCTATTTTTAAAGGTTTTGGACATATTCCCAACTTTTTTGAAATGTTGGAGACTAAATATACAATTATCCCTATTTTTTATGGCTCTTAGACGATGACACGCTTCGGATATGTTTGATCCAATTGTTGTGAATAGGACTTTTTAAAAAAGAGTTGTGATTATAAAGTTGTTGATTGTTTGATTATCAATTCACAAAGTGTAGTAAATATTAAATTAAATATTTGATAACGTAACTATAAAATGATAATAATAATAAGGGAAAATTCAGGGCCGGTCACTGTTTGGACACTTATGGGCTCTAAAGTCATATGCTCAAAACTTAATTCAATTAAAGTCATATTTTAGAGCTAAAAGACCAACATACCCTTAATTGTAAAAAAACGCTAATTGTGAGTGGCGATATTGTTTTGCGATGATACTGTTTTTTTGTGATACTGTTTTTTGTGATACTGTTTTGTTGTGATACTGTTTTTTTGTGATACTGTTTTGTTATGATACTATTTTATTTTGCAGATACAAAAGTGTTCTGAACCTTATCTTATTTGGTTAGAAAACATTTTCTTTTCACACTTATGTTGGGAAAAAAAACAAATATATTAACACTTTTTTGTGGTTACTACTTGAGTGATGATATGATTTGGTTTATAGTTTTATACGAGTTCATTTTCAACAACAAAGATATAAAGATGAGTATACTTTGCTTTATTTTTCTCTATGCAGGGAGAACAAAAATTTAACAGGGACTGCACGCTATGCAAGTTGTAATACTCATATTGGAATTAGTGAGCTGATAGACATTTTTTCTGGCCTTTCTTTTAAGACAGTACTCCTACCCACTTCTTTTTCGTTTAGATCAGGAGAAGAGGAAGATAAATGATGGGTTATCTGCATGATGACATGTGGATCACATTTTCTTGTTTTGCAGAACAAAGCAGGCGTGATGATTTTAAATCTCTTGGTTATGTTCTTTTGTATTTCTTGAGAGGAATGTGCACCAATTCTTTCCACTTTTCTTATGTTATATTCTATTTAGATTTTAGCAAAATGTTGATATACAATGGTTTTTTTTAACCAACTACTAGTCTGCATATATTGTAATACTATTTTGTTGTGATACTGTTTTTTTTTTTGTGATATTGTTAAACCTATGATTCTTGTAGTGAATCTTTATGATTCTTGTAGTGATAATGAAGAACTAGGATCTGATCAATTAAGAACTAGGAGTGTTAATGAAAAAGGATCAAGTTCAAAGGATGTTCAACAAGAGAAAGATGAACGGTGGCTTCAATAAAGATATATTTATCCGTGATACTGTTTTAGAGGATTTGTGATACTGTTTTGAAAAAAAAAAATTAAAGATTGTCATTTTAAGCTAAAGAGACGATTTCAAACGGGTTAAATCTATCATAGGCAGTGGCGAAGCTACTGGTCAAGACCAGTCTCGTCGAGACCATTCCGAAAATATATTATAATAAACATTCTGAGCACGTGTGCAAATTCTATGTTATTTCTATTGTGATACTATTTTTTGTGATACTGTTTTGCATAATACAGTATCAAACAACACACATGACTATGATACCATGCTTTTATCTTTGATACTGTATTATGCAAAACAATATAATGGATTAGAACATGGATTAAAACAGTATAAAAATTACTAATGCACATTACCTAAACAAAACAGTATCATAGATTAAAATAGTATCATAGACAAAACTAAGACATTCAAACAGTATCACAGGTTCAAACTTTGGCATAATTAGACAGTATCAAAGAATAAAAGCACGGTATCATAAATAAAACTCATTCCACATAGAATAAAACAGTATCATAGATTAAAATAGTATCAAAATATACTAATGCACATTACCTAAATAAAACAGTATCATAGATTAAAACTAAGACATTCAAACAGTGTCATAGGATTAATACATATGCCTACATAGTTTTAGATGACTTCCCTTTAACTTGGAGAATGATTGACATTTCTTCTTTCTTCATTTTAGTATTGCTCTGAAGTATGTGTTTGCTTTTAAAGGACTCAGATACCTTGGAAGAGCTTTAATTTGCAGCAAAATGATGTACATTTATCTGTGATACTGTTTTGAAAAAAAAAATTAAAGATTGACATTTTAAGCTAAAGAGACTACTTCAAACGGATAAAATCCATCATAGGCAAGTGGCAAAGCGACTGGTCTTGACCGTCTCGTCAAGACCATTCCGAAAACATATTATAATAAAAATTCTAAGCATGTGTGCAAATTCTATGATCATTTATATTATGATACTGTTTTTGTGATACTGTTTTGCATAATACAGTATCAAACAACACACATGACTATGATATCATGCTTTTATCTTTGATACTGTTTAATTAGTCATATGTTTTGTTTGATACTGTATTATGCAAAACAGTATCATAGATTAAAACATGGATTAAAACAAATATCAATTTATATGAATGCATATTACCTAAACAAAACATTATCATAGATTAAAACTAAGACATTCAAACAGTATCACTTATTCAAACCTTGCCATAATTAAACAATATCAAAGATCACATAGAAGTATCACAGGATAAAAACAGTATCATGGATTAAAACGGTATCAAAATATACTAATTACCTAAACAAAACAGTATCATGGATTAAAACAATATCATAGATTAAAACTAAGACATTCAAACAATATCACAGGTTCAAACATTGCCATAATCAAACAGTATCACAGGATTAAAACACTATCATGGATTAAAATGGTATCAAAATATACTAATTACCAAACAAAACAGTATCATAGATTAAAACTAAGACATTCAAACAATATCACAGGTTTAAACATTGCCATAATTAAACAGTATCAAAAATCACACATATATATTCAAACAGTATCACAGAATTAAAACAGTATCATTGATTAAAATATGTTTCAAATGATAGTGAAATATTATCACAAAGTTTCAATCTATTAAACATTGCCATAATTAAACAGTATCATAGATTAAAATTAAGGCATTAAAACAGTATCATGGATTAAAACTAAGACATTCAAATATTAGATGATGGAACATTCAAGCTCCTATTTACAACAATTCTATGTCCATTTATATTGTGATACTGTTTTCTGTGATACTGTTTTGTATAATATAGTATCACATAACATACCATGACTAAACATTAGATGATGGAACATTCAAGCTCATATATACAACATTCTATGCTCATTTCTGTTGTGATACTGTTTTGTTTAATACAATATCAAGTTGCTATTCTATAATACAGTATCAACAACAGATGTTACCTCATTGTTTATATAACTGGAAAATGCTCATTGTTTACATAAATGCTAAAATACTCAACCTAAATACTCAACCCAGGTTAATCATATTGGTCAGCCTCTCTTGCTGTACGAATAGATCAATACTAACTGTTAAGACATTAAGAATAGAGTACAACCACAGAAGATGAAGAAATAAAAAAGCATACAAACTAAAGATAAGGATTCAAACAATGTGACCAAAGTCCATAAAACGTTATTTTTTTAGTTTCACAGCTAACAAAATCTTCACCAAAAAAACTGCCTAAAAAGTGATCCAAAATCTTCACAAAAAAAAATGCCTAAAAAGTAACATTGTGCCTTAAAAACACTCGCCGGAGGTCGCCGGAGGTGGAGGCGGTTGTCGCCGGAGGTGGCCGGAGGTGGAGGAGGAGGTGGCCGGAGGTGGAGGCATGCTGGAGGTGGCCGGAGGTTGTCGTCGGAGGTTGTCGGCGGAGGTGGAAGAGGTTTGTGGAGTTGAAAGATTGTGTCAATGAAAAATATGGTTAAAATGGGTGATTTTGGAATTAATATAAAATATTGATGTGAAGTATGATTTAATCACAATTTTAAAAAAAGTTTTGACTTAATTTGAAACAAGTCATGTGGAGATGACTTATTGGCAATTTTTCCTAATAATAATAATTAAGATAAAATGTGTCATGAAACTTGTAAAAAGAATTTTTAAATATTGATTTGTAGGATATTTTGGATATGTATATTTGAAATTTTACTAAACTAATAAGAATAATTCTATCAAATTAAATGCTTCATTAAATGTATATTTCAACTTCATTTCAACTTCATGTATAAGCTGGATGTAGAGTTTGTTAGATAAATTTAAAATTTGATCTTTTCTAAAATATCTTAAAAAACTATTTTTTTTTATCAGCGAGTACTTTTTAACTTTGACCAAACATCTAGTATTTTAATTAAAAAATCGTTGTCCTCCAAAAAGTATTTTTAGATTTTGGAAAAGCCTTCCCAAACACACATTTCCTAACCTACAAGCCATATCACTGAAGTTAACATTTCAACCTTACGGGGACATTGAAAATTGATGACAATATGAAGTAAATATACCACCTAGACTTGAACGTCAGGTAAGTCAGTTTGAGTATTTCAATACTCGAAATTATCTATTATAGTTCAAGTATTTTGTAAATAGAACTGTTGACGTCGGAACCTGCAGCGTCCACGTACCAACTGATCTCTAGTCACTCCCCTGCCAACCTGTATGTTACCTGCACACTCGGACAATCGTTAGGCACCAATATCTCCGAAGAAAAAGGGTCCGACGATCGTTGGTACTCCGACGATCAAGTCAACTGCCGGTATTAGAGCAATACACGGGGGGCAAAAGTAATTGAGTGTGCGAGAAACAAGCAGGCAGGGATTTGAGTAGAGTTTAGGGTGGGATTTCAAGTGTAAAAAGAGCGTCTTATAAAAAGAATGCGTTATAAAAATTTTGCGTACCTTAGAACAACCAGAGTCCTTGTATTTATTTCTGCAGAGTCCTAATTATTTTGTGTTAGCAATCAATTAGAACTCTGATTGGATTTTCCTTCCTTATGAGATAAGGGCAATCGGTTGTCAAGACAATCTCTCAGATTTCAGTCCTTATTTGAGTTGATCACGTTGCCTAATATTTAGGAGATCGAGATTTGGTTTCCTTGTGAGAATCTCTATGATAATCAAATACAATCTTTCTTTAATTACTTTCCTGGTTATCCCAAAATATCGTGTTATCTGCCAGTCCAGGTTGATACGGAGCCCTGCGAAGCCCTATGGTTCGGCATGGAATGCCGAGGCCCTTAATGGGCCTCGTGGAAACCTAACTGCAGAAGGCTAAGGTGTCTGGTGGGCCTCCGAAGCCCCTTTAAGAATTTACGAGGCCCAGTAACATGGGAATCTCGTTGGACTTTTGCTGACATGGAGGCCTTATCATAATCGGGTGGTAACAACAGTCCCCCAAGTCCAAGTCTATTATTCATAATAGGTGTGGGACTTTGAGGGTAAAGGGAAGAGAATTTTTGACGACTTTGAGGGTAAAGGGAAGAGAATTTTTGACAGAGAAAATTTTGAATTTAGGCGGAAGACGCGTGTGGTTATCGCGTATGGTCCTGCAAATTGGGTTCTTATCTGGTATAGTCTCCCAAGTCTGAGGCCGAACATTTATGATGGGTGAGGGCTCGGAGACCATGCTTGGGTGACGTGGCCGCGGTTGGTGGGATACTGTCAATTAAGGTTGTCAATCTGTGGCCAGGCAATCATGAGTGAGATGATGTAAGCATTTAATGCAATGGCGCGTGGCGAACAACGGGGGCCCGCATGAGACGCATGCGCTGTCGTTTTACAAAACGTTTGGGGTTCCGTTTCCGGCCTATTGCCCATTTTGAAACACGCGTCCACCATCCGACGTTCCAGATATGACGCGTGGAAGTTGGACGGTGGGGATTGGGATGCCTTAACCTATAAAGTATGGCGTCTTCATTCCCTACAACTTCTTTTCGCTTTAGTGCTCTCTGTGAATGTTGCGGAAGCCTTGCCGGTAATCGAGAAAGTCTAAGTGTGGGCATTGTTCCAACTGCATTTCCGAGGTAAGCGTGCCGAAAGTTGCAGTGACTTGTTTTGTTGGTTGCTTTTGTGGTTATTTCTTGGTTTCGTAGTGTGGAGGTAACATCTTGTTGCACATTCCGGCCTAGGGTCTCAGCTGTCTGGGTAGGGAATGGTTTAAAATGTCGTCTGGAAACGACGGTTCCCAGAATCAATCAGATGCTCGGTATTCGGGGTGAAACATCAACATCTACCTCATCATCTTCATACTCTGAAGTTGTAGGAGAAGTCAACCAGGTGCCTTTAGCCGGAGTTCAGTCGGCTCCGTCCACAAGTGGCATGGAGGTCCGTCTATCTGGCCTGTCTGGAGAGACCATCGAAAAGAGGAGACTGGATGCGGGGGTGCCCGAGATGAGGGGGTCGCTTGATAAGAGGGATGCCCCAGCAGCCAAGACGCTTGACGAGGAGCTCAGGCGGTCAGCCATCGAAGCATCCATGGCGCGCTCGAGGATCACCGAAGGGGAATTGGAGGATCTGTAGCTATCCTATGATATTCTCGCATCTATGATTCTCAGGGTTTCGGGCTCAGAGGAATGCGCTAACGACCCTCCTGAAGGATTTGTCGCAATCTACGAACCTGCGATGCAGCAGGGCTTTCACCTGCTTATGCACCATTTCTTTCGCGAAGTTCTGAAAGATTGGAATCTGGCCCCCTGCCAGATAACACCGAATGGTTGGGGACAGATGGTGGCCTCGTATATTTTGTGGAGTGTTGTCGAGGCGGGAGGAAACCTAACCCCGAGGGAGTTTGAGTCAATATACCGACCCTGCTGCTCTGCGGGTTGGTATAAAATTTCTCCTCGGCTGGGGCAGAAATGGGGAACGGCCACAGATAGTCCCAACAAAGTACATAACTAGAAGGAAAGATTCATCTTTGTAGGTGGTGGCTGGGAGTTTATGCCAGAGGACCCTCTTCCTCATGTGTCTATCCCTTGTCAATTCGGGGAGCTTGGTATATACCGCCGCATTTACATGGAATTGTGATCATAGTTCCTTACTTAATGTGTTGCTTGCTTTTGCAGATTGTGGGAAGCCACCAATTCCGAAGAGGGGCCAAGGAGAGCTGAGGTCAAAGTGGAACAAGGTGCGAGCTCTAAGTAGCGACTTCAAGAGCCTCGGTAACTTGTTGAAGGACGAGAATTTACTAGCCAGCTGTGGACTGATGGATAAGTCCTAAAGTTTTGACACCTCGGCGTCGATGTTAATAATTGCCCAAACGTGTTGTAAATTGTTGTTTGTGCTAACAGCTTTCAGGTTCAAGAATATCCCTACGCTCCATCTTGCCCGCCCCGCCAGCGGAGAGGGTTCTTCTTCCCAGGCATCAGCGAATAAGGTGTCTGGTCCATCGCAAGAGATCCAGGACGCTATGCCATAGGGTCCATCCACCCACTGGCTTCCGATCCCCCTCCTAGCCAGGACGTTTCTGTCCTTCACCCAGCCTTCGTCATCCTGTCCTTCACCCAGCCCCGTTCCACTCAAGGATAAGGAGAAGGGAATTGCCGAGGACACGGGTGATGCGGCCTCGCGAAAGAGGAAGGCTCTCGCACCCGCGGGAGGGTTTATGAGGGATGCCCGCAAATCGAGTCGAACTGAGGGTGCAAAGAAATTTGGCTCATCGTCCGGGCAGGAGAGTCTCGTCTGCATTTCCCAACGTCAGGGAGAACTGGAAACCTCCGTCATGGAAATGCTCCCTGCTCACCCTACAATGATTGCGGCGAGCGTGCACAAATACTGGACCCGGAAGTGGGAGAAGGCCGCCGATGAAGCCACTGTTTGGGAGCGGCTGCAAATGGTAGAGATAAACTTGATACGGGGATTTGTTTTGACCAAGGAATTGTTCACCACCTTGGAAGGCTATGATGGCCAGTACTGCGAGGAAGAGGCCAAATCCAAAAAGTTGGTCGAAGAGCTGAAGGCCATGGGCCTCGAGAAGGCACAGCTGGAGTCTGAAAAAAGGGGGCTGCAGTTCAAGCTGGACTTGGTTGTAACGAAAGAGGCGGACATGAGGGGCAAATATGAGATCAAGCTGAAGGCCGCCAAAGAGAGTTTGAAACAAGTCTGAGATCAGAAGAGGGCTGCCGAAGCTTCTCAAAAGCGTGCCGAGGAGGCTCAGAAACTGGTCGAAGACCGAACCCTTGCCGCTGAGATCGCGCTAGCCACTTCGAACAGCAGTTTAGAGATCGTCATCGCAGAAAAGGAGAAGTCGCTGACGGAGGCGAGACTGGAGTTGGAGAGAGTCCGAGCCGAATGTGCGGGTGCCGAGGTCAGGGCGGTGGAGGCATACCAAGACGCGTTCGTGGACACGCCTGAGTATCAGGACCTCGCCCACTAGGCATGGCAATGGGCCGAGTCGAACCGGCTCGACCTGTAAATCACGAGCTCGGCTCGTCTCCGAAAGGTGAGCTCGGTTCGACCCACGGGTTCGTGGGCCGAACAAGCCGAGCCTTCTCGGCTCGGCCTTTTTTTTTCATTTTTTTTGTTTTTTTGTTTTTTTGTTTTGGTTTAAAATTTGAAAATAAATCATTCTATTTATTTTGTTAAAAAAAAAAATGTAAATATTTAAAATGAATCATTTATCTTTATCTTTATCTTTATGTTAAAGATTAAATATTTATCTTTATGTTAAAATTTTTATTGAATCATCTTGATTATGTTTTTTAAAATTCTCATATTTGACTCTTATGTTTTTGTTTTTTTTTGTTTTGAATTTGAAAATAAAAAAAAAATTGAAAATAAAAAAGAAAGTAGAAATAAAAAAACATTTATGTTAAAAATTAAAGATTTAAAATCCACCTCTATTTTTTTTTTGTGTTTTACATTTTTTAAAATTTGAAAATAAAAAAAAATACAATATCGAAAATCTTTTATGTTAAAAATGTAAAATTTAAAACCCTCCTCATTTTTCGGGCTTAGGACCGGCTACTTTAAAAGTAAGCGGAGTTAAAATTGTACACGAACAAGATGTTACTTGTACAATTTTTTATTAAACTAATGAAAATTCTTCAAATATAGAAATATTAATGCAAAATAATACTTACTACGAATATGATTAATCCATATTCAAATCTTCAAGTTCTTTGAACATTATTCTGTCAACTTTATCTTGAATTCGAAGTTCGGCATCATCCCAATCCTTTAGACACAGTAAACTTTCTAAAATGTCAGCTTTGAGTCTTGACCTGATATCAGATAAAACCCTGCCACTTATACTAAATGTAGCCTCCGATGCTACAGTTGAGACCAGAGGTGTTAGTAGATCCCGTGCCATTTTGGAAAGAATTGGGTAACTACGTTGATGTTGTCTCCACCATTTAAGTATATCAATGTTTTTTCTCTCCTCGTCATCTAACATACTAAGCACATCATGAACAAATTACCTACCTAACTCTACAGGTATATCATTAGAACGGGGAAGGGAAGAACTAGAAGAAGAACCAACTAAATGTTGACCTTGAGTGGTCCTATGTGTACTGACGTAACTCCATAAGTCAATGTCATCAGTTGATGACGAAGTATATGTTGGATTAGGGGGTTGTACAACGTTTGTACCGGCCTTTTCAGCATAGACCTTATACATAGAACATAAAGTTTGTTCTAAATTAGCACACGTGACTGGATTTCCATAAGTTAATTTATCTAAAATTGCCATTATTGTGACTTTTGTACCCTCTAAGTTAAGTCGAGGATCCATGATACATGCTAATGGAAATAACATAGGCAATTGTTCCCAATATTTCCTAAATTTAGCTTCCATAACATCTATAATACTAGTAAAAAGAGCAAAATTCTTATACCTATTAAAATTGTTGGCAATATAATAGAAATGATTTAAAACAAGTGGAGTAGTTGGGTAATAAACACCAGAACATGCATTTGTTGCATCGTAAAAAACTTTTAAAAATTTTCTAACATGACCACATATTTCTCAATCATGTAATTCTAAATCATATTCTAAATCGTGTGAGTGTCGACTATTATAATAGACAGTAATGCAATCTTCATAACCTTCACACAATTCAAGTATAAGATATGTTGAATTCTACCGATTGGCAACATCAGTTGCAAAACATTTTGATTGCAGCCCATTTTCTGTACATAGAGCAGCAAAAACTTGTTTTCTTGATGGTGAAACCGAAATATAATTAATAGCATATCTAATTTTTTTCAATTGAAGTTGTATAAATTTTAATCCATCTTGTACAATTAAATTAAACACATGACACACACAACGAATATGAAATAAAATACCATCAAATTGTGGATTACAATGTTGCATTAATTTTTTAATTACTATATTATTTGGGCCTGCATTATCAAATGTAAAACTACGAGTCTTAGAATCACGTTTAAATTCATTTAACACACCTAATAAAATTTGATAAATATTATTTCCATTATGAGGATAATCTATTTGTTTAAATGCTATCACTTTTTTATGCATTAACCAACTATCATCAATATAATGTGCAGTTGCAACCATGTATCCTTTTTGGTTACAACATGTCCATAAGTCTGATGTAAAAGATACAACACCGTTGTAATTATTAATATCATTAATAATAGCTTCTTTCTTAGTATTATATCTAACAATAGTATCTTTACGAAGTGTATTTCTAGAAATACTAACGTACCTTGGTTGTAGATATTTTTGGATGAATGACGTCCAATGAGGATTGTCCACCAAGCACAGTGGAAACCCGACATTTGCTATCAATTTCGGTAGTCCTTCGTGTTGTATGAGTTCTTGTGAGTATATCCAGTTGTTGAGAACGGGACTACTGGACCTGGCTCCCGGAGATCCAAACTGGAGTTGTGCCTGATTTGTATCCAAACCTCCATATTTGTGATAAGTGCATTTTGTGCACTTATTCGGGTCCTTAAACTAAGCTTTTAATTCGTTATTTTAGTAATTTTCTACTTAATTCGGTGCATTATTCTTTACATTTCAGTTTTGGACCCATTTGTGAGAAATTGGAGAAGAATGGATGAAAAGAGGCATAAATTGAAAGTTGAAGGACCACATTGCACACTATTGAAAGATGAAGGATCAAATTGGAGATTATCAAAAATTGAAGGACCACATTGCACATTATTGAAAGATGAAGGACTAAATTGGAGATTATCAAAAGTTGAAGGACCACATTGCACATTATTGAAAGATGAAGGACTAAATTGGAGATTATCAAAAGTTGAAGGACCACATTGCACATTATTGAAAGATGAAGGACCACATTGAAGACTATTGAAAGTTGAAGGACCAAATTACAAACCATGAAAAATTGGAGGATCAAAACATCATACTTGGAAGTTATGAGCTGGGCGATCGCCCAACACATAGCTGGAATTAGCGCTAGAATTACGATGAAACTTGTCGTTTAAATTCTTTTATCTTGAGACTTGATTTTTGACACTTTACTTCAATATAGTTTTGAATAATTAATTTTGATTTGTTTGCATCTACAATTATATACGTAGTAATTGTATGATTGTTGTGGTATGTTTTACTATCGAAAGGTCGAAAGCATGCTAGACGCTATTTTAATTATCTTAAAGTCCGATAGGGGATAGAAATATACCGCTATGCTTTAGGTGATCTTAAATTATCCATGGAAATTTAATGCTTTCATTTGTATTCGCATTCGTCATAGAAATATAGTCGAGTCATGCATATGAATAGGTTTAACTTTATTCGAGAGAAATTGTTGAACAATCTAGGGATATTGATCTTCATAACTGAATTAATTTGTCAAGACCAAGAATCAAGATAGAAGAAATAACAACTACAAGTGGATTCGGAATTCTAGTACTTTTCCTCTTTAAAAGTTAAATTCATCTTTAGTTAATCTTAATCTTTCATTTATTTGAGAAATAGTTGGTTAATTGTTTTTTTTATTTTACTTTTTCAATTAGTTATAAAACATAAAATCTTTCAAAGTTCTTTAGATTCGGTTAAGGTTAGCGTGATTAAATTGAATTATCTAAATCCTCGTGGGATCGATACTTGGACTCAAAATCCATTTTACTACTTGAGCGATCCGTGCACTTGCGGAATTATTAAAGACACAAAATCGCTATCAAGTTTTTGGCGCCGTTGCCGGGGATTTAGTTTTAATTCTGTTCAATTACTTTAAAACTAATTCGAACTTATTTTTTTTATTTGCTTTATTTACTTATTTCTTTAAGATTTACAGTGTTTGCTTTGCTTCCTTTCAGACCATTGCATGCGAAGTGAGAGACACGAGTCTCTAATTCCAGTTGATCCAGAGATCGAACGCACTTTTCATCGCAGGCAGAGAGAAGCAAGAAAGACACAACAAAAAGAACAAAAACAGCAAGACATAATGCAGAACAACGAGATCGCTCGGGCAAGACAAGAGATTGATGAAGACAACATGCTAGTTGGAGACTTTTTGACTCCACAGATCATACAGAGCCAATCCAGCATTGTCTACCCACCTTTTGGGCAGCCGAACTTTCAGCTGAAGACTAATGTCATTCATCTATTCCAGAATGGACACCAATTCTATGGCAGGACCGATGAGAATCCACATACACATGTTTCAAGATTCTTGGAAATGTGTCAACACTTCAAGTATCAAGGAATCTCAGACGACGCCATCCAGCTACGTTTGTTCCCACATACTCTTCGGGACAAGGCTCTTGAGTGGTTGGACTCACTACCAATTGACAGCATAACCACCTGGAATGATCTAGCCCAAAAGTTCTGCACTAAATTTTTACCACCAGCAAAGGTCTCGAAGTTGAAGCATGATATCTCCATATTTCAACAGTCAGAAACAGAATCTTTTGATGAGGCGTGGACCAGATTCAAGAATATGTTAAGAAAGTGCCCTCATCACGGTGTTGGCAGGGGGCAACAAATTCAATATTTCTATGCTGGGCTACTACCTTCATTTAAGAGCATGATTGACTCTTCATCCAACGGTTCTCTATCTACCAAAACAGTGGTTGAAGCTCTAGATTTATTTGAACGAGTCGCTACCACCACTGCCATGTGGCCATCAGATAGAGTTATACAAAAGAGAACTGCGGGGGTACATGAGGTAGATACTTTCACAGCATTGTCTGCACAGATAAAGTCATCGGCACACAAAGTGGAAAGTATGTCATATTCAGCCAATGCAGTGCAAACAAAGAAATCAGCATGTGAAGAATGTGGAGCCAGTCATAGTACATCAGAATGTCCTATTCTATCACTACAGGCTGAACAGGTCGATTACATTCAAGGTGGTCAACGCCAACAAAATAACCCGTACTCCAACACATATAATCCAGGGTGGCGAAACCATCCAAATTTCTCTTGGAAGGATAATCAGAGTAATTTCAGACCACAGTTTCAAGAGCCAGAAAAGAGAACTTCGCTAGAAGAAATTCTCGATAAATTCATCGAGAAGACCGAACAGTTCATGCACAAAACAGATACTGATATTCAAAATCAAGGCATTAATATTCAAAATCAAGGCGTTGCAATAAAGAATCTTGAGACACAAATGGGTCAGATGGCGATTGCTTTATCAGGCAGAGCACCAGGTACTTTGCCCAGTAATACAGAGGTGAACCCCAAGGAACATGTTAAAGCCATTACTACTAGAAGTGGGGTTCAGTTACCAGAGATCCATGTCAAGAGATCAGTTGCAAATGAAGAGGTGGTACCTTCTACTGATGAGGAACACGTGGTACAGACTGAGCAGACAACAGCTATGAAAGAGAGTTCAGGCACACCACAGGTTAAGGCAACCGTTCCTATCAAGCCATATGATCCTCCAGTCCCATTTTCTCAGAGGCTACAAAAGCACAAGTTGGACAAGCAATTCGGAAAATTTCTTGAGATCTTCAAGAAACTACATATCAACATCCCTTTTGCAGATGCACTTGCTCAGATGCCCAGTTATGCTAAATTCTTGAAAGACATCCTTTCAAATAAACGCAAGATGGAGGAACATGAGACTGTGATGTTGACAGAAGAGTGTAGCGCAATTCTACAAAATAAACTACCTCCTAAACTCAAAGATCCAGGGAGTTTTACAATACCTTGCACCATTGGTGATTTTTTTTTTTGATAAAGCTTTATGTGATTTAGGAGCTAGTATTAACTTGATGCCGCTTTCTATTTTCAGGAAATTAGGTTTGGGGGAAGCTAAAGCAACTACGGTAACTCTGCAGCTGGCTGATCGGTCTATTAAACACCCAAGAGGAGTTGTTGAAGATCTTTTGGTAAAAGTTGACAAATTAATCTTCCCAGCTGATTTTATCATTCTCGACATGGAGGAAGATAAAGATGTCCCACTTCTTCTTGGTCGACCATTTTTGGCCACTAGAAGAGCTCTGATCGATGTACAAAAAGGCCAATTGATTCTGAGGCTTAGCGAGGAGCAGGTCACATTTGATGTCTTTAAGGCAATTAAATATCCAACTGAGTCAGATAGTTGCTTCAAAGTAGATGTGGTTGATGATGCAGTACATGAAAATTTCCATCTCCATAATCCATCCGATCCATTGGAGGTTTGCATTGTACATTCTCAATCCTCTCACGCTGATTCTAGTGAGGTTGAAATGTGTGCAAGATATCTTGAAGCTAATCCTCCATATACACACTGACCACGCTTTGAGGAGTTGGGAACAGGTTCTATAAAACATCTGCCTTCTGTTCAACAGCCTCCAAAAATAGAGCTCAAACAGTTGCCCTCTCATCTCCGTTATGCCTACCTAGGGGAGTCCTCTACTTTGCCTGTAATCATTGCAAATTCAATTAATAAGCTTGAAGAGGAAAAATTACTCCGAGTGCTTCGAGAACACAAGACAGCTATTGGGTGGTCTATTGCTGACATCAAGGGTATCAGCCCTACTCTGTACATGCATAAAATTCTCATGGAGGATGATTTTAAACCAAGTATTGACGATCAGAGAAGGCTGAATCCTAATATGAAAGAAGGGGTCCGAGCAGAAGTCATGAAGCTAATGGATGCCGGGATAATCTACCCGATCTCAGACAGTGCTTGGGTCAGTCCAGTTCAAGTAGTGCCAAAGAAGGGAGGTATCACTGTGGTTCAGAACGAAAAGAATGAGTTGATTCCAACCAGAACAGTCACAGGATAGAGGGTTTGCATTGACTACCGCAAGTTCAATACTGCTACTAGGAAGGATCATTTTCTCCTTCCATTTATTGATCAGATGTTGGAAAGGCTGGCTGGATATTCTCATTACTGCTTTTTGGATGGATACTCCGGGTATAATCAAATTCCAATAGCACCTGAGGATCAAGAGAAGACCACATTCACCTGTCCCTATGGCACATTTGCTTACCGTAGGATGCCTTTTGGGCTATGCAATGCTCCTGCCACTTTTCAGCGTTGCATGATGGCCATCTTCTCTGATATGGTGGAGAAATTCATTGAAATATTCATGGATGATTTCTCAGTATTTGGCACATCCTTCGATGAGTGCTTGGAGCACTTACACCTGGTTTTGCAGCGGTGTGAAGACACAAATTTGGCTCTCAACTGGGAAAAATGTCACTTCATAGTTCAAGAGGGCATCGTGTTGGGACATCGAATTTCAGCTAAGGGGATTGAAGTGGATAAAGCAAAAATTCAGGTTATAGAAAAATTGCCACCACCAACTTCTGTCAAGGGTATTAGAAGCTTTCTTGGGCATGCCGGGTTCTATCGTCGTTTTATCAAAGATTTTTCAAAAATCACAAAACCTTTGTGTACTCTGCTGGTCAAGGATGTGCCCTATGTCTTCTCTGAAGAGTGTCTATTGGCATTCAACACTCTAAAAGAGAAGCTCATTTCAGCACCTGTGATAATTGCACCTGATTGGAGTCTCCCGTTTGAACTGATGTGTGATGCAAGTGATTATGCAGTTGGAGTAGTGTTGGAGCAGCGAAAAGATAAAGTTTTTCATGTGATACACTATGCCAGTAAGACTTTGAATGACGCACAGCTTAATTATGCCACTACTGAGAAGGAGCTCCTAGCTGTAGTCTATGCCTTTGATAAATTCAGATCATATCTTGTCGGATCGAAGGTGATAGTTTACACTGATCATGCAGCCCTAAAGTATTTATTAGCCAAGAAAGATGCGAAACCGAGGCTGATTAGATGGGTATTACTTCTACAAGAATTCGATCTCGAGATAAGAGATAAGAGATAAGAAAGGAAGCGAGAATGTAGTGGCTGATCACCTATCCCGACTTGAGCAGGAAGAGTAGATCGAGAGCTTGGATATTAATGAGGTGTTTTCAGATGAACAGATTTTTCATTTGGAGAAAGCACCATGGTTTGCTGATATAGTGAATTTCCTAGCCAAATCCATTATCCCGCCAGATTATTCAAGTCATCAAAAGAAGAAATTTTTCTCTGACTTGAAGCACTATTTTTGGGAGGATCCCATTCTCTATAGACGGGGTCCAGATCAAATAATTCGGCGGTGTGTTCCTGAAGAAGAGGTCCCTCAGATACTTGGGCATTGTCACTCTTCAGCCTACGCTGGACACTTTGGTGCCTCTAAAACAGCCGCTAAAGTTCTACAGTCTGGGTTCTACTGGCCTTCTCTTTTTAAAGACGCTTACCTTTTTGTGAAGGAATGTGATCGATGCCAGCTCACGGGTAATATCTTAAAAAGGAATGAAATGCCTCTCAACAGTATACTAGAGGTCGTGCTTTTTGATGTTTGGGGTATTGATTTCATGGAGCCATTCCCTTCATCTTTCTCAAATCAATATATATTGGTTGCTGTAGACTATGTCTCTAAATGGGTTGAGGCCGTCGCCTTACCTACTAATGATGCACGGGTTGTGATGGATTTCCTAAAAAAAATGCATTTTCACTCGTTATAACACACCCCGAGCCATTATTAGTGATGGTGGTAAGCATTTTTGTAACCGTCAATTTGAGTCCTTGTTGGCTAAATATGGCGTTCAGCATCGCATTGCTACTCCTTATCACCCTCAAACAAGTGGGCAGGTAGAAGTCTCCAACCGGGAGTTGAAGCGGATTCTTGAGGTGACGGTGAGTTCATCAAGAAAAGATTGGTCAAAGAAACTCGATGATGCTTTATGGGCCTACCGAACAGCTTTCAAAACTCCTATAGGCATGTCTCCCTATCGGCTAGTTTTTGGGAAAGCGTGCCATTTACCAGTTGAGTTGGAGCACCGAGCATATTGGACTGTCAAGAAGTTGAACTTTGATCTAAAGGCGGCTGGTGAAAAGAGACTCCTTCAATTGAATGAAATGGATGAGTTTCGGTTGGAAGCATATGAGAACGCGAAATTGTATAAGGAGCAGACCAAAAAGTGGCACGATATGCACATTCAAAGAAGAAATTTTGAGGTTGGGCAGCAAGTCTTGTTGTATAATTCTCGCCTCAAGCTTTTCCCTGGCAAGTTGAGATCTAGATGGTCGGGTCCGTATACAATCACACAAGTCTATCCATATGGGGCGGTAGAAATCAGCCATGAGAGTAAAGGCACGTTTAAAGTCAACGGGCAGCGTTTGAAGATCTATTGGAATGGTGGATTCTCGAAAGAAAAGTCCACCGTTCAACTTGCACACCCGGAATGATCAATCCGAAAAGTCGAGCTCTAGACTATAACTCGAGCGCTTAATGGGAGGCAACCCATTTTCTATCCCTCTCTACCTTTTAAATATAATTCTTTTAGTTTGCATGTGGTTAGGAATTTTACCTTGTTTATTTTTGGTTTTAGGTTTGTCCAATTTTTGCACTTAGGATTTTTAGCATAGTTTAGTCTTTATGTCCATTTAAGCACAAGCACAAATTTAAGATTTCATATGATCATATAGGCCTAGATAAATTAGTCAACAGCATGAAGTGAGTTTTAGCACAGGT
The DNA here is from genome assembly GCA_030279155.1 of Forsythia viridissima. Taxonomy (NCBI): domain Eukaryota; kingdom Viridiplantae; phylum Streptophyta; class Magnoliopsida; order Lamiales; family Oleaceae; genus Forsythia; species Forsythia viridissima. The sequence continues at coordinate 22,170,256 of CM059040.1, forward strand.
TTGGTTGTCTAAATTCACCATTTTCAATTTGGTTTGTGCTTGGAATTTCACATGTTCAAGTATATCTAGTTGGTCACATTTAAGCTTCATTTGCATGCTCGCATCATTTCCATTTTAGCACGTTTTAAATGTTGGACATGTTAACTTAGTTTATATACATTTATTTCAATATATATATATATATATTTTTTTGCTGGTAAACTGGGTGATCGCCCAATCCATTGACTTGGGCGGTCGCCCACTATCATTCACCCTGGGCGATCGCCCGGGTTTACACTGGGCGTTCGCCCAGGGTCCGGCTGGGGTTAAATACCCCAGCCGCATGTTTAGTTCTTCCCAAGTCAATTTTTTTTGTATCCCTTTCCACACCAAGCGACCTCATCTCCAATCTCGCCCTTCTTGTAAATTTTTGATCTTCCACATTGCATTCCTAAACACGAATTAGCTTCTCCTCACGTGATATTCACGTAAAAATTCATCTTGTTGGCCGAAAGTCCCCTCCACGGTTTGCCCTCTTCCTCTTCTCGGTTTTGCTTATTGATGTGATGATTTTTTTTGAATTTTCTCTTGCTATATTGAGGAGGATGGGTTTAGGAAGATGTTGGGTATTTGGATTGTTGATTTTACTTGCAAAATTTTGGGTTTGATTCATACCCCCAAGTCTTTGAAACTCTTGAATAAATTTGGCGCCTACCACGTGTTTGATGAAATTTCTAAGTGGCATTTCTTGTGCAATTCGGGCTACTCTTTGATTGAGCTTAGTTCCTACGCCTTTACGCATGCTAATTGTGCCTACATTCTTTCGAATCGCAATCCACACTTGGCCATTACACTTAGCCCCATGTTAGGAAGCCATGGCTAGGCCCATACCATTTCACATCACCACCTTCGTCCCCCTTCCGTCCAACTCATATGATCTCCGTTCTGCCTCCATTTTGGGCAGGATAAAGACCGATCTATATCGTATCTTGTGTCCAAAGTTGACTCGGGGAAACTTCAACATTTCTTCATTTTTCCCGGTGGTCAAAAGTAGTGCATGGTCTATGTGTCAACTATGAAAATTCACCAATTTTATTGGCTTTTGAGATGTTCTACTTATTCTTGAGTTTATTTTGTGCCTAATTATGTTTCTCTTCTCTTTTTAGGTACCTATGGCTCCAAAATGGAAAATCACAACTCAAGACAAGGGTAAGGAGAAGGTCGGTGAGGGTTCTACCCGTCGTAAACGGGCTGGGGAACCAACTAGTGATGGTGGCATACCACGTTTCCAAACTCCAGATGCTCAAGAGAGATATGAAACAAAATGGAAAGGGAAGAACTATCACCAAGAGAGACGGGTGCAACGGGATGATTTTCAGGGGCATCTGTTGGAACTTGTGATCCAGCAGAGTGGTTGGAGTAAAGTAGCTGCAGCTCCACATCCAATGTATATAACTTTGGTTAGGGAATTCTTTGCCAACTTCAACAAGGAAGTAGATACTCCAGATTCGTCTCATCGGCATAAGACATGGATACGGGGCAAGTGGATCCGTTTTAGCCCTGCAATGATTGATCGATACTATGAACTTTCCCGTGCGGGGGTGGATCCTATGCCTACTAAAGAGGACATGCAATCCGTGGCTAGATTCTTGTATGGTAGAGAGAATGCATGGCCGTTGGCCACTTCGCATTTCAAACGTGATGAACTGACTCGAGAGCTGCGAGCTTTACACATTTTTGTCTGCACCAATATCAATCCTACCACTCAGCGCACGAGATTTATTGGGGCAAGGGCTCGTTTTCTTTACCATTTAGCCCGGGGCAGAAAAATTGATTTGGGGACGCATATCTTTGACTTTATTCGAGAGTTAGCAGCGTCGGTTGACTCCAACTCCCAACGCTCTATTATGTTCCCATGTCTGATTAGTGGGATCTGTCTGGAGGCTGGAGTCCCCCTGTTGCCATTTGAAGAAGCTGACACTCCTGAGGCCCCTCTCACCTATAAGACTGTTGACAATTCAGAGGCCAGGATGAGAGCAAGAGAGATCAGGGCGCAGCGTGCTCCAGCGGTACAACCTGACGAGGAAGCTCATGATCCGGCACCTCCAGCACCCCAGCCAGCTCTAGCCGTTGAGCCCCATCTTGGCATTCAGTTCACTCAGATCCAAGTGGCTCTGACAGAGATTGGTAGATCGGTGGGCAACCTGCACGACACTTTGCGCGAGGTGCAACACACGCAGCATAACATGCAGCAGGAGCTGGTTCGAATAAGTGTGCATGTCCGTGGACTGGTGCACACAGACGTCGACATTAGGTCATAGCAGCGCACCATCAATTACTCCTATGATGATGTCAACCGGAGGATGATACACTTTGAGAGTCGACTCGAGACGATTGACGGGACTATCTTTCGGATTGCCGATTCCATTGACTCATTGCGTCCTCCCGCTTCTGTTGGACCATCCGATCAGCCTCGACCTGCCTCTCCACATTTACCTCCAGGGAGTACCTGATCTTTTTCCTCTTTTACTTTTATTCTAATTTGCTTACATTGGGGACAATGTAATATTTTCTTTTGGGGGTGGGTAAAGTATCAGGATACTTATTGGCTGCTTTTGAATGCGTATCACTCGGGTCTATATAACTGGGAAAAAAAAAAAAATTTGTCTAGTTGTTGTTAAACTTCTTACTGCCAATGATGATATTTGTTTGAAAATCGAGTATATTTCTAGTGAAATATTAGACAACGCTTGAACTTGTGCTTTCATCTAAATTATTATCCATGTTTGACCTGTTTAATGAAGCACAAAGCCACTATTGATTTATCATTTATTGGGACCATGATTTGAGTGTATGAGTTGATATAGTTGACTTAGTATCATTATGAAAAATTCCGTTCCTAAGTCTTTAAGCTAGTAACCAAACTGTTTGAGAACAGTTTGGGGGTGTTAAAGTACTACTTATGTTTTGAGAATTTTGATGGTTTTGGTTTTCTGAGTCTCAACTTTGGTTGAATAGGTTATAGTAAAGGAATCTAAACCGGGCACTGCTTACTGCTGAATAAATAAAATAAAATATGACTCGAGCAATTAAGCCTGTTAGGGTATTTTAAAACCTGGTGCCCTAAAGTCATCTGACTTGGGAGTCATCGGCCCAAAGCTCGTTACATGAGTCCAAAAAAAAATATATATATATTTTGTACATCTTTGCTTTTCTTATAGCCTGTGGGACTCGAGCAATTGAGCCTGTTAGGGTATTTCAAAACCTGGTGCCCTATGGTCATCTGACTTGGGAGTCATCGGCCCAAAGCTCGCTACAAGGGTCACATAGAAAGCTAGTATGAGAGAAGTATTGCACAGGATGTACGATTATTTTTATGAGTAAAATAAATAAAAAGTGCTAAAGGTGCTCGGTAAGGATTGCTAGATTAAAACCTAAGAGACTGAAGATGAGAATTTAGAAATCATTCACTACCCTAGTTCTGAGAATACAAGTTCTAATTTTACCACTTTATTTGAAAAAAGCATTGTGTTGATCAATAGGAACCAAATTTGCTAGAACACCTCGGGATTGGAGAGAAAAGCATTGGAAGTGTGATAATTTACGAGAGGTGTAAGGAAGAAGTGCCTACAACGGGTTCGAGATTGTAAAAATATCAACAACACAATATTAGTCGTGGTCTAATACATGAGTAAGTTTAATTTTTGGCTAATCACACACTCACTAAAGGTCGAGCAATGGATAAGTGAAATTTTTTTGTGTTGTTTGATCTTTTTCTAAAAAGTGTTACTTGATTTTTCAAACATGAGGCATATAGTAAGACATTTGACATAAACTCAATCATTTTTATTTTGTTTAGCTTAGTTTAAATTTATGGTTTATTTTTATTTTGTTTTGTTGTTCGAGGACGAACAAATGTTTAGTTTGGGGGTGTTTGATAAGTGCGTTTTGTGCACTTATTCGGGTCCTTAAACTAAGCTTTTAATTCGTTATTTTAGTAATTTTCTACTTAATTCGGTGCATTATTCTTTACATTTTAGTTTTGGACCTATTTGTGAGAAATTGGAGAAGAATGGATGAAAAGAGGCATAAATTGAAAGTTGAAGGACCACATTGCACACTATTGAAAGATGAAGGACCAAATTGGAGATTATCAAAAGTTGAAGGACCACATTGCACATTATTGAAAGATGAAGGACTAAATTGGAGATTATCAAAAGTTGAAGGACCACATTGCACATTATTGAAAGATGAAGGACTAAATTGGAGATTATCAAAAGTTGAAGGACCACATTGCACATTATTAAAAGATGAAGGACCACATTGAAGACTATTGAAAGTTGAAGGACCAAATTACAAACCATGAAAAACTGGAGGATCAAAACATCATACTTGGAAGTTATGAGCTGGGCGATTGCCCAACACATAGCTGGGCGAGCGCCCAGCCGGGTGAACCACAAACAGAATGCAAACCAGACCCCTGGGTGATCGCCCAGGCCAAATTTGGCTGCTGCGAGATTTTTTTCCTTTTTTGAATTCTAGTCTATTTAGGTAACTTTTGGCCCACGATTTCTGGATATTTTTGGCATATTCTAGGGCATCATTAGGGTAGTATATATATGAGTTATGAACTCATAATAGGTTGTGGAGTTTTTGGGCGAAAAACATAGACGAAGGCATTAAACGGAGATCAAGACTGCTTCTTTGAAGAATTGAACGAAGAAGAACAACGAGCAATTATTCATTCAAGTCTTCTTATTTTTCTGGGTGATGAGTTCCATGTGTTCTTCCCCTTCTTATTTTCTTATTACTAGTATGCTAGGCTAGTTTAATTAGCGCTAGAATTACGATGAAACTTGTCGTTTAAATTCTTTTATCTTGAGACTTGGTTTTTGACACTTTACTTCAATATAGTTTTGAATAATTAATTTTGATTTGTTTGCATCTACAATTATATACGTAGTAATTGTATGATTGTTGTGGTATGTTTTACTATCGAAAGGTCGAAAGCATGCTAGACGCTATTTTAATTATCTTAAAGTCCGATAGGGGATAGAAATATACCGCTATGCTTTAGGTGATCTTAAATTATCCATGGAAATTTAATGCTTTCATTTGTATTCGCATTCGTCATAGAAATATAGTCGAGTCATGCATATGAATAGGTTTAACTTTATTCGAGAGAAATTGTTGAACAATCTAGGGATATTAATCTTCATAACTGAATTAATTTGTCAAGACCAAGAATCAAGATAGAAGAAATAACAACTACAAGTGGATTCGGAATTCTAGTGCTTTTCCTCTTTAAAAGTTAAATTCATCTTTAGTTAATCTTAATCTTTCATTTATTTGAGAAATAGTTGGTTAATTGTTTTTTTTATTTTACTTTTTCAATTAGTTATAAAACATAAAATCTTTCAAAGTTCTTTAGATTCGGTTAAGGTTAGCGTGATTAAATTGAATTATCTAAATCCTCGTGGGATCGATACTTGGACTCAAAATCCATTTTACTACTTGAGCGATCCGTGCACTTGCAGAATTATTAAAGACACAAAATCGCTATCAATTTGTATTGACACTTTTTGAAGTGTCTGTTTAGATGGGTCGTGCCTATCCCCTTGTGCCAAGCAAACTTCTCTTGACAGTATTTACATTGTGCTTTGAACTCAGGGACTCCGTTCACTAGTTTACTAGTCGGCACCAACTGAAAATGCTGCCAGCATATAGCCTTTTGTTGGCTTTTCGTTTAGTGCTAGAGCCAATGGTAGTTTGTGTATCGGCGTCGTTATGAACGTCTTCCAAATCAATTGGATCAATGCTACCACCAAACTGATCAATAATATCATCTGGAATTGGAATGTGATTAAGACCACTAAAATCATCATCACTTCGGTTGTATGCCATTTGGAATAATAGAATAAAGAAAATATGAGAAGATGAAAATGTAGTAGAACTAGAACGTAGAAACTAGAAAATAGAAATGTAGAAAATTAGTAGAAGTAGACCACTAATAAGATACTAGATACTAATTAGAATACTAATATTGAGATTTGAGAGAATGTAATTTGAGAATTTTTAATGGATTGAGTATGTAATTGAATGAGAGATAAGAGATTGAAGTGTGAAAAAATGAGTTTAGAAAATGAGTATTTATAGGAAAATAATGAAAGAAAAAAAAGAAGAAGGTCCATTGACCGTTGGCCAACGGTCACAAATGTGACCTTTGGATGATCATCCAACGGTCACGATTTCGTGACCGTTGGGGACGAGCCACGAGCCGAGCCGGCTCGTGGGAACGAGCCCACGGTCACAAATGTGACCTTTGGATGATCATCCAACGGTCACGATTTCGTGACCGTTGGGGACGAGCCACGAGCCGAGACGGCTCGTGGCTCGTCCATTGGCTCGTGGGAACGAGCTCGTGGGCTCATTCCCATGAGCCCAAACGAGCTGGGCTCGTGGGCTCGTTCCCACTAGCCCAACGAGCCGGCTCATTTTTTTGTCGAGTCGAACGAGCTCGGTCCTTTTTTTTTCTCCAGCTCGCCCCTAGCTCGTGCTCGTGGTTCGACGAGCCCGAGCCCGAGCCCAAGTTGGGCTGAGCTTTTACGAGCCGAGCCGATGAGCTTTTTTTCCACCCTTATCGCCCACCGCCTGATGACCATTGGGGGCGAACAGTTGGTGTAGCAGATCGCAGAGATCCATCCGGAGTGGGACCTCTCTTTCCTTCGGCAGGCTCCCTCTGAGGCTTTGGTTCCTGAAACTGAACCTGGTGAAGTCAATGAACAGATACCCCCTCCAATCGTGGAGGAAGGCCCGCAATGTGCCGACCCTTAAAGAGGCGGCGGGGCATCCGAACTTTGAATCTTGTCATCTTCTTTTGCGTATGTTCCAGAATAAATTGCTAGATTTATTTTCCCTAATTTATTCCTGTCCCAGCATTTAATTTTATAAATGATTGTGCGTGGGGGGCAACGCTTCAAATCTAGGAATCACTTCATTGGACATTAATGACGCAGACTTTTGGCAGAATCTGAATAGTTAGCGTCTTTAATGTTCTGGGGAGGTAGCACGTCTGTGTGGCATTCCAAATCCCCCTGGAATAATCACATTCATTCATTTGTGTCAAGTTCCAATGTAGCCTCTATATAAAAGTAAAGAATACATTGAACGCCTCCCATTGTGCTCCTCATGCATACGCAACTCCATTAAATTGCGCGAATTAGACCCTTGCGTCCCGAAAGTTCTCGAATCGTTCGATCGAGCCTTTCGTTTCGGACGTGCTATGGAATCACGGATAGAGAAACATCGTTCAAAATACCTACCAACTAGAGAATCAACATTCAGAGGACCAAACGCCCATCCAATCAACATTCAGAAGTCCAAACGTACGGAGGGGTTGGGCCTAGCAGCCTTAGCCTGACCATACCCCGAACGGGGGGTCCCTGATTTAGGTAATGGGGCTGGGGGCCCTCTGCCAAAAGGTGTCAACGGTATTTTTTGAGTAGTGTCGCCTAATTAGTCACCAAATCAACTCATGTTGATTCTGGAAGACTCCCGATCATGGTGGAATCAGATCTCCAACAGCTGATGACGCTCAGGGTGACGAAGACCAAGGAATAGGCTTAGTAGTTCTAATGTCCCAACATGTGCCAATCCAAAGAGACGGCGGGGTAGTAGGATAATTATCGTAATTTTGGGGTGGGGGTGGGGGTGGGGGTGGGGGTGGGGGTGGGGGTGAGGAGGGGGGGTGTGGCGACCTCAAAATTCTGCAAATTTTTTTTTTTTGAATTCTGCCCAGAAGGGTACTGGTACCCATATTTGAGGGTATTGATACCCTTTTACGCAGAAAGCAGTTCTACTTCATGGTTTGATTAAAAACTGATTTAAAACATGGTTTCTCCATTTTCTTTTGAGGAAAGTAGTTAGAAACTAATCTTAGACAGGATTTGGAGATCACCCTTTCTCTTTATGCTTCGGATTCATTTTATATTTGTTGTAAAAGTATGTATATTTAAGAAGATGAAAAACCATAAACAAAAGCATAATCATTTAAACATAGCGGAAGAGTAAAACATGTGAATCCCGTCTTTTTATTTATTATTCCTCCATCATTTTAAGTTACTTCAAAACAGATGTTTGAGGAAGGGAAGAAAGTACCTTACTTATAACTTTTTCTCAAAGTGGCTCATGACAAATCATTACGTCTCAAGAATGGTTCATATGCTTTGAACCCGATTAAAATGGCTACTAGGTACTTTATCAAAAAGAAAAGTACTTGAATTAAAAGACAAGTTCACCTATTTTATTACATTTCATAAAAACGAGTAGTGAGATACTCCATGGTCCAATAATCGAATCTGTCCACAACAAAGTAGCTAGTTTCATATTTTTGTAATACGGGTACATGTGGATTGGAGGACCATACGTCAATCTTGATGATCAAATGGTATTCTTGGCTATCCGAAGCTACTTCTCACCTTAGTCCCATAACTTCATAGATTTCTCGATCCATTTCCTACAAGAGTCATAAAACGACTATGAATTGTGACATTCAATGAGTAAATACGGTGCGTGTGTGATATTGCATATAGATATATCTTTTATCTTTCTTAGGGCCCTTCCCACAAACAATATTTGTACACCGAGCGCTCAAATAAACATTCTTTGTGCATAAGCACGATGGCCAAACTTCTTAGGACACTAATCGTCCTTCTATGGGCCACTTTTGCCCTTGGCCATAGTTGATCAACTCATGGAACCCTTACCGTCCCAATATAGGCCACTTTTGCCCTTGGCCGTACTTTAATCAGACATCAAGTCCTCATGTGGGTCGCTCTTATCCTTGGCCAAAGTTGAATCAACTCTTTTCTTGGGACCCTTACCGTCCCCTATGGGCCACTTTTGCCCATGGTATACAAATAAGTTTGGAGAAATCTTTATGTATTATAACATAACTTATCTTTGTTTACATATAAACTTTGCTTTCTCAAGTTGAGCATAAATGACACAAGATAGCTTTCTCATTCTTGTTCTTCCTTTTTGTTGCATAAATAGCAAATAGGCTCAAGATGCTCATAACATATCATGAAACTCATCAATATAACTCATTTGGAGCATGCAAGAGCACATGGAATACACACACATATAGATGTATATATTTGTTATATTGTACATAAATCATATACGTAATTTACTCACAACTTGTTGTTGTTAATCTTGATCCACCTGAAAATAAAAAGTTTTTAAACATCATAATCTTGTATGGGGTGAATGATACTTAAATCTGAAGTTGAGGGTACTTGGACCATGTAGGAACAACCTTAATTATTTCTGGTACAGAGGTTTTTAGGGTATTGGTACCTTGTCGTAAAACTGAAATACGGGGTATCGATACCCTTTTGGGCAGAGAGGTGCTAAAACATTTTATTTTGAAAACTACGTTCTTGGTCCATGGGATCTAACTTTTCTACACCGAGAAATATGAGTTTTTTGGTCCCTCTAAGCTGTTGCCCGAAATGGGGCTTTGGTGCTTGGGTTGGAGATTCCTCTATTGAATTAGAGAGTCTCCTTCCCGAGCTTTCTTATTATACAAACACTCACCTCTTCTCTCTGATTTTTCTCTCTTATTTGAGAGTTATTTCCTCCTTGTTTATTGCTAGAAAATGTGAGGGAGTGATGTGGGAGAGTTATGGAGATTAGAGAGGAGAAAATGGGCAAGTGGTAGCTTGAAATGGGGGGTATTTATAGGGAAAAATAAATCTTTTCCTCATGATTGCATATCTCCCATTAAATACAAGAATTTTGGAGAGATTTGCTGTAGATTTTCCCAGCTGGGCTTCCTTAAATTCGTCTCCCAGCTGCACATGGCTTTAAAGGGTGAAATAAAGATGCTAGGGTAGCCTATAGGACAATCAATGCAAAAACTCCAATTTGACAGATTTCTGGACCTGTTTTTGGGTCGAGTTTTGAAGGTCGAAACGTGCTCATTTTTTGACATTCCTTATACCATTTCGAAGATCTCACGGGGATCTTCACAACGAACTTTGAATCGTAGAAAACGGATCATCACAGCGATCACAACATCGTCCCAAAAATGGTTGCTCAAAAACAAATTTCTGAGAATTCCAGATTTCCAACTTCTTGGAACGTTTTTGACATAATTTTTTGGGGCTGTTTTTATAGTCGAAAGTATGCATATTTGGTACCATTTCGAAGGTCTCGTTGCGTGCTTCGTAACACCATAAGTTTCGTAGAATTCCGACCAATACATAAATCATACGATGACTCCAAAGTTGGCTACTTAACCTTAATAAAAAAGGCTTAAAACTTTGATTTCTCTCTTTTTGGGTCTCTACCCAACATTTTCATTTTTTAACCAAACAAGCCTTAATAAAAGTCAATAGCTCTTAAATAAATTCATCTTAGTCCCTTCACAACTCATTAGATCCGATTTTCTCCCTTTTTAATATTCGGATTTAAATTAAATTCTAAGTGCTACGACTTTCGAAATACTTTTTGGGACAAGTCAAGCAAATTTCTTGCTTCATTCTAATTTTCTTATTTAAATTGGAAATATGAATTTTCGGGGCGTTACAGGGGGCGTCGCACCTCGTCTGGTTTCGGTGGTTCACGAAGAACAGTCAATTTTTGCGCGCCATATTGTAGTTCTGGCGATTGCACGATGGCGAGGCATATGGACCAGGCCATCCTCGCCTGCTTTGCGAGGCTACCACCCTTTATGCCTCCACGTGTTGGAGGTGTTCGCGATATTACCATGCATTGACATTCGTGAAATTTGCGAAGCGCGTATTCCCACGCGCCTTTTACATCTTCCTAGGGTTTACTTGGCATGCACTTACTCCGACTGTCAGTATTCTGCTGCGTTTTTATATGTGTTTGCAGGACTTCACTTTATTCTTCTCTTCTTTACCCTTCTACTTCCATATTCGGATTCTGGTTATTGTTGGTCATGTCAGGCTTTCATTTCTCTAGTGTCCCAAAGTTTAAGATAAGACGTGGGGGGGTTGTGGATGACATTCCCCCTCCCTTTTCAGTACCTTCCGCATCGTCTGATCTTGGGGTTGCTGTTCTGCCAACGCTGAAGATAACGGTAAGTAGTCCTTCTTTTGCCCGTCCAGCGCCGGAGGCGACATCGGAAGTGCCTCCCGCTCCATCCCCTGTGAGACCCAAGCCTTCGTCAAGAAGTACCAGACAACTGGGTAAGAGAAAGGCAGGCGCCCATAGTGGAGAGGAGGTAGTTCGGGCCTCCCATTCTCTTCTCCTTGGCAAGTACGAATATATCAACATCGAGTCCCGTAGGGACGAGCTGGACCCAGCAGTTTTGGGAAAACTTCCACCCCCGGCTGCCAAAGCAGCGGCATCTGTTCATAAGTATTGGACTTCTGCCTTTGGAAAGGCGGCCGAAAATGCAGAATTGTCGGAGTTGCTGAGACTTGCTGAAATGTACACCTCCTGCAGTCACGTACTTAACTGCGAAATGTATAAATTCTTGGAGATGAAGATTGACGAATTGCGCTCTATCGCTGAGGAAGACAAAGATGTTGAGGCGTTGCGTGAAAAAAACAAAGATCTTCGGGAAAAACTTGCATTCTCCGAAGATGCCAGGACTCGCGCAACGTATGATATCGTGAAAACCAGGACGACCCAAAGGGCATGTGTCGATGCTCAAAAAACGGCAGAGTCGCAATTGAAATCTTTTCAGGACATGGTTTATGCCAAAGACAAGGAATTGAACAAAGCGCTGACCGAGCTGTTGAAGGCCCAGGGTCTTCTGGCCAAACTCGAGGCCTCTGGCCACGTGAATCAAGTGGTTCCTGACTGAGATTTAAGGACTCTCTGTTCTTTTTTTTTTTGCTGTTTTGACTCGTAAATGTAAGCCATTAAATACGTCTCATCTTTTATTGCTTTATCTGATAATGCGGACTGAGAGAAATGCACTATTTTTATTTGCTTACATATGCGTTGAATGTTTATCCAGCGAGTTGAAAGAGTTAGCTGCGAACCATACTCCCTCGCTGTCGAATTGTTTTCACTTGTTTAAATACGCGTTGAATGTTTATCCAACGAACTGAAAGAGTTGGCCGCGAACCACACTCCCTCGCTGCCGAATCACTTTCAATTGTTTAAATACGTGTTGAATATTTATCCAGTGAGTTTAAAGAGTTGGCCGCGAACTACACTCCCTCGCTGTCGAATCGCTTTCACTTGTTTAAATACGCGTTGAATGTTTATCCAGCGAGTTGAAAGAGTTGGCCGCGAACCACACTCTCTCGCTGTCGAATCGCTTTCACTTGTTTAAATATGCGTTGAATGTTTATCCAGCGAGTTGAAAGAGTTGGCCGCGAACCACACTCCTTCGCTGTCGAATCGCTTTTACTTGTTTAAATACGTGTTGAATATTTATCCAGCGAGTTTAAAGAGTTGGCCACGAACTACACTCCCTCGCTGCCAAATCGCTTTCACTTGTTTAAATACGCGTTGAATGTTTATCCAACGAGTTGAAAGAGTTGGCCGCGAACCAGAATCCTTCACTGTCGAATCGCTTTCACTTGTTTAAATACGCGTTGAATGTTTATCCAGTGAGTTGAAAGAGTTGGCCGCGAACCACACTCCTTCGCTGCTGAATCGCTTTCACTTGTTTAAATACGCGTTGAATGTTTATCCAGCGAATTGAAAGAGTTGGCCGCGAATCACACTCCCTCGCTGTCGAATCGCTTTCACTTGTTTAAATACGCGTTGAATGTTTATCCAGCGAGTTTAAAGAGTTGGCTGCGAACCACACTCCCTCGCTGCCGAATCGCTTTCACTTATTTAAATACGTGTTGAATGTTTATCCAGCGAGTTGAAAGAGTTGGCCACGAACCACACTTCCTCACTGTCGAATCGCTTTCACTTTTTTAAATACGTGTTGAATGTTTATCCAGTGAGTTGAAAGAGTTGACCGCGAACCACACTCCCTCGCTGTCGAATTGCTTTCACTTGCTTTTGTTGTATGAGGAACACTTTAGATTCATAAACGACGAATTTTATTAGAAGGTGCGGTGTCTCGGGACGCCAAACAAAAATGTTGGAAAATCAAACAGTACAAAATGAAACTACTGATGATACGGCCTAAAATGGGCGATGTTCCAAGGGTGCCTCATCTCTCTGCCTTCCGAATCTTCCAATCTGTAAGTTCTGAGGTGGATTTCTTCGATGACTTTGTAAGATCCCTCCCAAGTGGGCCCTAGAGTTCCGACCCCTACCTCTCTATTAGCTTGGAATACCTTCTTCAGGAAGAAGTCGTTGATGTGGAAGCTCCTGCCCTTGACCTTGGAGTTGTAGTATCAGACCATCTTCTGCTGGTAAACCGCGAGACAAAGTTGCGAGTCCGCGTGTCTCTCGTCTTGCAAATCGAGGTTTGCCCTTCGTAAATCCTCGTTGGTCACCTCGTTGAAGTGTAGGTGTCTGGGTGAGGGTATCCCTACCAATCATTGCCTCCGTTTTTTACCAGCATATCGTCGACGTATACTTCTATGGTATTCCCAATCTGTCTTGCGAACATGTGGTTTACCAACCGTTGGTATGTGGCTCCCGCATTTTTCAGGCTGAAAGGCATCATCCTATAGTAGTATAACCCTTGGTCCGTGATAAACGAAGTGTGATCCTCGTCTTCCGCAAACATCAGGATTTGGTTGTAGCCCGAGTATGCGTCCATAAGCTAAGTAGCTTGTGGCCGGCAGTCGCATCGACCAGCTGGTCGATGCGTGGTAACGGAAAGCTATCTTTAGAGCATGCTTGGTTTAGATCTGAGAAGTCTATGCATACCTTCCACCTTTTGGTACTCTTCCTTACCAGCACTGGGTTGGATACCCATTGGGGGTAAACTGCCTCTCTGATGAACTCGCTGGCTTGTAGCTTGTCAACTTCCTCCTTCAATGCATTATACCTCTCAGCACTTAAAGGTCTTCTTTTCTGAATCTTGGGGCGTACTTTTGGATCCACAGACGGGTCGATCCCGACCATATCGTTGTGCTTCCATGCGAAGACATCAGCGTTCTCCCGGAGAAACTACTTTAGCTCCTCATTCATTCTTTCCTCAAGTTTCTCTTCCACCTGCAATACCCGGGTTGGTTCCAAGGGGTTCACCGAAAATGCTTCCAACTTCTCGGCCGGGGAGGCAAGAGAGTCTGAGCCTATGATCTGAGGATCCAGACCCTTGTCCAGTGTCAATTTTTCGTCCACCTCCTCTCGGTCAACGTCCATCGGTTCTGAATGTATGGTCATTATAGTTGGGGTGATATCCTCACATTTAGCGGCCTTTTGCAATGCGTTCATGTAACATGCCCTCGCCTCCGTCTGATTATCGCAGATTTTGGCCACCCCTCCGGGCGTTGAGAATTTCATTGCCAAATGGTGTATGGATGTGACCGCCTGCAAATCTTTCAACGCAGGCCTTCCAAGGACTCCATGGTAGGCGGAGCGGGTGTCCACTATCAAAAACTCTATGAACTTCCTGAGGTGGCATGGTGGTTTCCCGAAGTCTACCGCAAGCATAATCCTTCCTCGCAGGACGAGGCTATCTCTTGTGAAACCAAATAGCGGATCCGAGATGGCCGTTAGTTCATGATCCACGTCTATTTGATCGAAGGCACTGTCGAACAGGATGTTTACGGCGCTTCCATCATCGACCAGCATCCGTCCCAAGCTGTTTTTGGCAACGACGGCGCGGACTACCAGGGCATCGCAGTGCAGGTAGTGTATGCCAGCCTCGTCTTCCTCAGTGAACGAGATCTGCAGTACTTTTGGTCGGTGTCTGTGGACCTGCCAACTCTCTAGGGGTTCTTCTCTCACTGTCTTTGCGTAGTTACGTCGCGAGTTCATCATTTGTCCTCCGACATAGGGCCCTCCTATGATCGTGTTTATCTCTCGAACAGGAGGAGCCCTCGTGGGTCCCTCCAACCTCGGCGGGTCTTTGTTTTTGTCATTTTCCACTTCATTATGTCGGGGTCCATCGTTCTTGTGCTGAGGAGGAGGTCTTCGTCCCTGTGTGGGTGGCCCTCGATGTCCTCGCGCAGTGGGTCCATTCTCCTCTCCCTGTCCGTGGGTCCCGCGATTGATCAATTATCTAACGTCCGGGCAATCCTCCGTATTATGCACCCTAGTCCTATGTATGCGACAGAACTTGGGCGATGTTGTGGCTGGTGCAGGGGCCGCTACGGGCGCTCTGGAATAGGGGATGGGGGCTTACTCCGTCTGATTGAACCTCCTGTTATGGTTGTTTGGAGGTCCAGGGGAGCGCATTCTCTGAAAGCGAGAGAAACGAAGTTTAGGAGAGCGTCGTCCTTCTCTTTTGTAGCGATCTCCTCTCTCTCTCTCAACCTTTTCTCTGTTCTCGATCGTCTCCTCTGATCGAATTTCGTGCTGGACCAAGTCCAACAGCTTACTATAGGTCTTTGGTTGACTGTTCTGTACATCTCTCCAGAAGGGAGTGTGCATGAGCAGTCCGGTCACGAGTGCATCCAAAGCTTTTTCATCAGTCACAGTCTTGATTTTGTTGATAACGTGACTGAACTTCTTGAAGTAGCTCTTGACGGTTTCTCCTTCCTTCTGCCGGATGTCATGGAGCTGGGCAATGTCAGCTATCATCGTCCGATTGCCAATGAAGGAATTGACAAATTCTCTTTTCAGTTGAGGCCAGCTCCGGATACTCCCTAGTTTCAACTTATTGTACCACCTCTTCGCGTCGGATGCGAGCGTGGTAAGGAAGTTCCGACACTTCACCGCAGGAGATTGGCCTTGGAGTTTCGTCTTATATGTATTTATGTGGTCCATGGAGTCGCCCCTTCCGTTGTATTTGTCCATGAGAGGCATTCAGAAGTTCGCGGGTATCTCCATGGCCTTCATATAGCGGGTAAACGGGAGGTTTTCATCATCGTCATCCTCGTAACATTCCAGCCTCTCTTTTTCCTCCTCAGTCTTTTCGTGACTTTGGTTCGGGGCCCTCCTCCTTTCCGTGTGGGCCTCACTGTGCTCACTGCGCCTGCTGTGTGCGGGTAGGGGTGGTGCTATGGAGAATCCCACTCCCAACCTGTTGAACATGCTAGCAGCAGGAACGAGGAGGCTTTCCCGCATCGAAAGAGGTCTTCCTCTCTGGTCATCCTGTGAGGGCTTCGAGATGACGTTACGCGGGTTCTGGCCGTTTGAAACGGGTATGTCTCCTCAGGATGGCTGGCTTTCCATCGAACTGGACCGTGAAGGGCTTCTCCGGGCACGACTGCGCTTGGGTCCATGTTGGAGAGATTGATTCTCCAATAGTTCAAGCGCTGCCTTCATCCAGGCATTGTCTAGCATCAGGTCTTGGTTCTCCTGTTCAACCGTTCGCTTCTATCGCTGTCTTCTCCTCTTGCGACGGGTCACATTTTGTAGGTCCTGAATGCTTTCCTACCGCATATCAGTGTGGTGAGATTCTATTTCTTCCTCTATAGAATGTTCGGTTGCCATGCTCCTCTTGGTAGAAAACACGTTTTTACCACAAGTTTTAGACTGTGTAATGTCTTTCGTTTCCCACAGACGGCGCCAATCTATTGACGTCGGAACCTGCAACGTCCACGTGCTAAAAGATCTCGAGGAAAAAAGAGTCCGGCGATCCTTGGTACTCCGACGATCAAGTCAACTGCCGGTATTAGAGCAATACACGGGGGGCAAAAGTAATTGGGTGTGGGAGAGACAAGCAGGCAGGGATTTGAGCAGAGTTTATGGTGGGATTTCAAGTGTAAAAAGAGCGTCTTATAAAAAGAATGCGTAATAAAAATTTTGCGTACCTTAGAACAACCAGAGTCCTTGTATTTATAACTGCAGAGTCCTAATTATTCTGTGTTTGCAATCAATTAGAACTCTGATTGGATTCTCCTTCCTTATAAGATAAGGGCAATCGGTTGTCAAGACAATCTCTCATATTTCAGTCTTTATTTGAGTTGATCACGTTGCCTAATATTTAGGAGATCGAGATTTGGTTTCCTTGTGAGAATTTTTATGATAATCAAATACAATCTTTCTTTAATTACTTCCCTGGTTATCCCAAAATATCGTGTTATCTGCCGGTCCAGGTTGATATGGAGCCCTGCGAGGCCCTATGGTTCGGCATGGAATGCCGAAGCCCTTAATGGGCATCGCGGAAACCTAACTGCAGAAGGCTAAGGTGTCTGGTGGGCCTCCGAAGCCCCTTTAAGAATTTACGAGGCCCTTACTGGGCCTATACATGAGAATCTCGTTAGGCTTTTGCTGACGTGGATGCCTTATCATAATCGGGTGGTAACAAGAACCATTCGGTTCCACGTAATTATTAGAACCAAACTCGAACCGAAACTTTCGGTTCGATTTTGGTTTTACCCATAATATTTTCTTTTAAAATGGTGAGTTGACAACATATTTTGAAAAAAATTAAAAATTACAAACACGTTAACATTAAAGTACGTTAGATATTAAAAAAATATACGAAAGATATAAACATTAACTTGAAGAATAGACACCAAATTGCAAACTCATAAATTAGAGTTAGAAAAATGAAATTTACTTTTCAAAATTGAGGATTCGTTTCCGTTACAGAGGAGTTTCATCTTCATCATCACCATCTCACTGTGTGTTGAACGAGAGAGAGAGAGATGAGCGAAATTGCGAGATAGACAATAATGTTTGTATTGAGTACATGAGAAAATAACGATTGAGAATTTAAGGTTTGGGTAATTAGAATTGAGTCAATTAAATTTGAGTTTAAGAGCAGAGTTTTGTACTTTAGGTTTAGGTCTTGGATAGTTAGACTATTGTCTTTGGTACTGTGGTGTTGGATTGTGAGTCATTGGGTTAGAGTGAATAAATTGTAAAAAATAAAAAATTTATAAAAAATGAAAAATTCAGTTCCAATCATGTACCCACGGTTCTAGTTCAAGAACCAAGAACCGGCCTGGACTCGGTCGGTTCTTGGTTCCTAATTTTATTTTTTTGGAATCGGATAAGAACACTCTATTCCAGTTCGGAAAGTTCGATTCTGGTTAAAATGCCCACTCCTAATACCACCTAATTGAGGCTGCAAAATTTGACAATAAATTGTCACTTGTTAGATCATAATTAAGTGGCATATATTTTTAAATTTTATAGCCACGAGTTGATTGTGTAGCATATTTAGGAATGGCAACGGGGGTAGGGCTGGGGGCGAACCTTTTGGTCCTCCGCCTCGTCGAATTTTTTGGAAGGTGGGTGGTGATGAGGATTATAACATCTCCATTTCCGTCCTTTTTTTACTTATTTATTTTTTAATATATTTTTTCGTACTCAAAGTACAAATAAAAATATAAAGTAAAATAAAAATAAGAGTGTGGTGACGACCAAGTTGTCCTTCATCTCCCCAATTCTCTAACAGGGCAGGGTAGAACATTTTGCCATCTTTAAGTATATTTACTTGAAAACATAAGACAACATTTTGCCATCTTTAAGTATATTTACTTGAAAACATAAGACACTAGATTATCATTAATTTTTAATGTTCACGTAAAATTGAGACATTAGATTTAGTAATGGAGGATAATGAAGTAATTAATGACTAAAAATAATATAATCCTACAAATCATGTTCTTGTTTCTTTTTCTTTTTGGAGATAATTATTGACGTATTCTATTTTTAAGTTAGTTTACTCAATAAACAATCTCTTATAAGTAGACAAGTGATTTAATTCAAAATTTTATTCCAAAAACAAAATGAACTAACAAAGAATTTGAACAAAATTGTGAATGAAAATTTTGTTTTATAACTAGAGTTGAAAAATGTCTACTATTCGTAATTTCTCCATCTTTTTCTAACAATGCGTATATTATTCCTCATGTAATTAGGTCGTACTTTTCTCACTAAAAATGAATTGAAAGGCCCACATCTCCCTCAGAAACCCTATTTTTCACTCTCATTCGATAATCTAGGGTCTACCAGCGAAAATTGTTGTTGGAGCTTGAAAACCCAACCCTATCATGATTTTCGCTTCATTCACCCCCCTCCCCCGCGCCCGCGCCCGCGCCCGCGCCCGGTCTATTTCTAACAACCAAAATTGTATTATTTTTTCGTTATTATTAGTGTGGCTATTGTGCTCGGTGACCTTATCTTGCAGATATATTAGGCATAATTTTGGCGTATACTTGAAATATACATTTTGGACACCATTGTGTTTAAAATATCATTATTTTGCGTTGTGTGATGTTGAATAATATTTAGTTTGTTATATGATTTCTTTAGAATATCTGTGTTATTGGTAATGTTGTGGTGGTTTGATATAGGAATTTATGACTCTGAATCTATGGGTGAGAGAGAGAGAGAGAAAGAGAGAGTTGAATTTTTCGCATGTTCGAAGATTTACGGAGAAATTTTATTGTCCATCGTCGAATATCCATTGAATGGTCCATTTTCATTGTAGTTGAAAAACAATGTACACATTCATCGACACTGTGTTAAAAATATATATTTCTGACGCGGGTTTTCATAGAAGAATCTGTAGGTCATTATATGTTTATTTTTGTTCGTATTGATCATTTTGTGGTGGTCTAGTGTTAGCATTCAAGAGGGCGGACATGGGCATTGTATTGGCTTCTAAAACATTAATCGGCCATTGGAATTAGGTTTATAGAAATTATTTGAAACTGGGTTCATCTGTATATTGCATGGAGAAATTTTATACTCTATTGTCAAAGTTTCATTGGATGTTCTGTTTTCGTTGTGGTTGAAAAACTATACACAAATTTGATGCCACTGTGTTGAAAATATATGATAATGACGTGGGTTTTTGTAGAAGAATCCATCGGTCATTTTATGATTTTATTGGTCATTTGTGGTGGTTAGATGCTGGCATTCGAGAAAGTGAACACGGGGGATGCATTTGGTTCTAAAGCTTAATTTGACAATTGAAATTAGGGTGAAGTGTTGTCGAAAGACCTGGTCGATTTGTTATAGAAACTTTGAAACCTTCGCAATTTGGCACGTCGAAAGTCGTAAATGTAGTATCGATATTACTCAATTTGATGAAGGCGGCATAAAATTGTGGATCTTATGAAATGTGTAGTTAATAAATGTATAATAAGTTGTGGGTTCTACAAATTAAGTGGATAAAAATTATGTTTGATTAGTTTGACCAGCTTAAATTATAATTTAAGCTAAGGCAAACAAGTACTAAGAGTTTGATCCAATAATATCTCGCAACTCTTTTGATAGATCTGTGCCTTAAAACTCTCCACGATTTTCCATTGGTGCTATAGCAAAGGAAATTTGGATAGCACGCACTTGCTATCTTTGTAGTTGAGCAAGTTGAAATGCACACGCTTTGCATGGATGTAACTAGTAGAAGACTCGAGGAACATGGACTCGTCGAGATAGCCTAATGTGTTCTCCGTGGTGTCGATAAGGTACTTGACCCGGTAGGCTATTCCATAAATACGAGCTCTAGTGGGATTAAACGAGACATTAGGGACCTGGGGGAGTCAATTGGGAAAGAGGGAGATTGAAGAATGAATTGGTGGATGTTGGAGATGTTCGCGGAGATGGATTCGCATGAGGATTTCTTGAGAACAATGGAGTCGATAAGATCCCGATAGCGGTTTTCGATGAGTTGACTAAGCTCCTTGCTTTTGTCTTGGATCTGTTTAATGGAGACTGCCTTCACATTTTGGATGTCTGAGATGGGTTTCGTGCGGAACAAAGATTCGGCGTCATGGTTCCTCAGGATACCACCAGTATGATAACCCAATAACAACAAACCAAGAGGAGTGTGAATTGATTTTTACAAACTTTTTGAAAAACTATCTCAAAATATGAAACTTAAGAAATATAGATTAATCAAGTAATAAGTATAAGACAATATAGATAAATAAAATGGTAGAGAGAGAGAGAGAGTGAAAACGATATGTTTATGGAGGTTCGATTCAAACCAATGATCTACGTCCACCGTTATCAAGCTCTCCGTCACGAGCAAGGTCTTTCCACTATGTTGATTGACTTATGATGTAATCAAAATCCTTACAACGCTTCTGGTGACTTACAAACAAAGAGCACCGATTTTTATACAATATTGAGCTTTACGGGACCTTAGTATGACCCAAATGATATGAAAAAATTGATTTACAATAGTTTTTCTCTCTTAATAAATGATAGATACAAATTAAGTACCAATTGAGACTAACACTTTAATAAGTAGCAATAAATAAAAAACTCAAGTGTTAGGAGTAAATTTTGATGAAAATAATGATTTAAAAGTTTGATTCAATCAATCAGACTTTTTTAATAAATAAGTAGAAGAAGTAAAATCAATGAAAGTTCAAATGATTTTTTCAAGATAATTCTCTTTTTTATGCTCTTGTAAGTGTATATGTTGATTACAAATGAAAGACAATTTATAGAGAGCAATTTTCAGAACTTTTTGGATGATAGGCTGGTCAACCTATGTAAGTTCGGATGACCAAAAACTAACCATTTGAACAATACAATGTCAGAATTAGAACGGTCAAATTTTTAAATGTTGGGAGTTCGCTCGACCTTTGTTCAAGTCGATCGATTGGTATTACAAAGTTTGGTCGACCAAAAATTTTGATCTTAAAAATTTTACAAAATTAATTTTAACTTTGATCAAAACATTTTATACAAGTGACATCAACATAGTTTTTAGTGTATAAAGTTATTTTTGAGCTTGTATTATTTAATGCTAAAGATCAAAGTATTAGTATCTTTACATTTGATTTAAAAATCTAATCTTTGATCTTTCTTAAAATTTGAATCTTGAACTCCTGTCTTGGATGCTTGATCTTGACCTTCTTTGAGAGTCCGAATTGTAATGTAGTCTTGATCTTATTTGTTGACAATGATTGATTTGAACGCTTTAAAGATTATAAACACTTTAAATCAATTGTTTACAAAACATGATTAACTTGTTTGTTATGATCAAAATATTAAGGTTAGAGTTAACCATAGGTCAACACGGTATTATGTCTGGGGTTAGTGGACGGCGGTGGAGGTGTCACCACTCTCATAACTAAATTAGTTTTTGAATAAATTGACACTTCACACTTGCATTAAAGTGTTTGAATTCTTTGGTTGATGCAATTTTTGAAAAATCCCAAATCCACTGGGTCAAATATTTGAAGGATGAAGGATGAAGGATGAAGGATGAATGGAGAAATCCATGAAAATTGGCAAAGCCCCTCTATTTTTCTTTCTTCTAAATGGACTTTATTGTAGTTAAAAGACAAATTTGCCACTTTTCAAAATGGGCTTCTTCTCGCACAGGCAAAATCTTGTGTTGTTGATGATACAATCAGTAGGTAAAATTTGTCCAACTTATTTTTGTATTAACAACAGAATTTGTCATAAAATCACCCTCAATTGCAACAGATTATGAAGGAGTTAACTCTACTTTCCCAGCTCCACTGCTGGATTGTTGGCGGATTGTTGGTGTTGGGAGGCAAATGCATCTTCACCACTGCCAAGTGCCAACAAAAATGGTGCACTCGGCTCGGTAGTTTTCTGAGCTTATGAGCAAGCATAAAACCTTACAATTATATTGAATATGAGATCCCTTCTAGCCTGTAAGTGCAGTGAAGGACCCTGGCTATAACACTTGATTTTCTGTTGAACTTTTTTGCCCTTGGCAGTAGTGTGATGGTCTTGAACTTGGAAGACAAACAAAATATATGTATTGAATCATTTAGAGCTTGTTTGGTAGAGCTTAAAAAATTGATAAAAAGCTAACAATTAATTTTAACCACACATTTAATGAGACCCACAACTTTTATTAACTTTTCAACCACACATTTCATTAATTTTTTTTTTATCAAAATCTACTAAAAAGCTTTACAAACAAGCGCTCAATCAAAAACCATTTCCCATAATGGGGACTAATGAGGAACCTCACTTCTTTTAGAGATTCAAATGCCAAATTGTAGGGTGTACTTAGTAGGCCAAGAAAAATGGACAATTATGAGTATTCTTACTTTTATTTTCTACGTAATTGCATGTTAATTTAATCGTTTTAGGAAAAACTCGACTTTGGACGGTGATTGGACAAAGAGAAAGCAAAATAAGTGAAAAAGATTTGAAAACCTTCGAAAGAGTGGAATTGGAGACCTAACTAAAACTCATTAAAGATGAAGGACTTGGGTTAAAAATAAATGAGGACTAAATTGAAATGAAAAAAGAATCCAGTGACTAGATTGAAAGCTAAATAAAGATGAAAGACATGGGTTGAAAATAAAAGAGGACTCAATTGAAATGAAAGAAGAAAACTAGGGATTAAATTGAGAACCAAAGAAAGATGAAGGACCTATGTTGAAAATAAAAGAGGACTCAATTGAAATGAAAGAAGAAATCCAAGGACTAAATTGAAAACTAAAGAAGGATGGAGAGCTAAGCTGCAAAATAAAGATTAAACCATGGCCCATGCGATCGCATGAATCTTGAAGCTGCGATCGCATGAGCCCTTACACTAAACCAGATTGACCGAAGGCCAAACCATGCGATCGCAAGCAAATGAGCCATGCGATCGCATGGTTCTATCGGGGTTAAGAAAATCCTATTTCCTTATGGAAACAAAACTCTTATTGGAAACAGATTTATACAAAACTTCTGGGACCTTTTGAGGAAAACTTGGAGACTTATAAAAAGGAGATAATATATACATCGCGCGACACATAATCAAGGAGAAGAACACAGTTCAAGAGATGAAGATTGAGAGAGCGGAATTTAAAATTTTGACGAAGAATCCCAGGTTGTGTTTACTCTTTTTTTCTTCTTCTCGGATCATGATTTATTCATGTCTTGTATTATTTTGTGGAATCATGTCTGGCTAAATTACTTATATATAGGATGAACGATGAAACTTCACATTTTTGATTAATTAGAAGTTTTTCATTTTCGTAAATTTGTTGATTCCAAGTTGATTATTTTATATATATATATATATATATATATATATATATATACATACTAATTTTAAGCCCGTGCGTTGCACGTTCGTGAAAGGTGTAGGAAAAAATTGTAAGTTGAAAATAGTTTATTGATAGGATATAAGTTATTAAAGGAAAAATTGTATTATAATAATTATTTTTATGTATTAGAATAATTATATCAAATTATGTTATGAAGAAAAATTATAAATAAATATGTAATAAATTCTATAATAATTTATAATAAAGTTTATATAATACCAATGTATTATAATAAATGGATTACAATCATCAGATAATTACATTATAAATGAAATTTTTTTTGGCAAAAAGCGAAAAATATGCAGTTTATGAGTTATTCGAGTTATTCGAGTAACTCGAAAAACTCACATATGGGTTTATAGAGTTACTCGATGGAAAATGTGACACAAAATAAAAAATCATAAAATGGGAATATTTTTGTAAAATAAATTGAATAAGTAATTTTCGAGTGAATAAGTAATTTTAGCTTTATATTTAGTAGTATTTTAAATTAAAATTCTATAGATAACTCGACAAATTCTATTCTGAGTTTTTGAGTTACCTGAGTAATTAAGTGTAAAATATTGTTTTGGTTTCTGATTTGTGTTTGGTTGAAAAAAAGAATAAGTATGTGTTACTATATTTATTTAGAAATATTTAATTTTCTGGGTTAATAATGATTATGTTGTATGGTTATTATTTTAATTGATATCGGTTCATGTAAGTTTGGTGTTTTTTTTTTGTGTGTGTGTGAGGACTTTTTCACTTACTATTCAATTCGACAAACGTTGTCCAGTTGAATAGTATTGTACTGTTGAGGGGGAAAAAGTTATTTTTTTGGCTATGTGAATTGTTATACGTATTATTGAACTCGACAAACTCTGTCGAGTTGAATATGTGGACTTTTCCACGAAATCGACAAGAATTTGTTTTCTTTATTTTATTTGATGTGGACTGTTTTATTTCTAATATTTTTCATTTGACAAGAATTGTTTTGTTGTCGAGTTAAATAATTTTTTATTTTCTTTTCCTCTTACAGGGTATAGATTATAATATAGTAGAATAATATATATATGATATTAAATAATGAGATATTATGTGAAATTATTATAATATATGATGTATAAATAAAATAAAAAAGAAAGAAAAAAGTGAAAAACATGCACTTCATGAGTTATTCGAGTACCCTGAAAAAATGAAATTTGAGTTTGTGGAGTTACTTGGTAAAAATGTTACACAAAAGCAAATATCACAAAATGGGAATATTTATGTGAAATAAATTGAATAAGTAATTTTAGATTTTATGTAGTACAATTGAGTTACAAATATTATAAATACACATGTAAATTTATGTAAAAAAGTGTTTTTATATATTTATTATAATATATCATGTATAAGTTAAATAAAAAAGAAGAAACAAAAATTGAAAAATATGCATTATTTGAGTTATTCGAGTAACTCGAAAAACTCACATATGGGTTTATCGAGTTACTCGATGAAAAAAGCGACAAAAAATAAAAAATCATAAAATGGGAATATTTCTGTCAAAGAAATTGAATAAGTAATTTTAGCTTTATATTTAGTACTATTGATTTACAAATATTATAAATCTATGTGTTAAGTTATGTAAAAATTTGTTTTTGATATATTTGATATTCTGTGGATTTGTGTATATTATATTCTAGGTTTGTCTTTATTTTAAATTAAAAAATTCTATAGATAACTCGACAAATTCTATTCTAAGTTTTTGAGTTACCTGAGTAATTAAGTATAAAATATTTATTTGATTTCTGATTTGTGTTTGGTTGAAATAAAAAATAAGTATGTGTTAATATATTTATTTAGAAATATTTAATTTTCTGGGTTAATAATGATTATGTTGTATGGTTATTATTTTAATTGATATCGGTTCATGTAAGTTTGGTGTTTTTATTGTGTGTGTGTGTGTGTGTGTGTGGACTTTTGCACTTACTATTCAACTGGACAAACTTGACAAACTTTGTCGAGCTGAATGGTAGGTCAATAAAGTTTGACGAGGTACTGTTCACGAAAAAAAGTATTAAATCTTTTGTATGTGGACTTTTCCACAAAGTCGACAAACTTTGCCGAGTGAAATAGTAACTCGACAAACTTTGTTGAGTTGCTGTTGACTTAAACATTTGTTTTCTTTATTTCCATTTGACAAGAATTGTTTTGTTGTCGAATTAAATAATTTTTTGTTTCTATTCCTCTTACAGGGTATAGATTATAATATATTAGAATAAAATATATATATGATATTAAATAATGAGATATTATGTGAAATTATTATAATATATGATGTATATAAAAAAAAAAAAGAATTGAAAAATATGCACTTCATGAGTTATTCGAGTACCTTGAAAAAATGAAATTTGAGTTTGTGGAGTTGCTTGATAAAAATGTTACACAAAAGCAAAAATCACAAAATGGGAATATTTATGTCAAATAAATTGAATAAGTAATTTTAGATTTTATTTAGTACAATTGAGTTGCAAATATTATAAATACACGTGTAAATGTATGTAAAAAAAGTGTTTTTATATATTTATTATAATATATCATGTATAAGTCAAATAAAAAAGAAGAACCAAAAAATGTAAAAATATGCATTTCATGAGTCAGTCGAGTAACTCGAAAAACTCAAATATGAGTTTGTCGAGTTAGTTGATGGAAAATGTGACAGAAAAGCAAAAATCATAAAACGGGAATATATATGTCAAATAAATTGAATAAGTAATTTTAGATTACATGTAGTACAATTGATTTAGAAAAATTGTAAATACACGTGTTAATTTATGTAAATAAAATGTTTTTATATATTTATTATAAGATATCATGTATAATTTAAATATAAAAGGGAAACTAAAAAATGAAAAATATGTATTTCATGAGTTATTCGAGGAACTCGAAAAATTGAAATTGGAGTTTATCGAGTTACTCGATGAAAATGTGACACAAAATAAAAAATCATAAAACGGGAAATTTGTTGTCAAATACATTGAATAAGTAATTTTAGCTTTTTATTTAGTACTATTGATTTTAAAATATTATAAATCTATGTGTAACTTGTTTTTGATATATTTGATATTCTTTGGATTTGTGTATAGTATATTCTAGGTTTGTCTTCATTTTAAATAAAAGAATTTTATAGATAACTCAACAAATTCAATTTTGAGTTTTTGAGTTACCTGAGTAATGAACTGTAAAATATTGTTTTGGTTTCTGATTTGTGTTCGGTTGAAATAAAAAATAATTATTTGTTAATATATTGATTTAGAAATATTTAATTTTCTGGGTTAATAATTATTATGTTGTATGGTTATGATTATAATCATTAAATATATTGTTAAATTGCTTTCGGGATTTATGTGATTGAGCAGTTATTTAATTATATATTGATATTATAAATAGGTATAATTGATATTATAGATTGATAAATTTATAATATCAATTTATATTTGATATTATAAATTGTTATAACATCAATTTATTATAAGAAATTGATATTATAATAAATGGATATTAAATTTGACTGTAGTCATTAGTTATATTAAAAATTGATTATTGTAATAAAATTGATATAATTATTATAAGAAATTGATATATTTATTGTAAAAAAATTTTTATTACGCTATGGTATAATAATTGCTAAAATAAATACAAAATGTAATACATTTTAATAGTTAGTATAATATATAATAATTTTATATGATATATATTTTACTATAATATGTTATAATAAATGATAGAGTAAAAAACAATTATGCATGTGCTTAATGTATAAAATAAATTGACAACGTAAATGGCAAAGTCCAAAAAAAAAAAAAAAATTTAAAAAGATTGCATGAAAAGTAACTCGACAAAGTTTGTCGAGTTACGGTTCATGTAAGTTGTCCTTTTTTGTGTGTGTGTGTGTGTGTGTGGACTTTTCCACTTGCTATTCAACTCGACAAATGTTGCCTATTTGAATAGTAATTTACTGTTGAGGGGAAAAAGGTATATTTTTGGCAATGCGGATTTTTCCAATTACTATTCGACTCGACAAACTTTGCCGAGGTGAATGGTAGCTCAATAAAGTTTGACGAGTTACTGTTCACGCAAAAAAATATAGCACCAATTTATCTAAGCGATCGCCTAAAATAGAACATAAAATATAGAAAAAATTCCTAATATGTGATACTATAACAAATTAATATTATAAAAAATTCATATTAATTAAGTAGTACTTAAATTTAGTTATTATATGATCTATAATTTAATACAAATTGTACATATGCAATCTTTAAAATTTTATTTTTTGTTAAACTGATAACAGTTGTTTTTTATTTATGAAGTAAGTCAGCAGTCCTAAGTTTAAGTTTGTCGATGTAGTCAATATAGTAATAATTTGTAAACATCAGTTTAAATTTGTGGAGTTACTCAATTTCAATAGTTTGCCATTTCCATTTTATTTAGCTATGAAATAATTCAATATGATTTTTATTTTAGAATTTTTTCTAATGTTGTCTTGCTTGCCAAACTTTGATGTTGGACTATGTATTTCCATATATTATAAATTCAAAAGTGTGAATGCTAATAAGTCGATTAATTAGATGCGTAAAATGACAGACTTTAAGAAAACAAATAGTTGTATTCTCGAAGAATATGTAATACTTATCTTTATTTCGTGCGTAGTCTAGGCAATAAATGGCCAACCTAGGCATTTAACGTGTACAAGAGATTCTATATATTGGCATTTATTGTGAAATGACTTCTGTCAGACAAAAATGTCTCTGACGCGAGGTTGATGTCAGAGGACGCGCCCCGATGTGGAACAGAGGGAATGGTTGGAATTGGTAATTAGACATTGAGGCACATATCTGGACTGATAATTAAATAATCTTATACTTATGTAAATTCGAAAAATAAATTCGTATATCTGTAATGGACTAACTTGATAGTGTAATTTTTTGTTTTTGACTTGGGCGAGCAACAAAAATTTGTGCGCTATAAAAAACGATGACTGAAAAGTACGAAATTTTTAGGGAAGATAGAATACTCTCTTAGCTACCAAATATGAAAATTTGATAGTTCAATAGCATGATTTGGCCGACTACAATACTGAAAAAAATATTCTAGGCATTTTATCGTATTCGTGTGGTCGCAGTCTATAAATTTTTACAATTTTATTTTATTTTCTTGTTATTAGTTTATATTTTGTTTATTCAAAGTGGATGACAAAACAAAGCTTCAAACAAAATTCAAAGGCTCGGATGATCAATGCTAAAAAAAATATTATGGCTAAATTTGTTGTCAGTTGAAAATGTTGTGGGAAAGAAGTGCAAAGATAGGAAAAAGGAAAAACAAAAAACAAAAAACAAAAAAGAGAAACAACAAAAATAAATTATGCAGTAAACTTCGTTAAGTTATTTGGCTATTTAAACTATGAAATGATTGAGTAAATCGATGGCACAAACGTACGCAAGAAATTGTATAATTTAGATTTTTATTTATAGTATGAATAAAATTTTATTTTCCTGCAATTGATATTTTAGTCAAGATAGTCAATGAACTTAAATAAACTATGCAAAAATTTTTTAAGATTATATATATATATATATATATCTGTTGTTAATTTTGTATTATAATGTAATTAGAATAACATTTAAGAAGCCTGTAATTTTTGCAAAAAAAAATTTAAGATTTTGTAGTATAATCTGTATATGTTTTGTTTTTATTATGTCTGTGCTTGTTATACTGTATGGATTTCATTATTTTGAGTAAGAAAAATATATTATATATTAATTTATATAAACAAACATTTGCTACTATTATATTTGGCCCAACCACAATATGCAGTTTATCAGTTGTTCGAGTAACTCGAAAAACTCGAATTTGAGTTCGTCGAGTTACTCGACAAACTATGTGATACGAAAGCGAAAGTCATAAAACGGGAATATTTTTGTCAAAGAAATTGAATAAGTGATTATAGCTTTTTATTTAGTACTTTTGACTTATAAAGACTATAAATAAATGTGTTAAGTTATGTAAAATATTTTGTTTTATATATTTGAAATTTTGTGGATTTGTGTATATTATATTATAGGGTTTTCTTTATTTTAAATACAAAATTTCTATCGAAAATTGAGATTCACCACGTGCTTCATTATAATGTGTTAGGAAAAAAGATATATATATATATAGTATTATAATAATAGTAATGTATACTATGAAAATATAATATTTTTATATTTAATAATTACATATTTATTTATAAAATAATTTATAATAATATTTATGCGAAAAGATATAAAAAAATTATAAAAAATGTTATAAAAAATTATGCCAATATTCATACAATAAAAAATTTTTATAAAAAAAATTTATATATATTTGTATAATATCAGTCTCTGTAGTATATTATATATTATAATAAACTACATAAAATGTTTATTCTATTATTTATTATAATATATTATAGTAAGCAGAGGAGTATATTTTTGATGTTCTATAATTTAATATAATATATTAGAATAAAAATATATATGATATTAAATAATTAGATATTATGTTAAAATAGTATAATATATAATGTATAATTTAAATAAAAAAGAAAAACCAAAAAATAGAAAATATGCATTTTATCAATTGTTCGAGTAAATCGAAAAACTGAAATATGAGTTTATCGAGTTACTCGATTAACAATGTGATACGAACTCAAAAATCATAAAATGGGAATATTTTTGTGAAATAAATTGAATAAGTAATTATAGGTTTTTATTTAGTAATTTTGATTCACAAAGGCTATAAATAAATGTGTTAAGTTATGTAAAATATTTTGTTTGATATATTTGAAACTTTGTGGATTTGTGTATATTTTATTATAGGTTTTTCTTTATTTTAAATAAAAAATTTATATAGAAATTCGAGATTCACCAAGTGCTTGAAAAGAACATGAGGGAAAAAAAAAGAGTTAATTTATTAAATAATTTAAAAAAAAATGAAAAAAAAAAAAGGCATTTTATGAGTTACTCGAGTAACTCGAAAATCCAATTCTGAATTGATCGAGTTACTTGATGAAAATTGTGACACAAAAGCAAAAATCACTAAACGGGAATATATTAGTGAAATAAATTGAATAACCAATTTTAGCTTTTTATTTAGTACTATTGATCTACACATATTATAAATAAATGTGTTAAGTTATGTAAAAATGTTTTTTTGATATTTTTGATATTTTGTGGATGCGTGTATGTTATATTTTAGGTTTTCCTTTATTTTCAAACAAAAATTACTGTAGATATAAATTTTATGTATTTAACATGTAGGTAATAGAGTAGCTCGATAAACTCTGTTTTGAGTTTGTGGAGTTACCTGAGTTTTGTCGAGGTATTTGTCAAAGCAAACACATGCAAAAAAATTTATTGTAATATATTATAGTAAGCAGAAGAGTATATTTTTTATGTTCTATAATTTAATATAATGTATTAGAATAAAATATATATGATATTAAATAATTAGATATTATGTTAAATTATTATAATATATCATATATAATTTTATTGATGTTTGAAAAACAGTGTAATTATAATGTATTATGAAAAAAGATATATCTATATAGTAATATAATAATAGCAATTTATAATATGAAAATATAATATTTTTATATTTAATAATTACAAATTTTTTTATAAAATAATTTATAATAATATTTATAGGAAAAGGTATAAAAAAATTTATAATAAATGTTATAAAAAATTATGCCAATATTCATATAATAAAAATTTGTTATTAAAGAAAAATATATATATTTGTATAATATCAGTTTATGTAGTAAGTTGACAAATTAAAACTAAAAATTTTGTGGAGTTACTTGAGTAATGAATTGTAAAACATTGTTTTTGTTTATGATTGCTGTTTGGTTTAAAAAAAAAAATCGGGACTTGTTAATATATTTATTTTGAAATATTTAATTTTGTAGGTTATTATTTATTATGTTGCATAGTTATTATTATAATTATTAAATATATTTTCTAATTGGTTTTGGGATTTACCTGATCGAGCAACTCGGCAATGTCAATTTTTAGTTTGTCGAGTTACTTGACAAAGCAAAAAAAAAAAAAACAAAATAATTTTAATTCATTATTTAATATAATATATTACAATAAGCAGGAAAGTATATTTTTGACGTCTTATAATTTTAATATAATATATTAGAATAAAATATATATCATATTAAATAAATAGATATTATATTAAATTATAATAATATATTATGTATAATTTGAATAAAATAGAAACACACAAAAATGAAAAATATGCATTTCATCAGTTATTCAAGTAACTCGACAAACTCAAATTTGAGTTTGTCGAGTTACTCGATCAAAAATGTGATACATAAGGAAAAATCTTAAAGCGGGAATATTTTGGTAAAAAAAATTGAATAAGTAATTTGAGATTTTTATTTAGTACTATTGATTTACAAATATTATAAATAAATGTGTTAAGTTATGTAAAAAAATTGTTTCATATATTTGATATTTTGTTGATTTGTGTATATTATATTTTAGGTATTTCGTTATTTTAAATAAAAAAAATTGTATAGATATAAATTGTATGTATTGAGCATGTGGGTAATAGTGTAACTCGAGAAACTCCATAATCTCAGATTTCATTTTTTCGAGGTACTCGAATAACTCATGAAATGCATATATTTCAATGTATTTTTTCTTTTTTATTTTAATTATAGATTATATATTATAATAATTTGACATAGTATCTAATTATTTAGTGTCATATATCTTTTATTCTAATACATTATAATCTGTAAACTGTAAGAGGAAAAGAAAACAAAAAAATATTTAACTTGACAAGAAAACAATTCTTGTCAAGTGAAAAAATTTAGAAATAGAAGAGTCCACATGAAATAAAATAAAGAAAACAAATATGTACGTGAAAAGCAACTCGACAAACATTGTCTAGTTACTATTTCACGCGGCAAAATTGGTCGAGTTTGTGGAAAAGCCCACATAACAAAAAATTAATACTTGTTTGCGTCAACAGTAACTTGGCAATCTTTATTCAGTTACCATTCAACTCGACAAAGTTTGTCGAGTTGAATAGTAAATGGAAGAATCCACATAGCCTAAAAAATAAATTTTTTTTTCCAACAGTAAAATACTATTCAACTGGAAAACGTTTGTCGAGTTGAATAGTAAGTGGAAAAGTCTACACACGCACACAAAAAAAAAAAAAACCCCACAACTTACATAAACCGTAACTCGACAAACTATGTCCAGCTACTATTCATGCAATATCTTATAAATTTTTTTTTTTGTGGACTTTTCGATTTACTCCGTCAATTAATTTTATAAACTAAGCATATGCATAATTGTTTTTACTCTATCATTTATTATAACATATTATAGTAAACTATATATCATATAAAATTATTATATACTATATTAAACTATTAAAATGTATTAGATTTTTTATTTATTTTAGCCCTTATTATAGCGTAGTGTAATAAAAATTCAATCTCTATTGATAGTATACTAAAGTAAATCTACATTTCTCCAATTACAGTTATTAGCTGATTATGATAAATTTGTCATATCAAATTATTATTATACTAATTAGTTATAGTTACTAAGATATTATAATTTAGGATAAAATGTATAATTATTTTTCTTGGATTTATGTTTTATAATTATAATTTTCATAATAGTTATTTATGACAATAAAAAGTTAGTATTGTAAAAAAAATTATATAATTATTCTAACAAGTTGATGTAAGCACTATAACTTTTTATATGCGACAGAGAGTACATACATTTATGTATATTTTATTATTGATATTATGGTGTGAAGTTAAATTATTGGTGTTTGTTTTTGACATATAACTTGTAAAGTAACTCGGAAATCTTATTTTTATTTTTTTTTAGTTACTTGACAGGCGATTATATGGATTTAGGTCAATTCATTGTTGTTGTGAGAATTCATTTATATGTATTTAAACGAAAATATAAGACTAAATCATTATTTCATTTTCTCGCGTAACTGGACAAACTCAATTTCGAGTTTCCCGAGTTACTCGACAAAGTAATGAAATGCATATTTTTCATTTTTTATATTTTCTTTTTTATTTAAATTATTTAATACATTTACTATTTTGTTTAATCTGTATTTTGTCATGGTATTTTTCGAGGAACTCCTCAATATTAAATTTGGATTTGTCAATTTACTTGATAAATTAAGCATATACATAATTTATTTTAATTTATCATTTATTAGAACATAGAAAAATAAAATATATATCATAATGAATTAATACAATATATTATATTTTAATTTATTTTATTTTAGCAATTACTATAACATATTATAATAAAAAAATTATTATAATAAATTTATAGCATAATAAAATTAATTGTGTAGTAATATATTATTAATCAATTATTACATTATTATAATAATTTAATGATTATAATAAATTTACTATAACAAATTGATATTAAATAAATGTCATTATAAATTATGAAAACAAATTGTAATAAAAATGTGTTATAATAATGTTATTTATTTGTTAGAATAATTATGTCAAATTATATTATGAAAATAAATGTTTTTTTTATAATTAATAATTGTAATAAATATTTGAACATAATTTATAATAATATTTATTACAGAAATTATAAATAAATATGTAATAAATTCTATAGTAATTTGTATTAAAATTTATATAATAGTAATCTATTATAATAAATTGATTATAATGAATTAATAATTATAATAAAAAAATAATTGAACAATAATATTTTACTACAATATAAATTATAATGAAATATAAATTGATTATAATAATTTTTTATTATACTATGTTACAGTAATTGCTAAAAAATATAAAAGTTAATATAGTCTATTACTTGAATATATTATATATTACATTTATATAATATATATTTTATTGTACTATGTTTTAATAAATGATAGATTAAAAAAATGTATTTACGTGCTTAATTTATTAAGTAATTCGACAAACCCAAATTTCAAATTGATGTGTTGCTCGAAGGATAGCATGACAGAATACAAAAAAAAAAAAAAAAATTTAATAAAAAATTTGAATAAAAAATAGAAACAACAAAATTGCAAACTATATAAATCATTATTTACTCGAGGAACTCGGAAAACTTAAATATGAGTTTGTCGAGTTACTCGATTAATAATATGACTTATGTTTTGAAGTTCACATCATTAACGTGTAACCAAAACATGGGAATCCACTAAAACTACCACAAAACCAAGGTCCGCAAAAGTTTAAGAAGATATTTACACTACCTAAAGTTTTTTGATTGGTTTATAATAGCGATTCCGGCACGCCGACAGCATAAATCCGAAAATAGCCTAGGAGGTTTCGCGGTGATTATTTTAGTATGCCTAAACATGTCGTCGGACTATGAATTTTTGATATGTGGTAGCTACGTGAGTATTCTATGTCCCCTAAAAATTTCATATTGTTCGGTGATTGTTTTCTATATCAAATAATTTTTTGTTACTCCATGACGAGGTGAATAAATTTTTGAAAATAAGGGCAGTGTTACTAAAATTTCTTCACCTGGTCATGGAGTAACAAAAATTTGTTGAACATAGAAAACGATCACCGAAAAATATGAAATTTTCAGGGGACATAGAATACTCAAGTAGCTACCACATATTAAAATTTGATAATCCGACGGCATATTTCAGCTTACTAAAATAATATATGAAAAAAAAATACACAAAAATTAAATTTAAGGAATAATATAGATAAACAAAAAAACCAAAGACGTTGAAATTATGCAAATTATTACTGTCTAAAGTAGAGCTCTTTTTCCTTCTGCATTCTCTCCGTATGGAGCTTGCAGCCCCCGAAAGAGAACTCGTTTGACTGATATGACCTAACAAATCTAGGAATCAGTAGCTAACACTCCTTAGAAAGAAAGAAGAAGGGATTCAAACTTAAATATGCAGGTTTACTTGATGAATAATACAATACAAATCACAAAGTACGAAAAAAAAAAGGTGTATTTATTAAAAATTTATATTCTACAAATTTAATATTATCTTTTAATATACTCTGTATATTTATAGTTTTTAGGGTTTATACTTATTATTTTGTATGGATTTTATTATTTTCATAAGAAAAATATGTTATATATTTATTTAGGGCAAAAAAATTTTTTCGTATTCTGTTTATTATTATTAATAAATATACATATCTAATAATATTAAGTTAATAGTAAAAATAAAAGTACATAGAAATATAAAATATATAGATTTGTTAAATATAATTCACATCATTGCATTGCATTTAAAAAGGCTTATATCTAGAAACGACAAAACCATTCCTATATTACAAAAAAAACCTAACATCCATTCATAAAAATGGAAAAAGGTGGCAATGCATACACGGATATGATTAGTTTTCAAAGTGTGTCTTTGTCTTTCGAAACCAGTGAATATCTATGTGTTCTTGACGTAGACAATTTTTCTGGGTTGGCTTCATTCTCAGATGAGATTGGATGTTCTTCAATTTTTCTCTTCTTGGATTTAGACGCAGGTGAAGAAGGGAAATTAAGCTGTTTCACTGCACTTGGAAATGTTTGCCCTTGAAGAGGCATTGGTGTGTCAGTGGTGTACGCTATATCTTTCCCTTTGTTGGTCTTTGATCTTGTACTTGTTGAAGTGGTTGAAGTCGAAGGAACTGGTTCGTTGAGGAAGATAATGTCATACTTGTATTCATTTTCCAAGACATTTTTCTTCATTCCTTTAATATAAAAGAATTGTTCCTCCTCCAATGTGATTCTGATTTTTTCCAATACTTCTGATCCACTATCCATCAGTTGTTTGCCTGTGTACTGCAAGAATTTCTCCGATGTATCTCCAATCATAGTCCCAGACAATGAGCCTGTGGAGTCCTCAAGTTCCACATATACGCGTGCCCTAACATATAAAAGAAGTTAAAAGTGTTGCATGTGTAAATAATTGTAAATAATAAATAATTCGTAAACTACTGCAACTGCATGGGAAAATTTGCAGAAGACACATTCGTATGTTTCATTGAAATCGGCACTTGATATTTTGTTGCAAGTATTGCAAGACATGTACCAAAAGGCTTGCTTAAATACTCTCACATATGCACGTGCGTAAACCCAGAAATATCCATGTCCTGTTAGCTATTTTTGAAGAGAAATTGTATAAATATTGTGCAATAATTAAATGCATTTTTCTATATATTATTTTAATTAGGATTAGCCTTACTCCAGATAACAAATTTGGAATCTGTTGAATCTCTGTGATATTGTTCATGTCTGGGGTTGAAATATTCTTTGTTGCTGAGGATGGATATATCTTTGTCAAGATCATTTCATCTAACTTGTCAGAATTTGTTTCAACCCTTGCATAATGTGTAAAAATATTAGCAATTTATACACATGTATATACACACCAGATAGAGTTTGAATAAAAGATAATGAATAAATAAATTGTTACCAAGATGTTAGCTCAATCACTTGTTCTAAATGAGCATTGAAGGAGAATATACTGTTTGCCTTGGTTGAAATTGAAAGGCCTGTGCATGAAATAAATATATAGATATATTTATTGAAAGAGTTCAGATTGCCTATAAATGTCGTAATATTCCATTGATGAATTATAAAATTATTGACAATATATTACCACTAAAAGATGTTACTTTTAGATGGTTTTCAATGATGATTTGTTTCTTGCTCAAGTTATCAGCAATGAAACAGCATTCTTTTTCCACAAAATTATCCCACATTGTTAGCAACACAGTGTTGAAGCTAGTAAAGAAACACAGAAAATATATGAGAAAGTAGTATATGAATTTTTTTAATAATATTGTAATTATTGGAATACATATTTATAGTTGAAAATAATATAGCTATATATATATAAACCTTGTGTCGATGAGAACTATATCTTGAATACACGTTTGTGTTTCAAATCTAGTTTGAACCAGCCTTTTAGGTTTCACATCGATTGTAACTCCAATGATACCTAAAGGATAAAAATAACAAATTAGGACAAATGAAATGTGTTATGAATAAAATGGCTAAGATGAACATGTAAAATGTGTAAATATAATAATTTAAATGAATAAAAAGAAAAAAATTATTTTTTTATTGTAAAATAGGAACAAATACTTATATCAGAATTTGAGTCCATGTAAGGTTCCAATTTGTTGAAAGGAACAAAATTGTATGTAGAAGATATCAAAACACTATGGTCTTCATTGACTTCCTCAACTCTTGTTCGACCAGATATCGTCCACTGTATGTTGCCCATAGAAGCTTGATACTCAGGCTTTGTGAATTTGACATTTGCATTTGAGACAAGATACGTTTTGCTAAGTAGTAGCTTGTCTTCATATGCTGAGATGTTGGCATCATAGATAGTTGCATGGACTTTATTTTTCTGTATAATATCATGCATTGAAATTAGATATTTTGTAAAAACATGTATACAATTTTGGCTAGATATTATTTTTTAATATGAACAAAGACAATTTAAAGTTATAACATATTAGAGGAAAAAAAATATTTGTAAATATTTTATGTGTCTGAAATTAAATAAATCAAGAAACATAAATAATAGATTCAAGTAATATACCTCAGGATCCATAAATACCATATTCTGGTATTTTGTCGGGCTTCGTTGAGTTGTTCGTGGAAATGATTTTTTCACAACAATAATTTTAGAAGTCCAATTTGTATCATTTGGAGCAATATTTGGTATTAATTTGTACTGTATTTCCATTGTTTGATCCTGTAAAAAATTTCAAATATAAATTGAAGAGTATAAATAGGTTATCAAAATTAAATGATATTTATACTAATAATGAATTGTAAGAGTATGTGTTGAAATATAGTACGGACTTGTAGTTAAAATCTTAAAGAGAAGTATGAGGAGATTGAGAATTAAAGACTTGACGATAAATGCCAATATAGAATGTTTGTTGTGTTTGGTTTGTAATCAGAGGGAATGTATATATATAGAGGTATGGGGGTATAAATCCTCTGTCCCGATTGCTGCGTGGCTTGTCACGCAGTAATTAATAAATGATGTGGGCCCCAATAATGATGCCTTAACAACTCATTCGCACTTGTCCTCACTGCATCCCACTCAGCCCCAAGTAATTCAAAAAAAGTACTGACCATACTAATAATAGATTTTAACATCCCAAATTATTAATATAAGCACCCCAAAATTTTAGGTTAGTACCTCCACTCTTATCTTAAATTATAATTGAGGAAAATTTATGAAATTGAAATGAATCAATTTTTATTATTATAATGTATATTATTTAAAATAATATAATAGCAAAAATTTATTATTGAGCTAAAAAATTTTATGAAGATTATAATGAGTGTAATTAGTTATTATATATTTGAGTAATTTTGTATACCAATTAACAAAATATGAGCTAAAAAATTACAAATAAATAAATAAATAAATAAATAATTGATGGTTAAACTGTGAATATGAAATTTGCTTTACCTAGTAATTTACAAAGAAAATAAGTAAGTACTACAACAGAAGTAAAAAAAGTGGTGATGAGAGTTCAAGCGTGTATGAGACTTCAGTAGATTCGAAGCTATTATTTTCTAAGCTGAAAGATTAAACTATTAGATGTTATGAAATAAATGGATAAAACAATAATAAAACAATAGGTAAGGAAATCTATAATAAGGTAGGCTTTATATTAATAATTTTTGGGTATACCACAATCTACAAAATTCTTCTCCAATAACTTAAATGAAATAAAATAATTTAGGAATTATGTATACTTTAGAAAAGTTAAAGGGTCCAATTGCAATGTTTATACTGTAAATTTTTCTATTATTTTAATGTAGTTAAGTCAAAGGTAAAATTGGTCAAGAATTGTTAGATGCGTGAGAAATAGTGATTTTGGGACTATTTGTGACTATAAATAAAAAAAATGGGGATGATATGTAAAAAAAAAAAAAAGAAGGAATGTGGATCAAATTGTTACAAACATGAAAGAATGGGCAGTGCTTGTTTGAATTAATTGGAGAAGGGATGGGACCAGCATTTATTAAGTGCTGCGTGTCTTGGAGGGGATGGGTCCAGTATTTATTAATTGCCACGCAGCAATTGGGGATGAGGATCTGAAACCCGAATCGGGAATAACGAGGTGAAGTCCGATTCGGAGATATTTATATATGTTTATGTATATAGATTTTTCATACATGTATGGTGAGGATGAATAGAATAAAGATCATATTGACATGTGTACAATAAAAGATATCTGTACATTTATGATGTAAATTTTTAGTTGTCTTTATTAGAGGTGTGATTACATGTAGGAGTAGACTACGTAGTAATGCATATATAGTTTCTTGTATCAATTTGTCTCAATTCCATAAAATTAAGAAATAAAGTATACTTAGATATTTTTTAGTTACATGTGTTGATTTGTATTCATTTAAATATAGAAGTAAATAAAATCATATGAAATATAAACAAAATTTTATACTGTTAATAACTATTTACTTTGTAAAGTATCTAGACAAACTCATTGAATGGCAAATGGAGTATAAATTTATAACATTGAATATTTAAATTTTTGTACTTTAAATTTTTGTTTGTTAATTTTTTTTTTCCATTTACTCAACTAACTCGATCAATACAAAGTTCTTAGAAACTTGATTAAGTTTGATAAATTAATCAACGAAGATGAATTTAGTTTTGAACTTCAAAAATTCAACTTCGATGAATATAATGTATTTTATATGAATTTGTTTTATATAATTATGTTGGCTACCAAATACACTTTATAACTATATCTATTACGGAAATGAATTTAACAGAAACTGACATACCTTTGAAAAGTTGAATATATAATCATCATTAGAAATTGCATTAATAACAAAGGAAAAAAATATTTGATACTAATAATATTCCATGAATTCCTTATTTAAATCAACATGTTATATAATATTAGTATATCTATAATACTAATATACACATATTGAATATTAGCAAAATAAAAATACAATAATAAAAGATGTTTCACTTAGTTAAAAATAAATGGTAAAAAATTCGTGCTAAGTTAACATAAATATACTATAAATTTTTTAATAAATTATTCATAATGTAAATTTAAAGTAAATTAATAAAATAAAATGTGAGAATATAATTTGTGATAGTAAAGCAAATAGAAAATATTTGAGCAATAATCATTGATAAATCTACACTATTTGTAATATAATAATTATAAAATAAAACAACAGATAATTATAAAAAAAATTTAAAAATCATCTAAATCAAATGTTGAGTTTTATTATTTTGGATTATAATCCGATACTATTACAAAACGTACATAACTATAGCACCATACATTTGAACAGATTGGCCATTTATTCACTGCACTATCAATAATTTCAAAGCTTTGTACATATTTTCTTCAAAGTCTTATACAATATTCTTCACCAATAGAGATGTAAGAGCAGGCTGGTTATTTATTCACTGCAATATCATTCATGTCAAAGTTTTGTAGAAGTGTTCTTCAAAGAACACATGGAATATACTTCAAGAATACAGTTGTAACTGTTGCTTATAAAGTACAAACCCTGTAATAAACAAATAAAGCATAATAATAATTAAAACACTATGAATGCACAATTGCTAATATTTATGTATAAACTACATTCTTTGTACAACTGAGATGATTTTTGAGTTTATCATTTGGTATAATTAATGCTCTAATACATTTACTTGTTTTTGCTCTAGATAATGCAACATAAAGTTGACCATGAGAAAATACAGGTTCAGGAAGATATAGTCCAACATAATCTAGTGTTTGACCTTGAGCTTTATTTATTGTCATTGCAAAACAAGGATGAATTGAAAATTGTGTTCTTTTAAAAGTGAATGTACTCTTATCACTTTCAAGTGGAATAAATGGAATTCTCAGTAAAAAAAACTTTCTTCCCACGCCATTCTCCAACAGATATTTTAGCATGAATAACATTACGCTCAAATCCATGACAAATTAATCTAGTGCCATTACATAATCCTTCAGATGGATTAATATTTCTCAATAACATAATATGACAATTTTCTTTCAATACAAGTTCATGAGGTGGAATACCATTTGGAGTTAATGTATTAAGAAAATCTTCATGAATACTTTATTCATTTTTTTCTAACGTTTCGTCAAAACTATAATATATAACATTTTCACCAGCAATTTCATCAAGTACAATATTATTTATTTTATCCACAGCATTATTTTTAGGAGTTAAAATAACTCGATTAATCATCTTATCTAATTCATTGCTATAATTCTGTAAGTTTGGGTAAACACTTCGGATCAATTCTTTTAGAGAAACTATTTTGTTATCAAATGGTATAGCTATTTCATCTGGTAATGTAATCATATTACAAGTATGCTTAGGTTGGATTCCATTGCCTATATCAAGTAATAACTTAGAAAAGTATGGGTCTAATTGAGCTCTCATATTTTGTACAAATTGTAATTGTATAAAATTTGACCATAAGTATGAAA
Source organism: Forsythia viridissima (assembly GCA_030279155.1). Lineage (NCBI taxonomy): Eukaryota > Viridiplantae > Streptophyta > Magnoliopsida > Lamiales > Oleaceae > Forsythia > Forsythia viridissima. Next base: position 22,212,814 of record CM059040.1, read on the forward strand.
AGACTAAACTTGATCCGATGATTGCTTCTTTATTTCCTTTTTGAACTACTGGTAAAACTTGTCGGAAATCACCTCCTAAAACAACAACTTTTCCTCCAAAAGGCAATATAGAATCATTAACATCTCTTAGTATTCTATCTACAGCCTCTATTGCATAACGATGAACCATTGGTGCTTCATCCCAAATAATCAAATTTGTCAATCTAAAGAAGCTTGCTAGAGCAGACTGCTTACTAACAGAACATGTCATATTGTGATTTATTTCAAGTGGTATCTTAAACCTTGAATGTGCTGTTCGTGCACCAGGTAATAAAGCAGCTGCAACACCTGAGGAAGCTGTTGCAAAACCTATAAGATTTTTAGATCGAATTGTAGAGAGCAAAGCTTTATATAAATAAGTTTTACCGGTTCCACCAGGTCCATCTATAAAATACATACGACTTGTATTACTATATACATCTGTAAGAATTTTATCATAGGCAATTTTTTGATATTCATTCAAATTATTTGCATACATAGTATTGTCAGCGTGAATAACATTGTTTAATTCTTCATTAATAATCTTGGCTAATATGTCTTCTTGTTCCATATATATTTGAAAAGGTACAAGATGGTAATCATTTATATTTTTATTATTTGCTTCTAATATAGAATTCATTTCATGTAATGCTTTAATTTGTGCATTTGCAATAGACATACCATTAGATAAATAATCTTCACATAAAGATAGGTGAAATTTTTTCCATAAAATATCTGGATTATTAGGAGAACATAAAATGAGTATGGTAGCAAATAATCTACGAAGAGAAGAAGGCATTTGATAACTAATAGCTTCGTCTAAACAAAGCTCACAATAATTATTGTCTTTTAATAAACCAAGTGACATAGCTGTTTCACGGAAAAACGACAAATAAACACCATTAACTATTTTTAAATTTTCAAATGAAGTTGCTCCTTTAATATGATTTAATAAGATACGTAAATAATATCTTTCTCCTTCAGTTATAGTAGATGTAACTATTCTACCAATAACATTTCCTTTTTTCCTTTAACACCATATTTTCCCTTGGCCATCCCATACAAAATTTTTTGGAAAATCTTTATATAATAATGTTTTAGAAAGTTCATTTGAAAGATTCATATGAAAAAATTCAGTTAACATTGTGCATTGTCTAGATTCATTATTGATTATTGTTTCTAAATTTTCATAATCTCTATATGTTATCAAGTGGTTATTTTCAAGATGTAGTTGTAATGAGATAACTGAAGGAGACATTTCATACAAAACAAATCCATATATTCTCCACATTGCTTCAGGTGGAGAAATCCAACGTCCATTTTGGTATAACTCAATTTCATCAATAGGGTTTCCATTATTAGTACTATTGATTGAAAAACTTACACGATCATAGCCTTTATAAACATATTTATAAAGGTACTTAACAGCTTTGACTGTTGAACATATTTCTACATTAATATGGCAATCAAACTTAGCACACAAATATGGATTGTAAGGTACAACCCATCTATTGTCTAATAAATGTCCTCGAATCATAAATGATCGTTTATCGTTCAACCGTCTATAAGTTGGATAAGAATTATGGCCAATATAAGTATTTGAGATATATTCCTTTGGGTATTTATTCTTACAATGACCTTTTCTATCCATACAAACATTATGGGGATTCAAATGACCACATGGACCATGCATCATATGTTTAACAACAATAGAATGAAGATGGGGATATTTTACTTTATCTGGAATTTCACATGATACAATAGAATCGACTTTATCAATATTATTAATTTTTGCACAACTTTGTAAGATTAATAAGAAATGACCATGTGGAAGTCCTCGTTTTTGGAATTCTACAACATAAATATATGCAGCAACAGGCCCAAAAATTTGGTGCTTGAATAAATCAACTTTAAGTTCTTCTAATTTAGATTTAAATATTCTAGCAGTTAAATCAGGTCTATTCTGTCCTATATCATTATGCCGTAATTCTTGTTTTATTTCTACCCAATTAGGGTTACATGTCAATGTTAAAAATAAATTAGGTTTACCAAATTTTTGTACTAATGCCATGGCGTCCATATATCTTTTTTTCATATCTCTAGGACCCCCAACAAAAGAGGAAGGTAAAATAATCTGACGACCAATTTGTGCACCTCTATTTTGACCATTTTCTACACTATCAACAACTCCTTGATATAATTCAGCACGGATTTCACTTTGATTTTGACAAAAATAATCTAATCGACTTGTTTCAAGTTTAACGTACATATCTACTACATATTGCTGCAGAAGTCTACCAGCATGGAGCAAAACATTGTTTTGTGTATCACGTACCTGTAATTTGAAGCAATAGTATTCACGATAAGATACTTGTAAACCTTTTTTATTCTTCTTGAAAACTGCACAACAGAAAAATACAACGAAATTTAATCACAGAAAAATATAAATTTAATGAGTTTAAGTGAACAAACATATTGGTAGTCTTTACCTTTTTTTTCTTTCTCTATTACATCAGCTGCACAACTGATGTTGTTAGTAGAAAGGGAATTATCTATTATACTATGAACATCAAATGTACTACTTTTTGCCTTTTCAATACCTTCATGCCAACCAGTCTCACCAAAGAGAAATAATAATGGATATTGTAGGGGATCATAACATCCATAATAGTAATGTATTCTATGTGAATTATTAGAGTGACAGTAAATTGATATATCACGATATCTTATGTCTGCAGATGGGTCCTCATCAACCCAAACTGCAGCCACTTGAGACACAGAAGGTGCATTATATACTCTTTGATCCAGACCAGCATCACATTTAATATGAATTTTGCATGTTTGAAGACTTTCAATGTCACTTAAGGAAAGAAAAAATCTAGAATATGGATTAATCTTTAATAGATTTACTAATATGTGTAGTAAAGATGATGAGAAATTGATAGATGTATTTAATCTATTTTATATTTCATTGTCTGTATCATAAAAGTATAACTGTAAATATGATGGATTGCTATCAATGTTTAGAATTGGATTTATATAATGGTATACTTGTCCTTGAACTCTAAAAGTGTAAATACCTTTGTAGTTAGTAGATTTAGATAGATCTTTATCAAACTTCACTCCAAAAGAAGTAAAAGAAAAATGGTTATTATAATTTCGTATATTATTTTTAAAATCTAATGCTTCATCTGAACTTGAAGTATATAAATCATATAAAATAGAAGGTGAACAGTTGATATGCAATTTGATCTTTCCATCAGAACAACAAAAACTTTTACTTTCTTTTTCAAACTTTTTTGCAAGACAGTGAACACAATTTGTTGGAGTACGTAATACATAAGTTTTTGTAGGCACATGTCTCATAGTAATATTTGAAATACAAGGAGTTAATTGTGCTATCATCTTCTAAATTGTTAGAGCCAATAAAAGAAATTCCATGTCCATCTTCATTCAATTCTCCAGCTATAAAAAATATGACAAATCAGAACAACATAAATAAATAAATGTAACAAAAATATGCATAATGGGAAAAACATAAAAAAAACATTAGCTCACCAAGTAATTGTAAACTATTTGTTGAATTGACATCATTGAACTCAATATCTTCAAGTAACTGAATCCTTGTTTTTCGAATCTTCTTGTTAGATTTATACTGTGTATGCTGAGCATACATCTGTCTCCTTTTCTTGTTTTGTTGTTCTTTATTTGAGTCAATAAATTTTTTGCCTGACATCTAATATATTTTATCATACAACAAATATAAAAATTAGTCTGATTCCATGTATAAAACAATAAAAAATATAATATAAACATTATTAACACAAATAAGAACAAGATTACTACATAGATGGAATGAGCAAGAGGGAAAAAATTATTATTGATTAAAATTCTTATGTTCTAGTATAGCCTATAAATACATGATATTAAAACTAAACTTGTTAATAAAGATATAATGAAAGAATAAACCAAATAACACAAATAAAAATTAACTTCAAATTTGTATGAGTAAATAATTACATACCTGTAAATTTAAGTTGTCAACTTACTGTAAAACGACTGATAAAGAACTGATGAAATCAATAAAATCAAAATCAGAACTTGTACAATCTAGACTCAAACTCAATAGGTGGACGAAGGAGTTGGGAATTAGAATTTCGAATAGAAGAAATAAGCTACAATGATTTGAAGTGGGAAAAACAGAAATTCAATGAAATAAGGACTAATTTCAGCTAACATAGATCATGGAACCAAAAATAACTAATCAAAGCTTTATAGGGTTTGATGAGAGTAAAAATCAAAGAGCAAGGCTGAGAACAAAGAAAATAGAAAAGACGCAAAAACTATGTATATATGTCTCGTACAAATCGAACAAAGGAAAAATAGAAAATGTCACTGCCAAAACCACGTCGTTTATTTCTAATACGTGAATAGTTTATTTGTACATAAAAATTTAAATGGTATTAATAATAAGTACAAAGATAAGGATAAAGAAATGGAAAAAAACAAAAAACAAGTAACTTTTAATTTCTAAATGATTACACTTGTTAAAAACTGGGTATCATTTTGAAGAAATCAAGTTGAATCATTTTTCCTAATTGCCTCGTAACTCGGAAAAAATTAATAATACAAAAATATATGCATCTCTTACAAAATAAACACCAGATATAATAGACAAATTATCAAGTCAAACATTGCGGCTAGTATGAAAAATAAAATTATACAACAGAAGTGCAAAATCCAACAAAAGCAAACAATTTAGGTGCGATAGTTGAAATCTAAATCTTCGAGTAAATCGATAAACTACATTTCAGTTTGTCGAATTAATCGGGAAAACAAATTACATAAACAGAGCAAATTCATAGTAAATTTCACTATCATTATTAACAATAATGAAAGCCGATTATTATATTAGAAATGATATAATGACTACAATTATTATAATAAATTAATATAATGATCATACAAAAAATTAACTACACTAACATACAGTAATTGATAAAGATTTAATATCATATACTGTAAGAATTTAATATAATATATAATAATTTCATAAAATATATATTTTACTATAACATATTCTAATAAATGAGAAAATAACATAATTGATGCAAATCTTTACTTTATCAAGAATCTTGACAAAATCATAATTCAGAATATCAAGTTGATCGATGAATTATATGAGAAAAATAAAAAATTTCAATATAAGAATTAATATAAATGAAAAGGAATAAAAAAACAAATGCATACAAATAATTTTTAAATAATTTCACAAACAAATAAAAAACCCGCCTATGTCGGCTTAATAAAAAGAAAAAAAACAAAAATGGAAAAAATTTATTTTTTTTGATCTACTTAATGATCAACTAATTTTTTTTTTTCAAACCTCAATGCATTATATGAAAAACAAAACAAAACAAAAAATATGTTAAAAATTAATATAAATGAAAAAAAAAATACAAGAACAAAAACCAACATACATATGATTCATTTTCGAAGTAACTCGACAAACTCAACATTGAGATTGACAAGTTATCTGACGAATTATATAACTAAAATAAAAAAGGTGAGAAATAAAAAAAAAACTTTTACAATACATGAAAAAAAAACAAAAGAAAAATTAAGTTAAAAATTAATATAAATGAAAAAAAAAACATAAACAAAAACCAACATCCATATAATTCATTTATCAAGGAACTCGACAAACTCATACATTGACAATGCCGAGGTACTCGTAAAGGAAAAAAGAAATAAACGCACACAAAATAAAAGTCAACAATAGTAGATGATTTATAAGAATTGAATAGGAAAAAATTAATAATATAAAAATATATGCATTTCTTACAAAATGAACACCAAATGTAACAAACAATTTATTAGGTCAAACATTGCGGCTATTATGCGAAATAAAATATTACACTAAAATTGCAAAATCCAACAAAAGTAAAAATTTAGGTGGGATAGTTGACAGCTAAATTCTCGAGTAAATCGAGAAACTACATTTCAGTTTGTCGAGTTAATCGAAAAAAGAAATTACAGAAACAAAGCAAATTCATACTAAATTTCACCATCATCATTAACAATAATGAAAGCTGATTATTATAATAGAAATGATATAATGACTACAATTATTATAATAAATTAATATAATGATTATACAAAAAAATAACTACACTAACATACAATAATTGATAAAAATATAGTATCATATACTATAAGGATTTAATATAATATATAATAATTTCATAAAATATATATTTTACTATAACATATTCTAATAAATGAAAGAATAAAATTATTCATGCACATTTTTACTTTATTAAGTATCTTGACAAAATCATAATTGAGAATGTCAAGTTGATCGATGAATTATATGAGAAAACTTCGACCAATTATATGACTAAAACCAAAAAAAATAGAAAAGAAATATTTTTATTTACAATACATTGATACTATAACAAGTTCATACTATAATAAATTGATAATATATTATATTATAATTATTAAACATAATAAAAACTGTTTCTTGTAAGAAAATTGATAAAATTTTAATAGTACAATATTTAAAAATTATGTTATAATAATTGATAAAATATAATATAATATAATCAATAATCATAATTTCATATAATATAAAATAATTTTATATGATATATAATTTAATATAAATTGTTATCATAAATGCCAGAGTAAAAAAAGTATACAGGTGCCTAATTTATAAATATGTAACTAATATACTCCTAAATTTTATGTTGTATTAAATATTTTATCATATTGAATTTTGTCTGATAACTTAACATAAATAAAAAAATATAAATAATAAAATATTTGTTTATGCCGGCTGACAAGAGTAAAATAAAAATAAAATGGACAAAATAAAATTTTTCGACTGACTCGACAATTAATCAAAACATGTTTTTGCCAACCTCAATGCAATATATGAAAAACAAAACAAAAGAAAAAATAAGTTAAAAAATAATATAGAAAAAAAAAACATAAAGAAAAACCAAAATCGATATGATTCATTTACCAAGTAACTCGACAAACTCATACATCAAGAATGCCGAGTAACTCGAAAAGGGCAAAAAAAAACCCCCCGGAATAAAAGTCAACAATAGCTGATGATTTATAAGATTTGAATAGGGAAAATAAATAATATAAAAATATATGAATCTCTTACAAAATGAACACCAAATCTACTAAACAAATTATCAAGTCAAACATTGCGGCTATGACGAAAAAATAAATTTTACACCAGAATTGCAAAATCCAAAAAAAGCAAAAATTTAGGTAGGATAGATGATATAACGACTATAATTATTATAATAAATTAATATAATGATCATACAAAAAATTTACTACACTAACATACAATAAATGAAAAATATATAATATGATATACTGTAAGGATTTAATATAATATATAAATAAATAAAATAATAAAATAATTGATGCATATTTTTACTTTATCAAGTATCTTGACAAAATCATAATTGAGAATATGAAGTTGATCGATGAACTATATGAGAAAAATAAAAAATTTAAATTTAATAGTTAATATAAATAAAAGAAACCAAAAACAAAATGCATACAGATAATTTTTTAACTATTTTCACAAACTAAGCATCGATACAGCCGAGTTACTCGACCAATTATATCACTCAAACCACAAAAGTAGAAAATATATATTTTTATTTACAATAAATTGATACCATAACAAGTTCATACTATAATAAAATGATAATATATTATAATATAATTATTAAACATAATAAAAACTGTTTCTTGTAAGAAACTTGATAAAATTATAATAGTACAATTATTAACAAATGTGTTATAATAATTGATAAAATATAATATAATATAATCAATAATCATAATTTCATATAATATAAAATAACTTTATATCATATATAATTTAATATAAAATTTTATCATAAATGCTAGAGTACAAAAAATATACAGATGCCTAATTTATCAATCGACTAAAAAAATTCAAATTTGAAAATACTAAGTTATTCAATGACTCACATGCGAAAAACAATAACCAAAATAGCAAATTTAACAATTAATATAAATACAAAATTATAACGATAATAATAATAATAATATGCAGATACTCAATATCTCGACCAAAGTAATAGGGGACTAAAATTGCAAAGTAAAACAAATGAAGTTAAAAAATGGTACAAATGGAATTTGTTTATTAACTTGAAAACAGCAAAAAACAAATTTAATGATAAAACAATTTCCTATGCCGAGTAACTCGACAATAATAAAATGATAAAATGGCAGGCAAAAAAAATGTTCGAGTGACTCGACAAGCAATCCAAACAAATATTTTCCAATCTCCAAAGGAAAGACCAAAAACGAATAAAACAAAACAATATATAAAGTCAACAAAAGTGGCGCCTGTTTAGGGAAAAAATAGCAAATCATCTATAAGATTTGAACAAGTAAAAAATAAATAGATAAAAAGCTTTGGAAAATGACGCCTCCCAAAAAGGAAAGAAAAGTCGACAAAGGCTGCCTGTTTAAGAAGTTAAACAAACTGACAGTACAGAATGGTGAGATTTGGACAAAATTAAGAATAATACAACAGCAAAACGGCGTCGCGTTGGTTGAAGGGTGAATAATAAACAGGTGATAGACACTTATATATATATATATATATATATATATATATATATATATATATATATATATATATATATATATATATATATTATGTTTGATCACCATTAAAACGTTTTGGTGGTCTAGATTATTTTCGAGAGATTCAATTTAGATGAGCACGTGGTAATAAATACCATAGAATCCAATAATAGATATAAATTACTATTATACTTTATGAAATTTTTCTAGATGATCGTTGTGATTAAATGCACGACTTTATGTTCAAAATTCAATTAGAGATAGTTAGATTCACATATAGGTATAGAATTGATTGACCATCGAGAGAGGCTTTCAATTATTTTAGAAATATCAATTTTCAACCTACGGCAATAAGTTGCAAAGACGAGTAAATGATAATTGATTGTTACAACGTGATGGTGGATTTGTAAATCTTAGTATCCGTAAAACTTGAATTTGATAATTACTCTATTTTGGTTTGCGCGATCATTTAGACTTAGTTGATTAGAATATGATAATTTTAGAAATCGTAAATAAAATGTGTGTTAATTTTGTTAAAGTAGAATTACAATTAATTTGGTATATAATCGCCAGTCTTCATGGGTTCGATTCTTCTAATCAGTATATTATTTGTTAACGATCTGTTCACTTACGGGATTAAAATCGACAACAAGTTTTTGGTGCCGTTGTCGAGGACTAGTTCTATTGATTATCACTTTGATTAGGTTTTTAGCTCTAACAATTTTTTTTTGTGATGCTAAAATTTCTTTATTTTCATGTTTTCACGTTTTTTATTTTGTATCCACTATCCGAAAAATCTTGATCTACTTGATTTCGATCAAGAAATCGAACAGAGTTTTCACTAAAGACAACGTAAACAATGGGAAAAGAGAAAACAACAACAAGACACAATGGGTGACAACAACCGGATCCGTGATCCACTGCTCACAGATGTTGGAAATCTTCTCGCACCTATGGAGTGAGCAGCCGAAGTCAACGAAAAAGCTTCTTTTTTTTTTTGTAATGCAAAAACATTGATGGATCACTCAATCTCAGTAAATATAAATAATATTATTATTCAATATTCAATATTCTGATATCATTTTTTCCTCATTTATAGTTTGAATAATTCAGCTACTTTCTCTTCACTAGAATCTAGATTCAAATATAATTGATCTAATCCATTTAGCAATAGAAGAAGAAAAAAACTTTTTACATCAAAGCAATTCAACAAAATCCACATTGTATTGAGTTCAAGTATGAAGTGCAAAGACAGGAAAATCGCCAATTCATGAGGATGAACAATCACAGCAAATGAATACCAAACTAGTTGCACCACCGCTAGCAAAAAGATTTATATTCCAAACCCCATAAATACCTATTCCAACAAACAAACAAAACTGAGACAGATAGGAACAAAGACATGAATAAAAAAGAAGTGTAACAATCTCAACCTTTGTAGAGCTCAATATAAGCATTTAGATATTGACTTTTTGAACTCTTTTAATGATCACCAAAATCAAGTGTAATTACTATAACATCAACATCTAGCTTACTTTACACACATGAGCATTTCTATATTTTGAACTTATGTAATTGGTAGAACTTGAATATGCCAATACTTCATTTTGAAGGAACTAATGAACTATATACAGAAGTCCCATTTTAGTAAAGTTTACTATTCAATTAGTTTCATTTATTTAGAAGTACCTTTTTGTAGCATTTATTTTGTATCTTAAAAGTCATACGAATAACATTGTTATTATCTTCAGATCATTACACCAAAACCAAAAGAACAATATGTTAAATATTCTTAATCAAATCCTTTCAAACAAAACTAATTTGGCACCATATTGTTTATATTGGAGGTTGTCACCATAAAAGTCCTTTACCAGACCAATTTGTAAAGAAATAATTACAATCTGTTGTGAATAACAATTACAAAATTGTTTTTGGTGAAAGATAAAGAAACAAAACTACACTAAGTTAAGAAAAATTAATGGACACAAATAGATGATTTTTCATATCTACCAAGGCTCAGAAAAAATACTCTATTCCACACTAAATGTATCACAATCTCAATCAACGCACAAAAAAAAAATCTCACAAAGAAATTTTAGGAAGGGAACTCGCCAATTTTCAGATTTCAGGGGATAAAAATGGCAAGAAGAAAATCCATTCAAAGAGACCAAATAATAGGCTGCAGAAAAAGACCAAGGAGTAGCCACCATTTTCACGTGGGGTGTGGGGGTGGTAGTTAGTATATATACACCTATATACTAAAGGTAAGGGAATAAAATAGAGTCCAAAAACCCCACCCCACCCCACCCCACCCCACCCCACCCCACCCCACCCCATATATAAAACCAAAGGATAGAGTTTTATTTAAGTAAACCTCTTAATAGATAAGCACATCATTTAAACACGTAGATAAACACGGTTCAAAATTTGATCACTTGAGCAACTCCAATTGGTTACACCTCAAAAGTGACCGTTATTCAAACCAACCCAACAACTACGATTCTCCAATTTCAACGGGTCAATGACTCGATACACTAGTGTGAGATTAACTTGGGTCGTACATTTCATTTAAGGTACAAGCCTAATTAAGTACAATTAATTTTTTTATCACTGCCTTGAAGATTGTTTGGTACAAAATACCCAATAATCCTCCACCTTTAGTGCCAAAGAATCAATTCTTGCACCCCTCATGTTACCTAAACAAGAAAATAAAAATTAGTGATTTAATCAGAAAGGAAATTCGAAAATTGAAAATTCACTAACATTTATCAATATTCAAGAGACTTAAACAACTCTTGAATTTTACCAAGGGCAACACTTTTGTTCCCATATCAGATGGACTAAATTGAGAGAGTACCTTTTCAAGGCTAATAGTTCCCTGTGATACAACATCTCGAATAAAATGCATTTGAATATCTATATGATTAGTGCGGTCATGAAAAATAGGATTTTTACATAGATGTATAACATATTGACTGTCAAAGAACACAGTTACATTGCCATCCAAAACAAACAGTTCATTTACAAGACCCTTAAGCTACAAAGACTCTTCAATGGCTTCTGTTGTAGCAATGTACTCAGATTTTGTATTGGACAAAGCAACTATATGCTGCAATTGAGATTTCCAACTCACACAAGAATCACATAAAGTAAACACATACGAAGTAGTAGACTTTCTATTGTCTCTGTCACCTGCATAATCAGCATCAACAAAACCCTTTAACATAACACCCTTAGATTTATTTTTAAATACTAAGTTCGTATCACTTCCTCTCAAATATCTTAGCACCCGCTTAAGTATTTCCCAATAATCTAGACCTGGATTTGACATGAACCTGCTAAGTGTGCTCACAACATAGGTAATGTCAGACCTATTGCACACCATCAAATACATAATAGAACATATCGCATTAGAGTAAGGAATTCTATTCATGTATTCTACATCTTCATCACTTATTGGAGATTGATCTTTAGACAAAATTAAATGATTTGCTAAAGGTAAAGTAATATGTTTACTCTCATTCATGCCAAATTTTTTCAACACCTTTAACACATAAGATGTTTGATGCAATCGCAACCACGAATTTGATCTATCCCTTTCAATTTCCATACATAGGATTTGTTTTGCTTTACCTAGGTCTTTCATATCAAATTCTCCACTTAGGGCAGTTTTTATCTTATTAATTAAGATAATAGATGAACCAATCAACAATATATCATCCACATATAATAAAAGAAACACACATTCATTTTTATTATGATGATAATATAAGCAATGATCAAATTTACTTCTACTGAAACCAATAAAAAGAACACACAAATCAAACACTTTGTACCACTTACAACCTACTAAAGATTTGTACTTAGGTCTAGGAACTATATCCCAAGTTAGATTTTTCTTTAGAGAACTCATCTCCTCGTTCATTGCCTCTAACCACTCATTTGATTGTTTACTCTTAAAAGCCTCCTGATATGATCTTGACTCCCCATCGACTAATACTTCAAAACTAGCATAAGCGAATGCTACCTCTGACTCATACCCAAATCTCTAAGGCTCTCTATGAGGTCTTCTTACTTTATTTCTTGTCAATTGATAGTCTCTTAAATAATCTCCCTCATATAAATATTCCTCAACAACAGTCTCACCTATATCATCTCTCTTGGGTTGTTGAACCTCCACCTCACTAAAGATACTAGGGATATGTGTACTAACCTTAATAGTCTCCAACTGTCTACTATCACCCTTTTGTTGATCTTCACCTAATTTCTCTAAATCAGGTCCTAAACAAGGCATTTCAGATTCATTGAATGTAACATCTCAACTCACTATGACTTTCCCTCCCTTCTGGCTTCTATCCCACAACCTATATCCCTTTACTCCATCGGGATAGCCTAAGAAAACACATTTCCTAGCTCTAGGTTCAAGCTTTCCCTTACTTTGATAAGAAAAAATAGCACAGCCAAAGGTACGAAGTATAGAATAGTCAGCACATTTATCATACCATTTTTCATGAAGAGTATTACCAGTAGATGAAATAATATTAATTAAATAATAAGCAGTCATCACAGCTTCACCCCAAAACGATTTATGGACATTAGAGCTAATTATCATGCATTTAACTTTATCAAGCAGTGTTCAATTAATCTTTTCAGCTACCCCATTCTGTTGAGGAGTGTAAGGAACATTTTTATGTCTTGTTATTCCATTTTCAACACACATCTTATCAAATTCAGCATTGCAAAATTCTAGTCCATTATCAGTTCGAAGAAACTTTATCTTTTTACCAGTTATATTTTCTCATTTTTCTTCAATTATTAAAGCTATCAAACGTACATAAACTTCATTGGGTTTCAAATCAGAATTAGAAGACACCAAATTCACTTCATCTCTTCCATTTTCTTTCTGTTTGTTTTTCTCTTTATAACAATCTTTTATAAAGTGACCCGTCTTACTACAGCCATATCATTTTCTTACTTTTGACCTAGACTTTGATCTAGATTTGTCCTTACCTTTGTTTTTACCACTCTTACTACTGTTTTAATTCTCATGATTCACACCCTGCTTGTTTTGAGATCTTTCCCTAACCAAATGGACATCTCCAACTCTTTTTTCTAGTCTTTAAGTTTTTAATTCTAACTATTTACTTCTTAAAGAATCGATGACAATTTCAAGTGTTAACGTGTCTCTGCCATACTTAATGGCACTTTTAACATCTCTATAGGTTTCAGGTATAACATTTAACAAAATAATTGCTTTATATTCCTCAGACACAGTTTCACAGCAATTAATAATATCTTGAACCAATTTGTTAAATATATCCAAATTATCATCTAGATCTTTCGAAGAGTCAATTTTAAAACTAAAGAATCGTTCAAGCAAAAAAAGTTTGTTAGGTGTAGATTTTGACAAATACAGCTCTTCTGACTTTAACCAAAGTTTTTGTATGGAATCAAGTTTACCAACTTTTCTCAAAATAGCATCAGACAAATGTAAAATTATTGAAGTGTAAGTAGCTCGTCAAATTCCATTTTCCGTTCATCAGTAACAATTATTGCAAAAGAATCATCTATAGCATTATAAATTTTTGTTGAACCAAAATTCCCTTTATTTTTTGTTGCCAAATTGAAAATTCTCATTTTCCATTAAACACACCTAAGTTAAAACTATGAGTTGTCATTTTTAACAAAACAAATAAATTCACACATATAAGACTTAACACAAATTGTAACACATAGCTACAATAAAAATAAGTAACCAACGCAAAAAACAGAAATTTGCAATTAATGGCCACAAATATACTCTGTCTTATATTCCACATGATTATGTGAGAATCATGTTCTCAGGTCAATGGAAAATATAGAAAGACAAGTCTTGGGGTTTTGTTAAAATAATAATTTAAGCAACACGAAGCAGAATAATCTAATTAACAAATAATTAAACCAACAAAAAATTCAGACAGATAAACAAACCACAGAAAACAGCAAAGCAGTTTGCTACCGGCAAGGTATCTATTCTCATCACGTAATCCCAAACAATTAATAGTAGTTTGCTACCAGTAAGGTAGTTATTCTTGACTGAAATATTAAATGTGGATTAGATGTTACCGAAGAGATGCGGATTTTTAATTGGAGGTCCACTCAGAACTTGCAGAAACAGTAATCACAAACGAACCACCAGGGGGCAAAAGTGTCCAAATTTCAGCACACTGGACACATGATCGAACCAACACCACGAGCAGGTCCAAAATTCCACGATGAACAATCTGCCTTTTTGCCCAGAGTTCAGTCGTCGCTGCATGTACCTCCACGCGCCGTCAACAGCACTGTGCGTGATCTTCACGCACCACCGCTACAGTATCCCACGCCCCCACACGTGCTGACCAGGTAGCTTCGTTTCGACGTCAGGATTCCAACGGTACTACCCACGCACCTTAACTTCGACTGATTAGCCTCCCACGAAAGTTTTTCAGACTCAATTATTTGAAAAAACACCCAAATTTTCTCTCTCTCTTTTGATTTCTAATCTTACCACCCAACCTAAGCTCTGATATCAATTTGTTGTGAATAACAAATACAAAATCATTTTTGGTGAAAGATAAAGAAACAAAACTACAATAAGTTAATAAAAATTAATGGACACAAAGAGATGATTTTTCATATCTACCAAGGCTCAGAAAAAATACCTTAATCCCACACTAAATGTATCACAATCTCAACCAATGCACAAAGAAAAATCTCACAAAGAAATTTTAGGAAGAGAACTCACCAATTTTAAGCTTTTAGTAGATAAAAATGACAGGAAGAAAACCCATTCAAAGAGACCAAATAATAGGCTGCAGAAAAAGACCAAGGATTAACCACCATTTTCACGTTTGGGGGTAGTTTTTAGGTTTTTGGACTCTATTTTCTTCCACTTACCTTTAGTATATGGATAGATATATATAACCAAATGATCGAGTTTTATTTACGTAAAACTCTTAATAGATAACCACATTCTTTAAACACATAGATAAATACGGTTCAAAATTCGATCACTTGAACAATTCCAATTGGTTACACCTCAAAAGTGACCATTATTCAAACTACCCAACAACCACGATTATCCAATTTGAACGGGTCAATAACTCAATACACTAGTATGAGATTAACTTGGGTTATACATTTCATTTAAGGCACAAGCCTAATTAAGTACGATTAATTCTCATCAATATCTTGGGGATTGTTTGTCACAAAATACCCAACACAATCTATTTCAATCCTATATATTATTCTTTATTCCCCACAACTACAAGTCATTTGAAATGAAATTCCATTCTCTGTATTCATATTATGAATAAATTTAGCTTAATCAACGTTAATTATTATATAACTCCTATTCAATTACGAGTAATGCTTGGTAGACATTAAGTTTAACCAAAAATTAAACTACCATAGGTGAAATGTTAAGTATGTCCTCTGCAAAAACATAAATTAAATTACCTTCAACTAAACTCTCCTATTAACAATACACAAACTTTTTTATATGTATTACACTACTAATTATAAAATTAAATATAACAATAACTTTAGAATAATTTAAAAAACAATATCATAAAAATGCCATGTGCAATGTACGGGCCAAAAAAACTAGTATGTATATATATACCCCACGCCGGATACCAGAAGGTCACGCATACCAAAAGTAAAAAAAAAAAAAAAAAAACCCATCTTACTCATCTGTCTTTTATTTTCAACAAACAATAGTAGTCCACACGCAGCCAGTATTTTTCCCCACGCAGATTTAATCTAATCGTGTAGCTTCAAGTCCAATTCTATAAAAATTCAGATTTCAAGATTAAGGTGGAGTATCATATGTAACGGTACTCTTTTATGTATTTATTTATAGTTTCGATTACTAATATTCATGTCTCATTCGGGACAAATCATGAACCACATTAAACAAATCTTCAAGTTTGATGTTAACCTTTGGCGTCATGTTATTAGTCTTGGGTTGTTATAGCGCTACACAAATTATCATCTTCATAGTGTAGTAATTCCCATGTCTATGTTTGAGAAGAGAAATCCCAATATAATTGCATATTTGGTAAGATTATGGATTTATTGCACAAGCCCCTCCAAGTATAATTTACTATGCACAACCCATTATTTAACACATTTCAAATTAGCTTGGATCGTGGAGTTACTGCCTTGACAAAGAATCGCCAAGTAACTTAGGAAATTATGTCAGAGTTTCCTTTAATTATTTGAATTCAAAATTAATCTGCAATTGTTAGAGCATCTCTAATGCACTCTATCTCTAATTTTTTAGATGTATCACATAAGTACGTATAGACAAAATTATAAAAAAACCTCTCCAATGCATGTTGACGAAGACTCCTTCTAGCTAATATGGCACACTAAAAAATAGACTCCGTCTTAGACAGACTTCTAGACGGAATGAGTCAGCAAAATTAAAATTTCATTGTTTTGTGGACTTTTTTTATTATTATTTTATAAAAAATTTAATGCCACATAAGCAATAGTATTAGTTTTAGACAGAACTCATTGGAGATGAATTTTAATTTGACCGTCTATTCTATAAACGTAGTGCCACATAGACTAGAAGTCCATCTATTTCACCTGCCACTGCAATAGACAAAATGCATTAGAGATACTCTTAGTTTCTACAGGTTTAGTTTTATTTTAAAGATTTTATTTAAAGTTTTAGTACCTTTGTTAAGGACTATTTGGATATTCAGTCTTCTTACCATTAATGAAATTAATGAGACGTTTACATATATTTCTATTATTACGAAAATATTCCGCTCCGTTTTTAATAAAAATAAATTTTTTAGTGACTCAGGTTCAAAATGGAAATCGGGAGGGGGATATCTGCAACTACCAAACGATATGCAAAGATTGACACTTACATAACAGTTTACATAGACGAGAGGGAACAGAAATAGAGTGAGGTTTTCCTGAGTTGAACAATGAAGCAGCGGAACAAATCAGACAGACAAACGAATGGCGAAGACTGTCACAAAGGCTACTTACATCAAAGATCTGCCTCAAGACCAGAGAACATCTGCTCTCCAAATGGTACAAGCGTGAGAGTATAAGAAACATGAAACCTTTTTTTTTTAATAAAAAGTTAAAAGTTACAGTCAAAAGTAAGTTCGATGGAAAAGCAAATATACTGTCTACAGCTTCACTCCTTGTCAGTAGAAGGTGCCCTCATATGCTTTGTAGCTGAGAGAAGGAAATCCGAATGGTTGCACCACCAAGGGATGTGGCATGCTTGCACACAAGGGCTTCTGTAGCCTGCTCCTCGTTTTCAAAAAGGACAAGAGCTTGTTTCTTTCCATTCATCTCAAAGAGTTTTGTACTAATGATTGTGCCATGCTCTTCCAAGTGAGCTACTATTTCCTCTTCAGTCACATCCTGAGGAAGGGTGGAGATGTGGATCATTTTTGTTGGTGAACAACAGTACCGGTAATTTTTAGCTGCATTTCGATTGAATCTGTTGAGATTTGAGTTTGAATACTCGTGGGTGTCAGTTCCAGTCGTAATGTTTGGATACTTTGAAAAATTGACCTCCAAGCGCTTCCCAAACAGCATGGCCCCCTATATGGGAAACTCATGAAAGTTTCAGTGACAATTATCAAGAGAACAATATAAATAGTCAAATATTTTAACATTTAAAGCAGCAACAAAAGAGGAACAACTATGGAACTTCATGCATATGCTAGGCCCATGATCATCAAGGGAGCAATATAAATACTTAAATTTCCTGAAATTAAAGCAACCGACAAGGTCAGGGCCTTAGCCTAGTGGATTCCCCAAACCCTCTCCGTTCCACCCATCCCCGTGCTTTCATGACCAGATATTTAGTAGTTTAAGGCCCAGCTCACTCAGCAGGAAAACCAAAGGCATACCTGTAGCAATCTAACCAGAAAACATAAAAAATTAGAAAGAATTATGTGGACCTTCAAAAAGTGCACAGCCAATTCAGCTTGAAAGCCATCACCCATCTGAACTAATGCATGATCTGGTTTATTTCGGAGAAGTTTGATTCTAACAATGTTTCCATATATTGAGAACAGGTTAAAAAGCTTGTCCTCATCTATTCTCTGCAAAAAAGAAGGTAATACCGGGATGATGGCTGGACTATAACACAACTGAAATTTTAAGAGAATAATAACGAGACAAAAACTTACATCAGAATTCAGATTAGATACAAGAACTGTGCACCGGTCATTTGTACCAGTTATCCCAGGTGGCAAACCATTTCCAAAGGCAGCAGCAATAGCAGCAGCATTGCCCATCTACATTTTACGAAAGCTCGACTATAATTAGCACACTTACCAAATAATTCCATATATACATGTTGACACATGCAATTTGCATAGAAATATCTGGTTTTTCTTTCTTTTCTGACTCCCCCAGTGGGAAATTAGCTCAAATTTGAGAAAAGGAGCTTTGCTTTTATAGATAAATGGAACCATTTTTTTTCACTACCATTAATAGAAAAACTAGCCTGACCAGCACTAGACATTTGAAAGTGCCACTGGATTAATGCCTACTTATTAATCCTTCAGTCTGCCAAGACATATCATATATACAAAATTTCATGGGTAAAATTAGCTAGAGAACTGTTATTGTTTTGAGACTATATGATGGCAAGGGAAAGAAAGGGATGGAAAAAGTTAAAAGGAGAAAAGGGATAACAATGTCGCCAGCCTCAGATTAGGCAGCTATTTGAGCACAGATACAATTGTGCAAGGGTGATAAAGACCACTTGAAATATGTTTGATGCATAACATGACTCACCTGGGGAAATCCAGCTGAAAAGGAGAAGTGCAGGAAAAGGAAAAGAAAAGAGGTCAGAAAGTGTGACGGAGAAGGAAAATAACAAACTATTCTAACAAGATGTATCATGAAACTTAATTATGCACCTGCTTGGGCATACATGTCTCCATCTCCATATCCAGGCTGGCGCATGAAAGGGAAAAAATAGAGAATTTCAAATCAGAAAGCAGAAAGAATGAAAAGAAGTCATATGGCTTGAACAGCACACACTAGAGGAGTACGAGTTTACTTGGGAAGATCTTCCCTTCTGTTCTGAAGGCAAAGAAGGGTTTGTGAAATCCCTATTCAAATAAGAGAATAAGCAGTCTTCTTGCAAATAGCAGACGATACCCCAAAAAACCAAATGACACGACAGGTAACTGACCAACCTACCTAGAACGTTCATTGTTGTAGTTCACTTGCAATTCATCTAGGCTGGATCATGAAAAGAATTCAATAAGTGTCCAATACAGCATAAATTTGTGGAAACGCATGCATCAATCCATGCATGCACCAAAAAACTTACTTTGAGAACTGAATGTCCAACTGACAGCAACCATCGTATATATTCCGTCCCTATAACAAAGTTACAAGTGACAAACTTCTTTTTTGGGTCAAATGTGTAAGCCAATCTAAACCATGTCAGTAGAATATAACAGAGACAGAATACCTGAAGAGAGTTCCTCGCAGAAATAGCACTCTGATGTAATTGATACTGAATTAAGGCTTGAAAGCCTACAAAATTTGCAGCATAAGAAAAAATCTTAAGAAACTATTACATAATTAAAAATAAATAAAACAGGGATTACGAATGCACCATAAAGGTTAAATTAGTATCTAACACTCCAAGCATAAACAATAGGAAATGTTTATATATCAAATCCCAACTAAATAGATAAATTCTTTGTGAAAGTGAGAAGGAAAAAAAAAAAAAAGAAGCAATAGCAGTGTTTCCTCACGCCAAACTAAAATTAGACAATCTACAAGCACCAAAATCAAATAAAATTAAGAAAGTGAGAAAAGAGAGAAAATTTTGAGATGCTGACCAGCCGACTTCTGAAACGTGACAATCTTCTCCACAAATCCATGAGGAGAAAAAACTTGATGCAGCACTTCCACAGTTATAGGATATAGCATGTGATGTATTGTAACTAAGAGAATTCGATTAGGCTGTGTATCCAGAGAGAACCCAACAGCAGACCAGCATAGAGAGAGAACAGAGAGAAGAGCCCAACAGCAGACCAGCACAGAAACAGGAGAGAGAAGAGAAGGGAATGAATAGAGAAGAATATAGACAGAGAAAAGGAGAAAGTACAGGGATAACAGTACTAGAATCAAATAATAACTCAACATGCAAAAATGGAAATGTGCCAATCATAACATGATCATGTAGAGAAGAACAAGCAATCAAAATTTTTAAACAAATGTAGCAATTAGTCATTAATACTAATGACTTATGATAATCTATCACTACCTTGAGCCCAATCTCCATCAACATGTGCATATAATAAGCCTCCATCCACAGATTCCACACAAATAGGACATAGAGAGGGGAAAACAGAGGTAGATGATCTCAGAACACCAAATTAACAGCACTAGAAGTGCTCCAGAATACCCTATTCCAGCCATCAAAAAAGTTTGCAAGTTCACAACAAGATGATCCAATAGAGTTTTTCAACAATGAGAGATCTTGAGTGAAGAACAAAAAATATTTGTGTTCAATTACTACACATGATTTCCATTTATCCAAAATCTGTACACCGAAATTCTTATTTTAGTCCCATGGAAGACCAACATCTCCTCCCGTCCCCCTTAAAAATAAGAAAATAAGAAGAAAAAAGAAAAGAAATCAAAGAAAAACCTTTAACAAATCTTAAATCTTATATGCACGGCTGAAATTCCAACAGAACCCTGATGAAGCAAACTAGATACCGCTTTTCGGCGGTGGGATTCGACCGTAGCATCTATGAGAATGAGTCACTGAGACTTGAACTCTTTGTTTTTGATGGGGTCTTGATGGGCGAAAATGATGATCTGAGTTGTGGTTATAATTTTAGTATTAAGGCAGTGAGTAGAATAAGGAAAAGATCGTTTGAGAAAGAATTTGAAGACGTAGAGATACAGACGTATATATTCTTTTTTTCTTCCAGTAGCGAAGAAAACACCCTACGGTCATGATAAAAAAAAGTAAGAAAATGAAGTCAAAAATTTTTATGTACATGATAAAAGCCAAGAAAGGTCATTAGTATACACATGATAGTTGAGTATAGTCATTGTCATGTTGAGAAATAGGTTTTCCCTGCCAGTTGTTGTGGCTAATAAAAATACAACTGGCTAATAAAAATGCTTACAACTTACCTAAAATATTACGAGGACAAAAATTCCTTGTTTCCAGACTCTAATGTGTTCCAAAAATTCCAGTTTATGTTATGCCATTGGGTTGGATAAACAGCCTTGCAGTATACTTAATAGGATTCCAAGGTTACTGTTTTAGACTACTGAAAACTTGTTGCTGTGGTCATTTCACCATCTAAATCTATCAATAAAATCATACTAATTAATTATCAGATCTACGAATATTTCTGAAATCTCTCCCCCGTTGCTTTATTTAACCTACAATATCTAATATACTAATATACCGCTTTTCTTTGCGGTGGGATTCGACCGTAGAGAATTTTAATAAATTGAGGAGTTGAGAAGAATGTTGAAGATTGAGAGAGAGGGAGAGTTTTGTTTGAAAGGAATTTGATTTTGAAGAATATGGAGAAGAACAAGAAGAAATGGAGGAATTGTGAGAGAGATGAGTTTTGGTATGAGAATATGAAAACGTAGTGACGCACAAAGAAGTACTTTTTTTTGTGCTTGTAGGTGAGTAAACCTCCCTACGGTAGATGATAATATACCTACAAAGCCCAATGTCCCAACGAATAAATAAAACAAGGACCTCTACATTTGCTTAATCTTCTGCACCAGTTTTATTCTTGAGATATCAAATTAAATGCACAATTAGACCTTCTTCATTACCTTTCCATTAACCAACATGCCCATAACTCATATATGCCAAACCAGGACCTAAACTATAACAAGAAGCATTTTCTTGCATAAATGCAATCCCCAACTTTACCTTTTAATGCATTGTTATTATATACAAGCCCTGCATCAGTTAGAAACAATGTCTCAAAATCACTGTTCTAAAAAGCCCACTTAAGCTTCGCCCAAGCTCCGCATAGACTTGAAGCTCGATTTCTACGCCTAACCACGCACGCATCGTCCTCACTTTGCCCTTATTTCGCTATCGCCTAGGACTCGCCTAGGCCTGAAAAGCTTGAAACTCGATTTCCACGTCTAGTAACGCTTTACGCTTTTTAGAACATTGCCCAAAATACACCATCCTTGCTTTCCACTACATTAAGGGTGTGTTTGAATTTATTTAATTATATATATTTTTTTTTTGGGCGGGGGGTGCTAGCATATTCAATAGGCCAGTTCAGTTCTTTAAGTTTGGCTGGAGGCTGGCCTGTATCATGATCATGATTTAAATTTTGTTCAATCTCTACCTGACTGCCTCGTCCACTTTTACTCCTGGAATCAGGACGAACTACTTTTCCTACCCACACTCCAATTAAACACATAGCCATACACTCTTCGGCTTCCTTGGCTGCTGCTACTGGCAAGGCCCCTCAACCATGATTGTACACATAACCAGAACTCTACACGCATATCCATAAGCCTGTACTGCCACCGTCACCACCCCTGCTCTCTACAACATACTCCACAGAAACATGCAAATAAACATTTAAACACTTACATTCTCCATAGGCAAATATTGGCAATATATGTACACAAAATGGGTTAAATATTTCAATGCAATAGTGTTGGCAGAGAGATTTTCTTGAAGTTTAAATATTATACCTTCTAATTGTCAACCTTCTGCTGAAGTTTTTAAATAAGAAGGTGATTGTTTAATGCAGTTAAGTGCGTCAAAGGTTGATGGGGAAGGGGGCAGGCACTAGGGCAGGGTCAAAAACAATGAAGAGGAAGCGAGGAGGTGTTGGAAGGTTTAAGAGAAGAGGATGGAGGGGCGTGAGGGTAGTAAGAGAGGCTAGGGGGGAAACTGAGTCAAGTGAGGAAGGGAGAAAGGGGAATATGGGTGCTTCTGGTAACTTTTTTCGACTTTCGATTTTTCTAGTTTTTTATCTACCTTACCAATTTTATTATTGTTCTAAAAAACTTTAGATGAAGAGCTATTTGTATTTTATTTTGAATACCGGTTCTCGTCTGGATGGAACCTCCAAAACTGAATCCTTGAAGTGTTATTTTGTTCTTGACTACAATATGGACACATTTTTATACCTTCGATTCATCTTAGGTCAACCTTTTTTTTTATTTTTTTATGTATTTATTTATTTTTTTAATATTGTTCTATGTATAGCAGGCTGCCATATTATGGATTTACTTTAAGAAATGAGAAAAACAGAAGAAATTCTGCAATTTCAATCCATGGGTATAATTGTTAAATGTACATGATTCTGGTTCAAATTCCTGCTTGAACTGAACAGAACACAGTGTTTTTCAATCTCGATCCGAGGTTACCACGTTCCAATTCCGAAGGGTAACCAATTGTCGCCAAAGTGTAATTTCAGAGCTTGATAATGATATTTTATCTAAGAGCCACTGGCCAGCCGGGCCTAATGCTCACATATCCTAAATCAGACCCCTCCATGTAGACAGCAGTAAATACAGAAAAGATGATTAAACCAGTCAACATTCTGAACCAAGGGTTTATTTTATCTTTCATCGAACATTCATCATTTTATTTTGCCAAGCATAAAATCTTAAGAGATATGCCAGCTCATCTTCTATCCTCTAAGTGTACAAAAGGCCACAGACAAGTGTTCAATAAAAATCTAGCCGTCCAATATACATGCAATTTTGAAGAAGTCAATGAGAATCTAAGTAGCATCCCCATTCTTGAATAGAAGTGCCCATACAATGTCACCAGATAATCTTGTCAATCTGTTGTTTACTTTGTTCTGAAATCTAATCACCAGGTAAGGAAGTCCTACCCATGCGCCAACACCAAGGAGCATGAAGCGAAACTTAAACCAATAAAAAGACAACATGCAGCTGGCGACTTTAATGCACTTGATCACTACATCAGAAGCAATAAGTCCAAGGAAACTTGTCCCAGACTCTGCAACACTAACCTCATCTCCTCGTCCTTGAGTATTCTGATCCATAGTAGTTAGTTCTTGATGTGATGAAAATTGAATGTAAACATTTCTTCCCCTATATGCAATCGAGATGGAAGTCATTAAAATAAACTAGATAAATCAGGAAACACAAGAATACGACAAAAGCACCATCATGGAGTTTTCCATGCGATTAGGAAAAATTAGTATTTATCAATTGTGATACCTAATGCTAGGTTGAACATTTGTGTACAATTGCAATGCATTAACAGCAGAAGAAATATCTTGCATTTGGAGGAGGGCCTGACATGTTAGAAAAAAATGGAACTATCACAAATAAATAACTTTTAGCCAAACATTAAGTAAAGGTTCTCAGCCCATATGTTCATAAAAAACCTGATTCTTGGCTCGAAGCATTACAAGCTTCGTGATTACTCCAAATGGCTGGAATAGCTGAAGCAAGTCATTCTGTGGAAAATAACACAGAACGGTATTTGAGAATGAAAGTAGGAGATATGAAACCAAGATATAAAAAATTTAATCGGAGAGCAATACATGTTGTTATCAAAGGTTTAAAAATCCAATACCCACGTCAATTATGGCATCGAGGTTTGCAAACTCAGAGATAGCGTTGATGGAGATATAATATCAAGATTTTGGTAAAAAAAATGACTAAAACCGATTAAGCACATTCACCCACAACTTATAATATAAGCACTTAAAAAATAATTTCAGCATTACCAAACATATGCTTAGTTGGTATTAGAGCCAAGCATGGACAAGCTGTCAAATTTTTCTCCAAAACAACTAGGTAATCCAAAATGGAAATAGACGGACTACAAACATCTTTCAACTTCAAGTCGGACTCCAAGAATTGTATATCTAGTGCTAGACAGGGAAAAGACTTTCTTTCATCATCAAGCAAACATAAATTTGAAGAGGTCTCAGCACTCGGCAGTTTGTCTTATGTGAATTTGAAGACCGTCTTCTCTTGCATTCTTTTGGATTTTGGAGAAGCCCAAAGCTCATGACACGAATATTGTATTTCGACATCACTTCACCACTTCATCAATTTGAGCCATGAAATCATTCAACTAGTAGGCTGAATTAAGGTGTGTTGGTATTATGTTTGCGTATAGTACACTATCATATCGAATACTGATAGTCGAGTGAAGCCGCCAGTGGACAATGTTAACCGATGTGGATGTCATTTTAGAAGCGTGGTGGAATGTTACGGTCATAATTTAATTGAATTATTTAGTTTAATGTTTGTATTTATGTTGAATAGGTCAATTAGTTATTGTAGTTTTTCCCACTACATAAGTATTTGTAGATATGGGTGTACATGCTGTATATTCTAGCATAGTAGCTGATGTAATTATCTATTTAAGGATCTAGATATAACAAAATTAATGTCCATTATTCAAGAATGAATAGATCTCTTTGTGGGTCTTTCGAGAGGTTTATGTTCTCTCGAATGAACTTAATTTCTTTAATTCCTTGTTTTGGTTCTTTCAATTATGAAAAAATGCGTTCGTAACATTCTGATTGTGTAATAGGTAGCATTCAATTAGTGCCAAATCAGTTATCTAATTTGAATAACATATTACTTACCAAATACAAGAAAACAATAACAAATCAAGGGTAAGACAAGAAATAGGGTATAAAAAGATCACATGGAACAGGTTTGAGATAGGAATTGGGATTATATTAGTTTATTAATGTCACTAGCTTGTATTCTCTAAACATATAATTAGATAAGACAACAAAACAAGGAGTTTAGGAAGACATAGATGGTTAATTTAGATAATACCCACTCCAAGTGAAATCTTCCTTAGAGGAGATTTAATGGTCATGCACGGGAAAGAACTCACACTATGAAAGAGCACTTGAAGAATTTTGGCTTTGGAGATCAAAATGAAGAGGGAAACTCTTATTTTGAATTTAGATGACTCGTGTCACTGAAAATGTGCTTCAATAAAAGGGAAGTTGTTGCTGGTGGAAGACAATCCCGTTAGGAAAGGTAGGACGGAAAAGAATGGTGGATGCAGGACTTGGGACTGACCCTAACTTTAAAAAATGTTTACACGAAGTGATGATAGATTCTAGCGCAAGGATTGTAAAGTTATGCCTAGCAAGAGCCTAAGCACATAATGTAGGTTAGTGGTTATTAAAAAATGAAAAAGAGAAACCAAACAGAATTGTGTCCACATAACAAGATGGTAACCTATATGGTGAAATACAAGTAACTTTTAAAGAAATTTTTGAAGGAAAATAAGATAAAAATAGAGTAACTTGATGGGAAGAACCTAGCAAATAAGGTACTAGAAGAATCTAAGGATAGAAGCCTCCAAATAAGGAAATGTAATGGTGGACCGAGAACATTCAAAAGTACATAGAGTCCTTATTAACAATGCAACAATGCACAAGTAGTTTTATAGACTCCTTATTCTTATGGTGGGAGCTACTGAATGCACATATTGTACAACAATGACAAACTAAGCCAGGGGTGATGCATATAATGAACCGCAAAGACTCAAATCCTTTTATAATTACTTCATTTCCTTTTAGTTTCTATGGAGAATATACAGAAAGATGAAAATTCTTCCAAACACATATTACCCATGTACTACAAAATTTGAAAGCACTTTCTAGATGAATAATACATGCAATGAGAGACAGAGGTATTTTACCTCTGAAATTTCATGTCCGACGTTACGTACATGAATGACTTTTGAAGGCTCTGCCATTATCAACGACCTGAAATTGGAGAATGCTCAATAAACATGATAGTGAGGTGTCGTCATACAACCATGTCTCGAGAAGTAATAATCATCAAGAAAAATAAAGCTGGTGCTGGGAAAAAGTTCAAAATTTTGCAAACCAGTCAACTTCAACGAATTTCATTTTCAATCACTAATTTAACTGCACGCTACATATGATCTACCAATTAAATACATGGACCTCCAAGTACATGAAAATGCAGCTATTAAGCCAAAGCCCTTTCTCGGGAGTTCATGAGATTCACGTAATCAATCCGCTAGAACTTGAAGATGCAAAAACTAACTGCTAAGACACATATTTTAGCTGTTTTACATTTCAGGTATCATATCAGCTCCATGACGTTATGCATCATTCAAGAGAGCATCAAGCTTTAAAAAACCCCCATTTACACTGAAAATTCGTTGGACATCAAAAAATTGTCACCTTTTTACTTCTAACAATAGTGCCACACTCTTGAATCCAGCTTTGTAAGAAAAAATGGAAACTCTCAGAGTTCGGTTAGCCAATCGCAAATCCAAGTGTAGGTAGGTACACCCGTGGAAATTTAATCAAAGCAAAAGGATTTTTCGAACAATACACAATCATATTTGAGTGCATATACAAATCAGAAGAAAAAAGTATACCTTCCGAAAACAAAGAACCGATACAACAGAAAAGCAATTCAGAGAGAGTAAAAAAGGGATTTGAAGACTAGGGTTTGCGCTTTTCTCTGTGAGCCTTCACCGATTTGTTACATTTATACCCCCGAGATACTCAAGTAGGTCAAAGCTACAAAGTTAGAAACTGAAAATAAGAGGGGTATTTCAGGAATTCAACTATAATGAGAATTCTATATAATGGTGCTAAAGGCAAAGGAAGGGTTTCCAAATCACTACTTGATCTTATCTGAGCGGCCGGCTGTGGCAGCGGCGGCGAACGACGGGGGAGATTGAAGTAATGATTGTGAGAATAAGATGCTACCCACCACGCTAAAGTAATAGCGGAGGCTGCCGGAGGCTCGAATTTCTTCACTATTCGTTAACTCAGTATACCCCCGAGCCCCCTTTCACAGCTCGTACTGCGATGAAGACTGCCCGCCAACGGAGCCTATTCCATTGTACTGTGGCAGTGATGGATGAGCGGGCTTTTTATAAAATTATGGTAATTTATTGTCTTGTTTTACGTCTGTGGGGGCTGTTGCTCCTTACTTGTGAACACTCTCCATGTATTAAAATGAGGGTAGATTCCATGTTTTAGAAGCATAGATGAAAAGTGGTTTTGCCAGATTAGACGCCTCCATGTCTAATTTTGCACACCATTCATTAGATTCTTGCATCGTGCCCAAGAGACAGGCATTGTGTATACTTCTCAAATAAGCTGCTTAAAAGTACCCGAGCCAAATATGCTCTAGTCGAACTAATTATGTTGAAGCATAGATGAATAGTGGTTTTGCCAGACGTCTCCATATATAGTAAACCTTTCCGGTGCATATGTCGTCTTCTGCTATAGTTTTGCACGTAGACAGATGGGATTTTCTATTGATCTGTCAGTCGCGGCTTCAAACTAATTTCTTTTTATGTGGATTGGATTCTTGCTTGATTTGTTGTAGTGAAGCCATGTTTCCTTTAAATTTTGGCATTTGTTTTGTGTCTGTTAGGTTATGTTATAACTTTCACTCTGTCGAATACTCTCCTCTTACTGTACCCTGTGGATATATTTTGAATCTGCAAGCTTTACTTGAATAATAGTTCATTTGTTCAGATCCTTGGTTTTGCATGCTCTACTGCGCCATCGGTTGCAGCTTCAATTCAAATGAATCAAATTGGTTTGTGATTGCTTATAAGCAATTATAAGCTGGTTTAACATCATTTTTGTCCACATATTTTATAGAATCTACAATTTTTATTCACTTTTTATGTACACATTTCGTAATATTCACTATTTCTAATCTGCAAAAAGCTTTACCAAACAAGCAAATGAGTTATTTTAAATGAGACAATGAAACAAATTTGTTTGTTATGCATATTAGGTTCTTGCTTCTGTGATCTGTTGTGTGATGCCGCGCTTCCTTAATTTGTGGCTTTTATTTGAAATGATTGTGATTATGCCTTTGCGATTGTTACTTTGTATGTTAAAACTTTCACTTTGCCAAATACTTCTACTTCCACTTCCACGTGCAATGCAAGATGCAAACTTGTCAGTTTCACCTATACTCCCCTCATCGTTCAGTGTTCTCTTACTGCTTGTCGTGTGGATGTATTTGGCTCCTCAAGTTTTACTTGTATCTCACCCCCATCGTAGAATAGTTCATTTGTTCCAATTTGTTCAGATCCTGGTTGGAGCAAGGTTAGAATGTTCTTTGTTGTCTATCCTTTTACCAATTCTATTTGGTGGAAGGCTTTTGGATGAAAACAGATCATGAAAGTGTTTTGAGATTAACACGTTCTCCCGAAATGAAGAGCGACTGAGTGTTAGATGAGCAATTAACTCCAGCAACAGAGAATTAGACAGATTTGATAGGGAAATTGGCGCAAATGGTCCCTAACGTATCATGTTAGTGCGCAAATGGTCCCTAACCTTTCATTTTTGGCGCAATGGTCCCTAACCTATCCATTTAGGTGCGAAAATGGTCCTTGTGGACGGATTCCGTTAAAAGTCTGTTAAGAAACCTTTCATTTTGGTGCGCAAATGGTCCCTATCAATGTTTTTGTCTTTATTAGTGGGGTAAAATTGTCAAGTTACATCTTTATTTCAATTGGCGCAAATGGTCCCTAACCTTTATTTTTTTCTGGCGCAAATGGTCCCTAACATATAATTATATTTTGGTGCACAATTAATTCTTATTTGATGAAAAAGACAAAAATATATTTACTTTTAATTAAAAAAATTTGCAATTGGATTCCTAACCTTTAAAAAAAGTAAAAATGAGTCCGATACTTTAATTTTTTTATTAAAAAAAATTAAAAGAAAAACTAACAAATTGACAATATACTAAATTATTTTGTATATTTTATGAACTATTATAAAATAAATAAAATTGAAATCATAATTATTAACGAGTATGCTAATTAAAATTATTTTATTGTTATTAAGTAATCATATTATTTAAAATCAAACTTTAATTTTATCATCACAAAATAAAAAGAAAAATAAATTTGTCACAAATAAAATTTTTAATTATGCTCAACCCAATTCGATTTTATACGATCTCATATTTACTGGGTCAATCCAACCCACTTTTGAGCCACAAAGAAATTGGACCATTCTTATTTTAAAATTTAATTTATTTTTGAATTTAAAAAAAAAAATAAAAGGTTTCACCCCACCCCACCCCATCCCACCCCACCAAACTAGACCGGAGGGAGGGGGTTTCTCCCCTCCCCGGTCGCCGTCGACGGCGACCGGGGAGGGGAGAAATCCCCTCTTCCGATCGCGAAACCAGGGGGGATTTCTCCCCCCTGGTTTCGCGACCAAACCTGGGAGGATCCCCCCTGGTTTGGTGATCCCCCCAGGTTTGGTCGCGAAACCAGGGGGGATAGGTTTGGCCGCGAAACCAGCGATTAGGGGGGATTTCTCCCCCCTAATCGCTGCGAAACCTCCCCCCTGGTTTCGCGACCGGAAGGGAGGGGGTTTCTCCCCTCCCCGGTCGCCGGCGACCGGGGAGGGGAGAAACCCCCTCCCTTCCGGTCTGGTTTTGTGGGGGTGGGGGTGGGGGTGGGGGTGGGGTGAAACCTTTTTTTTTTAAATTCAAAAATAAATTAAATTTT
This sequence comes from Forsythia viridissima, assembly GCA_030279155.1. Taxonomy (NCBI): domain Eukaryota; kingdom Viridiplantae; phylum Streptophyta; class Magnoliopsida; order Lamiales; family Oleaceae; genus Forsythia; species Forsythia viridissima. Next base: position 22,244,036 of record CM059040.1, read on the forward strand.
AAAATAAGACTGGTCTAATTTCTTTGTGGCTCAAAAGTGGGTTGGATTAACCCAGTAAATATGAGATCGTATAAAATCGAGCTGGGTTGAGCATAATTAAAAATTTTATTTGTGACAAATTTATTTTTCTTTTTATTTTGTGATGATAAAATTAAAGTTTGAATTTTAAATAATATGATTACTTAATAACAATAAAATAATTTTAATTAGCACACTCGTTAATAATTATGATTTCAATTTTAGTTATTTTATAATAGTTTATAAAATATACAAAATAATTTAGTATATTGTCAATTTGTTAGTTTTTCTTTTAATTTTTTTTAATAAAAAAATTAAAGTATCGGACTCATTTTTACTTTTTTTAAAGGTTAGGAATCCAATTGCAAATTTTTTAAATTAAAAGTAAATATATTTTTGTCTTTTTCATCAAATAAGAATTAATTGTGCACCAAAATATAATTATAGGTTAGGGACCATTTGCGCCAGAAAAAGGTAAAGGTTAGGGACCATTTGCGCCAATTGAAAGAAAGATGTAACTTGACAATTTTACCCCCACTAATAAAGACAAAAACATTGATAGGGACCATTTGCGCACCAAAATGAAAGGTTTCTTAACAGACTTTTAACGGAATCCGTCCACAAGGACCATTTCCGCACCTAAATGGATAGGTTAGGGACCATTGCGCCAAAAATGAAAGGTTAGGGACCATTTGCGCACTAACATGATACGTTAGGGACCATTTGCGCCAATTTCCCGATTTGATATGATGGAAAGAGTTTTGGTGGCGTCACTGTGAAGAATTCTATTGATGCTGCGGTTTTTTTAATTACATTAAGTTTTGATCTTTCCATGCGTGAATTGGTAAGTGCTTAACAGGAAAGAATGCCATTTTCAATTTTTGCCAAGTTAATTATATGAAATTTTGTACTAATTAGCCGTGTAGTTATATATTGCGAGCAGCTTTCTTCTTTTCTTGACAAACTGTGTTCATCTAATTGATGAGTTTGGACGAGATTGCTAGACTCTGATAATCTAAAACTCGATGGCAACAAAATCCCAGTGATGCGAACGGGTTGGAATGAATATGCAGATGGATTATTTAGGGATTTGATGTCTGGTTGGGAAGGTTTTGGGATCTATGGCAGTGAACAAAGAGGGATTATAAGATCGTTTGGTAAATGACTTCGAGCTTTCGGGTAGAGGCGAAGGGAACCAATAATGTTTGTGTTTCACTTCAAGTGTTGCGGAGATCGCCAGTGTCTCTACGCTGGCAACCCTTGGCTGTTCAACATGCAAATTCTCTCTCAAATGAAGCTTTCCGACATTGGCAAAATTTCTAGTATGAATTGTTCATGGTTCCATTTTGAGTGCAACTCAACATTGTATCATTGGTGTCCGAGGAGGTGGATTGTGTGCAAAGATGGGGTGAACTATTGGGGTAGTCGAAGAAGTGGACTTTGTGGGTCCTGCAATGTGCATTTGAGTACTCATTGATGTAACACGACTGCTAAAGAGGGGGTTTCGGGTACTTTTGAAGGACGTGCAGATTGAAATAACAATTTCGCTCCAATATGAGCAATTGCTAGACGAGCATGTTTGAGTGTACTTTAAAATGCATTTTTGGATGTCCAATTATGAAAGAATTGCTTGTATTCTCGTTACTTTGTGAGTACACATTTGTGTGGATATGTACATGGAACTGCACAACTAAATTAAAATAACAAGGAAATAAAAGGAAACAAGATGCAGCAATATGGAAAGGAAATCAGCAATTAAGAATGATATATGGGTGAGAATGTTTGTCAACGGTCCATTTCTTTTCAATCCAAGAGTGGTGATATACCACTACAGTGGTTGTGTTAATTGTTTACGTGATATCGTCACATTGATTATTTTTTAAAAAGTTGTTGACAATTTTTTGAGTTTTTTAAAAAATGACCAATGTGATGATGCTACATGGACAGCGTGTATTATAATTAGTGTTCACCATGAGTGATATATCACCATTCTTCAATCCAATGGCCCATTTCTTTTGAACTCGAATACTCACTCTCAAGTTGGGAAGTGAAGCTCCACAACTCCCAAATTACCAAGAAAATCTTGAAAACAATCTTTGCCAAGAACTTTAGTAAAAATGTCGGCTAACTATTGATGAGAAAGAAGATGAGTTAATGGATAGTTCCAACATCAAGCTTTTCATGTATGAGATGTCAACTTATTTCAATATGCTTGGTACGTTTGAGGAAGATGAGAGTAGCAGCAATATGTATCGCAGCTTGATTGTCACCGTGCCAAATCTTAGGCTCTTGTTGAGGAACACCAAGATTGTGAAGTAGTGCTTCAGCTAAATAAGTTCACATGTCGTTCTTGTCTTAGCACGATACTCACTTCAGTCCTTCTTGTTTTAGCACGATACTCACTTCAGCTGAAGATAATGACACGAATGGTTTTTTTTTTTTCCAAGAACTTGGAATGTGACCAAACATGACAAAATACCCAATGGTGGACCAACGAGTCATAGGACAACTTGCTCAATTTGAATTGGAAAATATCGTGAGTTGTACGTGGCTAGCAGAAGAAAACAAAATACTGACTCTTCGAGAAGACTTTATATATTGTAGTAGTCATATGGCAGCATCGTAGTGAGGCTATTGAGGGCAATGCATGAATTGGCTAAGAATGTTCACTAAAAAAAACAATTTATGTTCTTTTAATGGTTAAATAAATAAGGCGACAACCAAATGTTGATATTACACAGAATCGTGATAAATTTCACCTTGGTTATTCGAGAGATTCACATTATGCTCCATAGGAAAGTTCGTATTGTCCACCATCTCAAATTATGTCTAATACATATTTTCTTTGACTCAAATCCCTTATGAAGAACGAGCCACTTCAATACCTAAGAAATATTTCAACGGGCCCAAATCCTTAATGTGAAATTGGCTGTGTAAAAAATTCTTCAAGATTGTGATAAATGGATGACCATTCTCTGCAATTATAATATCATCAACGTATACAAGCAACACTGCAAAAGGAGAATTATAAGACTTCATAAATAGACAAGAATCAGCACGAGACTGAACAAACCCAACTTTCTTAATAGCAAATGAAAGTTTCTCAAACCAATTTCGAAAAGCTTGTTTAAAACCATATAATGATTTATTCGATCGACAAACTTCAGAAATCTCCCATTGTTTAGCAAATCTTGGAGGTAAAGTCACTTCTTCGTGCAAATCTCCATGAAGGAAGGCATTGTTCATATCTAACTAAAATAAGAACCAGCCTCGAATAGCAGCAATAGATAACACACATCGTATTGTTTGTTTGAGTGTTTCCTTTTGCAACAAGGAGAACTTTGTCCATCTGCACCCAATAGGCGTCTTTGGAGAAGGGAGATGTTGTATTGTCCATGTGTTATTTTTTTCTAAGGCTCGAATTTCTACAGCCATGGCATTCCGCAAAAGAGCATAGCGAACAACTTGAGAATATGTCGCTGGTTCTTTGTCATGTGAAAAGGCAGAAAGAAAAGTTGCATGTTGATTAGAAAATTTGTTATAACACAAATATTTAGAAAGTGGAAACAAAGAAGTTACCGATGATCGTTGGACTGTGGTGGAGGTTAGGGGCGGATTTGGGGGTTGAACTAGGCTTCAGACAAAGCCCATATGGTCTTTCAGTTTGTAATTTTTTTTTTATACTTACAATTATAGCTCGGCCCAAAATTAAAAATAGCCAACTCCCAACCTAACTTCTTAAATGGGCCAAATTTGAACCTAAATCCTTTACCCATTATCCACTAAATACATCACAACCCACCTAACCTAATTTCTAAACTCAATTGCCATTCATTACTTTCAGTCAAGTACTCAAGCCAACAAAATCAGCAATTTGCACGAGAAAAAAAAATCGGCTCTAGCAAGAAAGCCACCTCTGTGAAGTTCGACTGACCACCACCGAACACCGACCGCTCATGCCTACCACCTCTATAGACCAATCTAGTTTTTTTTTTTTCCAGTTTTTGATTTTTTTCAGCATCATGGAATTTTTTGTTCTTTTGTCCAAATTTTTTATTCTTGTTTTTTGTTTATTTGACAATTTATAATTCTATATGGTTGTTAACTTGTTGTTGAGTAATGAATAATAATGATTAATTAATTTTGAGAAATGATTTAAAATTTCAATAAGAAGAAAAAGAAAAAAAATTGCTTATTGAGAATTAATATGGGTTTCTTCTTGAATATCTAAAAGGCATTAAAATTGACTGGTGAAGGATGATGAACCAGATGATTTTGGATTTTTTTTTATTGCAAAAGCTCTAAACCAGACTTTAGAGTTTAATATGGGTTATTTTTTTTGCTTATTTTTGTTGTTATGTGGATGTTTCATCTATTATACTTTTTGAATTATTGAATTGTTTATTGTTAGTTGAGTTGGGTTGTTTGTTGGTATTGTTAGTTGAATTGGGTTGAATTGTTTGTTGGTGAACAATTGTTTCAATTCGTGTTTGTAGAGTTAAAAATAAAAATCATCAATTTTGCGCCAAGAATGAAAAAACATTGTTTTTCTTCTTTAAAAGATAGACGAATCTATACAAGTACAAAATCTCGAAAATTTGTTGAGAAGATAGATGTAGATTCTATTATAGATGAGTTTGAACACAACTTCAGTAGGTAATGTGTTAATTATATATATTTTTGATATATATATATATATATATATATATATATATATTGTACTTGACTTATTTTAAATTCTAGCTCAGCCCAACATGATTTTCAGAATCCACCATGGTGGAGGTGCTTGATGGATGTTGGTGGATACTTGAGCAAATATAACCTTGGAGATAAACAAGACAAGAAGGTTGACGTTAGGACCGTTGGAGAGGAGGTGGGAAAACATTTGTAGATTATTGTTGAATTGGTACTAAATCAGAAGGAGAAAGTGCTAAGATATGTTCATTAGGAAGATGAGAAAGTAAATTATTTTAAAGCAAATTCCTCTTCAACAAATGTGACATCTCAAGAAATGAGGATACCCAAGAAAAATGCATTTTGCGGCATGAGGTGAAAACCAGTGTCGATCAACACATTTGGTATGGGCATAACAAAGGCATCCAAAAACCCGAAGATGTGTATAAGAACATATCTTGAAAAAGCATCTCATAGGGGTCTTACCACCTATATTAAGAGTTGGGACGCGATTTATCAAATAAGTTGCCGCCAAAACACAACCTCTCCAAAAGGATAAAGGTAAATCAGCTTGAAAATTTAGAGCACGAGCTACTTCTAACATATGCCTATGCTTATGTTCAGCAATCGCATTTTGTTGGAGAGTGTCTACACAAGTGTGTTGATGAGGGATGCCATTGACATGAGAAATAGATCATATAGACTGAGAAATAATGAATTCACCTCCATTATCTGTACAAATCTTTTGAATATTCACTTGATATTTGTGTATTTACCATGAAAAGTTTCATATTTATATTTCATTAGGTATACCCTAGTGCAATGAGTGTGATCATCAACAATTGTAAGAAAATAGTGTTCATCTGTTAATGAAGGTGTTATGTATCGTTACATACGTGACATGTAAGAAGCCCACTAAAGGTCTATAAGGTAGGAAAAAATAAGTATGCTATAACAAATCGAGACACTAACGTAACAGTCAAATATGCCCAATTCTTCGTCGATTCTCTTATTAGGCGAAGGTATTAGGAAGGTTAACAGTCGACGAAAAACATGAAACACTTCGCATATGCTTCGAAAAACACATAATACTTCGACATGGCTTCGCATTATTTATTACCTTCGTGGTTTTGAAGATACCTTTGTTTGGAATAAAAACAGGATGAAGGATATTACCTTGACGAAGAAAAAATGTTAATTATTTAACCTAATAATCGTGTGCAGCAGAATATCCCTTAGGCCATGTAGAAAATCTCCACGCGGCAGAGTTGGTTCCAAAAAGCATATGGGGATAACTGCTACAAAAGTCAAGTAAAAGAGATTGCTGAAACAATAATCCACTGACACATGTCATGGAATCATCTAGAATCACAAATCTCTCAATAAGGGCGTGACACATGTCAATATAAGTACAAAAGACCAAACATCCCAGAGGCTTGAAACATATATAAATAGTCTTGAGAAAATCAAAGAAAATGGAGATAATTAGAAAACCTTAGCCAAATTCTTGCTCTTTGAATTCTCAACCCTTAGATGAAAATTTACAAGGTTTAAGTTATACATTTGAGTAGAGAGGTGGGTAATGACTTGTTAGCTTCATATTTTTGAGGTTAACAAGTTTAGAAAACTTTAGCTAAATTCGTGCTCTTTGAATTCTCAACCATAAGACAACAATTTACAAGGTTTGAGTTATACATTCGAGTGAGGAGATGGGTAATGACTTGTTAGCTTCATATTTTTAGGTCAAGAAGTATATTTCTGATCTTCTTTCTAACTTTTCTTCTAAAAAGATGTCTTCTTAAACCGATGTACAAAATCCTTCTGCTGGGATAGGGGTTGATGTACATGAACCGAGCATCTTTGTCGAGTCTTCTACTTATTCCGTAGAGGTGGTAGCACTCAACATTTTATCGAATTTAGTTGTGGAATCTTTCGGCAAGGTCCTTATAAGAGAGATATTCGATCAAATGAGATATGGCAGTGAGTCGGCAGAAAAATCAAAATTTCAACTCATAAACGAACTCATATCCCATGAGCGAACTAAATTGAAGGGAGAATGGGCGAAGGGCTAGAGGTCCTGCTCACGATCTTTACCAAGCCTACGAGATCTTTTTTTCCATTAAAACAAATGAAGAGCTCGGTTAAATCTGAAGCCTTTATAATATTCTACACGACATAAGAGTTAATCCATCCCGATCCTTGCCAAATAGTAGACAGGCATCTACCAGGTTTACGTAGCCATTCATGCCTATTCTATAGAGTTCATCCTCACCTTTTATTTCACAATTTCTACTATCACCCAGTTCAGGCTGAGAATACCAAAAACCATTAGTCCAGCTACTTCTACCTTACACCCAAGTTGAAGTAAACCCCAAAATTGGTGGCGACCCCTAACAAAGTGAAAGACTGAAAATAGTCATTTTTCTTTGTGAAAGAGAACTGGGAGTTTCAACCAACCGACCCCAAACCCCAAATTTTTATGCATCGCTTCTACAACAAGCTTCATAAGTATCTTTTTAATTTAGGGTGCTTTTGCTTTATTCCATTTGCTAACGTATCAAAAAACTAACTTTGTATTTTATTTTACTAAACAGGTAAAGTCAATGATCTCGATTTACAGAGGATCAAGTCGTTAACCTTATTCTTCAGATCCAGGGTCCAATCTTAGATAACAACCTATTGAGCAAGGAAAAGAAGACGATTTTACAACCAGGCAGCACATATTTTTACAATGCGGGATTAGAGATGGCTCTTCGTAAGTATTCTCTCGCCTCTCTTTTCTTTTTCTTTTTTTTATAACTTTCTTCTCCTTCTCCATGCAGCTAATATCAATTTCAATTGATGGAAGAAGAACACTAATGTCATCAATGAGGCTTCCTCCAAGGCCCATTAGATGCCGAAGGCCCCTTCTCCACCTTCCAATGGGGTCGCCATTAATGAGCATTCGTCTCGTCTTCAAACCAACCTACCTTGAAAAAGGTTGTGGGCAAAGGTAAAGGTCAGGCTGAGGTTTTTGGAGGCTATAATTCATCCAAACTTTAAAATCGATCTGACTATTCTACTTTATCTACAAATAAGAAGAGGGCCTCTGAAGGAGATGCAGTAGAGCATTTGAAGAAGAAACAGAAAACCTCTTATGTGGGGCTCCTCTGGAGAACCTTTTCAAGAATAGGCCGGTGGCTCTGAGAGACTCATTGTTGGCCTCCTTACCCGGCTTTATCTCTCAAGCATGCATCTCTATCTTCAAAGCCTTTAGCTAGACTTGGAAGACTTTGTCGGAGACAATGGCGATTTACCAGAGGACGGCTCTTTTCGAGAGCTACTTCTCGAAAGCCCTCGTCCTTCTTCAGGATTAGAACAGGGAGTGCAAGACTCTGGCAGCTCGAGCCGCGAAGCTGGATGAGGAAGTGGAGAAGCAGAAGAAAAAATATCGAAGCCTCCAAGAAGAATCCAGATGCTGATTGATGATAAGTGCATTTCGTGCACTTATTCGAGCTTTAAAACTAAGCTTTTGTCTTGTTATTTTATGTATTTTCTACTTAATAAAATGTATTTTCTTTTCTGTTTCAGTTTTGGACCCGTTAATAAGCAAGTGGAGAAGAATGAATGAAAAGAACAACAAATTGGAAGATATTTTGGAAGTACGATTATCAAATTGTACTCAATTGAATCTTGAAGGACCATATTGAAGGCTATTGGAAGAATTGAGGACTAAAGTAACCAAAATCTAAAGTTGGAAGATTAAAACATGCAGAATGAAAAATTGGTTTGGGTGATCGCCCAACATCATTATTTTCCAGTAGAAACTTTTTGGATCGCCCAGTGCAATTTTACAGAAGTAGAAATCGGCTTTTTGAGTTCGACTTTAATTAGGAAACTTTTTGGGCCACGATTTTGAGGATTTTTTGGAACACTATTAGGAGACTATATTTATGAGTTCTTAACCAAAAAATAAGGAGTCAATTATTGGGAGATTTCAAAAAGAGATACAATAAATGAAGATTGAACGAAGATCAAGATCCAGTCTTTCTAGTTTTCTTCTTATCCGGGTGATGGATTCTATATTTTCTTTTTGTTTTATTCCTCTTAGTATGTTGGGTTAGATTTATTTTGTGCTAGGATCATGATGAAACTTGTATCATGAACCTTTAATTCTTTGAACCTAGTTTTTTATATTCAAGCATGTTTTTAATTTTGAACAATTGATATTAATTTCTTTTCATCTACAATTATATGCGCAACGATTGCGTGATTTTTGTGGCTTGTTTTACCATCGAGATATTGAAAATGAACTCTTAAACATAGTATCAATTGTCGTAAAGTCCGATTGAAGATAGAGATATACCACTATGCTTTACATGATCTTTAAGTATTCACAAATTTTGATGCATTCTTGTATATTCACATCCGTCATAGAGATATAGTCGGGTCACATATATAGATAGGTTTAATTCTACTCGAGAAATAATGTTAAGCAAATTAGAAATATTGATCTTCATAATTAAACCGTGTTATCAAATTCAACATTTCAAGTTAAAGGGGATTGGTATAAGTGGATTCAAGATCCTAGTACGCTTTTCTTTATTAATTTATATAATATTCGCATTCATCTCAACTTTTCATTAATTTTAGTTAATTTAGGTCTTGCATTGATTAGTTAGTTATGTAGTTTGATAATTAAATCATAGAAAATCATTTGAATTTTATAGTTTCAGTTAAGGCTAAGTTAATTCGAAATTAGACTAAACCAATCTCTGTGGGTACGATACTTGAACTCTAAAAATCTATTTTATTACTTGTGTGATCTGTACACTTGTGGAAGAAAAAAATATTGCTAACAATAGACTAAGGTCAGACGTTCGCCACCTCATGTCAGACCTGGAGACTTCGAGAAAAGCGAGAGTAAAATTCGAAAGCAGCTCGAAAATAAAAAAAAGAAGAGCTAAATGTCTTCCGTATCCAGCAGAAGTCCTGGGAAGAGGGGCTGATGGCCAAAGAGAAGGAAATGGGTGACCTCCAAGGGAAGTTGAAAGCAGCTGAAAACTCATTTTCTTCCCTTGAGTCTAAACTCTTGGACTTTTGTGCCTAGGTGGAGGCTCTTCAAAGTAAACTATCGGAGTTCAAGGATTCTGACAAAGGGAAGTAATTGTACGAGGATGGCAAATAGGCCGAAGGCAAAAACTCTTTGTCTTGATCCAAGACAAGTATCCCGATCTCAGCTTCAACTTCCTCTTTAAAGAGAACAAATGAGAGAAAACTAAAGTTTCTCATGCTCTAGACACTGAAGCTTTGGACGGTCCTCACACTTCCAATGATACACCTTCAGCTCCGTCGAAATCTACTCTGGATCCTTATATTTTTTAGAACTTCTACGATTTGTAATTTTCTTTTTCTTAGAAGTAGTAACCTTGAGATTTTCAACGAAATATCTTTTGGCTACTGTAGTTTCTTTTTTACTTCTCTGCTTTATTTAGTATGATTTACTTTCTTCTTTTGTTCAAGTAATAAAGCTCGTCACAATGTTCAAACTAAAGAATTAGTTATTGGAACTCGCAATTGGTCCCAACCTTCGTTACTTTCGTAATCAAACGAACTTTAAGATAGCTTGAATGGTAATTGGTCTAGTAAGGTACCAACTCCACTACCTTCACACTTAAACATATTTTTAAGGTAGATTAAATGGTAATTGGTCCTGTCAATGTTCCAACTACATTGTCTTTAAATAAATTTTTGAGGCAGCTTAAATGTTAATTGGTCCGATCAAAGTTTCAACCTAAGGATGACAAAAATACTCGCCGACCCAAACCCCTCACCCCGCTTAAACGGGTAACAGGGGTGGGTCCGGGGTAGAAAATTCTACCCCGCGGAGGTTAAGGAGAAGCCCACCCCGCCCCTAATTTTTTTTTTAAAAAAACATCATAAATTAGAATACAAATTATAATTTTCGATAGAAATGGGCTAAATAAGAATTGATCCCGGATTCGAGTTATAAATTATAAATCTTAATCACAATCCCAATCTTGTATTTTTTGTTTTGTTTGCTACAAATATTTAAAAAATTCATATCTTTTTTTTTAAAATTATTTTTTTCAGTTTATATAAAAAAAAAATTATTCAGGACGGTTGGTGGGTCAAATAGCTGCCCTGCCCCGCAAATTTGCGGGTCGTGGGGCAAGACAAAATTTTCGTGAGCAGGGCAAGGCCGACCTCGCCTCTATCTCAACCCTGCTATCTTTAATCTTGTGCATATTCTCAATAATGTGAGAATATTTTCTTAATACTTTCGTCAAACTTCAAGTCAAAGCAAGAATGATTTATTAACTCTTCGACATGCTTTGAGAAATGTAAGGACTTTTCATTAATATTTCGCCAAACTTTGAACATTTCGACGTCTCACCAAAACTCCGAATATTTACATTTCTTAGCGATATTGCCTTCGTTGAATTTTAAACGAAAGTAACTTAAAATATGAGAAACTGTCTAAATTACTGGTAAATTTCCACAAGTGCTCGGAGTTCCATGGTTTCTTTAAAGGTTCACCTTCGCTCTTGGGGAGTCTATAATTTCCTGAGAAAATGACTTTGATCACAGCATAAGGTCCTTCCCAATTGTATCCAATGTTTCAGCCATGATTTCTTTGCTGGCTTGAAAAACCCTTTTCAGGTCCAGGTCCCCAATTTTAAAAGTTTTGAAGCAAACATTTGAATTATAGTATTTTGTCATTTTCTTCTGATAGGTCGCAAGTGTTAGCTGAAAAGACTCAATTTTCCTCTAATAAAGTTTTCTCCATCCTTATCCGTTCATTGTTTTGTTCCTTGTTGAAATATAGCAGTTGGGAAGAGGGCCAACCAACCTCGACTAGGATCATGGCCTCGGAACCGTAGGCCATTAAAAAATATATTTCTCTAGTCAGTGTTCAGGTTGTAGTGTAGTATGCCCACAAAATTTGGTGCAAATCTTCCATCCACGTTCTCTTCACGTTATCTAACTTTTGGGTCAAGATATTCTTCGAGATTTTATTGATAGCCTTTACTTGCACATTGGCATGCGGGTAATAAAGAGTGGAAAAGTGTTTGCGAATGCCCATTTCGTTTGGGTGCCATTGTTCGATACAAGGGATTGTGGAAGTCCAAATTTGCATATGATATTTTTTCATACAAATTTGCAGGTATTAGCTACAATGATTTTTTACAAGTGTTCTACTTCAACCTGTTAGCAATTTATTTTGTACCGCAAGTGTACAAATCGCATAAGTAATATAATGGATTTTAGAGTCCAAGTATCGTAACTACAGGGATTTAAATAGCTCTACACAATTAAATTAACTTTAACCGAATCGATTTAACTTTTGAATGAAAGATTGAGTTTACGACGAATTACTTTGAATATGAAAAAGAAAAGTACTAGGATCCCGAATTCACTTGTAGTATTTAATTCCTTTATCTAGATTATTGAATTTGACAACATACATCAGTTATGACGATCAATACTCCTAAATTGTTCAATAGTTTCTCTCGAATAAAATCAAACATATTCATATGTATGACCCGACTATATCTCTATGATGAATGTGAATACACAAGAATGAATTAAAGTGCAATAGATAATTAAAGATAACATAAAGCATAGCAGTATATCTCTATCCCCTATCGAACTTTACGACAATTAAAATTATGTCTAGCATGTTTTCAATATCTTGATAGTAAAACAAACCACAAGAATTATACAATCACTACGTATATAATTGTAGATGAAAAGAAATCCAAATTAATTATTCAAAACTATATTAATGCAAATCATCAAAAATCAAGTTTTCAAATAGAAGAATTAAACTACAAGTTTAAACGTAATCCTAGAACAAAACGAATTGAGCCTAACATACTAAGAAGAAGAAAAGATATAATTTATCACCCAGAGAAAAAGAAATTCCAATATGTAAGCCTTGTTTTTCGTTCAATCTTGCCCACATGATTCTCCAACCTTTGTTGCTTGTTTCTCTTCTGCAAATCTCCTAATAATCGACTCTCCAATTTTTGGGTTAAGAACTTATATATATAGTCTTCTCATTGTGTCCCAAAAGATTCCAAAAAATATTAAAATCGTGTCCCAAAAGGTTTCCTAATTAGAGTTGAACTCAAAAAGGTAATAAAATCTCGCTGTGCAAAAAATGTACTGGGCGATCGCCTAGCCCAAAAATTTGTTCTCTATCGGGTAGATTTGAGGCTGGGTGTTCAACCAACTATAAGCTTGGGCGATCGCTCAACTTATCTTTTTCGATATACGCCATTTAGTCTTCCAACTTTGGATTTTGGTTTCTTTAGTTCTCAAAACTTTCCATAACCTTCAATTTGGTTCTCCAAGCTTAAATTGAGTTCAATTTGATCCTCGTACTTCCGAAACATCTTCTAATTTATTGCTCTTTTTATCTATTTTTTCCCACTTACTTATAAAAAGGTCCAAAACTGAAATATAAAGGAAAATACACTAAACTAAGTAGAAAATCTATAAAATAACTGGACAATAGCTTAATTTTGAAGTCCGAATAAGAGCACAAAATGCACTTCTCACAACCCAGTTTAGTAAAGTAATCGATTGCTATTACAACGAACTTGGTGTTCGCCCTACTCTAAAGCAAAGGGCCTGTTAAATATATCCTCATTTTGCAAAAGGACAGGGTCTAGCTACAATAGTAATTTATTGTGTGTGTTGCCTCGATATAGTGGCGAACCTTACGCTTTTCCGAACGAATTCGAAGGAGTCTTTTCGCATTGTGGGCCAATAATAAACTTGTTTCAGTGCCTTTTGCACGAAGGAATGACACCCAACATGGTTCTTGCAAATGCCTTCGTGGATTTCTTGAAGTACTTATTTAGCCCCGTTCTCCCCCACACACCTCAATAGGGGTGAGTTATTCGCTTATATAAAATGTTACCAATAAGAACATACCTAGCGAATTTCCAATAGATTTTTCGGTGTTCATTTCTTTGGCCAAGCGAAGGCCAGCCAACAAGGCCTCATATTATGCCACATTGTTGGTTGCCTTAAAGCCAAAGTGAATGGCATAGTTGAGCTTGTGCCCCTCAGGGCTTGTCTAAACGATCCACTTTCCAGACCCAACCTCTCATGATGAGCCATCTACGAATAGCTTCCATGGAGGTAACTTCGGCATGGTTGGGGCTAGATCAATTACTGGGCCTTTTGCAAATTCGGCAATGAAATCTTCCAGCCTACATGATGGCCATTCTGCTTTTGAAAATAATGTCAAACTGACTTAGCTCAATCGTCTATTTCATCAACTGTCTCGAGGTATCAGGCTTCTGTAGTACCTGTTTTAAAGGGTAGCTCATCAGAACCTCGCTACTATAAGACTAAAAATAAGGACGAAGCTTTCTAGAGGTCACTACCAATGCAAGAGCTAGTTTTTTCATTTCTAGGTACCTAGTATCTGCATCTTGGAGTGCCTTACTTACATAGTATACATCAAGTTGTTGCTGGTTTTCTTCTCTTACTAAGACTAAACCTAATGCTACTTTTGAAACAGCCTAGTATCAAAGTTTCTCTTGGGACTGGTTTGGACAAGATTTGAGCTTGCCCTAAATGGCTTTTCAGCTCATTGAAGGCAACTTCATAGTCTTCCGTCCACTAAAATGTTTTCCCGCCTTTGATGTCCTGAAAGAAAGGGTAGCATTTATCAGTTGTTTTCGAGACGAATCTACTTAGAGCATCGACCCTTCTCGTGAGGCTTTGTACCTCTTTAGGTATGCTGGGGGTCGCATGTCAAGTAAAGCTTGGATTTTTTCAAGATTAGCCTCTATGCCTCAATGATTGACGGCATACCCTAGGAATTTGCTCGATACGACCCCGAAAGTACATTTTAAAGGACTTAACTTCATTTGATACTTTTGGAGGATCGTGAACATTTCGTCCATGTGTTTAAGATGATCAGTGGCTTTGAGACTTTTTACTAACATGTCTTCGACATATAGGTCCATAGTTTTCTCGATTTGGCCTACAAACATTTTATTTACAAGCCTTTGATATGTTTTGTACCTGTATTTTTTAAACCGAAAGCATTACCTTATAGAAATATAAGCCTAGATCTGTTATGAACGAATGGTGCTCCTCATCTAGTCTGAACATAAGTATTTGGTTGTACCTTGAATATGAATCCATGAAGATAAAAAATTCATGCCATGTTGTGTCATCAACCAGTTGGTCAATCCATGGCAGATGAAAGCTATCTTTTAGACAAGCCTTGTTCAGATCTATGAAGTCTTGTTATGTCTTCCATAAGTCATTTTTTTTGGGTACCGGCACAAGGTTACACACCTGGATAGGGTAGTGAGCTTCTCGGATGAATCTATTGGTTAGAAGCTCTTCCACCTCCGTTTGCTAGGCCTCGAATTTATTAGCACTCATCTGTCTATGCTTTAGATTCTTGGCCTAACCTAGGGATTGATCTTTAGTGCATGGCACTCCACTCCCGGATAAAGTCCTACCATATCGGAGTGTTTCCATATAAAGACATCAGCATTCTTTTTAAGAAACTACTTCATTTCTTCCTTTATCCCTTCTCCAAATCCAACGCTAATGTGGAGATGCTTAGATGGATCCTCTTTATATACTGTAAAGCTTTCGAACTCTTCTACTACTATTGCTTCGTAGTAAGAATCAATGATTCTGGGATCTAGAATCAATGAAATTTTACCTTCGTCCACTTCACCCTCTTTTACCTCTATATCTTTGCATGTGGCCAACTCTGTCATCATCACCGCATTTGCAACAGGGATTCACAGAGCCTCTTTTCTTAGAGCATTAAGGTAACATTCCTAAGAAGACTCTTGATTGTTCTTTACAGTAGCTACTCTAGCCCTAGAGTAGGGAGTTTCATTGCAAGGTGGTGGATTGAAGTGATTACCATCAACTGTTTCAAGTCAAGGCAACCCAAATCCCATTATAGGCAGATCTCCAGTCAATGGTTAAGAACTCTATATAGCTCCTAGCCACAAGGGATTTCCTAACCTCAACAGCGAAGGTATTCTTGCCACAGAGGACAATGATGTATCCGGTGAAGTCACATAGAGAATCCAATATGGGCATCCAGGGATGGTCTACTTTCATTTGGTTGAAGGCCCTGCCAAAAACGACATTCACATAATTTCCATTGTGTACCAACATTCATTTGACGATGTTGCAGACATTTACCATTGGTACCACGAGGGCATTATAGTGTGGGTAATGGATATTAGCCTCGTCTTCGTCACTGAATGTTATGTTTGGCCCATTTGGCTTCGCCTCCCTTTGTACCTAGTAGCTCTCTAATGTGGGCTTCTTGGCTGCCCCTACATAGTTTTTTTTGGTAATTGTTGCTCACTGCTCCAATGTGGGCCCCTTCCCAATGATGAGTCTACCCATAATAGTATTGATCTCTCTGATAGGGGGTTGGACTGCAAGAGGTTGGATGTTCAGTCTTTCCAGGGCTTCATGTTGGGGTGCTAGAGGTGCTGGACAATAACCTCCTCCCCTCGCTCACATAGTTTGCCCCTATTATATGCATAGTTTGGTACCTAAGTTTACGAGGGCTGTCCTGGCTGAACTCCTCCACTGGGTTTCTACCTCTGTTCTATCATTTTGTCAATAGTAGCCCTTATATTCAGGCATTCATTCGTGTTGTGACCTTCGGATTGGTGTATCCTGTAATATTCGACCTTGGCGGAGGAACAGAAGCCTCACCTACAGATTTACCTCTCGCAGGGGTAACTTCGTTTATCTCTGCCTCATACTCCTGATGCTTAGGCTCGGACAACCTATTAGAATTATTTTGTCTTTGAAACGTTCCATTTGCCGCTTCCTGAGTCACCATTCATCTCTCTCACTCTCTTATATTTTTTTCATGTTCTCAATTATTTCCTCCGTCTGAATTTCTGCTTTAATTAAATCCACCAGCTGATTGTATGTTCGTAACCTTTTATTTCTGACATCTTGCTTGAATATGGTTTCCATTCTCAAACCATTCCACAGAGCGTCCAATGCCTTTTCGTCGGATAAGGACTCAACTGCAATAAGCTCATTTTGGAACCTATTGAAGTAACTTTTCATGAACTTGCTTAATCTCTATCTAATATCATTCAACCTCGTGGCCAAAGCTTCGCCCAGAGTATGGCCAACTATAGTGCTCTTAAACACCTCCTTCAGCTAAGGCCAGCTTCTGATGGAGCAAGCCTTCAGCTTCAGGTACCACCTTTTAACGGTCCTCGTGAGGGTTACGTAGAAATCCACTTCAAAGAAGGTAAAACACTTTTGAGCTTCCTCTCGGTCTTATATTGAGCCAAGTAGTATAGGGGGTCACTTTGCCCGGTATACTTCTACACCTTGGGTCTTATGAAACCCCAGGGAATGGGAGTACTCTGAAATTCATAAGAAAAATAGAGGTTATCGTCGTCGTCATCAAGCTCAAAAGATCTTGTAAGGCTATCCCATTCGTCATCATATGAGTAATCATGCACATATGGTGTATCCCTCGGAATCGATTCCACTTTCTGCCCCTCAAACAAATGGGCCTTCTTTTGATAGGATTCAACATCGTCACCAAGCATGTCAAAGACACTGGTGGACCTTGTATATCTACGCTCTTGCTCTTTGGGCAGGTCAATGGGTTTGGTAATGCTTAGAGTTACGTGTCTCGTTGTATGGATGAGAATAGATGGCTGCTGGGGCTCGGGCTCCAATTTCAATTTCTTCCTCATTTTTACCCTGGCCTCTAACATACATATTATTCGCCCTATTTTCCTCCACAAGCATTTGGACTTGTTCAGCCAGAGTTGACACAGTTTTTGTTATAGATATTTTCTTCTGTCGCCGATTACACTTCTTCTAGGAAACTTTCCCTACTTCACTGGCTACCACATCTAGAACCCATTCCCTTTGTCTTTTTGGATTAAAATCATTGTCCTCCAAGTGTTCACTCTGCCTTCCCAAATTGTTTTTACCTATCTTTCCTTCTATGTCACTCATATTTTCCACTTTCTCACATCAGATTATTCTAACCTTCAAAGTTACCAAAAATCTTTTTACTAGTGGTTCTTAATTTTCATGGAAATTTGTACGACTTCCCACAGACAGTGCCAACTTGTTGACTTCAAAAAAGATGAAACAAACAAGTCCTTGCCCACCTCCCCACTCGAATGTATAACTCAATTCTTGTAAATTGCTGTTTAAGGGTTGAGAATTCAAAAGGCAAGAATTTGGCTAAAGTTTTCTAAACTTGTTGACCTCAAAAAGATGAAGCTAACAAGTTCTTACCCATCTCCTTACTCGAATGTATAACTCAAACCTGATAAATTGTCGTCTAAGGGTAGAAAATTCAAATAGCAAGAATTTGGCTAATATTTTCTAATTATATCCACTTTCTTTGATTTTCTCAAGACTATTTATAGATATGAACTTTTAGTCTTTTGTACTTTCATTGCCACGTGTCACACCCTTATTGGGAGATTCTTTATTCTAGATGATTCCATGACATGTTGCAGTAGATTACTGCTTCAGCCATCTCTTTTACCTGACTTTTGTGGCAGTTATCCCCACACACTTTTTGTAAGAGATTCTCCACGTGGCCCAAAGGATATTCTACTACCCACGATTGTTAGGTTAAGTAATTATCATTTTCTAGTCGTCAAGGTAATATCCTTTGTCCAGTTTTTACACAAATGTATCTTCAAAACTACGAAGGTAATGAATATGGCGAAGCCATGTCGAATTATTATGTGTTTGTTGAAGCATAAATTGTTTCGTGTTTCTTGTCGACTAGTAACATTCCTAATACCTTCGCCTAATAAGAGAATCAGCAAAGAATTGGTGGAGCCTATTTGACTGTTTCGTTAATGTCTCGATTTGTTATAGCATCCTTATCTTTTCCTACCTTCTAGGCACTTTTAGTGGGCCTCTTTCCTGCTACGTATGCAACGAGGCATAACAATAGTCTTCGAAGTCCGAGTCTAATTATTTATAATAGGCTTTAGACTTTAAATAGGCCGAAGGTTCGAGACCACTTTGTGGCTGGTCTCGCCTAACTCTTCCTCTCGCCTTGCTCACTCCTTACCACGTGTACTTTAGATATAACAAGGAAAGAGTAAGAATAGAGCAAAAAGAAAGGAAAAGTTGGGTAAGACCAGCCACAAAGTGGTCTAAAAAGACACAACTATAAGAATGGCCATGTCTGTCTGAATTTGGACAGAATATGTCCGAAAAGACACTGATTCTTGCAACGGAAAGATTCTAGAATATGTATCCTGTACCACGTGTTGGAATTTGGTTGGAATTCAGAATTGACACTTGCCACAATTTGAGAAATGCCATGCGTCTATTGGAAGGTTTTAAAGTAATTTGATTATTTATTTTTTCAAAAAGAATATAAACAGTCAAGCCCAGTCTTGAATCCACAACTTATGACCCCGACCTCTGCCCGACCGACCTATGGGCCGCAACGCGCGTGTGTGGCTTTTGGACCGAATCCAATAGGATCTAGGTCTCTCTCATTCCAAAGACTATTGATACCCTTTGAGCCCAAACCGAAGTTCTAAACTTGGGGTATATTAATATGTTTGAAATACATTCATTTTACAATGTGGGATAAGTATTCTCACATTTCCATCGATATCTAATTCCAATTTTCTATTTACTCAAGGTATCAACTTTTAGCTACAATTTCTCATTCATCCGAAAATAGTTTTGTGAAACTAAATAGACTACGATCATCTACTCACGGAGTAAAATGAGTTTGACTATATACCCGCATAAATAAGTTATCCGGACCCACTCGAATATTTGGTTAAAGTTGATTAAAATCAACTTATAATAACCCATTTCCAACAGCATCTTCCCCAAATTTATAATTTTGAAGAATTTGTTGCAGGCATTTTCATGCTACCATCAATGAAGTCCAACTTGTTTTTTACATTTAAAGCCATCTTCATTGCTGTGATCCAGGTTGAATAGGAAAAGTTATCCCGTGTTAGCACATTAGATACAAGAATGGCTTCGGGATTATCTTATGGATGGAGGACATATGGAGATGAAACATCGTTGATAGAACTTGATGTTCTCCATGACTAATCTTTTCCATCATCAATCATGATAACATTGGAATACAAACGAAAATTGACAAAGTTATGGCTTTGATACAGTGTCAAATTATGAAAGAATTTCTTGTATTCTCATTACTTTGTGACTATACATTTAGAGCTGGCAAATGGGTGTTTACACTTGAAATTGGATTGGACTGGTCCGACTCAGTTTTGTGCGGGCTAGAAATATGCTGGCCCGGCCCAGTCCATCGGACCAACCCGGTTTTAATTTAATTTAATTTTTCTTTTTAAATAAATTTTTATACAATCTAATACTTTGCATCAAATACAATCTTAGATAAATTTAGACAATATACATTTTGAGATTTTTAAAGAGGTTAATTTATAAAATTGGGACTCTCATATATTAGTCAATAGCTAAACATCAATTTTCTTTGAAAATATTAATTTTTTTTGGTTAATTGTAAACTATTTTTAACACTTTTTAAAAAAATATATAAATAGTAGAAGCATGATAGTGTTATTGCTTTGAGATATAAGCATGTTTGACTTAAATTAAAAAGTTTACTTATAAATAAATTTAAAATAAATAATTTATTTGTCACACCAAATATAATTTGGATTAAAACTTGAATTAAACTAAATTTTAATTAAATCTAAACAATTTTATGTCGGAGATTAGGATTTTTGGACTAATGTTTAAAAAAAAAAAAGACAATTTAAATTGGAGACTTGGGCTTAGGTTATTCTGGATTGATATTATTTGGATTATGTATTATGGATATTCATAAAATGAGTTATTAGTGTTAATGAGTAAATAAATAAATAAATAAAATAATTGTGGGCCAGCCCGACTAGCCCGGCCGGCAAGATAGGTCGGGCCATATAGGCCTGGTTTTGTTTGGGCCAGGCCGGTCCAATCCAAAATCCAAGTTATATGGGCCAGCCTGCCAGCCGTGTCAGTTTTACCACCTATATATACATTGATGTGAATATATACATAGAACTCTCACAACTAAATTAAGATAACATGAAAATAAAAGGAAACAATATATAGTATTAGCAGTATGGAAAGGAAATCAGAAATTAAGAATGATATATGCTTGAGAATGTTTGCCAACGGTCCATTCCACTTCTATTCCAACGGTTCATTCATTTCCAACTCCAGTATTTGGCAGCAAGATAATGACAACCACAAAAAATGCTTTTAAGCACACACAAACATGCACTTGCTTCTACTGTGGTGTGTGGTGTGATTAACCACAAAGTAAATGACTGTGTAGCAGACGTTGTGTTGGAATCAGCACTGGCAGAAAACAACAATATGGGAATTGGCAACATTGCATCTCAGTAGAGTCGCTCTTTGACTTCAAGTGGTAATGCTAATGCATTTAAGAGTAATAACAGCAGAAACAAAGCATCAAGGGCAAACTAAAATGATAGTGAGCATCTCCAATGTATTCTATGGATTGGAGTCTAGTTGGCAATCTAATAAATAGACCTTCAATCCACATGGCATTAATTTTCATTGAAGTTCAAAATTGGTCTCCAATGCATACTGTCTACAATTTAATAGTGTTGCTTATGTGTCAAATTTTTTTCTAAATTAAAATTAAAATAAAACTAAAACAGAAAAATAAATCCCAAACATGTGAAACCTTCCCTCGCCGTGAATGACACATCTTCAAAAATCAAACATCCATTCAGAAAAAATTCTCTTATTTCTTCATTAATTCTGGAAGACCCATTGTATCTTCTTCCTTGATTCTTCAAAGCAAACCCTTCATCCCCAAATAGTTATTTTTTAAATCAAATTTATTGATTCTTCAAGCAAAGGATGAAAATTAAAAGGTAATCCAAATTCTCCTTTTCTTATGGTGTTTTAATCATTATGCATTGTAACCAAGTAATAACAATAGGATTAGAGAGTGAGATGTATTTGGGTTCTAATGAATTAATGGAGTACGTTGTTTTCATTTCATTTACGGTACCTCTCTGTTTATTCAATTTTGGATTCGACATTTAACTTACTTTTCAAATGAGATTACCCTGCAATTTTGTAATGAATGGAGTTCATTGCAGAATAGAGATTTGTTTAGGATCTGTTGGATCATACTGAGAAGGTTATTTTACACATTGGTTTATATATATATATATATATATTGTTTACAGGTTTGTTTAAAAACAAATGTCTTCACAAAGTGATGAATCCGACACAAACTGTTCATCATCAAGCAATGATTCCATGATTCTTACCCAAAAAATATTGGATGAGCCAATGGGAAGTGATACTTTATCTGGTGAAATGTCTCATGGTGTGATTCAAACATGTGCAATTCACATTCCTATGATAATTTCTACAATGTCGATCAACAAAAAACGTCCACATGGTGGCTCCACACCCGGGAGACGCTATATCCATCGCGATAAGAAGGCACGTCATGATTTAATTCTTAATGACTACTTCAAAGGTAAGAACTCAAAGTATACACCAGAGCATTTTCGACGTCAACTTCAGATGGATATGGAGTTATTCAAACGAATTTTACAAGCGGTTGAAAATTATGATGATTATTTTAAACAAAAGGTTGATGCAATTGGGAAGAATGGGTTGAGTCCTCTACAAAAAATTCTAGCAGCAATGCGTATGCTTGCGTATGGTTGTCCTGCTGATCTCCTTGATGAATATGTTCAAATTGGAGAAAGCACTGCAATTGAGAGCTTAAAGCGATTATGTGATGCTAGGAATTTTTGAAGAAAGGTATTTAAGAAAACCAAACAATGATGATATTGCAATGTTGCTTAAAGAAGGTGAGGCTCGAGGATTTCCAGGTATGCTTGGTTGTTTAGATTGTATGCACTGGCATTGGAAGAATTGTCCAACAGCTTGGCATGGCACACATACTAGTGGGTTTAAAAGAGTTCCTACTCTTATTTTAGAGATTGTAGCTTCAAAAAATTTATGGATTTGGCATGCATTCTTTGGCATGGCTAGTACTAATAATGATATTACCGTATTAGATAGATCTCCATTATTTGATGATCTTATAAATGATAATGCACCATCATGCAACTTCGTATTACAAGATCATCAGTATAGTATGGGGTATTATCTCTCATATGGAATTTACCCACAATATGCCACCTTAATCCAAACAATCTCTTAGCCGCATTCTGTCAAAGAGAAACTATTTGCCAAGCATCATGAATTTTTGAGAAAGGATGTAGAACGAGCATTTGGAGTATTACAAAGTCGGTGGCATATTATTAAAGGTCCAGCACGTTTTTGGAATGCAAAGGATCTCGGGAAGATAATGAAGACATGCATAATCTTGCACAATATGATTATTGAGAGCGAGCGTAGTCAAGGTATTGATCCGGAAAATTGGCAACCTGAAGGAGATGAAACGGCTGAGGATATTCACATAGAGCATGATTTCTCCTTTCTTGTTTCGATGATGACTAGCCGAACAAAACTAGTACAAGACAAAAGGTTGCATGAAGAATTAAAGATAGATCTCATCAATC
This sequence comes from Forsythia viridissima, assembly GCA_030279155.1. NCBI lineage: Eukaryota > Viridiplantae > Streptophyta > Magnoliopsida > Lamiales > Oleaceae > Forsythia > Forsythia viridissima. The sequence continues at coordinate 22,267,339 of CM059040.1, forward strand.
ACTTATGGGATGTATATGGTTGACATTCATCAGTTTGATGTTCATGTTCTTGAACCTTAAACTTCTAACAGGGAATTTGTATTTTGAACTCATAAGATGAGCTGTATTTCTTCCATATCACATGCCTTTGTATTCTTCATTTTCTGTTCAAAAAAATTGGATGGTAGTTCACTTCACAGATATTAGGAGAAGTTGGTTTGCCAATTTGGTTTTCCTTCACAGTAAACTTTTAAGGGAATTTGGATAGAATAGTGAAAATGGTGGTTAATGAAAGTAGAATAATATACTATTTTTCAGCCATGGTTAATTGGTCACAACCTACAGAATATTGATTGGTATAGTATGCTATCTAATTTGTCCATGTAATCTGTTTAGTTGCCTACTGTGTATGTTTAAATCTTGATGAAGAGGTATAACTTATTATATTACTTCATTTGTGTATGGTATGACATTGGATATGCAATTTAACCATACATTTTACTTTCAACTATGAAAGTACAAGTCCAATACAACAAAATACTGCTAGTAAACAAGAAGGCTGATTTGAGTAAGTAAATTTTACAATAACAAAATTTAGACAGAATCTAAAAACAGTTGAGGCTAACATTGTTTTCAACTTGTAGTCTTGATTAAATTTTCATAAAATTAAAAACACACATGAGATACCAGATTAAATATCCATAAAATTCTCAAACAAACAAGCCTAAATTAAGAATTAAGCAAAAGAAAAGTGACAAAACAAAAGAGCCATGTATTACATTGCCTTACAATTTTAACCTGCTAAACTATAATAACAATTAATCAATAAGATTAGTTACTCATCAACACAAAAGCTTAATTTGTTGGAAAAGACAGCTTATTTTTCGAAAAGGCCATCATTCTCCCACTCTTTCAAAATCTGAGCCTGATAGATTTCATAGAAAGGTCGCACTGCTGGTGAAAGTTTGCTCAGGTCTTGGTTCATTATGCGGTCTTGCTCTTGCCTCTTTTGAGCCATCTCCTTCAATTCTTGATCCTTCATCTTCAATTTTTGAGCTTCCTCCTTCAATTTTTGAGATTTCTCTTTTATTTCTATTTTTTTTTCATTACTTGTTCTCGCAGCTCAGAATCTTTCTTCTCTTTCTCCCTTTTCATCTCCAGATCTTCTATATTAACTTGAACCTGTTTTTCTAAAGTGCACTGTAACTTGTTCAATGCATCCACCACACTCTTCTCATCGTTCAACTTCCTCTTTCTCTCTTTACAACCTTTTCTGCCTTCCGGACGTACAATACCTTCAGAATTAATACCTCTGGATCCCATAGAATCGTCACCTAGATTAGAAACAGGCTCTTCTGTTATTGGTGAACTGTTATTGTCAAACCTTTTTTTATTTGATGCATTTGTCTTGGTAAGTAGTTTTGAAGACCATTTTGGATTGGATATCATGATTTCCCAACAATGCATATATTTGAATCGTTTATTGTTGTAAATCCTCTCATACATTCCCAAAGCTTCTCTTTTCTGCCAGCAAAAAGATAACAATAATAAATAATTAAACCAACTATAGTGCATTATGTAGTATACACCCAACAAATTAAGTACTAAAATGTAATAGTAAAATGAAACACTCACCATATCTTTAGGGTTTGTACCACTTCGTGGATGTCTTTCGAGTCGTTCATAAATTGCATGGAATTTGCTAGTTTCCCTTTGTATGTTTCCCCAACGACATTGTAGGCCATTGGTGTTTCTAACATCATTGTATTCAATCCCCATATTGTCCTTCCAAACATGTAAAATACGATTCCATAAAGCTATATTTCTTTGGCCATTACCAACATCAGAATCCATCGAAATATATAACCATGCCTTTGTTAGTGCAATATCTTCTTCCTTACTCCAATTTTTTATGGCACTTGAAGATTGAGAGTTATTGGGCTTATCTATATCACTGGCTTTATGTTTTGGTCCTTTGGGAACACCGTGAGTTCGAGAACTACCAATTGGAGTGCTGTAAGTGTTCCATAGATTTTGGTAAGGTATTCTAGAATCATATTGTTGGTTGACATGAGAAGGGTAGGAACCAGTCTTTGGATCAAATTGATAGATGGGCTGAAATGGTAGGTTTAATGGATTAAATTGGTTCGAAAATTGAGGCGGGATAGTATTATTGAAAGATTGTTGCGAGCATGAGAAGTTGTTAGATTCTTGGGAATCCATATTCAACATATATCTGCACAACATAAACATAAGCACCGTATGCAATTACTAATTAGTCTACTGCCAATGTGAAGAATTCCTAGATCAGTACACAATTGGAAAACATAGAGAGAAGGGAAACTTCTCTAACATTTAATCGTTTTCAGTGATGACTTCGTTCAAAAATAACATGGAATCTAAGACAATCCAGTCGACTCGAGTCTAGTCTACACCAGATCAAGAAAAGATCCATCAGTCCTATGTGATCCAAGGAGCTTTGAATTCGAATACATGGACTCCAAGTTGATTACATGACTTCAATTGAAAATGATGATTCTTCATTCACATCTGTTATTCAACCACTAAAAGACATTTCCATATCTCTCAGAAACCAATTGTTTACAACATATTCTCAGATAAACAGAAGTACTACAATGAACTCGAAAAATTATCGAATCAGTAATGCTGTACAAATATTAAGAAAGCTCCATGAAAAATTTGGCTCGAATTCACTAAATAAACCAACAAATAGCCACAAAAAATAACTTCCTTAGATTTTTCATTCAATGTGAATATAATAATTAAATAAACACAAAAGTAGAACTAAAAATTTATTCAAAAAAAAAAAAAACTAGGATTTGAAAGACTAACCTAACCCAGAAGAGAAAACCAAAGATGTGAATTGACTATGTTACCACCTTCTTCCTATGAATGAACTGACTCAGATTTACCGGTGGGATTTTTTCACCTCCGGTGAATGAACTGCACCGAGAGAGAAATATATGTCGATTGGTGGAAAGGATTTGGGTGTAGTGATTGATTTTTTTCATCTTAAAAAAAAATTTCCCCAAATTCATTTGCTTTTTGTAATCTGAAGTCTCCTCGTTTTCTCCGGTCTTCAATTTTTTTTGCCTCAAAAATAAAGTTATACCCGCCATTTTCTTCAATTATTGCTGAGTCATCCAGTTGGACAGACCCTCTAGATGTAGAAGGTGGGCTTGACACTGTTTGCATTTATTATTGCCATGTCAACATAAAATGGAACAAGATAGTATGCGTTGGAGAACAAATTTTTTGACAATGTCTATTTGGCTGATGTGGCAAATTTATTTTTCCCAATCCATAGTAGCATTGGAGATGTTCTTAGCACCCCAATTTGAATAACAATTGTTCCAAAGGAATGTTGGGGCGCCAGCAATGGTAGATTATGAGGGGTTTGACTCGCCAGAGGACATGGTTCACAAATGGAGGAGCCGATAATTACAGAGAAAATCTAGGATTCAGATTTTTTTTACCTAAATCAGCTGACCGCTATCGTTGGCAATAACAATGAAATCATGGCAACCTTTCCTCCTAAGGACACGTGAACCTTGGTCCCATATATCAATAACCCCTACCTCAGTTGGGCTCATCTATGTTCACGCCTAGGAGCTCACATCAATCACAACAAAATCAGGGAAAAAATAGAAACGGGCCAACCGAATACCTACAAATCCAGTCTCACTCTAGGGAGCACAAGCAGCACCCAAAGTGAGCGAACACATCCATCTTCCTCCAAGAGTAGTTGTCCCTTCGGTGAACTTGAGACCCCAACGACATGGAAAATGGAGTATCGATCAATCTGATTTGACTCTGAATTTGATATTTTTAAATGTGTGTAAGCTTGCTAAACCATCTTTTGTTGATGATATGTTGGATATATCGGCGAGTTCTACGCCATAGACCTTACTGGAGCAATGACATGCCTATGTTGGAACGTGAAAGGGCTGGGGAACTCTTGCACGTTGACCACTGTTAGGTCGTGATGACCAAACAAACTTCCGGACAATGATGAAATGACCCATATACTTCATACGCCTCCGCCCGTGATTGAAGGAAATAATTATGTGAAAATTACACCCACTATTTACCATTATAATAATATTTCTACTTTTACAAACTTAACTTTTTTATTTTAAAAATACTGTTGTTATATTATTATAATAATAAATAAATAAAATGGTTTAAAATAAAAAATATATAATTTATACACAACAGTTTCTATAACTGTCCTTGGAATTCGCACAGAAAAGGAAAACTACCCATAAATTAGGCAAAATTTTGTTATTTCCAAGCACAACAAAATCCTCTGTTTTTTTATATTTAAATGTTCTTGATTGAATTGCTACCCGGAAATATAGATTATGTTACAAAATTTATTATTCTGTAACACTGACTGTTAAAAATATTACAACTTGTTATTGGTTAATTGTTTGTAACACGTACTTAGGGGCGGATCCAGGATATGACAAAGAGGTGTACTGTCTTACGGGGGTTCGAGGGTAGTGCCCCGGATTTTTTTCTTTCTAAAATTACAATTACTTAGCCTATTTTATAAGAATCTAATTTTTTTTATAAGTTATAATCTTTAAAAATCATTACACAAAAATATTCAAGATCTAAAACTAGTTAAAGAAAGTTGTGCCCGACGATCTTTTACAGCTGCGAATTCTTCTATAATAGAATATATATATATCTATTTTATTAACAAGATATCTTTCAATAAAAATTGTTATGTAAAAACATATAAAATCCTAAGAACTCTTTCCCCCCCCCTCCCCTCCCCTCTTCTACTTATTGAAATTTGAAATAATTTCTCAAAATTAAGTAAACATCATTATTCATCACTCAATAACAAATTAAAATTCATATAAAATTCACTCAAGTAAACATCATTGCCGAAAATCTGTTTAATGGTGGAAATGGTTAAATGGGATTAAACTTTAAATGGGTTTGGACTTTGGGTATGGGGCTATGTCTTAATTGTTTCAATTTTTGGGGGGCTGTGCCTGGGCTTCAATTAGTTGCTTAAAAAAGAATTTTGGGCTGGACAAGCTTGAGCCCACCCGTGCCCTGGGTTGGATAAGCCCATGCATGTACTGTTGATACATTGAAGTTAATATGACGTTTTGATTGAGCACTCTATTTTTTATATTTAAATATTCTTGATTGAATTGTTACACGGAAATACAGATTATATTACGCAATTTGTTATTATGTAATACATGTTATACAATTAGTTATTAAAGATGTTATAATTTGTTATTGGTTAATTGATGTTTAATATAATGTTTGTAACATTAATGTTTAATATGATGTTTTGATTCTTAATGCAGATTATGTTACCTCCAATTGATATTTTGTATCACCGATTGATACAGATGATACAATTGAGTATATCATAAGTTTTTGTGTGTGAAAACCGGTATTATGTGTTACATCTCAATTTATAACACAGATTGTTATAATACGGCATGATTGACACACTATATATCTTAAACAGACATTTTAACTTTTTTCCACCTTCTCTTAAAAAGATTCTTGGTCAGCATAAACAACACCCTTTAATGATTCAATTTATTTCCACACCACCAATTGTAAATAATGGTATTATTATCCCAACATATCATTCTATTAAAATTTTTGAAGGTTCTATAAAATTCAGGCCTTCTTCAAAGATTGATATCAATGTTGTAGTTAAACACATTGATTATGAAAGAAGAATTTCAGAAACAGCTGCTCTGATAGAAATGCAAAGGACCTACTACAGACTTGTAGTCCAATGGAATAATGGAATAATATTTTGTGAAGAATTTCTAGCAAGAAATATCAAGGTAGAAAGATTATATGTTCCGAATACCCATAAAAAAGATTTATATCTGATGACTTTTCAAGAAAATTATTGTATTGAAAGTTATTGTGAAGCATCAGAGGCTGTTGTATTGAAGAAAATTATTGTACTGAAAATTATTTTTAATTTAGTCTTTGATATAATTCTCTTTTTATGTTATTCTACAGGATCTTTTAATCAAGAGGATCACACGTTGAGAGATAGAGTTCTCAACAATTCGCAACTTGATCTATTAAGAGGAGTCACCTCTATTTCTATCTAACAGATATTGATTATAAAGCTTAAAATAAATGAAGTTTAATTGCATAAATAAGAAAGCTTAAAACAATATTGATGTAATGGCCTTAATTCGAGTACTTTACCGTTTAGTAAAATTAATTTCATTCAAAAAAAAAATTTAAATCTTTTTCTTGACTTTCCTAAAAGGCTTAAGACTATAGCTAAAAATAAAATTTCACCATGTTTAAATAGGTTTTGAACAAATTCCCATTCTCGGGATAAAAAAACAACATTTTAACTCAGAGGATTATTTTTTCCTTTTAGCCATGGAATCCAGAAAAAGAGGTTATGCTTAAACAAAAAAATCATGAAATATAAAGATCATATTTTTAAAGGAATTAATTGCTTAATAGGTTTTTCCTCTTTTAGGTCTTTCCCGAAAATATAATAATGTTATAGGTAATTAAACAAGAAGAGATGAAGAACTTACTTTTATTGAAAATGTCTAAGAAAATCTTTACAATTGAGAGCAATACAAGAGTATGTAAATATGTGTGTGTTCTATTTTCTGAGTGTTTTTGCGTGTGTTCTGTATTCTATGAACAAAGGTATTTATAGACAAAGGAAATAATAAAATAATCGTACAATCTTTACAAGTGTAAGGTTGGAAAAAGAAAGAAGAAAAATCCAAAGCTTTCTCTACACACTTTACTGTTTACCATAAATGCTTGTACTATTTACTATGCACACATTTTGACTACGCAGCATTTTCTTCTGCATTTCCTTCCATTATTGGTTTTTTCGTGTAGGCTTTTTGACCTTTCTTTTAGAATTATTGCCCTTGTGCTGAATCCATGTGCTGTCAAATCTAATTATTAATTGTCCATCATTTCAATATAGGCTTCTTCCAGATCAGTATCTATTTCATTGTTTGCTCCGTCTGAGATATTTTCTGTATTTGAATGGTTCTCTGATGCTTCACAATAGCTTTCAATACAATAATTTTTTTGAAAAGTCATCAGATATAAATCTTTTTTATGGGTATTCGGAACAGATAATCTTTCTACTTTGATATTTCTTGCTAGAAATTCTTCACAAAATATTATTCCATTATTCCATTGCGCTACAAGTCTGTAGTGGGTCCTTTGCATTTCTATGAGAGCAGCTGTTTCTGAAATTCTTCTTTCATAATCAATCTGTCTAACTTTAACATTGATATCAGTCTTTGAAGAAGGCCTGAATTTTCTAGAACTTTCAAAAATTTTAATAAAATGGTATGCTGGGATAATAATACCATTATTTACAATTGGTGGCCTGGAAATAAATTGAATCATTAAATGGTGTTGTTTAAGCTGACCAATAATGTTTTTAAGAGAATGTGGAAAAAAGTTAAAAGGTCTGTTTAAGATATATACTGTGTCAATCATGCCGTATTGTAAAGCTGAATAAAATATATCGTCTTCTTCTTGAGAAACTATATAGTCAAATGAAATTGTAGAGTAATTGTGTCTAAGAAATGAAGAGTCGTGGATAGCTGTTTTATAGAGAGAGCCATATTGAAGGAAATATTGATTCTCACTATGATAATATTGTATAGTTTGGGAGAAATCAATAATTTCTTGGATAAGTGAATTTTTTATAGAATTTCGAACAATGTTGGCATAATCTCCAATACTTTGTTGTAGATCAAAAAGAATTTTTTCTTGCCCTGCAGCTATGGAATCTGTTAGTTCAATAAGTCTTTCTATTGTTGGCGGATATTTTCTACTAAAAAAAGTAATGATATTTTTTGAATAATTTTCTTCATCAGTATTAAATCTTTCTAAGGTCTCATGTAATTTAAATATGTCATCTTGGTATTTAGTTATTTCTTGTTGATGAGAAGATACTTGGTCTTCCAAAATTTCTAGTTTTACTTCTAAAGTGTGCTTTTTATAATTAAGATCTCTAACTACTCTAGTCATAGTTTCACAGATGTTACACAGTTGCAAAGATGAAGATGATGTTTGAGAAGAAGAGGATGATGATTGAAAAGTAGATGCATGTATTGTCTGTCTAATTTTTTCAGATATGTAAAAATTAAATCCGATAGTCTGTCTACAATGATTTTAAGACTTCTTCAAGAGAGTAAAATCCTTTAAAAAGAGGTTCTGGAAATCTGTCTATCTGTTCAATTACTTCTGGCCAGTAGTTATAAATTCCTGGTTGTCTTCCTTTGATTACTACAAAGAAACTGAAATTTTTACTTTGTATTTGATTATGAGTCTGTCTAAAATAATTAGCTAAAGCATTAATGCTGTCTAATTTATGTCTAGAGTCTCTTGCCATCTAGAGATTAACTAGTAGGCACCTTTCTTTTTCTAGAAGTCTTTCTAAATTATTTCCTCTGAATCGAAGATTAGATCCTTCAGGAACCACTCTTAAAGTGATGTTCTCAAAGTTCATCATCCTTTGATCCATCTGCAATATGAACAAAATTGGTCAGAAAGTCAATAACTTGCCTACTTAAATTATCGGCTAAAACATTATTTTTTCCATCTCTATGTTCAATACTTACTTTATAACTATTTAAGATTTCATACAATTTTAACCACCTTTTATGTCTAATTTTATCAAAATTAGTTTTTTTAATAAATTTAACAATTGTTCACAATCTGTTCTAATAGTAAATTCAGTATTTAAAAATAATTTAAAACTTTCTATATTAATTATAGCCATTATTTCACAATCTAGGCTGGTTAAGTATTTTCCTTTTATTGTATATTTACCACTAGCATATCTACAAAAATTTTCTTCTTTTTTATCACTATATTTATTTGGTTCAGAATATAAAATTCATTCCCATCCTAATTCACATCCGTCTGTTTCTACTACTTTATATTCACTATCTAAAGACAATTCTAAAAGTGGTAGTTGTTGGACATCATTTTTTATTTGTCTTACTAATTCTATGTCTGTTTGGTTAAAATACTTTTGACCATTGCTTGATAATTTATTGTATAAAGGTCCAATCTTTTTACCTAAATTTTTAATAAAACTTCTAGAATAATTTAATATTCCTAAAAAGGCTTGCAATTTTTTAGTTTCTTCTATTTTATCTGGAAATTGTAAAATAGTCTTTACTATATGGGGTTGAAGTTGAATTTTTCCTTCTCCTATGATTATTCCTAGAAATTCTATTTTTTGTTTATTTATTTCTATTTTCTTTTTACTAATAATTAAAACATTTTCTATAAATTTATTTAAAACAATTTCTAAATGCTTTATATGCTCTTTATGATTTTTGCTATGTACTAAAATATCATCAATATATACACAAACAAATGGTAAATAATTAAAAATAGAATCCATTTTTCTTTGAAATATAGATGGAGCATTCTTTAAACTAAATGGCATGACAATCCACTCAAAATGTCCTTGCAGTGTTGTAAAAGATGTCCATAGAATAGAATCTTTATGTATTTTAATTTGCCAAAATCCTGATTTACAGTCAAATTTTGAAAAGATCTTGCTATTTTGTATTTTATTTAAAATCATGTCTTTATCGGGTATTTTATATCCGTCTTCTACAGTAATATCATTTAGTCTTTTATAATTTATAACCATTCTAGCTTTTTCTCGTTTGATTTCACTATGATTTCTAACTATAAAAGTTGCTGATCTATGTTGACTAGTAGAAGGTCTTATTACTTTTAACTCTAACAATTCTTTAATCTAAATTTTAAAGTCTTCTATATCTTTATTAGTATGTTTTATCTCTGCGGTCCTAATCTTTATATTTTCATTTATGATTTCTATTTTAGCTTCTATTTTATTTCTATCCCAATGTTTTAGAGGGTCTTTTCCTATTATTTGAGTTTGTTCAGCTAATTATAAAATCTTATCTATACTTTCTACATTATCTATCTTTTTATTAAAGACAATTAAGTCTTTTGCTCTTGGTACAAAATCTGTTTTTAAGGTTTCCAAAAACAAATAATCTAAAAATTCTAAACTACCTAAGTCTTCTTCATCATTTTGTGTTTTTGATGGTAAAGGACCACCACGCTTAGCTCGTAACTCTGACATTTCTATAGTCTGTATAATAGATGTATCTTTTTCAAGAATTATTGCATCATTTGTAATAGTTAAATTTCCATTTCTACTTAATAAGAATTTTATTCCTATAACAAATTCATCTTTAATTAATTGACTTACTAAAGTAGTTGTTAAGCTATATTGTCTTTCTTGAAATCTAATTTTACAATCGTCAAAAAGTCTTTCTTCAAACTCCATTTTACTGCCATCCATTTGACTTCCTCTTATTTCATATTTTAATTTTTGTCTACAATCTTCTGGGACTAAATATTTTCTAATTATATTAAATGTACATTCTGTATCGACTAAAGCTATTAAATTTAATTTAATCATCTTATTAATTTGTACTTCTATAGGTATTCTAATACTTTTGGTTGGCTTTATTCTAGATATTTGACATATTATTTCTTCTTGATTTTCTATTTCTAAATAATTATTCTCAGTATAGCTTTCTACGGGTTGCTTTTCTTTTTCTAGATTTACAAGTCTATAATGTATTTCTCCTAATGCTTCATGTATTTTGTCAATTCTATTATTAGTGTTAGTTACTCTATCTTCTAATTTTTCTATGGTTTCACTATAGTCTTTGGGTTTATTGTGAGATTCATAATGGATTCTTAAGCAATTATTACATTAAATTTCTAAACAATTTTTACACTGATTTCTATTTATATGTCCTGGATATACTCTACATATTGTGCATTTGTCTATCATAGATCCTTGTCCTCTAATCCATTCGTGAATGCATTCTTGCTCTATGTTCATCATTTTTATATCAAGAATTGAGAAATCTAAATCTTTTGTACTACTATTGCTTTCATCATAACTTTCTACAATTTCTAAATTGTCTAACTCGTCATCTGTGTATATACTATATACTGAACTACAAGATTCATTGTCTGATAACTCTATGATATGACACTGTATTTCTTCGATTATTATAGATTTATTTAACGTCTCTCTAATTTTATTTTTATTTGGGCATTTATTAGTAAAATGTCTAGGATTTCCACAAATATAGCATTTATAATCTTTTCTATTTTTTGGTCTTTTAACGTATCTATTATAATTAGGCTTCCTATTTTTATAGTATGTTTGTTCTACTTGGTCTAATATTGTATCTTTTTCTATTTTGATATTGTCTTTTATATTTATATCATTTATCTTTTCTATACACTTTTTTCTTTTTCTTTCTATAATCATAGCTTTGAGGTGTGTATAAATCTGAACAAAAAGAGTAATTTAATTTTTTTAATTGCTTTCTAGCTACTTCTTCTATGCAATATTCTTTTAATTTATCTGTTATAAATTTTATGGTAGCGCTAATAGTTGTTTCTTTTCCATTCCAGTTTTCTATCTCATTTTTAATTTTATCATTTCAAGGTGGTGGAATCTTTCTATATAGTCTATCTAATATATTTACATCTAAAGCTAATCCTGCTGTACTAACTAGTCTTTCAAAGTCTAATAAAAACGGTTGTATGTACTTCATATTACTTAAACTTAGTTTTTCTAGTTCTTCTAAGATTTTATTTTGTTTATAAACATTGTCTCTAATTGGGTCAATTCCTATAATTATTTCTCGAATAAAACTAGTGAAGTTTCTAGGATTTTCTCCTCCAGCCATTCTTAATCTTATTTCATTTGGTTTTAGTCTTTTGGCTGTAACATAAATATCTAAATCCGTCTTTCCTAAATATGTCTCTAAATAAGTCCACATTTTTTCTACTGTCATTTGTATAGGTAAACTTGTTGACGTCTGAACCTGCACCAGTCCACGTGCCAACAGATCTCCAGTCACTTCCTTGCCAGCTCGTATGTTACCTGCACACTAGGACGACCGTTAAGCACCAAGATCTCCGGAGAAAAAGGGTCCAGCGATCGTTGGCACTCCGACAATCAAGTCAACTGCTGGTATATGGGAGATACACGGGGGCGGGAACAAAAAGAGGTGTGAGAAGGACAAGCAGGCAGAGATTTGAGCAGAGTTTAGGGTGGGACTCTTAAGAATAAAAAGTGCGTACCTTGGAACAACCGGAGACGTTGTATTTATAGCGCGAGAGTCCTGATCGATTTAGGTAACAAATCAATCAGATACCCAATCGGATTCTCCTTCCTTATGAGATAGGGATCATTCCTTGTCAAGGCAATCTCCAAGATTACCTTCCTTATCTGAGTTTATCCCGTTGCATGATGTTAAGAGATTGTGTTTCGGTTTCCTTGTGAAGATCCGTGTGCTAAACCAACGCGATCTTTCCTTAATTATTTCTCTAGTCATTCCGGCGTGTCATGCTGCTTGCTGGTTATAATTGATGTATGGTCTGACGAGGCTCTATGGTTCGCATGCGGGCGCCGAGGCCCTCCACATGGCTCGCGGATTTCTGGCTGTCGAAGGCCCAAGCCTGTGATGGACCCTTCCAAGGCCCTAGCAGGGCCCAGATAGGGTTCTTGACAGATTATGAACTGGGCCCTTACTGGGCTTGGGTAGGGCCTATGCTAACGTGGCAGCCATGTCGTAATCGTGTGGTAACAATAGTCCCCCAAGTCCAAGCCTATTATTTATAATGGGCGTGGGACTTTTGAGGATATCCACCAACTGACGTGCCTCGCAGGAAATATATTCTCACGGTGGTTCAGCAGGAAGTAATTTGACCTCCCCCCCAATATATAGTCCCCCAAGTCCGAAGCCGAACATTCATGACGGATGAGGGCTTCGAGGGGTCGGGCGGTGGAGAGCATCATGGAGTTTCATTCGGAGTGGGACCTTTCTTCCCTTCGGTAGGACTCTTCTGAGACTTTGGTTCGCGATGCCTTTTGCCTATCCGACGTTTCGATTCTGTGTGCGCGTGGGGGGGGGGAGATGCTTTAAATATGAGAATCATTCCCCTAGCATTGATGATGCAGACACCTGGTGGAACCCGGAAGGTTGGCGTCTTCAATGCCCTGGGGAGGTAGATCGTCCGTGCACCATTTCAGATCCCCTGTTATGACCGTATTTATTGCATTACACCTCTTTCCAACGTAGTCTTTTATAAATAGGATGTAAGCCCAACAAGATTCTTCCATTGTTAGACTGTTGCATTTAACTTGCCATTATCGTGCGATCGGAACAGAGATAGAAAACGTGTGATGGTGGTGCGGCTGGAGGGCTGGCATCCAAGATGTCCGTCAGTCTGAGAATCAACATTCAGAGGACCAAAAATCTGGCCAATCAACGTTCAGGGGACCAAACGTACGGGGTGGGGATTTAGGTTTAGCAGCCTTAGCTCGACCCTCTCCTGAATGGTTGGTGGGACTGGGGGGGTTCTCCCACTGCCAGAGAAGGCATCAACGGCCTTTTTTGAGCAGTATGGCCTAATTAGCCACCAAATCAACTCAAGTTGGTTTGGGAGACTTTCGATCATGGTGAAATCAGGTTTCCCAACCTGGGCGGAGCCAGCGTTGACTAGGAGATAGGGTTAGTAGATCTAGTTACCCCATTCATGTGCCGGCCCAAAGAGGCAGCAGGGGTTGTGGAATATACTGCAGTTATATATGCTCATGTATTGTATTTCGTGTTGAATAAAAAAGGTGCCGAGTTACTTCCATATTTGCGTGTGTATGCCCATATTTTACATGCTTGTTTCGGGCCTCGTCGTGATCAACACTCCTTTGATATCGTTATCATGATTTAGCGTTCGCGTACTCACACCACCACGCGCTTAGATATATTCTCCTAGGGTTTGCCAGACGTGTTTTTAATTCCACGCCACGTGTCGGTTCAACTGACTGCTGGTACCCCATTGGGCTTATAAATACGATAGGGCATTGTTAACTCACCATTTCCCAGCCGTTTTGCCGTCATACTTGGGCTTTTGATTACTTCCGGTCATGTCAGGCTTCCATTTTTCCAAAGTCCCTAAATTCAAGATTAGGCGCGGGGGAATAGTGGAGGATGTCTCTCTTCTCCATTTGGCGTCCTCCGCGGTGTCTGGTTCTAGGCCCACAGTGTTGCAGGGCCCGGAGACGAGGATGGGTCACTCACCTGTTTCGCCTGCGCCGGAGGTGAGAGCGGACGTCCCGTTGCCGACGAATCCTGCTAGACGTGGGTCCTCTTCTGGGAACGTTAGGTCGTCAGCGGGAAAGAAACCAAAGGTCGAGAGTGGGGACCGGGCGTCCCGAACGCCTGTTTCTCCCCCTCCCGGCAGGCGTGAGTACATTAATATTGGGGCCCGTCAGGACGAGCTGGATCTGTCAGTCGTAGAGAAGCTACCTTCAGCGGTTGCCCTTGCGGCTACTTCAGTTCATAAATATTGGACATCTCCGTTTGGGAAGGCGGTAGATACCGCGGAGGTGACGGAGTTGATGAAGTTGGCCGAAATGTATACCTCTCGTAGTCATGTGTTGAATTGCGAGTTGTATAAAATGTTGGAGATGAGGGTCGCCGAAATACAGTCTGTCCTTGGGGAAGATGAAAATGCCGAATCGATGAGAGCCGAAATCAAAAGCCTTCAGGCACGACTCACGTTTTCGGAAGACGCATGGAGTCGCGCAACGTACGACGTTATGAAGGCCCAGACGATCCAGAAGGCTTGTATCAGTGCCCAGAAGAAGGCCGAGTCTCAGTTGAAGTCTTGCCAGAATATGATACAGGCCAAAGATAGAGAACTGACCGAGGTTTCGAACTAGCTAGCGAAGGCTAAAGGCCTCCTAGCAAAATTGGGGGTCCCTGGCTATACCGAAACGTAGGATTACGTGTATAGGTCATACTTTATTAGTCATGCTGTTGCATGGATATTTTATGTAATCGAGTAATGAGATTGTAGTGAAAGTTTTTACGTTCGTTCTGAATGCTTGCGCACTTGATACCCTATCGTGCGAGCTTAGTAACGTTTGTCACGGATTATGCTCCCTCGCGACCAAAAGAGCCACAATTGCGCGCATGCGCGTCGGATGTTTATCCAGTGACTTGAAAGAGTTGGTCGTGAATCGCGCTCCCTTGCGGCGGAGCTTTTTGTACTTACTTGCTTTACGCGTAAGATGATTACTCAGCGAGTTAATAGAGTGGGCCGTGAACCACACTCTCTCGTTGTTGGGTTAACTGTACTTGCTTTCTTACGCGTAAAATGTTTACCCAGCGAGTTAATAGAGTTGGCCGCGAACCACACTCCCTCACTGCCGTTTAGTTGTACTTGCTTTCTTACGCGTAAAATATTTATCCAGCGAGTTAATAGAGTTGGCCGCGAACCACACTCCCTCGCTGCCGTTTAGTTGTACTTGCTTTCTTATGCGTAAAATGTTTATCCAGCGAGTTAATAGAGTTGGCCGTGAACCACACTCCCTCGCTGCCGTTTAGTTGTACTTGCTTTCTTACGCGTAAAATGTTTATCCAGCGAGTTAATAGAGTTGGCCGCGAACCACACTCCCTCGCTGCCGTGCCGATTGTTACTCTTTGCATGTGGAGCACTTTGGATTCATAAAGAACGAATATTATAACACGGCGCCGCGTTTCTTGGCGTCTGCCAAAGAATTGTGAAAAAGACCACAACAATGCTAAAAACGGTATTACTGGTGATATGGCCTCAGATGGGCGATGTTCCAAGGGTGTCTTGCCTCTCGTCCCTCAGGATCTTCCAGTCTATAAGTTCCGGGGCGAATTTCTTCGATGACCTTGTAAGGTCCTTCCCAGGTGGGCCCTAGAGTTCCGGTCCCCGCTTCCTTATTAGCTTGGAATATCTTTTTCAGGACAAAATCATTGACATGAAAACTTCTGCCCTTGACCTTGGAGTTATAATATCGGACCATCTTCCGTTGGTAAACCGCGAGGCGAAGTTGCGACTCCGTGTGTCTCTCATCTAGTAGGTCGAGGCCCGCTCTTTGTGAATCCTCGTTGGCCACCTCGTTGAAGTGTAGGTGTCTGGGCGAGGATATTCCTATCTCGACGGGGATCATTGCTTCTGCCCCATATGCCATGGAGAACGGGGTTTCGCCTGTGGCCGTGCGGGAAGTGGTTCGGTAGGACCATAGGGTCTCGGGTAGTTCTTCGGCCCATCCCCCTTTTGCCGATTCTAGTTTTCGTTTGAGTGTGTGCTTAATGATTTTATTCACGGCTTCCACCTGGCCGTTGGATTGTGGGTAATAGGGGGTGGAGAAATCTCTTCGGATGCCAAAATTCTCACAGTTCGCGTTAAACTTCATCCCAGCAAATTGCGTGCCGTTGTCGGAGACGACAGAATGGAGAATGCCGAAGCGGCAGACAATATTTTTCCACACAAATTTCCAGACATTTTCCTCTGTGATTTTGGCCAGAGGCTCGGCTTCACACCACTTGGTGAAGTAATCTACCGCTACAATGGCGAACTTGACCCCACCCCTCTAAGTCGGGAGGGGACCGATGAAGTCGATCCCCCATTTGGCGAAGGGCCATGGACTAGTAACTGGAGTAAGGTTCTGAGAGGGGAGCTTCGGAACTGCCGCGAACTTCTGACATCTGTCGCACCTTCTCGCGAAATTGTGGGAATCTTTTTTCATGGTCGGCCAATAGTACCCTTGCTTCAAGGCTTTTTGCGCCAAGGCCATCCCTCCCGAGTGATTGCCGCAGATCCCTTCTGTATTTCTTTCATCACGTATACTGCTTCCTCTTGCGTTAGGCAGCGTAAGAGGGGGTGGCTGAATCCCCTTTTATATAAAATTCCGTCCTGTAATACGAATTTGGCGGCCCTTCTGCGGAGCTTCTGTGCCTCCAATTTGTCTTTGGGCGACACCTGACTAATTAGATATTCGGTAATCTTCTTCATCTATTTCGGAGAATCAGAGATGGTTAGGACGGAGGGTGCGGTGGCGTCCTCGGTCGAAGGTCGGTTAAGCTTCTCAACTGTGATGGCCTTCATTAGGTCGGAGTCCCTACTGCTTGCCAGCTTTGAGAGGGCGTCGACATAGCTATTTTCCGTTCGTGGGATCTGGAGAAGTTTGTATTCTTCGAAGTGGGACAACTGGTCCTTAGCTTTTGTTAAGTAGGACACCATGGATTGTTCACGTGCCGCGAAGGTCCCATTAACCTGACTTACGACAAGCTGTGAATCGCTATGAATTTGGAGCTTCCTTGCCTTCATCTCCCGTGCTAGTCTCAAGCCTGCTAGTAGGGCCTCGTATTCTGCTGCGTTGTTGGAGGCTTTGAATTCCAGGCGAAGCGCGCAGTTGAGATTATGGCCATCTGGGCTGATCAGCAGGATCCCAGCTCCAGCCCCGGCCTCCCCCGAGGATCCATCGACATATAACTTCCAGGTCGGTACCTCCAAGGGTCGGGCTTCAAGCGGACCGTCGGGGATATGAGCGAATTCAACCACAAAATCAGCCAAAGCTTGTCCTTTTATCGAAGGCCGTGGCTTGTAACTGATGTCGAATTGACTAAGTTCTACCGACCATTTCATCAATTGCCCTGAAGTATCTGGTTTCTGGAGTATTTGCCATAGGGGGAGTTTCGTCAGGACATCTATGCTGTGGGACTGGAAGTACGGTCGAAGCTTCCTGGAGGCGACGATTAATGACAGAGCGAGTTTTTCCATGTCTGGATATCTTGTTTCCGCGTCCTGCAGGGCTTTGCTTACGTAATAGACAGGGAATTGTGCTGGACCCTTCTCACGGATTAGCACCGAGCTAACTGCCTTTTCCGAGACGGTGAGGTAAACGAGCAATGTTTTCCCATTCTTGGGCTTGGATAGCAGTGGGGATTTTCCGAAGAGGACCTTGAGGTCTCGGAAGGCCTTCTCGCACTCCTCGGTCCACTCGAACCGCTTCTCCCCTTTTATGGTTTGAAAGAAAGGTTGGCAACGATCGGTCGCCTTGGATATAAACCGATTCAGAGCTGCCAATCTCCCTGTCAGACTTTAGACTTCCTTGGGGGAGGATGGTGACCGCATCTCGATGAGCGCTCTGATCTTTTCGGGATTGGCCTCTATCCCCCGCTGATTGACCATGTAGCCGAGGAACTTTTCGAATGCGACCCCAAACGCGCACTTCAAGGGATTAAGCTTCATGCGATATTTGCGAAGGGTTTCGAACATTCCCCTCAAGTGGCCTATGTGGTCCTCTGCGTTGACGCTCTTTACCAACATATCGTCGACGTATACCTCCATCGTGTTCCCAATTTGTCCGGCGAACATACGATTTACCAGCCGTTGATATGTGGCTCCCGCATTCTTCAAGCCGAATGGCATCATCTTATAGCAGTATAGCCCTCAGTCTGTAATAAACGACGTGTGATCCTCGTCCCCTGTGAACATCGAGATCTGGTTGTAGCCCGAGTATGCGTCCATGAAACTAAGCAACTTGTGGCCGGCGGTCGCATCGACGAGCTGGTCAATGCGCGGCAATGGGAAACTATCTTTAGGGCACGCCTGGTTAAGATCGGAGAAGTCGATGCATACCCTCCACTTCTTGGCACTCTTCCGAACCAACACCGGGTTGGATACCCACTGGGGGTAAATCGCTTCTCTGATGAATCCGCTGGCCAGTAGCTTGTCAACTTCCTCCTTCAGGGCCTGGTACCTCTCGGCACTTAGAGGCCTTCTTTTTTGAATCCTGGGGCGCACTTTCGGATCTATTTTCAAGACGTGGCACGCGATCGATGGGTCGATCCCGACCATGTCGCTGTGTTTCCATGCGAAGACGTCTGCGTTCTCTCGGAGAAACTGCTTCGACTCTTCCTTCGTCTTTTCCTCGAGCCTCCCTCCCACCTACAACATCTGGGTTGGTTCTGAGGGGCTTACCGGAAATGTTTCTAGCTCCTCGGCTGGGGAAGCGAGAGAATCCGAGGCTATGATTCGGGGATCTAGACCTTCGTCCAGCATCAATTCTTCATCCAATCCTTCGCAGTCAACTTCCGTCGATTCTGAGTGCGTGGTCCTTCCTATTGGGGGGGCGCCCTGGCGCTCGGCGGCCTCCTGGAATCTATCCACGTCATGGGAGCGACGGCAGACCAATGACCCAGGCGGCGAAGGGCTTCTCCGGGTACGACTATGCTTGGGTCCCTGCTGGAGGGGCTGATCATCCAGCAGCCCAAGCGCGGCCTTCCTCCAGGCGACATCCAACTCCAGGTCCTGATCCCCCGGTCCTACCATCCGTTTCTGTCGATATTCGGGTGCCATGTTTTTTTGGGTAGAAGACATGTTTTACCACAAGCACTTGGTCGTGTAAGGTTTTTCGATTCCCACAGATGGCGCCAATCTGTTGACGTCTGAACCTGCACCAGTCCACGTGCCAACAGATCTCCAGTCACTTCCCTGCCAGCTCGTATGTTACCTGCACACTAGGACGACCGTTAAGCACCAAGATCTCCGGAGAAAAAGGGTCCGGCGATCGTTGGCACTCCGACGATCAAGTCAACTGCCGGTATATGGGAGATACACGGGGGCGGGAACAAAAAGGGGTGTGGGAGGGACAAGCAGGCAGAGGTTTGAGCAGAGTTTAGGGTGGGACTCTTAAGCATAAAAAGTGCGTACCTTGGAACAACCGGAGACGTTGTATTTATAGCGCGAGAGTCCTGATCGATTTAGGTAACAAATCAATCAGATACCCAATCGGATTCTCCTTCCTTATGAGATAGGGATCATTCCTTGTCAAGGCAATCTCCAAGATTACCTTCCTTATCTGAGTTTATCCCGTTGCATGATGTTAGGAGATTGTGATTCGGTTTCCTTGTGAAGATCCGTGCGCTAAACCAACGCGATCTTTCCTTAATTATTTCTCTAGTCATTCCGGCGTGTCATGCTGCTTGCTGGTTATAATTGATGTATGGTCTGACGAGGCTCTATGGTTCGCATGCGGGCGCCGAGGCCCTCCACATGGTTCGCGGATTTCTGGCTGTCGAAGGCCCAAGCGTGTGATGGACCCTTCCAAGGCCCTAGCAGGGCCCAGATAGGGTTCTTGACAGATTATGAACTGGGCCCTTACTGGGCTTGGATGGGGCCTATGCTGACGTGGCAGCCATGTCGTAATCGTGTGGTAACAAAACTATTACATGCTCTAATTACAGAATTTTCCCATTTAGTTAAAGTGCTAGGTCTGTCTTGGAGTTTGCAATTATTTAATTCTAATATTAATCCTCTATCACTTGCTACTGGTAGACTACATCATTTTTCTGTTTGTCTTTTTCCTATGCTTCTGTATTTTTTGTCTTCGCAATCATACAAACGAGAGGGAGAAAAGGGCATTTTCATCCAATATCGTATTCTTTGTTCATGGGGTCTTTTCTTTGTCCAAACTTTTGGTCTATTTTTGTTTTAGGCTTTTTACTACTGCTTTCTTTCTATGTTTGGTTGATCTTTTTCTTCTATTGTATGTAATTTGATTAATTCTTTCTTAAGCTGAAATTGAATTTACAGTTTTATTTTTTCCCATACCTAGCATGCTCTATTTTTTTCCATTGACCTAAGAACCTGATTCTCATGGAATCCTAGGAATATAGGGTGGTGTTTATTATTTGTAACCTGAAAATTTAAGAAATAATTATTTCTTGGTGAATTTTGCTGTTTCTTTGCCTTTTGTTTTCAAGTGTGTTTAAATTGTGTCTTTTTATCACAATTTTTGTACAAATATCTGGTTGACATTTTTGTGATAAAAGGAACAATTGTGGCAAAAGGAAGGGTAGGGTAGATCTAGATCGAAGTCAGTGGAAAAAGTTAAATAGTGCTATGGTTGTTGTAAACTTGGTCATTTCATTAAAACATTTTTATAAAGAAAAGAATAAGCAAAAGGAGAAAGTGAAGGATGAAGCGAATGTAGTATCCTTTTATAATTCTGACCCAAGTGAAGTATATATGTTAGTAAATCCTATAGATGACTCAACTGAATTGAATTTTACTATAAAATCACATATAGATGAATGGATACTTAATTATGGTATATATTTTCATGTTACATTCTGGAACGACCACGGACTTTTTTCTACGAGCCTCTCATCCAACGGTTATTCCGTGCATCGCGTTAGCATACTATTTTCCACTTGAGGTTTCGCCCCAAATTGAATTTTTATCGCGTCCTCAGCATCTCTTTTAAGAGAAAGTTATGGTGAATGCAAGTACCAATTTAGCAACTTACCCAATTCGTACTGGCATTCACCATAAAAGTGGCGTCGGGCCCTTGTTAAATAGCAGAGAAAAGATGATGTTCGGCAGCCGAAGGATAGTGGCCACCGGTGTTGGACACCAGCACAACCACTGCCCACCGCTCGACCAGCGACTCTGGTTGTGCCGGCGCCACAAGGCCCAAAGGGTTTCGACTTGTTGATTCGTGGACGAAGGCCTCCCTTGCAATTTTGGTAATTGTATGAGAAGCTTTTCTATTTTAAAAGTTTAAAAACAAGCCTCTTATGCAATTTCAAGGCCCACTGCTTTAAAATTCAAATGGATTGTCTGTACAATTTTGGAAATTGTACAACAAGTCCGCAATTTTTTAAAAATGAAAACATGGTCTTAAATGTAATTTTAATTTTTGATAAAATTGTAATTATTAAATTTTTGTGATGGTCAAACATTTCACTTTATTACTTTGTATAATTGCAATTTTGACCCTATATCTATTTTAATCCTTAATTTAGGAGTTGACTTTAAATTGGGAGATAAAATAAAATTATTTCTTTGAAAAATCTCATTATATTAATAAATTTAATTGATTAATCACTTAATTTTATTATTAAAAAATTAATTAGTTAATTAGATTAATTATTTAATTATGTCTAGTCTGCTTCGTAATGCCTGAAAGGGTTTAGACTGTCGCTATCAACGCTACAGATTTAGAAACTAATTTATATTATATTTAATATTAGATATTAAATAAATATATATTTAGTGGATACTTATGGACTCGACCCATGTGATTAGTTGTATGGTTGATTTATTCTTTTTTATTGTTAGATGGGCCTACAACCCTATTATATATTTAATTGGGCTTCTGAACCCTTTTATTTATTTTAGCATGTGAGTTGTATTTGTAATATGAGCCTGCGTGCTCACTAATATAGGATACATGTTGAATCAAGAGAATGAGATGATTGTATTTTAGCATTCGATAATCGAATGCAACATTTTTTAGGAATTGACTTACTAGCCTTTCTTTTGGCTCAGAAAGACTAGATAAATAACGTTAATGATCATCCACTATTATTATTACGTATAATTGATTGCATGTTGGATGTTAGTTAATATA
This sequence comes from Forsythia viridissima, assembly GCA_030279155.1. Taxonomy (NCBI): domain Eukaryota; kingdom Viridiplantae; phylum Streptophyta; class Magnoliopsida; order Lamiales; family Oleaceae; genus Forsythia; species Forsythia viridissima. The sequence continues at coordinate 22,289,669 of CM059040.1, forward strand.
CATAAGTATGACGAGACAAATATCTATAATTAAAATATTAAATTCTTATTAAAAGGTTAATACAACGTGCCTTCTATTATTATAGTGAAACCAAAGTCCATTATCGATGTCAATTTGTTGAGTCGATCGAGGGGTTGCTCGCTCATGGATATGTTTATCACTATGAAATATTTGATATTTCTCAACAATGGGTCAAATTAACTAGAATTTATTTTTTGTTGAATCTCTCAAGGAAATAAAAATTTTAGGAGCACAATCAAGTAAACACATAAGATGTTTGAAATAAGAAGTTATTTACTTGATAATTTAGGAGTCACATAAATATGTGATTGATAGGAGTATGTATATGGATATTTTGTTAAAGCTTGTTGAGTCACTCAAGGTTCTAATAAAACAAAAGGAATCATATTCCACTGGGAATATAACTGGTTATATTAATAAATTTTTTTAGAGTCATTAATTCAATGTAAACAGTGTGAGTATAATTAATTTAATTAAAGTCCGTGTTAAATTAAATTTCCTCATTTCAATGTAAACAATAGGAGTATAATTAATTTAATTAAAGTCCATTTTAAATTAAATTTCCTCATTTTAATAAAATTTCTATCATGTTATTTCAGAGTTTTGAATCATGAGTATTCATATGAGTTTGAAAGACATACTGGATGCCAACAAACTTATCAGGCCAATTTTCTGGACTAGCACCACAATTTGAGAATTGTTTTCAATATGTCATTGAGCATCTAATGTCGGAAGCTTCTACTGAGGAAGTTACGCCAGAGAATGTGTAGACTTATAACAAACAAGTGATGATGATAATATTGCTACAAGTGTGATGCTTGCAACTATGTCAAATGAGTTACATAAGCAGCACGGGTATAGATGCTTATACCATTATTTATTATCTTAAGGAGTTGTATGAAGAACAGTGAACGGTATGCGACATCCAAAAAGTTACTCAGAAGTATGATGGTATAAAGATCTTTAGTTAGTGTTCATGTGCTGAAGATGATTGATTATATTGAAAAATTAAGCCAATTGGATTTTACTATGGACCACAAGCTGAGTGTTGACTTGGTTGTACACCATCTGCTTGATAACTTGTCGCTGTTCATTATGAACTTCAACATGAATAAGATTTAGTATACCCTGCCTGAGCTGCAAAACATGATGAAAACTATTGAGCCCTATATCAATAAAAGGAAGGGACAAATCTTGGTCACTGACATCTCTAAGAGCACTAACAGGAAATCTTAAACAAACTTTCAGAAAGGATCCATGAAAACCAAATCTGCTGGAAATAGTCAAAGCATATAAGGATAAATATAAATCTAATTATCCATGTTTTCATTGTGGAAACAAAGGGAATTGGAAGAGGAACTGCAAGGCATACCTTACCACCTTGAAGTGAATGAAGTCTACTGAGGCTTCTACTTTAGGTAACTTTTTCATTGAAATATATATGTCTATCATTCAACTTCTTAGGTATTAGATACCAGATGTGGATTTCATATTTGTACAAATATGCAGGGGCTAAAGAACAATATATTACTTCAGAAGGAAGAAGTGGACATTATATGTAAGGACATGCCTTTATTGTCTTACCTTGTTTAATTTAGAATTAAAATACTGCAATTACATTCTTGCTATTACCAAGAATATTATTTATATTTTATGTTTGGACATGGATGGGTTTTTTTTTTATTAAGATTAAGAATAAAAGTTGTTCTTTTTATCTTGATTATGTGTTTTATGGACGTGAGAATTTATTTATTGGCATCTATATTCTAGATTTGGAATGTCCTATAATGAGTATAGACTACAAAAGGTATAAAAGCGATAGAATTAACAACTCATATCTCTGACATTGCAGACTTGATCATATAAATAAAAAACTTGCATAAAGATAGATACTTGGATTCAAATTATTATGAATCATTTGATAAATGTGAGTGGATAAATGTGCCCAAAATGACCAAGACCTCCTTTATTAGAAAAGGAGTCAGAGCTGCTAGAGGTAACTTTTCCTACTTTATCAATTTTACAGATGACCATTCTATATATAGTTTCATCTACTTAATGAAATTCAAGCATGAAGTCATTCAAACGTTCAAAAAATTTAAGCAAGAAGTAGAAAGACAAACTGAGAAAAATATTTTGACACTTAGATATAATCAAGATAGAAAAATATTTGAAGCCTAAGTTATTAGACTATCTAATTCTCTAGCAGTGGACTCCACCGCATACACTACAACTAAATGGTGTATCTAAAAAGAGAAACTGCACCTAACTTGATAGGGTGCAATCATGATTAGGGGTAGGCGTGGGTCGGGTTGAGTTAGTTTTTGACCCAACCTGTGGAGAAAGCCAAACCGGAAAAAAAAAATCTAAAAAATGGGCCCGAAATCGACCCGAACCGACTCGGGTCGGTTTGGGTTTTCAATTTCGGCCCTATTAAAGAACAAACAAAATTATTTTATTTTTTTTTAAAATTGAGTCGATTTCGGGTTGGATATCGGGGCCAAAAACTGACCCGAACCTACCTGAGTCGGTTCAGGTCGGGTCGGTTAGTCAGTTTTACAGGTTTTTTGCCCAGCCCTAATCATGATGAGCCGCCCAGTTTTTCCAAAATTGTTTTGGAGATATGCATTGAACATTGCATGTCACACACGTCGAGATGAAGGTCATCGTCGAAACATGTTGTATTCTTAGAAAAATAATTCATTCTAAGAGAAGACAGTGGGAGCAAAGTAAATTTTGAAGAGATTTAAGAAACCACAAATAAAATTGACCAATTAGATTAGCCAGTGGATGAGCCTACATCTGATGAAGCACATATTGGCAATGGGTAAATAGCTAGTCCCCGACGACACACCAGCTCCGTGTAAATCGAGCAGGGTCATTCGTCATCCTCAGAGATATGATATCCTGATTACAGATGATGCATTGTTAATCGAAGAAGATGAACCCACTACTTAAGCATAATCAAAGTCAAGTATTGACTCAAATATATGGCAAGAAGCCATGGAATTCGAAATGAACTCCATATAAGAAACTAATGCTTGGACTTTGGTTGACCTGCCTGAATAGGTGAAATCCATAGGTTGTAAATGGGTTTATAAGAAGAAAGTAGACATGTATGGTAATGTTCATATTTACAATGCAAGATTGGTAGTGAATGGTTACAAGAAAAAACAATGAGTTGACTTTGATGAAACCTTCTCATTAGTAGTCATGTCTAAGTCAATTTGGATTATGCGTTAACAATATACTATGACTATGAAATTTGAAAAATAGATGTGAAAATCACATTCCTTAACGGAAATCTTAGCGAGAATGTGTACATGACACAAACTGAAAGTTTTGAATCCACCAAGCCAAACAAAGTATGCAACCTACAAAAATCCATATATGGATTAAGCAAGCCTTCCAGAGTTGGAATCTTCATTTTGATGAAGCAATCAAAATGTTTAATTTTATCAAGAATGAAAATGAACCATATGTGTATAAGAAGGTAAGTGGGAGCAAAGTCGTATTTTTAATTCTGTATAGGTCTAGGCGTCGAGTAGGTCAGTTCGGGCATTTCAATACTCAGAACAACCTGTTACACTTCGGGTACTTCATAAATAGAACCATTCGAGTCCACATAATTATTGGAAGCAAACCCGACCGACGGTTCGAGTTCAGTTCTACCCATAACATTTTTTTTAAATCTTGAGTTGACAACATGTTTTGAAAAAAAAAAATTGCAAACACGTTAATATTAAAATATGTTAGATATTAAAATACTTTTTGAAACATATAAACATTAGCTAGAAGAATAGACACCAAAATTACATACACATACATTAGGATTAGAAAAATGAAAATTACTTCTAAAAATTGAAGATTTGTTTCGGTTACAGAAGAGCTTCGCCTTCATCGTCTCACTGTATATAGAGCGAAAGAGAAATGAAGTTAAGAGAGAGAGAGAGAGAGAGAGAGAGAGAGAGATAAGCTTTGATACTGTTGTATTGGGTTGGGTCATTGAGTTATGGTCAATAAAATGTAAAAAATTTATAAAAAATGAAAAATTCAATTCTAGAGTCGGGTAACCACAGTTCCAATTCAAGAACCAAGAACTGACCCGAACCCAATAGGTTATCAATTTTTTGTTCTAGTTCTTAATTTTATTTTGTTGAAACCAAACCAGAACCTCGAGTTCCGGTTCGGGAGGTTCAGTTTTGATTAAAATATCCACCTCTAATTCTATATGTAGATGACATACTATTATTAGATGAGAAAGGCAATGTATATTCTCGGGATAAAGATCTATAATTTTGATCTAAAAGAATGTTTGGTATATCTCAATCCACGTACATAAACAAAATCTTTAGAAGATTTAATATGAAAGAGTCCAAGAAAGGACTCTGTCTCATAGGACATGGGATTTATCTCCTAAAAAATATATTTCAAAAACACATATTGAAAGAGATTGCATGGATAAGATTCTTTATGCATTGGCAATAGAATCTATCATGTATGCTATGTTATGTATTAGACCAGATATTTCATATGCTTTGAGTGTCACAAGCAGATTCCAAGCAAACCCTAGCGAGAAACATTGGATCGCAGTCGAGAACATTCTTAAGTACTTGAAATTGACCAAGTCTACGCTTGACTTGCTTGTTTGAGTTTTGGTTGTTAGTCGTTATTACGCCGGGTATTTTGTTTATTCATATAATGCTCAAATGCAGCATTTGCTGGGGCGGGTCCCAAGAGACTCTCCTCGGCCTTAGGATCCTACGCTCTGACCTGCCAAAAAACTCCTAACTCAAACTTCCTTAGACTAAAGATAAAAGAAGCTCCATTATGGTACCCAAGAGGTGAATTAGAGAGAAGAGGCAGCCCTCGTCCCAGAGAGAGATATGTTGTTAGAGTATGGAGGAAATGAACTGAGAGTTCAAGGATATGCATATGTCAGCTTTTAGTCTGATAAAGACAATAGCAAATCCCAATCTGAATATGTATTTATTCTAAATAGAGGTACTGTCAGTTGGAAAAGTTCTAAACAAGATACGACTGTTGATTTAACTACAGAAGTCGAATATATAGCTGCTTCAAAAACAACTAAGAAAGTGGTCTAGATCAAGAAGTCCATCACTGAACTTGGAGCTGTTCATAGCATTGTTGATCTAATACGTCTGTATTGTGATAACAATTGATCCATTGCAAAAGTGAAGGTGCCCAGGTATCATTAAAAGTCCAATCATATATTGAGACGGTATCATCTCGTTAGGAAGATCATATTGAAAAATGACATAAAAATAGAATAGATCCCGACAAACGACAGATCCTCTGACAAAGTCGTTGTCCCAACTCAAACATGATGGTCATGCTAAATTTATTGGTATTAGATTCACGAGTGCTTAGATCTAGTTTGTATGAAACGTTTTGTTGTTAGACATTGATGAGTATGAACAATTTTATTAGTTAAATATTTGTCTACATTCTAATGGAATATATATTATTGTTTAAATTTTATTAATTTAAAACAATAGAGCCCATAGAAAAATTTTATGGTAACTTGTTAATCACAAAATGTCGTGATTGTGATATACAATTTATAAATAATTTATTCTTGAATTATTCGTAGTCATAATAATAATGAGATACAGATATCATTATTACAGATAGACTAGCACGTATTGCATTTCTTTTGAAGAAAGTAACTGATCTCACGAGCTAAGTTGTAGAGGGACATCTAAAAGAACACATGGATACATCTTTATAATAAAAAAGTATTGGATGACCCACCTAAAGATTCCACATGGATAACTATCCTAGTGTCAGTAGCAAATCTCTAATGCGTGGTGGCGGATTTGATTATTTAACTTGATGACATTATAGAATCTTATGTGATGACTGTTGTACTTTGGCGATCATTTGATGAGGCTCTAAGATTATGAGTCATCAAAAAGGCGTTGTATGGGTATAGTGAGAATTATATGAAGGTTGTGAATGTCCAATATGAGGATTCGTCACTTGTAAAGTATGAGATTATAACTAGATTAGATCAAAGAAGAGTTGAGGTGAATAATTGAATTGATCGATCTTAGATGAATCGATGATAATATCACATCATTTGCCATTGTAAATGAGAACCTAATGAGTCACACACAAAAGGCGAGAGTTGAGTATCTGGAGTTGGACATTGTCCGAGTGAGAGATTGTTAGAATTAATGTCCAAGATCCAAATTATCGGGTCGGATTGAATTTCTTATGGGCCAAGTTCATTAACTAGATTAATTAATTGGGTCTATTAGTCGTAGGCTAGCACAATTCTAGTAAGACTAGAATTAAGATTAACTTTAGTTTATAAATACTAAACTATTGATTAAGGAATCTTAATCTATCTTCATAACTTGCTAGCACAAGAAAGAGATAACACAAATTAATTACTTCCAAAATCTACTTTCATCAGTTCTTGACTATGAGAATCCAGATCCATTCTTGATGTGTAAATCACAATTGGAGGCTGAACAATTACTCCCAAAATATGCTTTCATCACTTCTCATATGTATGTTTGATTCAATTCCTTGCATGTAATCTTTCATTGGAGTTAGTGCGATAATATGGGACGATTATGGCTGCATGCTCGAACGTTATTATTGGAAGCAGGGCTAGGCATATAACATGTGGCCCGAATAACCGACCCGGCCCAATCCGATTTGGGTCGAGTTGGGTCAGGTTATGCCTTCTTCTTGAGTTAGGTCGGGTTATGTTTTAGGTTTAATATTAAATAGGTTGGTTCAAGAAGTTGGTTTCGGATTAAACCCGCTTCCCAAACCAAACCGAAAACATTAAAAAGGGAAAAAGATAAAACCCTAGCCACATCACCGAATCACCGAAGAAGAAGATTGAATGTTGGGAAAATTACTTGGGCTTTATTGGAATTGGTGTTGATCTAACGTGTTTGTGTGTGGGACGACAGTTGTATCAATTTCTGTTGGGGAGGACGGGAAGCAAGTTCAATGAGGTGTTGAAGAGGATCTTTATGAGCAAGGTCAACAAGGCCCTGCTTACTCTCTCCCACCTCATCACTTTCATGAATGGCAAGGCAATTCTTTACCCGCATGAAGCAATGAAATCCACAAGATATATAAAATGTGTTTGGTAGATGATGTTTTGATATTGGCCTCTGAAATTTTGAGTCATAACTTGAAGTAATTTGTAGTTAACTTGTCCATTAATATGGGCAAATCATAAGATCTCATATCACAACACGGATTATCAATTTTTGGTTTTATGGCTAAACATTCAAATTTTTGTTTGCACAGAGGAGGTGGAACTAGGAATTTGAATACCAGTTCTTCTGTGCTCTATGAAAAATCATTTCTGTAATTTTGCTGTTGTATAGTAAGTGCTTTTAATGGATTCAAATCTGAATTTTCTATTCAAAATTCTCTGTTTTGGCCGCTAGATTATACTGTTAATAGATATGATACATATATGCTGAATAAAAAATTTGTATTATACTTGAGTTTGGTTTTATTATGTCTATTTAATTGTGTTTGAATTGATTATTTATTTCGTTGCTCGATTGTAAATAAAACATGCAGTGTTACTATTTCTCAACAATCTTATGACTACTTTGATCAATATTTTTTTCTGCTTTAAAATTATTAAATATTCAGTTCATATTATTTTAGGTTATTTTTTATTTTAAATGGCATCTATATGTACTTCTTGATCATTGTCAATGGCAATGGGAACACCTCTAGATGTTCGCTAAAGCCAACTTCAATATGTGGCAATAATGGTCTTCTCAGGTCAATCTAGCCAATGACAAGCGCGAGGATTCCTCTATATTTAATTATGCAAAATAGAGAGCTAGTAAAAACAGTTATGGTGTGGCTAGATTCGCCTTCTAGTCTTCGTCACAAGCTTTCTCCAGCTAACCTCGCTTTTTTGGTCTCTTTTTGGCATAAACTCTTTTAAGTCTTTTTCGGGCAGCCCTGCCTTCTGTAACTGTACTTGTTTGTATATGATCCACTTCAGAAACGAAATAAGGAAATACTAGTTTTAGAAGTTAGTGGCTCCAATCGTTATTTTCAAGTTAGCTGACCATTTTGTTTTTCACTTTTGTCCCATTATGTTCTTCCAGGATGATTCTTAAACATACTATAGATGCACATGTCATCTAATGATGACAATTGATTTTTATTTGCTGCATATTGATGTTATTATAGAGTATGTTTTTGAAGTAACCCTAAATCGTGTTTAATTGTTTTTGTGTTTGATTGTACAGATATAAGTATGGAATTAGAGAGTGAAACTCAAACTACGGGTTAAACTCTATCAACAACAAATTTAGAAACAAGTGCTACATCTCTTCCTCCTTCCACCATCATATTTAGAGAAGAGAAAACATACTAGGGAATCTTCATTTGTGTGGGATCACTCTACAATAATGAGAGATCCAAAAAGGTAGAAATTAGAAGCGTATGCAACTCTTGTGAGCATAATTTTGCTTGTGAGACTAAAAAGTGTAAGACAATACTTTGAAGAACCATTTGGTTAGTCATTGTAATAATTATTGAGTAGAAAACAAAAGGGAAAAAGTTCAATTGAGGGTGGTGGGAGCAACTCTTTAGGTGTTAGCTTTAATAAGGAAGCATGCATATTTTCATGTGCTAAAATTATAATATTGAATGGACTATCTTTTAACTTCGTTGAAAACAAAGTTCTAAAAAGCGTAAAGCGTGACTAGACATAGAAACCAAGTTTCAAACTTTTTAGACCTAGACGAGACTTAAGCTGGGGTAAAGTGTGAGCAAAGCGTGAAAATGTGTTTTCTTATTTTTAATATTAATTTAAATATTAAAAAAAAAAAAAAGATAAAAAAAATATTTTTAACTAAAAAACGCACGTCTAAGCGAACCTAAGCGTAACTAAGCGCGCCTAGGCATGACTAAGCCTAGGCGCGCGCTTTTTAGTTAAAAATATAGTTGACCAAAAAAGCGTGCGCCTAAAATCTAAACGAGTCGTGGAAGTCACGCTTAGCACCTAAGCGCGCTTTTTAGAACACTTGTTAAAAGTCAAGGATTTAGACAATTTTGTAGTGTAGCATGTCTTAAGTTTGATCCTTTAGCTCGTAGGACTGCTGTTAGATATATTTATCAGTTATATTTCGATGGTAAATTGCAATTGAAAAAGATTCTCCAACATCAAAGATTTATCATTGATTTCATCTTTAATGCATTTATACTACTTCTCTAACATCGTTAACAAGGATGATGAGACGGTTGCTGGAAACACCAGAATCACCACCATCGAGATATTTCATACAACCGGGAGGAAATTAATTTACATGCATAAATTACTCTGAGAGCAAATTTAAGTTATGAAATCAGTGTCAGCAAAGTTGAAAGTTTATTATGATTACCACACTTAAAAACAACAGCAGATATCAAAGCAAATGTACCAAGTGCAGTAGAAGTTCCACAGCACATTATTACGAACATACATGAAGAAAATAAGCCTCTGAATGATGGAATCCTTCGACCATATGAGCATGCCAGCTAGAGCAATCAACACTGCTCAACAAGGCGGGTCCACATATCCTAGATGCAATTCAATAACAAAGTAATTGGTTACAAATAATCGGGTGGGAGAAAGATATAGAGTGGACGACATAAGCTGCTGATGCGCCACAATGAAGGGGTTTAACATGGTCGAGTTACAAAACTATCCTAGCAGCTATTTTCTCATATTATATATTGACAAAATGGTGCAAAGGAATAGTCATCAACACATGGATTAAATAATATACCAATTAAAATCTGCATGAAATCTTAATCTTCATATCATGTTGAGAGACTTACAGTGAGGAACAATCTTCCAACGCTGATTTTCTCCCTTTTTCCATTCCCACAGAACAATAGTAGTGCCATCATGGACGCCACCATGATTTTTATCTCCATTCAAAGCATCTACATTTAGGCGAATGTTATTAACCATCCTTATTGATCTGTAACCATCGCCCAAGTCTTTGCTCTCAGTCCACAAAATTGACTCATCAAGAACATCCGGATAAGGAATCAATTGCACCTGTAAAAGAAACCCCCCGACATGTGACATGATGAGGTAGAGACCTAGAGAGCTTTAGCATTGGAATGATGTTCAAGAATTTAAATCATGCTATGAGTTTGGTGTATCCTTTTTATATAAACTGCAATCTAGAAGAATCAAGCAACACAGAAAGCGGTCCAGGTGACATTTTCTCTATCCTGCTTTAATGGTAATAATCATTTATTTTGTTTTGCTTCCATTAATTAGAAACTTCATATTAGATTTCATCATTTTCTTATCTCACTGTTGTACGGACAGTATAAACAAAGCCACTTTTGGTTGCTGGAACAGCTTTAGCTTTCTATCATTAAATGTCATTAAGTTCAGCACAGCTTATAGTTAGTTTCTTTAGTTCTCAAGTTGTAAAGTACCCCAATTGGCATCAGAACATAATTCCCATTAAATATCATCAATTTTAACAAAGCTACTTACATGATACACCAACTTCCATCAAACTTAAATAATGCATTAACAAGTTAATAAATTATTTATTGTATAAGTAAATAGTATACCGCTTAATCGGTGGAATTCGATTGTAGAAAAATAAAAATTGGGTGGGTAAGAGATGAAAAAATAGAGATTGATAAAAGTTGGTGAGTGATTGGTGGTGAATAACGAGGAGAAACAAGATTGAGAAGGAAAAATTTGAAGACCAATGATGAATGGTAAAGAGAAACAGAATTGAGAAGAGAGATTTGATAAAATGAGAGATTGTTTTTCAAAATAGTGAAGACAGACATATAATCTTTTTTATTGTGTGTAGGGGTGAAAAACTCCCTACGGTCGTTGATAAAATGATTAAAATTGGCTAAAAAAAAGTTAGATAGTCTCATGCAAACTTAAATGAGCTTCCCACATTGAAATAGAGAGCTCAAAATACTAGTATACAAGTAGTCGCCTTTCAATCCTTAGTACTTTAGTGGCACAAAAAGGCAAGCCATAGGGTGAAGCGCAACACACCAATTTATAGATATAAGATGGTGATAGAAAAAGGTCGTTTAGCCAAGTTCTTCCTCTTCCCTTCGAGGAAAAAAAAAATTGTATGGCATTTTTAAGTGCATTGCATTCTTACTTCTCAACTCTACAAATTGTTATGATTCTTTCTTCTATCCTCATGATTTCTATTGTAGGTTGTTTCAAATGATTATCCAAGCACGTAACTCCTTGCCTATACAAACTTTCCATTTTCGAAGTAATAGAAGTATATGGGGAAATAGACATTTACACTTCAAATAACTTTAAACTTCTCGATTGCAATCTCTATTTTAAAATGAATAATTTGATTTAAGATAGCACGACTATATAGTAGGATTTTAAAGGAATGATGCTTCGAAGACAAGTGGAGCATGGAATATGTGCATAAGCAATTCTATTATTCTAGACAATGTAAGAAGCAAGTAATATATTGTATTAAAGAAAGTTTAACAATTTCAGTTCGAAAAGTAAATATTACTTTGAAACATTTCAAAATAGCAAGAAAGGCATTCAATTTAAAATCACCAAATGTTATCGTTATCACAGCTCTAATACATACTGTAGTGTCAGTCGAAGAGAGGAAATTATGGATTTCATTGATATATGTGATTAAGAGCATGTTTGGTATCACTAAAAATTAGATTTTTAAGAGATTTTGATAAAAGTTGATAAAATGTGTATTTCAAAAGTTGATAAAAGTTTAGGGTCTCATCAAATGTGTGATTGAAAATGAATTTATGAAAAAATGAGTTTTAGAAAATTGGGGCCAAACAAGGGCTAAATGTTAGATTCTAGGTTCATTTGAAGTCTTGCTTCTGATATTTCCATCAATATGCATTTACTTAATTACACTTCCCCCTATAATTGATCATTGTGAAACTATTCAAGGGGTCTTTGATCACCTTAAGCAATTGAACAACATAATTGGACTAGTTTCTTTCATTAGTTTAGCTCAGCACAGGATTAGTTTTCTTTGGCTATCTGGTCTTCCACCAACAATTTATTATCTGTGACACAGTGATTCACAAATCACAATGCACGAGTCTACGTGAGAAAAATATCTCCCCTTTGTCTCTAATCACTGGTATACAGTGATGCACTTTAGCAAATATTAAAATCGTGATGCTATACTTGATTTTGAGGGTCAATATTACAAGATTATGCTGATAAACTTCATCAAATAAGGCTCAATGGCATAAGCCTGTTGCCCGACCTAATGTGTAACAATTTACAAGTCATACTCGTGAATCTAGAAATTTCCTCTCAAAATCACCCAATTTATGAGAAAGCAAGTGGCAAACATCATTTTCTCTACAACTATGCTTCCATTTTATGCCTCCGGTAATCCGTTTGATTAGATATATATTTTTCAACTTGTAGTTTATTTATCTTACATCTTAAATATAAGCTATTGCAACATGAAGAAATGTGAAGTGATTTTCACTTACTGATGAGACATATTTATCAAGGCTTGATCTATATAGAACATCAGTAGTAAAATTGAGACTAAAAAGTTGCGGATTCAAGTTACAAAAAAAGATTAAATTTGATTTATTTCAATTATGGTGGAATATGAAAAGAATTAAGAATGTCTTATCAACAAACTAAAATTAAATTTCTTGATTGAAGGAATCTCTATCAAATATCTTGATTGGAGGAATAGTAAACAAATATCTTGATTGGAATCTCTATCAAATACTTTATTGAACGAATCTTAATTATGTCATACCCCACAAGACAATACTCCCAATGGAGTTATCAATCTCGCTTTATAGAATGCGGAATTATTGATACGATAAAGGTTTAATGAGAATTTATATCATTAAAACGCCTCGTGTAAAACATAAGTGACTCTTACTTAAACGTCCCACACAGGTCTTCTCCAAGAACCCCAGTAACAAAGGTAAGCACCGTAGAAAAAACACCCATTTCCGTACCTTACCATCACCATTCTCTTTTTATAGAAACCTGCAACTAAATGAATTTTCATTCTCTCACGGATGAGATTTGACAAAACCCAAATGAAGTTATCAGCTTCAGATGCTATCTCTCTTAGGTGAAAACCCCAAACAACCATTGCAGTATTGCACCCAAAAAGACAAATAGAACGTATAAAACTAATTGTCCATGTTTTGGAAAAAGAAAGCACTGAAAGATCATAGTTATTTTGTTGCTAACACTAACTGATCACCGTAAGTGCAATGAGACAACCTTTTTGATCTTCAAGCACAATTTGCGCAAACCTACTCAGCGCAAATTATTTTTTATTTTGCCAAATTCTCCAAGGACTTGGGGAGAATGAGCCGAAGGACAGGAAAACAACTTATGCTTTGTTTGGATAATTTACGAAGGAAGAAAGATATATACCCACTGATGCTATTTGTCAAACAAAACAAGAAAACGTGAATACACTAAAAGATTAACGCACTGATCCATAAAGAAAAAGGTAAACATACAGGATGGGTGGCACCAATGGAGTGCTTAATGGCCTGCCCAGTGGCTTTATTAATCAATGCAAAGCTGGGGTACCCCTGTTCGTCCTTTACTCTTGTGCTGTACTTCTCATCTTTAACCCAGTGCTGAAATGGCAAGGCAGACGATTGATCGCTTCTAGTTGAAATTGAAGAAACACAAGGGGATATCAATTTTTGAAACAAAAGAACATACCTGAAATGGGTCTGATGGATTGGAAGGGGAAAGGATAACCTTCCCATCCCGGATGGTCAAAGAGTAATTAGTCTCCGCCTTAGAATAAACCCTGACAGAGGGTTTGTTAGTGAATTCCGATTTTTCGTGGCTGTGGTGATGGACAATCGATGGAAAGTGGGGGTGATGCTGATGGTGATGCGGGTTGTTCTCGCTTTGATGAGAGACAATTGGTGGAGGCGGATGATTCTCTGCCCCCCCTGTATGGGAGCTGTGATAAACATTGGTGACTTGCGGTGGCGGAGGAAAGGGTGGCTCATTTTCCCGGTAATAGGGAGGCGGTGGCTCATTTCCCCCGTAATAGGGAGGCGGTGGCGGATTTCCCCCGTAGAATGGAGGCGGTGGCGGATTATCCCCGTAGAAGGGAGGCGGTGGTGGATTTTCCCCGTAAAAAGGTGGCGGGGGTGGTCGTGCCGGTGGTGGGTACTCTTCTTCACTCCTGTCTCGACTATGGTGTCGATGGGGGTGGCCATGGGGGTATTCCATTTCGACTAGCAACCTACAAATCTTGGTGCCTTGGTGCTTACAGTTTATAAAGACAATTTCACCGATTTGTTAGGAATTAGAAAACCATCATTAAAATATTTTTTTTTATTCTATTAATCACATAGAAATTTATAATAATTTTAAAAGGGGATATTGAAGCATATGGCCTCCAACTTTTATTTTCAGTATAGAAATGGTCACTAATATTATTTGTTGGCATAGAAAATTTTAATCTATGTATTTTAATACGTAATTGATCTTTATTTGATGAAAAATACAAATATACCATTAGTTTTAATTAGAGAAAATTACAATTGAATTCTTAATATTTGCAAAAATTGTAAATAGATATGATATTTATTTTATATAAAAAAATTAAAGAAAAATGACGAGTTCTTTTTTTTTTTTTTTAATACTTCATTGACCAAATTGATAATATAGTAGGTTGTATATGTTTTACGAACTATTACAAAATAACTAAAATTTAAATTTATAATTATTAATAAATATGTTAAATAAAATTATTAATTTATTGTTAAATAATTATGTTATTTAAAATTTAAAATTTTATTTTATAGTTACAACATAAAAAAAAAAAAAAAAATTTGTCACAAATTTGATGTTCAAATACATTTATTTAATTGAGCAATTCGTTTATTAACTACAATTATTAGAGCTCCAATTATATTCATCATATTTTAAATTTATCTTTTTACCATTGTTCAAAATGAAAGAACACATAATGTGCAAATTAATTTTTATTAGTATATATATTTTTTTGGTTGAAAAACATAATAAAAATGATTCAACGTCATAAAATTATATATGTCATTTTGTATTTATTTGACTTAATTTTTATTCAATTTTTTCACATCGCATATCAATTACATATACTTAAAGTGCAAAAATTTTATATTTTTATTTTATTAAAAATTTAATTGACACGACTATAGTGACATATTTAATATATTAAATTAAATATTGATGATAGAAACGATGAAAGTTTTTATATGTTGTCTGCCAATAGTGGCATGCCCACCTCATTGGTTTGTCCATTCCAATGATCTCATAACTCACATCTGACAGATGGACAACAATAAACTGACTATCATTGAACTAGTCATACCCATAATCTATGGAGTGACAGTTACTATTGATGTTTGGGAAGTTGTAACATCCCTCATTAACTATAAGTATTGAGGGAGATGAAATGTCACCTGTCATTAAAGACTGACTCCTCCAATCACTCCTATAAATAGAGATTGATCTCTCTATGTAAGAGAGACTGTCATTTTTCTATATTGCTATTCTGCATATATAATTCGATCATCTATTGATTATTACATCATAGTGGACACGGGAGATAAAACATCGCTACTATTTTGTAAGTCTCTACCACTGTCATCACCACGCTCGAAAAAGGAGAAAACAGTTATCATCAAATATTATTTAATAAATGTACCGGATGCATTTACACATTTTGTAAAGGTTTATCTTGGGAGTTGGTCTGTTGGCTCTCTCCCTCAAGTCCCTGCCACTCGTGCACATCCCTCGATTTACAATCCGTCTGGTCAAGAGGCCTCTGACACAGGTAGAAGGGGAAATAATTGAGGAGAGGGGAGAGGGGAGAGGGGAGAGGGGGTAGGGGGGTAAGGGAGTTGAGTTTCGCCTTCAAGACTTTCCCCTTATGAGAAGTAAATACTTAAATTCTTAACACATGCAAAAGGTGCAAATTAATTTTTTCAATAAGAGAAAAATGTAAATTATTTCACTTTAAGTATATGTAATTGACTAATTTATGCAAAAGTTAAATAAAAATTAAATTAAATAAATAAATTATGACGAATATAATTTATGATATAGAACCAATCTTATTATGTGTTTATTAACATAAAAGTACTAATAAAATTTAATTTACACATTATGTGTTATTTATTTTTGAACGTTAATAAAACGATAAATTAAAATATGAATAATATAATTGGAATTCTAATATATGTAGTTAATAAACGAATAGCTTAATTTAATAAAATTATTTGAATATAAAATTTGTGACAAAGTTTTTTTCTTTATATATTGTAACGATAAGATAAAAGTTTAGATATTAAATAATATAATTATTTAATAATTAAAAAATAATTTTTTTAAACATGTTTATTAATAATTATGAAATTAAATTTTAGTTATTTATAATAGTCCGTAAAATATATAAAATAATTTAGTATATTAGCAATTTGATGAATAAAGTGTTAATTAAAAAAATAACTCGTTAGTTTCTTTTAATTTTTTATAAAAAAATAAAAATATCTGACCTATAAACACTTTTTGCAAAGATTAAATATTCAATTGCAATTAAAACTAATAGTATATTTGTTTTTTTTCATTAAATATGAATGAATGACGTACCAAAATACATAGGTTATAGACTTCAATATGAAAAAACAAATGTTAAGAACTATTTTTGTACCGAGAATGAATATTAGTGACTATTTGAGCCAATGTTTCAAAAAATATTAAGTAATATCCGACGTTATTTTTTATGTGTAGACATACGGTATTATTTTAATACGTGGGCAATCCTTCTTATTACTTGGATAGAATTGAACAAGGTTCCTTCTCAATAACTGATTTTCACATTTGCTCGTGCTGTTAAGTTAGAGTATTATATGAAAGATAGATTTAATATATATTAGTTTAGTTGTGTTAATTGAGTTTGAATTAACGCATTTAGTACACGATAATAATTAATAGTGATACGTTAAATAATACGTAATTTTTTAATTTAGATTTTTTTTCTATCAATGAAGAATTTTTATTTAAATTGGAGATGGGTCATTTGCGGAAGAAAACTTGGGACAGATTCGTTTGTTGTGGGCGGTGGGCCTAATCCTCGAGAGTAGACAAGTTAGCTGTCACCCAATGAATCATCATAGGATGTGTGGACTTTTTGGTAGCAGGTCTCAATCGAATTTCTCCACGTGGTTTTGTCTCAACCACACACGCACGTCTCTTCATTTATATATCAACTGCAATCTCAGTGTTTGAAAAATATATATATTCCAGAGAATTTGGACTTATCTTCCTTGGTCTCATTCACACGTGTAGGTACCTCTACGTCTAATATATATATATATTCTCATGATCTCCTCCTTATAATATAAAAGATCCCACTACATACATGTCCACTTTTCATTGAACAATAAAAAATGATTAAAATTAAATAAGTTTCACTTGTTCAATAGAAAGTGAATAAATGTGCATTCAAAAAGATAAATTTTTTTTTACTGTAAAAAAAAGATCAAGTCCGTATAAAGTAGTGGTTCCGTGTAAGTTGTCACCTTTTTTTGTCCTTAATCTTTCACTAATCAAAACATTTATTTCATATTCCCTAGTCTTATTTAAAAATTGAACGATTTAAAAATTAGATCATTCTAGACATGAAAGAAGATGTTAGTGGGAGAAAAAATTTGAAAATTTATTGCCACATTATGGTTAATTTGACTTGGTTTAATCCTCTACATTATCTAAATTAAATACATTAATGAATTTATGTCAATTTTCATTATATTGAAGAGCACAATTTTATTTGTATTGAAAATAATAAAGTACATTCAATAGGGATATATTAGGAAATGAAAAAAATCAAATACACCTTCAATAAGGTAAAGAAAATCAGCTTATATAAAGGTTGAACCCCAACCTTGAGAGACCCCACCACCTCTACCCTAGGTCATTGGTGGAAGATGTAAATCGCATGATGTGCTTAAATAGAGTAGAGTTGAGAATTTGCTTTTTAACTGCGCTTGTAAGGAGTCTCTTCCATACCAAAGGTAGGAATCGAACCTCCACCTTGCAGCTGCCAGCAAAATTGAGACTATATTACTCTCACCTTTCAACCAACTGAACTATACCCTGAGGGCAGAAAATCAGCTTATATAAATGGAACGGATGAGAGTAATAGTTTATGTCAAAATATCATGTTAATGTACTTTAAAATAAGGGGCAAATATTATATCGCACTTATTAATTTTTTGCTTATTTAAAAAAATGAGGGACGAATAAGTATTTTTACGTCATCCTAATAAATTTTTTAGATAAAAATCATCATTAATAAAAAAATGTGTTAATTAATAGAAGGTTAATAATAAAAATGTGACGTAAAAAATGTTGTGAATTGATAAGTGTAATTTTTACATTTATGTAGGCTCGTTTATAATGATTTCTTGTTATTATTTCGGGAATTATTGGTGCTAATTTTTATTGATTTTAGACGAATTCCCCAACTTGGACTCTTGGAGCATGTTGATGAAAATGAGGTCATCAATTAGAAAGGAAAAAAAAAATGTTTCAAGGAGATTTATAGCCAATGTGAAGAGCCGAACTTGACGAATCAAAAGATGAAGAAAAGAGGGGCATACACATGAAACACGGAAAATAATTAGAATGCTGAGATTGATGTGGAAGTTTCAACTTGGCATATGATATATCAATAGAAAACTTATCAAGTTGGGATCATAACGTATTTTACGAATTCCAATTTTGAATTTTCTACGAAAAAGTTATGCTAAATTAACTAAAGACTGTCGGAAACAAGTAAGATTCTTGCTAGAGCGAAAACAGGCCATCCAGCGAGTTATCCAACAAAAAGATCAGAGAGCAGGGATTTTTGAGTCTGATTAGGTTTTGGGCTTGTTTCGGGGGCAATTTTGTCATATTTTGGAACATCATCAATTACAGGGAAGGATTTCTTCAAGTATTGCAAGACTTGAAGATTGCAACTTCAACCCCCAAAATTTATGAGAAAATTAGTATATTGAAGAAAATCATAAGACAATTTTTTTTTTTTTTCTTTTTTGTATTATTTTAGTAACATTTAAAAAAAAAAAAAAAATCAGCAAGAGCTTTATTTAATTCATGTTAGATGGAACAAAAGCACCAACGAAACAAGGTTGTTCACCTAACCAACAACTATCTTGAAAATGCAAAAGCACATTAGAGGCTAAATTATGAGCGATACCATTCCTTCGCGCTGTATAAAATGACAACTAATGAATGTAGATGAAGCAAATAAGGAAGAAATAGAAAACAAAAGAGATCCCTCCGGAGCAAAGATGGATGGATGGATGGATTTTTTATGACCGCTATTTAATTCTAGTAGTCGAACTCTAATAGAACAAAGTTCATATCATGTGCCTTGCAAAATTTCAGCCCGTTCCCAACTAGCAATTAATCCCAAGACAAAACAAATTACCATTTCTACGTGATAGGTAATCTAGCTCGCCCCTCAACAAAAATTGTAACTACTGAAAGTTCTAAAATTTAGAATAATTAAATTAAATTATTTTTAATTTAAAAGTAGTGGACATGATTGTTGTTCTTGCAAGTGACGATGATAACAATTCTGACTTACACATGCACCTCTAGCAGTGTTAGTAATAGCTGTTTGTGTGCGGAAATTAACTAATTAAAATAAATATAAACACCAGATGTAACGTGTCAAACCCCTAAGGAAAACATCCACGACCTCCAAGTCACGAGTAAAAATAATCCATCAATAATTTTGATTAAAAAAATAATGGTATCAGATTTTTGTAATTTCACAAAATTAAAGAACTTAGATCAACTTCCATTTGATACTTATTCTTATGACTTGTTGATAAAGTAGAACCAAACTCACTTGTCTTGATTTTATCGCCACTTCTCTATTGTACTTGGCCACAATCACCACTTTAATTAAAAACTATCGTCCTAACTTCACGCCAAATAGTTTAATCAAAATACGGAATCGTTCCTTGAGCACCAATTTTTTTTTATTCTTCAATGACTTGAAGAAAATGTTTTGATTTGAAAATTAATCAATAAAGCTTCATGTCTTGTTCTCTCAAGATGAATCCGGCCGCCCATAGCTTAAAGAACAAGAACAAAAATTTGTGATTTCAAAACATAATTCCTTAATAATTTTTAACCTTACTCATAGGTAAAGAATAATCAATTTATGAATTATTTTTTACTTAAATATATGCTAGAAAAGGTTGTAAGAAAATTAGTAGAAAAGATACCTAAAGATCTTCTATGATTGTAGAAAGAAAATTATAAGAAAAATTAATATTAATTGAACATCCATAAAGATTTTCTTCCTAAACAAATCCAAAACAACATGAGATGGTACATAACTTAAAATACACGAGATGTACATGTCATTTACAAAATCAGATCATAAGGGAACATAATAAAAATCACAGTTCACATGTTCTAGAAAAATTATGCTTACCATCTCAGCTAGTTTGAACTGGCAACAAAGTGTCTAGTCAAAACGTGCACGTTTACATCTATTTTCGACAATAAAAATCAGCAAGATAAATTAAGTAAGTCAATTTAAAATATATGTAAAAATATGTAGCACTCATATTTTTTTCAACAATCTCCATCTTTGGCATTGCTTAATTACAAAAGTTAACATTCGGATTTTTAATGTCGTGCATGGTATGTTTTAATTATGTAAACAATAAAGAAATATTTAACACCATCATTTCACAACCAATAATCACATAAACACAATTATTCCCCTTTAGTAATATACCATAATAATAGCAAAAATATTCAATAACACCACCAAACATCACCACTGACATTAGTGTTCAATAACACCACCAAGCATCACCATACACATTACTTTTCCTTTTTGTAATAATCAATCAGCCAAAGAGAGAGAGAGAGAGAGAGAGAGAGAGAGAGAGAGAGAGAGAGAGAGAGAGGGGGAAGAGAAACAATAAACAAGAGTAGAAAAATTGTGTTTAATGTAGTCATCCATAAAAAAAATTAGGAACAAATAGTTAAGTGGATTAACTAAATGTCTACCTTTTGTAAGGATATCAAACCTAAACAACTCTGGGTCAGAACTAGTAGTAGGCAGTATCCGGTATGCACCTCCAAATGGTGTAGGTGGCCTGTTCTGACTAGCTAAAAGGGCAGATAATCCCATTCTCCAACCTTCTATTTTCCTTTCTCTGCCCTAGTGGCTTTTCGTGGAGGTAGATGAGTAGGATTAGATTCAGAATACTCCTCAGAGTCTTCCTCAAACTCAGACCCAAATTTTTGTGGAATGGATCCTTGAGGCCTCAAAACCCTCAGCTTCTGTGGTAGGTGGTTTTGACATGTCCTCACTAGTCTCTATATTCCCATCTTTCTCAGGTTCTTCTTCTTCTGTGACAGGATGTGCTGACTCATCTTCAACAGTCCCTGAATTGTATTAGCCTCGCCATCTCTGACCCATCTTCCTCATCAGATTATGCCGTATCTGACCCATCTTCTTCCAGTTCATCAAAAGGTTGTGTACTCACTGAAACCTTTTTACTCAGGTAACTCTATGGTTCTCTTGATTTTTTAATGTGGGTATCTTTGTAGAATGTTTGGTCAAAGGAGTGTGCAGAGATTTAGTAGTGCTGGGCGATTGGAAGGGCACAATTTTAGAGGATACTCCATCAGTATGTGCAATAACAGTAGCAGAAATATATGGGTTAGAACTAGAGTGACCCTATTTTCTTGTGCTTCACTGGAGGCTTCTCATCAGCGAGACCTCTTTTTCTTTTTTTGTTTTATCTCCGGACATAGTGACAGCGGCGCCACTGGATAAGCCACCTTAGTTCTTCTTTGCTTTGGGCATTTTGGTTCTTGCCATTGTTGTCCTACAAAAAAAAACTTGTACCACGAATTTGAGATCAAGTGAAAGAGGAGAATTTGATCTTTAAAGGCAAGAGATATTGTGAGAAGGAAAAATCCTAGCGTGCAATTATGTAGGGAGAAGTTTGAAATTTTGTATAAGGAAGTAACTGTTAATTCTGGACGTATAAAGGGCAGTTACCAAAAACGGCTGATGGACAATTAAGGACAAAATAACTTCCCTTAACTAGATTTGTCAAAATTTTGAAAATCATCCGTTTATTTTTGAATTTTAAAAATAGAATTTTTCATTTTCTTTCTTTATATTATTTTGGTCATAAAATAAACACATATTCTACTGTATAAAAATAGATCCAATAACTTTTCTTAGTGGATACTTGATTTTACTGTCATATTTAGACTGCTGATTGGAAAATCTACAAAAAGCCTATACAAGTCAATCACACAAAATAAATTAGAATCTTTTGTAAGATAGAAAGAAATTTTTTATTTATGGGAAAATTTTACAATCCACAAATTATATAATCAGTCCAAAAATATTAAAATAAACTAGCATCTTCCAGTATGATGTATGAACATATTTAGATTTATTTAATTTTTCAAATTATGATGCGAGTCTATGACAGGACAGTCAATCATAACCCGTATTATAAATCAAATTGAATCTTGTCAAGTGAACAAATAGATAGATGTAATTCAAACCAGTCATCATCTGACATTGTCTCTATTAATAATAAAATATGTACATACCAGACATGAGTATAAATTTTTATTTTGAGTACTCATTGCACCGACCCCTTTTCATTATTATTATTATTATTATTATTATTATTATTATTATTATTATTATTATTATTATTATTAATTTGTCAAAGCATAGACTTTTGAATTCATGGAGTTATCTTTCTCACAGTCATAGGAATAGTCATTTTCTACGTGATGCATGTTCATTATTAAGGACGTCTGCACACACCTATGGTGGTAGCCCTCTCCTCCAATGAACTTGCATGTTAACACAATAACGTATTATAGTACTGAGTAACATAGATACTGATCATGAGTTCACAACAAAGTACAAACCACTTTAAAGACAACAATCCAAACAGTAGTAAGGCAAAATCAAACTAGTTGAGGTGTCCCAAAAGTGTGCTTATTTGACTATGTTTTACCATAAAGTTTAATAAGCACAACATATTGATTGGCCAATCCGTGTTTATCCCAATATTCATAGATCAATCATAAATTTATTTCTTATGCTATTTAAAAAAAACCTTTTTTTTTCGATTTAAGTAAATGCAAAAAAAATAAAATCACACATGATGAATTTACACACACAAAAAAAAAAAACAAAAGCAAAACTACTTCTACAATTTTTTTTAATACAACAAGTAAATGCCCACGATTTTTCATAAAGTTTCAAATCTAGTAGAATCTGAGGCCTTTGTGAGAAATCAGTCAACTGATACTCAGTTTGAATATATTCCAAAGTGGTTATTTTCTTTCGACCAAATCTCTAATAAAGTGATATTTAATATCAATATGTTCGGTCCAATAGTACTTAACAGGATTTTTTAAAATGTTAATAGCACTAGTGTTATCAAAAAAATATAGTAACAGAATTTTGATCAATATCAAAATCACTAAGCATTTGTTTCATCCAGAGTAACTGAGTAATACAACTATCAGTAGCAATATACTTAGTTTCTGTAGTAGAGATGAAATTTTGTTTCTTACTTAACCATGCAATGAGATTGTTACTAATGTAGAAATATCATCCAGTCGTGTTATTCCTATCGTCCATGTTTCCGACCCAGTCAGCATCAGGATACCAAGATGATAGTTAGTGTTATTAGTATACCACAAACCAAAATTAGAAGTACAATTAATATAACAAATAATTTACGTCACAGCAACAAGATGACATTCTTTAGGTCTGGCCTAATAATGCGCACAAACTCCCATACTGAACGCTATGTCAGGGTCGCTTGGAGTCAGATACAACAGATTGCCTATCATACTTTGGTACAAAATGGAGTCCACTCCTTACAATGGTCATCTCTACAGATCTTCAAGGACGTGGCTATGAGAGTTCTGACTGACTTGGTCTTTTCCACGCCAAACTTCTTTACCAGATTTTTTGCATACTTGGCTTGAGACATAAAAATCCCCGAGTCAACCTGTGTTTACCTGCAAAACTAAAAAGAAGTTTAGTTCACCAACTATACTCTCAAATTCATTTTTCATAAGTGTAACAAATTCTTTGAATTTTATTTCTGAGGTAGAACCAATCACATTATCATCAATGTAGATTTGTGCAACTGTTAATCCAGATTTGAGATGTATGATGAATAAAGTTTTGTCAGCTCTCCCTCTCATGTATCCTTGATCCAACATGGTCAGATATTCATACCAATCACGTAGAGCTTATTTTAGTCCATATAAGGCCCTTTTGAGTTTGAACTCATGGTTGGGAAAGTAAGGATCAACAAATCTCTTATGATGCTCAACATAGGATTCTTCATTTAGAATCGCATTCAAAAAGACATTTTTGACATCTATTTGGTAGAGCTTGAACCTCATTTGACTTGCTACAGATAGTATGAGTCTAATGGATTCAAGTCAAGCTACAGGTGAGAATGTTTCATCAAAATCCACTCATTCTACTTGAGTGTATCCCTGTGCAATGATGTGTGACTTGTTCTTGACTATGTTTTCATGTTCATCAGATTTATTTTTGAAGATACACTTTATTCCGATCACATTCGTGTCCTTAGGCAGAGGTACAAGTTCCCACACTTAATTTCTTTCAAATTGAGCTAGCTCTTCCTGCATGGCTGAAACTCAATTTTCATCCTCAATTGTTTCATTTATATTTTTGTCAATCTGTGAAGTGTAGCAAACATTTTCAAGTTCAGTAGCAAGCCTCATCCTAGTCACCATGTCTGTATCGGAATCAGAAAGTACATTGTTCAATGGATGTGCCTTCTCATTTTCTGTTCCTCATTTGTATTAGGTACATCAGAACCTCTAGGAGCTGGGAAAAAGACACCAGAACTTGATTCTATAAGTTCAATTTGTATGTCACTATCTGAACCAGACACATGGTTGTCTTGAGTGTTCTGACTTCTACCAACCTGTTCTTCCAAGATCTGAATTTGAGGTTCCTATGAACAAGATGTAAAAACATCAGTGTCATCTATTTTTACGTTGATAGACTCAATGATACTTTGAGTCCGCATGTTGTAAATTCTGTAAGCTAGACTGCTTTCCTCCATCATTACTTTTTGAATCTAATTTACCCAAGTGTTCTCGATCATTCAACACATAGCACTTGTTACCAAAAGTATAGAAATATTTGAGATTCGATTTCATTATTTTTAGTTCTCATAAGGAGTTTATATTGTTCATGTTTTTAAAGACACACGATTCAAAAAATAACATGCAGTACTAATGGCTCAAGCCCACAATTTAACATGGAGTTTCTTACTATTTAGCATCATTCTAGTCATTTCTTGTAAATACTTATTTTTTTTCTTTCTAAAATATTATTTTGTTTAGGAGTTTTAGGAGCAGAAACTTCATGAAATATGCCACATTCTTCACAGAATGTAGAAAAACTAGTATTTTCAAACTCCTTTTCATGATTACTCATAATTCTCATTATTTTTACCCCTCAAGGTGTTTCTTTGTTGTTAATTTTAGGTGCATAAATTTAAATCTTTCAAAAAACATCAGACTTTTCTCTAAAGAAATCTACCCAAGTATATCTAGAAAAGTCTTACACGCATATATAGATATATTTTTTTGCCACCAATATTCTCAGTCTGAATAGGTCCCATCAAATCTATGTGTAACAATTCCAATACATGAGATATAGCAAGAAACTGACCTTGTTTGTGTGTACTTTTAGTTTGCTTACCCTTTTGGCATGAACCATACACACCTTCAGGCTTTTCAGTAAGTCTAGGAACTCCTCGTACTGCATTTAATTTTGTTAGTCTCAATAGATCAACGTAGTTCATATGTCCCAACCTTTTTTCCACAACTCTGTAGAATCAATCTTTGAAACTTGACAAGCAATTTTGGTGTCAAGAAGATAACATTTATCACTAGACCTAGTACCGTGTAAGATACAATTACTTATTTCAAGACTTTGCATGAGTTTTTTGAGAACATAATTAAGTAATTATCATAACATAGTTGACATATGCTAATCAAATTAGCTTTTAAACCAATAATAAACAAAACTTCTTTTTAAGGAGGCAATCCATCAATCAAGATAGTTCATACACCTTTAATTTTACCTTGTGTCCCGTCATCAAATATAACCAGTCCACTTGCATGACTCTTATAATTAGTTAGAAAAGAGCAATTTCCAGTCATACGTCTATAACACTCCCTATCAAAATACCATGAGTTAGGAACAAAATTTCTATAGGCCACATCAACTATATAACAATTTAAATCATTTTTTCTGACATAAACTTGCCTCACTTTAGTGTATTTCATTTTTCTTCCAATCAAGTTCTTATTAGATAGACACTAAAAGAAGTCATGTCCAAACTTAACACAGAAGTTACATTTTTACAAAGTATTTAGATTTATCTCTCTGCTTTAGGACTTGATACCTTGGTTGTTTGACTGATAAAAGAATCTGAATTGGAGTCTTGGCTTTGGTTAGAACCAGTATAGGTGAGTCAGGCTCATCCCTGTAGTGTAAGGAGTTCTATCTGAGAACACAGTAGTTTGACTGCCAGTGCAAGTTTCTTTGACAAATGTAATTTGGTTCGAGGCCTTTTCATTTCATTTTCCATCATATCCCAAACCTTCTTTTACGATTGAAGGCCTTTGATTGATTTAATTCATCAAGTAACTCCATGATTTGATTTTTCTTCTCCTTTAAGAGTTTTGTTGGATTATCCTTTTCAGCATCAACTGCTGCCTTATCGTCTTCCAAAAACTCCATCATCACATGAAGAGAGAGATTCTTCTCTTATTTGTTTTCTAATTTTTTGTTCGAACTAATGCAGTTAGAACACACACGGCTTGGTCCTTCTAATGGTGTATCCACTGAGTCAGAACCTGTTGTCTAGTTTTGTAAAGAATCTGCACCAGACTGTAAGTTTACAGTCAAAGAAGTTACTTGATTATTAGCAGTTCTGTTGTCATCGTCCTCGTCTTCGTCTGAATCTCTTTCATCATTTTCACTCTAAGTAATATTCATGGCTTTCTTGGTACGAGATTTCTTCGTGTATTAGTACATTCAGAAGCTATGTGTCCAAATCCTTCACACTCATGACATTGAATTAGATTTTCAAATGTGTTCATAGATATAGTAGGATTTTATTTTGTGTTGTTTGTAAATCTCTTATTTTGTTGTGTAGAACTTTCAAGTATTTTTCTTTCTAATTATTTTTGTAGGAATACCTTGAATTGTTTGGGGAGCATATTGCCATGTCTTTAGTTTTAATCTCCCCACCACCAACCTCTTCTTCATCTTTTTTAATTTTGAAGGCAATACCTGAGGACATGGCCAGCAACCATAAGCCACACCCATAGAATGTCGAACACCTGTGCAAGTACTACCAGTAAGTCACTTGTATTTATTTCGTTGCTGAGGCAATGGTGCCTGTCAAAGTCCTTCATTTAGTTAAGCCTAACACCTCTAAAATGAGGCACATATTATAAATCAACTTCCAGTTCAAAATTCATTATTTGTTTGAGGCCTATGAGAAGAGGCACTGAGGCCTATGTATATGAGCTTTCCCATTATTCAAGTTTGGAAAAAGGCACATGTGTTTCATTATGTTATGTTTTAGGTAAGGCTTATTTTTTGTTTGAGACCTCTGAGAAGAGGTACTAACTAAGCACTAAGAAAAGAACAAGTACTTGAAACATAAATATTGAAATAAAAGGGGTAGTTGTAGAAAAATAAACCTTCATTAATCTAACAAGAACAAGGAAGCTAGTTATACCTCTCTTGGCAAGGAAGCTAGTTATACCTTTCTTGGCCATTTGTCGTAGCTCTATCAGGTGTCTCGACGTGCAAAGAAGCGACTCAAACCTCATCTCATCGGAGTGCTGCCCATAAATGGCTTGGAGTATGTCCAACTCTTCATTCTTTTAGCTCACAGCGAGGAAGGACATTTGCAAAAACAAAACAAAAGACGTTTTTTAAAAGGTTCAAATTTTCCCACCCACCTCTCCTACTAAACTACTTACTCGCAACTCCGTATTCATATGGCATGTCCAGGTTTAGCTCTGGGTCATCAACTACCTGCTACCAGTTGCCAGAAACCTAAAACTAGGACTCTTTCCACTGTTTTATAGAGGATGGGCAATCCAGCACGAGGGCATATGTGCCCCCATAGGCCAAAGTAATACCACCCAACCTCTTCTTCTTTGTCCTTCTTTTTGGAGAGCATCTCTATGACATAGACAGTGTGGAACACATGGAGAGACATCTTGAACCCATAGGTGTGCCTAAACAACAATATAGGCTCCTATCCATTTGACTCTACCCGTTTGGGGCCACCTTGGTCAGAGCCAACCCATACGCTCAGAGGACCCACTAGTAGAACCGATCCAAATGGAGCCTCATCCTCACATTGAATAACTGAAAAATGCATAACAGTGCAATTCTTTCTTGAAAAACAAGCCCTCTAGTTGGGGCCCTAGTACGTGAAAAATGAAGGCTGTGGAATAATGCGAGCCAAAAAATGGGACGGATATGGACGAAAAGGACAATTTTCACCATCAAAGTTGAAATAGGTACGCCACTGTAAAAAATGAAAGGATGGGTCTTCAACCCGCAGTAAGTGCAAATGATAGGGACCATTTGTACAAAAAAGACAATTGGAATTTGTATATTCTTATACATTTCTTAAGTTTAAAGATTAGCCTTCATAGGTGGGGTTTGTTTGTCGTAACTACATTTAAGTGCTTTAATTTGATTATGAATGTGCAGTTCTTATTGAAACATTTTTTTTAATGTTAAGATTTTTGAAGAGCATTTGAGTATGGAGTATTGCTTTTGTTGCTGGATCTTTATGTTGAGTTGCGTGCTCAAATATTATAATTTTGTTGTGAAGAAATGACAATTTATGCTAAATAAAACTTTGGTTTTATTTATTTACTATTATTGTATTCATTTAATAGTGGGCATGCATATAAATGTGCCAATGATTACTTGTGATAATATAAGTTGGGTACTTGCGTTGAGAAGCACAGTGTGACATAACATATATTTTGATCATGAATAAAAATGTTCACAACTAATAAGGGTTGTAGTGTTGACTATTTAATCATTCGGGTATGCGATTTGTGGTTTAATAGTGACACTAGTACACTTGAAGTGTATAGAACAAACCATGTGTCGAATTTAAGTCTAGCATGACCGTATTGAGAATTAAATTCTACTCGATCACCACATATTTCATGTAAATCCCTTGACAGTGTTGCGTATATCTTTTCGTGAGTTTGATGGTTATTTGATTTACCAATGAGTGAGATCAATTCGAATAATCAAATATCTAGGTGAGTTGGGAGGTTGAGAATGAGCGAAATAAAGAACACGAATTCATGTCGAGAACTGTCGCCTTGAAAAATGAGTCAAGTGACTACTTAAGTATTTTATGTTGAACGATTATAACTAAGTGTTTAGCGACGATTATATTTTGACATTTGTGAATTAGTTCACATGATCGTTGAAGAAAATGTAACTTAAATTAGTGAGAATATTTAGAGAGGTAAAATGGTTATTATGCTCGTACATAATTATCGGATTTTGGACGGGGATGAAATATATGTACGGTCAGAAAAGTATTACAACTTTTGTAATCTTATATATTCCGAGAGTAGAGTCTTTTGTTTTTAATGAACAAAAGCATAGGACTAAAATTAGATTAGGTGGTCTAGGGTCGACTAGACATGATCTAATTATTGGAGCTTGAAAAATATATGTCCGAACAGGTCCTGTGGTAGCTCTATAATATTTCGGCCTTAATTGCAATTATTATAAAATATTTGGACTTGATTATAACTGTGATATAAATTCAGATATTACATGTATAATTAAATCAATCTTTAGCTAATTGGACTTGGATGCTTGCATCAGAACTCTTGTCCTTGGATGAAAACTAGGACTCTTGACCATATATGCAATTATGACTATTGTCTTAAATATATCACATTGCACGTGACATGAAAAATATAAGAAAAATTCATAAAGTCTTGTTTAGCTTAAATTTGTCTTCTTAATTTCTTAATATGCTCAGTCATGAAATTTTATTTTTATTTAATTAAATGGTGCCTATACGTCGGTGTACTCTAAACTTTGGAGGATACCATAGAAGACTTGAAGGTTGGGAGCGCGAGTTCGAGAATTAAAAGCATGAGGTTCGTGATTTAGATTGAGAACCAGTAATAGTTTATTGATTTAGATATAATACTAAACCCTTAGTATTAAAGAAAATAATTTTTTTATTTTCTGGCTAATTCTAGTACCAGTTTTCAACAAGTAGTATCAGAGCAATCTAGATCATTCATGTGCTTGTTATATTATTTGGTTCTGTGAATGCATGTTCTAGTCGAGTGATGTCTAAGATTCTTTACTAATATGATGATTGAAATTATTTTAAATTGTGATCCAAATATTTAGTTGCACTGTTTGTTGATTGTAATTCATTATTTTGAGTATGTAACAAGATATGTGGATTACGACTTCAACGTCTTGGATTAATTTTCGTAACAATTAGATACAAAATTGTAAGTTTTAAATTGGAATTATGATTTTTTTTTTTGTAATTATTCTTTTCCTACTATTTTGGAATTTTGGTCCTTTGTTTGGAAAAAAAATTTACAGATCAAAATCAAAATCAATAGAACTGACGAGGCAAGAAAAGCAAATTAAAAAAAATCTGCACATTCGATGCATAGATCCAGTTGGATCTAAGCGTGGCCAGCGTATAGATCTGGCCAGATTTGTGCACGTGCCCCGCGCATAGATTCTACCATATCAGTTTGCGTCTGAGAGCAGATCCAACTAGATATGCGCACACAACTCGTGCGTAGATCTTTTACTAGATCTGCTCCCGTGTGGTTAGCGGTGCTTAGTGACTTGACGGGATTCTGGCCATGGTGTCTAATCCGGTGGATTGGTGATTGTGCTCTTTGGGAAGGAGACTCAAGGAAGAAGAACACCAATGTTTGTTTGCTTGGATAGTGGTTGTTTAGTTACTTAGATTGTGGCTGTTTAATTCCATGGATAGTGGCTCTTTGGTTCCATAGATTGCAGTTATTTGGTTCCATGGATAATGACTGTTTTGTTGGATAAATAATAGCTATTTGGTTCCGTGGATAGCTGCTGTTTGGAATGATGGGCTGAAGATTTAATTTAAATATTGGGTTCGACCCCGATTAGCTTTTAATTTAATACGACGTAGTTTTGGGTGACATTTTTTTCATGTCTCACTGTTTCTCTCCACCAACTCCTATCTAAAGTTTCTCCAAAGCCTCCGCAGTTCCTTGCAGATCCCGAACCACAAATTGGCGAGGCTCAGAGAAATCTCATCAAGTCTTTGTGGTGTTTACACAATCGCCATTTAAGGGCTCGAATCGAAGGTAAATTCTTTATATTTTTCAAATTTGGGTTAGGGTTTTCACTTTTAATTTGCTTCCTTCATTTGTTCAGCAAATAAAGTGTTGTTTCTCTGTACTTTTTCTATTTTTTGTTACTCTAAAAAAATGTATCTATATGTACATGGGTGTATATATATATGTGTATCTGTATATTGTAGCATTCAAGAAGAACAACAAACTGTATAGTGGCTGTGGAGACTGAAGAATCAATATATCCTTTGTCGAGAAGCTCGACAAATGGGAATTGTTCCCATGACAAATTGAGCCAAATTTTGGCCCATATCCCATTTTGTCGAGTTTCTCGACCACTAACGATGTTGCTTTTTTTTCATTTTAACCACTAACGATGTTGCTTTTTTCCATTTTAACCACTAACGATGTTGCTTTTTTTCCAAAGTGTCATCCAACTATATTTTTTATACTTATTATTTGCGGATTATACATTTAGAGTTTTTTCATTTTTTTTCACTGTATAATTAGTTCGATTTTGTCCCATTTAAAATGTCGACAAAATTTGTCAATATTGTCGACAAATAATAGGAACCAATTTTTTATTCCCAATTTGTGTCGAGATTCTCGACACAAATTGTGATTCCCAAGCAAATGGGTGGCCCATTTGCCCATTTTGCACCTTCTATTTTTTTCCTCATTTTTTTTCTTTATTTCTTTCTCATTTCTCTAATGCAAACATATTTTCATTCAATTTTTCACCTATTTTTTTTCCTTTGGTATTTGATCTTATAAGCAAATGTACACAATTCGTTACGATATTTGGGTCATTTCTTGGTGAAAAAGTTGGAGTATGAGTTCGAATTCTTGAGGGTTTGATCCAATTCAATAAAAATGGATTGTTCAAGCATCACAAATCACTTTACCAACAACGATTCCACCAAAGGCCTGTAAAATATTAATGTTTACGAATCTTAGTTATTTAGTTTTTTTAATTTTTTTATGTATGAGTTATGTGTTTATTTGGTTTATATAATTCATACTTTCGTGGTTCATCTTTTCTTAATAGAATTTCAACATTTTACTACATTGATTTAAGAGTTAATTGTATTAAATAGTATGTTCAAAAATATATTTTTATATTTATTATTTGCGTATTATACATTTAGAATTTTTTACGTACATATTCAAGCAATGCCTACCAAACGTGCAACACACGTATCAAAAACTAGTATTTAAATAAGAAGCATTTGTCTCATTTAGTTAATCCATAAGTAACACAATATATTAGTCTCGTGCCGGTAATGCAAAAGACTCCCTATAAGAGGACTACGTAATTCGAGTTACTTGATTGGATTCCTATTTGGTAAGATTATCTAGATAGAATATAATTTGAGATCATCCTATAGATTGTGAAATTATTTTTAAGCATATGGAGGTCTAGACAAAGGTTGTACACTCAAACTGAGATTATCTACGAGCCTTCTATAGAGTTTATCATTTATGATTTTGGTGACCAAATAAACAACATTGGACTTATCTATGGATTTGTTGTCATGTATGATTTGTCAGGTGGGAGGGTCCCAACTTAATCAAAACCTGATGATTGTTCTCTGTTATTCTAAAACAGAACCTGATGATTGTTCTCACCAATGAAAAAAAATTGATTTTGTGCTTGAGGAATATTGGCTTAAGGAACCTACTGAGATTACAAGCAAGAGCAAGAGTGATGCTTATGATAAGTTGGTGGTTTTAGACAAGATGGCTCTCTATTACATTTTGGCATCTATGTCAAATGTGTTATAGCAGAAGCATGACAGTTTGAGAACCTCTTATGACGTAATGAAAAGCATCAAGGACATGTTTGGATATCAAAGTAGGAGAGCTCAGTTCGAAGCTATTTGTACCTTACAGAACATTCACATGAAACTCGGAACGACCGTGAAGGATCATATGTTGACTATGATTGGACACTTTAATGTGGCGGAGAATTTGGGTACAACTATTAATTCGGATACTCAGACTGATATGGTATTGAACTATCTATTTGATATGTTTTCACAGTTTACTATGGACTATCACTTACACAAGATGGATATGATTTTGACTAAGATAATGAATTAGTTTCAAAATGTGGAGAGTGGTCTTAAGGCTAAGGATGAGTATGCTCATGCAACGATTGGTAGCTCCTCTAGTTCCAAGTCGAAAGGCAGAGGTGGAAAGAAGAGGAAGAGAGCTAGCAAGAAGCAGGAAAGCAACAAAGACCAAAGCAGATGGAAAGCCGAAAGACAAGTATTTCAACTGCAATAAGAAAAGACACTAGAAGAAAGACTGCCCTGGCTTACTAGCTAAAAAGAAGTAGGATGCTAGAGAATTTTTTTGTTATTGAGTATTGCTTAATAGTTGATTCTACATACCACTAGGTTGTAGATTCTAGAACCATTAATCATGTTTGCATGTCTATGCAGATGATTCACGAGAACAAAAAACTCAATGAATACTAGTTTACCATTATAGTCGGTACAAAAGCAGTAGTTTTGGCTAGAGCTGAATAAGTAGTTTATTTTTAGTTCAATAGTAGTAGGCGTTTAATTCTTAAAGACTATTATTATGTCCCGTAGATGAAGCAGAATTTGATTTTCATTTCTTGTTTAATAGGACAAAGTCATTCTCTTGATTTTTGCGACTAATGGGCTTTATATTTTTATGAATAAAGCTCATATTTGTGCCGGATATTTGATGAATAATCTTTATATATTAAACTATTCTACAAATGAAATTAATACTACTTTTACATACCATACGAGTGATACATATCTATGACATCTTACACTTGGACACATCAATCTTAACATGATGCAAAGACTAGCAAGGGATGGTACCCCAACTCAATTGAGGTC
This sequence comes from Forsythia viridissima, assembly GCA_030279155.1. Lineage (NCBI taxonomy): Eukaryota > Viridiplantae > Streptophyta > Magnoliopsida > Lamiales > Oleaceae > Forsythia > Forsythia viridissima. Next base: position 22,324,118 of record CM059040.1, read on the forward strand.
GAATCATTTGAGTAAAAGTATAAAGACATTTCGATCAAAATCGAGGTGGCGAATATCTTTCATGAGAATTCAGGGACTATTTCATAAAAAATGGAATTGTTTAATATGGAATGGGTGCAAGCTAAATTTTCATCACATCCGTATTTAGGGATGTTCGGCTCATGTGCTAAAATGGAAGACACAAAAAATTGGAGTCTAGGTAAAAAATATCCTTGTTTGTGGGATACCCTAAAGGTACCAGGGAATACTATTTTTGTAGTCCTTTAGATAGAATATTTTTTGTGAGTGCAGATACGACCTTCCTAGATGATAAGCGTATTAATGAAAGCCGGTCCAATAGTATGGTTGTTTTGAAAGAAATGAGTGGGAGCAATTCCACAACATCAATTCATGAAAGACTGACATACAACACATGGTATCGCAAACACACTGGAAACATAATTTGAGTTGGAGAAATGACCTGTCATATAACCCCATAGATCAAGAAAATATTCAAGGTAGTGAAGAGGCATTTGTAACGCCCCGAAAAATTCACATTTTCAATTTAAATAAGAAAATTAGAATGAAGCAAGAAATTTGGTTGAGTTGTCCCAAAAAGTATTTCGAAAGTCGTAGCACTTAGAATTTAATTTAAATCCGATTATTAAAAAGAGAGAAAATCGGATCTAATGAGTTGTGAAGGGACTAAGATGAATTGATTTAAGAGTGAATGACTTTTATTAAGGCTCGTTTGGTTAAATGTGAAAAAGTTGGGTAAGAGACCCAAAAAGAGAGATACCAAAGTTTTGAGCTTTTTGATTTAAAGTTAACTAGCCAACTTTGGAGCTATCGTGTGATTTATGTATTGGTCGGAATTCTACGAAACTTACGTTGTTGCGAAGTACACTTCAAGACCTTCGAAATGGTACCAAATATGCGTACTTTCGACAATGAAATCAGCCCCGAAAAATTATGCCAAAAACGTGCCAGGATATAAGAAATCTGGAAAGCTGAAAAAGAACTCCCAGCAAACACGTTTTCAGGGAGCCATCTTTAGAGTGATGTTTTAACCTCTGTGTTGGTCCATTTTCTTCGATTCAAAGTGCGTTCCGAAGTGCACAACAAGACCTTCGAAATGGTACCAAATACACCTATGTTCGACTCAGGAATCAGCCTCGGATTTTTATGTCAAAAACCTTCCAGGAAGTTGGAAATCTGGAATTCCCAGAAATTTGGTTACGAGCAGCCATTTTTGCGACGATACTGTGATCACTGTGATGATCCATTTTCTACGATTCAAAGTTCGTTGGGAAGATCCCCGTGAGATCTTCGAGATAGTATAAGGAACGTCGAAAAATGAGCACGTTTCGACCTTCAAAAATCGACTAAAAAACAAGTCCAGAAATCTGCCTTAATTAGAGTTTAGCATTAATTGCCCTATAAGCTATACCTAGTGCCTTTATTATGGGTAGTTGGGAAGCGCCTTAAATAAAGGCCAACAAGAAAATCTTCAGCAAATCTCCCCAACTTTACATGTGTCACAATGAGGATGAATGCAATCATGAGGAAGGAGTTGAATTTCCCTATAAATACCCCCTTCATTTCAAGTTATACTTGCCCCTTTCTTTCTCTAACCCCGCACAACTCTCCCTCACGTTTTTCTCGTAATAATCAAGAGGAAAGAACTCTCAAGTAAGAGAGAAAAGTCAGAGAGAAGAGGTGAGTGGTTTGGTTATTAAGAAAGTTAGGGATGGGAGGTTCTCTAGTTCAATAGATGAATCTCCAACCCAAGCGCCAAAGCCCCATTATGGGCAATAGTTTAAAGGGACCAAGAAACTCAAATTTGATGGTGTAGAAAGTTAGTTTCCTTGGGCAGAGAACTTAGTTTCTAAATAAAATGATTTCATCAGGTCTCTGCCCGAAAGGTATTGATACCCTATGCCACAGTTCTACGATAGGGTATCGATACCCTATAATCTCTACACCAAAAAATACCTGGAGCCAGTTTCTGCGCTGTCCTAATACTCTCCATTTCCAGATTTTAAATAACATTTAACATAAGACCATAATGTTTAGAACCTTTCCCTTTTCAGGTGGATCAAGGATAACGTCAAGTTGTGAGTAAAATTATGTATATGACTTATATGCAAAATGATAATTATATACATCTATGTGTGTATATTCCATGTGCTCTTGATGAACTATTTTGATGAGTTACATGATATGATTGTGAGCATCTTGAGCTTATTGACTATTTTATGCAACAAGAATGAAGAACAAGAATGAGAAAATTATCTTGTGCCATTTATGCTCAACTTGAGAAGGCAAAAATTATATGTAAACAAAGATGAAGTATGTTTGAACACATAAAGATTTCCCCAAACTTATTTGTACACCACGGGCAAAAGTGGCCCATAAGGGACGATGAAGGTCCCAAGAAAAGAGTGGATTCAACTTTTGGCCAAGGGTTAGAACGACCCACATGAGGACTTGAGGTCCGATTGAACTAAGGCCAAGGGTTAGAACGACCTACATGAGGACTTGAGGTCCGATTGAATTAAGGCCAAGGGCAAGAATGGCCCATGAAAGGACATTGAGTGTCCTAAGAATGTTTTGGCCGTGTGCTTATGCACAAAGAATATTTATTTGAGCGCTCGGTGTATAAATATTGTTTGTGGGAAATGCCCTAAGAAAGATAAAAGATATATTATGTACAATATCACACAAGCTCCATATTTTTACTCATTGAATGTCACCATTCATAGTCGTTTTATGACTCTTGTAGGAAATGGATCGAGACATTTATGAAGTCAAGGGGCAACGGGTGGAAGTGGCCTTCGATGAACATGAATACCATTTGATCACAAAGATTGAGATATGGTCCTCCAATCCTCTTCAACCCGGATTGCAAAAGCATGAAACCACCTACCTTTGCGTTGACGTATATGATTTTCGGACCATGGAGTATCTTACTACTCGTTATTATGAAGTATAATATTTTGATTAACCTTGTCTTTATCATATCACCTTTTTCTTAAAGTATGTAGTAGTACTTGCTAATGGGCTCAAGCTTTTGGAGTGTTCATGAGACGTAATGATTTGTCATGAACCGTTTTGAAACAAAAATGTATGTGAGGTACTTCTTTTACTTACTTGGGCCCCCATTTTGTGTTAACTTATGCCATTGAAGGTGAAATGAACTAAAAGACCGGATTTATATGTTTTAAACTTCCGCTATATTTAAGTTGTCATACTCTACCTTATGGTTCTTTATTTCATCAAGTATACATGTTTTTACTTAACATAGAATAAAGCAAATCCGAAGCAAAATGAGAAAGGGTGATCTCCAAATACTGTCTAAATTAGTTTCTAACTACTTTCCTCAAAAGAAAAAAAAAGAGAAAACATGTTTTAAATCAGTTTTTAATCAAACCAGGAAGTAGAACTGCTTTCTGCGTAAAAGAGTATCAATACCCTCAAATATGGGTACCCGTACCCTAATGGACAGAATACAAAAAAAAAAGTTTAGGCAGAATTTTGAGGTCGCCACAGTATTGGTGTCACCTGATGGTGATACCAACTTTGATTAAAACATTATGATTCCAAATGACACCACGATTCAATATCTACTGCCCCTTAAGCAAAGTCAGTGGGTCATCAGAAAACCTTCTAGATACTTGTTATTCATAGAATCTAAACAGTTGATCTTCGTAGAACAAGTAGATGATCCGATTTCATATAAGAAGGGTATGGACAAAAAGGTAATTTTTTTGGTGCTTTGTGGATGATATTCTACTCATATAAAATGATGTGTGAATGTCATCGTCTACGAAAGTGTGGTTGGCCCAACAGTTTCATATGAAGGATTTGAGCGAAGCTAGCTATGTTCTAGGCATTTAGATCTAAGGTATCGAAAGAACAAACTGATAGCCTTGTCCTAAGCTACATATATTAACAAGATACTTGTCAGATTTTCCAAGAAAGATTCCAAGAAAGGAAATTTGTCATTCAGACATGGAATCCATCTCTCTAAGGAACAATCTTCAAAAACTGATAAAGAAATAGAGCGCATGAGTAGAATATCTTATGCATCAGCAGTGAGTAGTCTCACGTATGCTATGCTGTGCACTAGACATGACATTTGTTATATTGTTGGTATGATTAGTCATTATCAATATACGGATTCCAATTTTAGGATTATACTCCAAGGCAAGTAGGAGAATTGTTGAGTTGTGTGCCCAAATAGTATAATTTTGTTGTGAAGAAATAACAATTTATGTTAAATACAAATTTATTTTTTATTTACTATTGTTGCATGCATGTAATATTGATCATGCAAATAAAAGTGACGATGATCACTTGTGATAATATAAGTTGAGTGCTTGCGTTGAGAAGCACAGTGTGACACAACCTATATGTTGATCATGAATAAAATTATTCATCACTAATATACGAGGTTTGGCACCTCGTACTGGTAGGTTGTAGTGTTGACTATTTAATCGTTCGGGTTTGCGATTTGTCTTTATGACAGAAATGGTTTAATATGGTGACACTAGTACACTTGGAGTTTATTGAATGGATCACGTGTCAAATTTAATTCTATAACATGGCCACACGGAGAATTAAATTTTACTTGATCACCGTTTATTTCATCTAAATTCATTGACAATGATGTGTATATCTTTTCGTGAGTTTGATGGTTCTTTAATTTACCAATGGGTGAGATCAAATATCTCGGTATGTTGGGAGCTTAAGAATGAACAAAGTAGAGAATACAAATTCGTGTCGGGAACTGTTGCCTTAAAAATGGGTCGAGCTACCACTTAAGTATTTTCTATTGAATGACTATAAATTTGAGCTCAGTGTTTATTGACGGCTAAACTTCGAAATCTGTGAATTAGTTCACAAGACCGTTGAAGAAAATGTAACTTAAGTTAGCAAGAATAATTAGAGGAGCAAAACGGTTATTTAAGCTCGTACATAATAATCGAATCTCGAATAGGGGCAAAATATATATACAGTAGGTCAGAAGAAAGTATTACAATATTTATAATTTTATATATTCCGAGAGTGCAATCTTTTGTCTTTAGTAAAAAAATCAAATGACTAATAATTAGATTGAGCGGTCTATGGTCGATTAGACATGATCTAATTATTGGAGCTTAGAAAATATATGTCCGAACATGTCCATGTGGTAGCTCTATAAAGTTTTGGACATAATCACAATTACTATGAAAATTTTGGACTTGATTGTAATTATGATATAAGTTCGGAGATTACATGTGCAATTAAATCAATCCATAGCTAATTGGACATGAATGCAAATTAGAACTCTTGTCTTTAGAAGCAAATTAGGACTCTTGTCTTTATATGCAATTAGGACCATTGTCCTAAAGATTCACATTGTATGTGATGTGAAAAATACAAGAAAATAGGAGAAAGAAAATTCATAAAGTCTTGTTTAACTTAAATTTTTTCTTCTTAATTTAATCAGCTTACTCCAGAAATTAGCTTTTTGATTTAATTAAAAGGTGCCCACACGTCAGTGTAGTCTATACTCGAAAGAATAGTATAGAGAACTTGAACGTTGGGAGCACTGAGTTTGTGAATTAAAAGCCGGAGGTTTGTGATTCAGATTGAGATCTAGTGATAGTCTATCGATACATGTATTATATTAAACTCTTAGTATTAATTATAATAAATGCGTGAACGTCTAGTAAAGATCTTAATTTATTGAATTAAAGAATTTATTTTCTGGTTAATTCTCGTACCAGTTCCAACACTTTGTTATTATGTTAAGGTTTTTGAAGGCCATTTATTGTTGCAAGTAGAGTGTAAATAGTAGTGGAAAACCATTTCATTTTGCTAACCATTAGTAATTGTAGAAATAGCATTTACATTATGTTCTCTCTAATTAATCCCTTCGGCCTTGCATTATAAAAATAATTATGGACTATGTGCTTGAAATAAATCAATTCATAATTGACATACTAGCAATTATCCACCCGTTCGGTCAGTCGGTCGATGATCTAGTGCCTTGACCGAGTCAACTTCTCCATAGTTCCCCGTAGGTCTGATAATTATGGGTGGAACAATCAAGATCTATTTGCTATGACGTTTTACTATCGTCTAACCGTTATCGAGGTCTGTTCAACACATAATGACGGAAGCTAACTTTGGTTGGTTAATCCGATCAGTTAATCGATGGTTCACAAGTTCGATAGTCCTAATGATGATCCTGCATGTTTTTCGTGTATCTCACTGGTGAATTTAAAAAACCTCGCAAATTGATTTGGGTTACATCTGTTGTTTTAGGGTTATTCACCACATGTTCTGGCGTAACTGATTATTCCTTACCCCATGACCAAATTGGTTATTGGGCATGCATCTATGAATTGTAGTGCGGAATTGTTAGAAAACATAAAACAATTCGAAGTTGGAATTTCCTAATAATCGAGTCCACTTGGACAATCAAACTCCACCTATACGCTGTCTACGATTCATCAATTTATTTTGGGAAATTGAATATGGTTTAAAATCATATTGTCATAAACTCGTTCGTAAAAGCAAATCACACATTGCATTTAACATTATTGGGTCTAAGAGGATCTTCGAGTTGAACAATGAAGACCTGCTGTCCAGCTATATATCATGTGCAAATTTATCTTCAATTGCTTGTGAAAAATTTATTTGATGTCCAATTGAATGTTTGTTGAAAGTAGATTCTACAACTGAGAAGAGCATAAAGATGGACCACCTTGAATTTTGTACAACTCAAGAAAAGAGAACAAAAGGAAAACCGTTAAAGATTCTTAGGGGAAGACATCGGTGTGGTACAGATCGAAAAACTTCGACGATGACGTCTGTGATGCTTATCAAGTACGCAAATAATGCTAGATGGAAAATAAGTTAATGAATCGTAATTTAGGGTACCTTGTCATCAAATGGACCATTCAACTGATTGGATGATGAGATCACATCGAGCTGTGTCGTAGAGACGATTGTTTATCGAAAATCGAAAGTGTACAATATCGCTACAAGTAGTATAGAAATGAATAAAGTATCGCTCCCACGAGAATTATGCTAATTATTATTGACTTAATTCATCCTAAATGTTTGTTGAGAAAACTTGATAATTTCAAAGCATTAGGGTTTTGATAGTCAATATATTTAACTTCGTGTACCAAGCTATGATAATATATTACCTCTATGCTGACGATCGAATTTGCCTAAGTTATTTGACAATCTCTCTCAAGTAAAATCAAACCTACTTATATAAGTAAATTTACTATATATCTCTATATGAATTTTAACCCACATGAATGCATTCAATCACACGAAATTCAATCAAATATCACACGAATTATAGGAGCACATCTGTATCTCTTACGTAAATTTATGAATTTATCGTTAGAGCTCGGTGTTCTACCTCTCGGTTTCGTCACAATTCACAAACAAATCATAAATTGGTTAGATTCATGAAAATTAAATTAAATTCACGATAAAAAATCAACAAAAAAAATCATAATTAGAGTCACAACTCGAAACTTCAAATTAAACAGTAAACTTGGTTACATCGTTCATCCCAACTAAAAGATTGGCTACTCATCATCTAATTACACAAACTCTTGGAATTAAATAAGATGAAAACATATTCGGGAATTATTGATGAGAAGAATAAATTGACAAGATCCTGAGTTGAAGCTTGAAGCATGAAAGTCCAACCTTCACGTTGCAATTTAATAATCAAATCTCGAATGACACTTTGGACACCTTGAATTTTTGTAACTTGGATGTTTTCTCTTCAATATGTAGGTGTTTTCTCTCCAATCATCCAACCCCCTTGTCTCTTTCCGTTCTTCTATTTATAATCCTCAAGTTTTAGTCCCAAGTTGTGCCTAAGGAGTCCCAAATTGTTCCATTCACTAGAGTCATAATCCAAGTCTGCCTCTAAATTTTGACCATTTGCCTGACATAGCGCACACTGGGAGAAGCAGAGAATTGCGCGTGCTGGCAGAAATAGGGAATTGTGTATGCTGGCTATCCCTGTCTATTTTCTTCTGTTGCTTTCGCCTACTTTTCATGTCCACTCCCTTCCTCGACTTTTCATGTCATCTATTTCTTCATTTATTCTCTAATCACGGCCTCGCACCAAGTCCCATCCTACAAAGAAAAACAAGAGTAACTTAGCATAAATTTGAGTTAAATTACCTACAAAATCATAAGATTTTGTGTTAAGGTGTGGGGGCAAAGCCGCCAGACCAAAATTCATTTAAGGATAGTTTAGGAATTTTATACTTGTAATTTCAGGGAAAAATTAAACAACTAAATCAATTAATTTGAATTTAGTGAAAATAAGATAGTAACTATAACGTGATTGACTGCTTGTGCCTATACTTAGAGAGTCAGAGATAGACACATTATAACCAACGATTGATATCGACTCTATTGTTTACTCACTTCGTGGACGCAAACACAATTTAATAATTTCATGAACATGAAACGCACCGTGATAATGGAATAAATGTGTTCCTTATTAATCAATTTGGTAATTGATTTGTTATCGGGTATTTTCAACTAATTTAAAAAGCTTTTAAATTTCAGATTTAAAGTTCAAATATTTATTTTTACCAAAATTCAACACTTCACAAATTTATATATATTTTCACTTAAAGAATGAAATAATTGAAAATCAATCAATTTTCTATTTCTAAACCCACATTTTCTAGAAATGGTCCAAAATCCAAATCAAATAACACAAGTGAGGAAATTTTGACAACCATTTCCAAACCACTCCCCAAAAATTGAATCCTTCCCTCCCAAATCTTCCTAAAATTTTCAATTCTAACCGCTAATTCTTACACAATACGTAGGAAATTTTCTCAAATCCCCATTCATTTTTCCCCTTGTGTCCCAGTGTGTTCACCATTAGAGTAATATTAGAGTCCTAATATTAGAATATATTGTTTACTTAATATAGATTAGAGTTTGTCTTATTATATAAACTAGTTGTATCCAGTATTTCATCTATACTGTTTTGCTTATTAATATTTGTTCTCTTTTCTCCCTCATTGATCTTCTCTTCCTAGTTTGATCTATATTATTATTAGAACTTTCACATGGTATCAGAGCCCAATTTGTGTATTGATTTTGGTTCAACATTATACTTTTTTCTTTTCTCTTCAACCTTTTTGTTCATTAATTTTTTTTTCTTTTGAGCCGCAACTGAAATTTAACGAATTTTGTTCAACGCGATGTCGGATTGGAGGTTGGTGGCCAGCTTTGGATACCTGGCGATGAGGCAGTCCAGAATATCTCATGTGTGATGGTCCACACATAGTGACAATGGTGGCACGTGAAGCCTACACACAGAGACAGAAACAACGCGTGAAGCGGTGTGTGGAGGATCTGGTTGGCATGATCATTTGAGACAATTTCTTCAGGAGGTAATTTGTGATTGTTTGATGGTGTTGGTTTGGTTTTTTTTTTTTTTTTTTTTTTTTTTTGTTGACGTAAGTGTATAAGGACAAATTGTTTGGTTTCTTTTTGTGTTGTTGATTTTCTAGAGTTGTATACTCTTGATTTCCTTTGATTCATAGTTTTATTGCTTGAATCTATAATGGAAAGAAAAAGGGATGATTCACCTCAATCTATTAGTGTAAGATTAATTGGTAAGAATTATTCGTATTGAAATATTGTGATGAAGAATTTTCTTAAAGGTAAAAAATTGTGTAACGGAACTGTTGTGATACCTAAGAGTACTAGTGATAATTATGCAACATGTTTAGATGCTTGGGAATCAAACAAAATGCAAATTCTTACTTGGATTCACAATTTTGTTGACCATTCCATTGGTACACAGTTGGCAAAGTATGAAACAGCAAAGGAAGTTTGGGATCATTTGCATAAGTTATACACTAAGTCTAACTTTGCAAAATGATATTGGAGATTGATATATGGACTTTACAACAAAAGAATATGGGTATTCTGGAGTTTTACACTGCTATGACATCAATTTGAGATGAGTTGGCTTTTACAGAATCAACAGTAATAAAGCATGTGATTACTATGTTATTTATAGAGAAGAACAACGATTGTTCAGTTTTTTATGGCACTTCACACTGACTTGAGGGACTTAGAGGCTTCATCTTGCATTTTACTCCTCTTCCTTAAGTTGATTCAGTGGTTAGTGAACTTATGGCAGAGAAAACACGTTTGAAATTCCTAACAAGTGAGGCATCATTTCCTACTTCTAGCACTTCAGTTTTGGCTGTCGCTTCTCGACCATTTACGTAGAATCAGAACAAAGGTTATGTGTAGGTTTCTCTAGTTTTTGTAAACAAAAGGGACATTCAAAATCTCAATGTCTTAAGTTATCAAAGAATCAGTAACCTCTACAGAGTCAGCAGCAGTCACAACAGCGATTCTATCGTCCCAATGCTAACACAACAGAAGCCATGCCACCCTGTAACTCATGTATTCTTGGATCACCACCTTTCTCTGGTCCTCTCCCGCTAACTGCTTTAGCTGAGAAGTTTTAGAAGTTGTTCGCCATTCAGCTACATGCCTTGTCAGCCTCTACTTAAGCAAGTTTGTCATCCTAGAGCTCCTCAGGTATTTATTTCTCATGGATTTTTGACTCAGGTACTTCCTAACACATGTTATCTAACTCAACATTTTTTGATTTCTTACCTCCTTCTAATTCGTCTGTGTCTGTTATGACTGCTGATGGCACTCCATTGCCCTTGGCAAGAGTTGATTCTGTTAACACACATAATTTATCACTTTCATATGTCTATTGTGTTCCAATTCTTACTTTGAATCATATTTCTATTGTTGAGCTATGTGATGCTAGATACATAGTTTAGTTTTCTTCTACTGCATGTCATGTGTAGGAACTTCAATCTCAAAAGCTAATTGGGATAGGCCATAGAAAAGGAGGGTTATATGTTTTAGACAATTTGAGACCACCGCATGCTACAACCTCTAGTGTTGATTTGTCGTCATTCTCTTTGAATTCCTTTTCTTCTAACTTTTATTTGTGGCACTCTAGCCTTGAAGATGTTTTCGCTAGTCGTTTAAAATTTTTAGTTTTGAAAGGTCAATTGGGAGATTTACGAACTCATGATATTTCTGATTGTAGTGGTTGCAAATTGGCTAAATTTTCTGCTTTATTTTTTCCTCGAAGTGTTTCTCGTTCTATTGTATAATTTGATCTTGTTCATTCTGATGTGTGGAGACCTACTCCTATTGCTATAAAAGGGGGTTTGAGTTATTATGTCTCTTTTATTGATGGTTATAGTTGTTATTGTTGTATTTATCTTATGAAATGACGTTTTGATTTTCTTTCTATTTATCTTTTTTTGGAGCACTTGTTAAAACTCAACATTCTGCTATGATTAAATGATTTAGATGTGACATGGGTGGAGATTATACCTCTATTGATTTTTCTACACTGCTTGCTTCTGATAGTACAATTCATCAATCCTTGTGTACTAACAACCCCTCAACAAAATGGTGTTGCTGAACGAAAGCTTATGCACATTGTTAAAATTGTCCGTTCTCTTTTCTTATATGCCAAGGTTCTTAGTAAATTTTGGGAGAGAAGTACTTCTAACTATTGTTTACTTAATTAATAAGACTCTGTCTTCTCACACTTCAGGTTTGTCATCCTCTGAAACGTTGTTTGGTTATCCTACTGATTATTCTTTTCTATGTGTTTTTGGGTGCACTTGCTTTGTCCCTTGTTCTAAAGTAGAACGTATTAAGTTGACTTCACGCCCTGCTATTTGTGTTTTTTAGGCTATGGAGATGGACAGAAGGGTTGTCTCTGTTTGATCATATTAATAAAAAATTATATATTTTCCATCATGTTGTGTTTCTTAAGCATATTCTTTTTTTTCTATTTCTGATAATACTCATGGCGTGACTAAAACTGATCTCATTTGTATTGACCCATTTTCTGATGATACTGACAGCCCACCTTCCCATACCTCTCTTGTTGTTGATACTTTATGCACTACATGTACACATACGTCGACGCATGATGTCCTAACTCCTCCTATGGCCTCATAAACAATGTCTAATATTGTCAATCCTCTTCTTTTTCTTCAATATCTTTCACGTATTCGTAAGTCCACTCACATACCGGATTTTGCTTATTCTTGTTATTTAGAATCCTTCTATTGTTTCTTAATGTCTATTCACAAACTTTCTATAAAGAAGCTATTCTAGATCATCTTTGGCAATAGGCAATGGCTGATGAGATCTTTGCTCTACATAAGAAAGACAGTTGATATTTAGTTTCATTATCTCCAAGTAAACATGCTATTGGTTCTCGTTGGATCTATAAGATAAAAAAATATGACGGTTCAATTGAACGTTACAATACTAGGTTGGTTGCTAATGAGTTTAATCAGCAATATGGTCTGGATTATGAGGAGACATTTGCTTTAGTTGCAAAGATAACTACTGTTCATACACTTATTGCAGTTGCATATGTTCGTCTGTGGAATCTCTCTCAGTTAGATGTTAAAAATGCCTTCTTGAATGGGACACTTCAAGAAGATGTCTATATGGTTCATCCTCTTAGTGTTTCTCATCATTCTGGATATGTCTGTAAAATCAAAAAAGTACTTTATGGTCTCAAACAGGCATCTCGCGCCTGGTTTGAGTGATTTTCCACTGTTGTTTCCTCTTTTGGTTTTACACCCAGCCATCATAATTCTGCATTATTCTTTAGATGTACCTTGGCTGGTTGTATTCTGCTTGTGTTATATGTTGATGACATGAATATCAATGGCGATGATGTTGATAGGATTGCTGCCTTAAAATCTGACTTGGCTCGTCGTTTTGAAATGAAGGACTTAGGTCTATTATCTTATTTTTTGGAGATCGAGGTTGTTTCTTTGCCTAGATGTTATCTTCTCTTTCAGTCTTAGTATGCTACTAATGTCATTGAGCGTGCTCCTCTCACTGATACTAAAACTGTTCATACTCCTCTTGAAGCCAATGCTCGATATTTACCTTCTGATGGTATTCTTTTGACTAATCTTACTTTGTACGCTCTATTGTTGGAAGTCTCGTTTATCTCACCATCACCTATCCCATGCTTATATTGTTCACATTATTCAGTTTGTCTCTGCTCCAACTACACTTCACAGGGAACTATTTTTTGTATTCTACGCTATCTTCGTAGTACTTGCTTTCAAAGTCTTTTGTTCCCTTCGACCTTCTCCTTAGAGATTCGTGCATACTATGATGTTGATTGGGCTAGTAAGTCCACTACTGGTTTTTATCTATTTTTAGGTGATTCTCTTATCTCTTAGAAGAGTAAGAAGAAAACTGTTGTTTTTCGTTCTTCTACTGAAGCAGAATATCGTGTTATGACATCCACTACCACTGAGATTGTGTGGTTGCATTGGTTACTTACCGACATGGGTGTTTCTCTTTCTTCTTCAACCCCTATGTATTGTGATAATAAGAGTGCTATTCAAATTTCTCACAACTCTCTATTTCACGAGCGTACACAGTATATTGAGATTGACTGTCCTCTTATTTACCACCATCTTTAGCATGACACTATTTTCTTATCTTTTGTTTCTTCATCGTTGCAACTTTCTAACTTTTTCACGAAGTCACATCCGGTCTATCATTTTTGTTTTTTGCTTGACAAACTTTCGCTGCTTTTTGCTGTAGCATCGTGAGTTTGAGGGAGGATGTTAGTGTAATATTAGTGTCCCAATATTAGAATATATTGTTTACTTAATATATATTAGGGTTTGTCTTATTATAAGAACTAGTTGTATCTATTATTTCATATATGTCACTTTGCTTAATAATTTTTGTTCCCATTTTTCCCTCTTTGTTCTTCTCTTTTTAGTTTGATTTATATTATTATTAGAACTTTCACATTCACTATGGGTTTCAATTAGTCATAGGAAAATTGCAGTGGTCTCTCCATTTTGAACCAACTTGAATTTCACTTGAACTAAATATACCTAATAGAGTAAGATGGGTTCCCAAGTTGGAAGCTGGAGACGACAATGACTTGACAGAGACTAGCTCTGAGGCTGATACTGGAGCGTCTCTTTTTGTAGAGGACAATGAAGGAGTAGACAGAAGGAACATGGGCCATAACTTGGGTATTAATGATCGTGCAGATGATTCTAAAAAATTCCTTTAATTGTGAGTGACAATAGCTATAAATCTGAACTTCATTTGAAATTGCTGAAATGTCTCCAAATACCTTTTCTGCTTTACCTTAATGTCTTCATTGAAAATGTTGTGGATTCTATGTGCTCTGTGACTTTGACATAGTATGGCAGAAATGGTTTTTTGTGCAATGTGCTCTAATATGCGAGTTATTCTAGTTAAGTGTAGTGATAAAGACATGTAGACTTCAAATTATTGCATCCATTCCACATAAAAAGACCCATACTAAAGCATCTCCTTTCACAGTTTCTCAAATTTGGACCATTGTTGGGAGCCTTTCTTCTTACTTGCATATTCCTTGGTCCAAATATTGTGTCATTGGTATGTCATACATTAGAGCATTAAGGTTGTGACTCTGATATTCGAATTGGAGTTTATGAACATGTTATTGGAGCGATTGAATAAACTTGTTTTCAAACAATAGTAGTTCATGGAATATTCATTGAATCAAACTATAAAGTGTAAGAATTAATGTTCAATGTCCAAATAGTTGGGTCAGACTTATTTATTTATTAGACCAAATTAATTATAGATTAATTAATTGAGTCCGTTAGTTGTTGGCTAACAAAGTTCTAGTAAGACTAAAACACACCATTCTAGTATGACTAGAACTAGGATTAGCGCCACCTATAAATACTAGGGCCACAACAGTTTAAAAGATTAAGAGAATCAATTGAATCTGTTTTTATTACTTGCTAGTACAAGCAAGAGATAGAACTCAATACAATTACTCTCAACGTTTTACTTTCATCTATTCTTGATCATGAAAGTTCGGATCTGTTTTTACTGTGTGGATTACCATTGGAGATTGGACAATTGGACAGTTGTGGTATTGGAGATTGTACCTCCAGATAATCAGATTTCACGGTGTTCATTGAGGTAAACTTCTATTACAAATTCTATCTAAGTATAAGATTGATCCAACTTATAGGAATTGCATATTTAATTTCTGTAGTGGCGGTGGCGCCGGCGTTGGACACTGGTGTGACCACCGCCAAATGATTCGCCAGCCGGCACCGCTTGATAAAAGCCATAAGTGTTTACTGCTACGATGGCTAATTTGGAGAATAGGGCTTTCCATGAAATTTTAAAAATTGCAAGGGATTTCCTTTAGTTTTTTTTTATTAAAAAAAGAGTTGAATGTGGCCTATTATGCAATTTTTGAAATTGCATAAGGTCCACGGTTTTAAAATTAAAAAAGACCTTTTGTGCAATTTAAATATTGCATAAGAAGGTCTGCTAATTTTAAAATTAAGGGATTTGTGCAATTTCAAAAATTGCACATTAAGTCCTCAAACTAAAAAGAAAAATAAGATCTTAAATGTAATTTTAATTTTTTTTGGAAAATTTGTAATTATTAATTTTTAATGCTGGTCAAATATTTAAAATTGACTAAAATCATTTTTCAACTATATTTTGAATTTTTGTCCAAATTAAGTTTAGACTTTTACTTTATAAAATTGTAATTTTGACCATATACTTATTTTATCTTCAATTTAAGGTATGGCTTTAAATTGGGAGATAAATAAATTTTGAAAATCACACTTATTAGTAAAATTAATTGATTAATTAGATTAATTTCTTAATTTTATTATTTGAAAATTAATTAATTATATTAATTATTTAACTAGTTTGTTCCAAAATATCTAAAAGGTTTAGACTTTACTGTCAGCGCTGCAAATTTAGAAATCAATATTTTTTTAATATTAGATATTAAAATAGGTGCTTAGTAGATGATTATGGACTCGATCTATTTGATTGGTTGTATGTTAATTTATTCATGTTGATTGCTGTTTGGGCCTGCAAGCCTATTATTTATTTAATTAGGTTTAGAACTCCTTTATTGTGGGCCTGCATGTCCATTTATTTGGGCATGCGTGCCAACTAGCATATGATACATGTTACATTGCCACAAGAAAACAATTAGTATGATACATGTTGCAGCAACAGATGGAGATGATTGCATTTAGCATGCGATCAACGAATACAACATTTCCTTAGAATTGACCGACTAGTCTTCTTTTTGGCTCAAGAAGATTATATAGATAAAGTCCATAATTCTCTATATTTATTATTATGTATGATTGATTGCATATTAGATGTTAGTTAATATACATAAATATGATGAGACAAACTCCTCTTTACAAAAATATTAAATTCGTATTAAATGGTTAATACAACGTGTCTTCCATTGTTATAGTGAAAAGCCAGAGTCTATTATCGATGTCAGTTTGTTTAGTCAATTAAGGCTGTTCACTTATAGATATGTTTATCACTATGAAACATTCGATGTTTCTGAACAATGGGTTGAATTTAATTAGATTTTTTTTGAGTTGCCCAAGAAAATAAAATTTTAGGAGCACAATCAAATAAACACATAAGATGTATGCGATAATAAGTTTTCTACTTGATGATCTAGGAGTTACATAGAGATGTGATTAATATCAGTATCTATCTGGATGTTTTATTATGGTTTGTTGAGTCGCTCAAGATTTTTTTAAAATAAAAGGGATCGCCCACTGAGAATTTAAATGGTTCTATTGATTAATGTTTGAAGATCATTAATTCAATTTAAATATTGAGAGTATAATTAATTTAATATAAGTCCCTGTTAAATTAATTTTTCGCATTTAATTAATTATTCTATCTTGTTATCTAATTGTTGAATCAAGAGTAATCATATGAGTTTGAGAGGCATATTGGATGCCAACAAACATACCAGACCAAATATTTTGGACTGGCA
This sequence comes from Forsythia viridissima, assembly GCA_030279155.1. Lineage (NCBI taxonomy): Eukaryota > Viridiplantae > Streptophyta > Magnoliopsida > Lamiales > Oleaceae > Forsythia > Forsythia viridissima. The sequence goes on from CM059040.1 coordinate 22,341,054, forward strand.
CCACAATCTTAGAATTGTTCTCAAATATGAAAAGGAAATATTGTATATGTCATTGTGCAGCCAATGCTGGAAGTTCCTAATGAAGAGGCTAGGTCAAAGAAGGTGCAGACTTATAAAAAACACAGTGATGACAGCAACACTACAATATGTTATGCTTATAGTATGTCACATGATTTAAGAAAACAGCACAAGGGTATGGATGTCTATACCAATATATATCATTTCAAAGATTTGAATGATGAACAGTCACGGACTGAATAGTATGAGACATCTAAAAATGTTGTACAAAGGTATGATGGTAAAAATATATTTAGTCAGTGCTCATGTACTGAAGATAATTGATTATATTGAAAAGTTAAACCAGTTGAGTTTTACCATGGACCACGAGCCGAGTGTTGAATTACTTATGCAGTCCCTACTTAATAGCTTTTCGTAGTTCATTATGAACTTCAACATGAATAGATTTAGTGTACCCTACCCGAGATGCTAAACATGCTGAAAATTGTTGAGCCCAAGGGAATGGGTAAATTTTGGCCATTGACACCTTTAAAGGGACTCAAAGGAAATCTAAAAAGGACATTTCAGAAAGGATCCAAGAAGGCCAAATATACTGGAAAACATTTAAAGTATACAAAGACAAATTCAAGTCTGAAGATCTATGTTTTCAATGTAGAAACAAATGGCATTAGAAGAGGAACTGCAAGGCATAAAAGAAATAAAACTAACAACTCGTATCTTTGGTAATGCATACTCGGTCATATAAATAAAAACGTATCACCAAGTTACATAAAGATTGATACCTGGATTCAAATGATTATGAATTATTTGATAAGTGTGGATCATGCTCGTTGGGCAAAATGGCCAAGATTGCCTTTTCTGGAAAATGAGTCAGAGTTGCAATTATTTTGGGTCTTGTACATACTGATGTATATGGACAAATATCTACAGATATTAGATGTGGCTTTTCTTACTTCATCATATTTACAGATGACCATTCTAGATATGGTTTCATCTACTTAATAAAATTCAAGCGTGAAACCCTTGAAAAGTTCAAGGAATTCAAAAAAGAAGTAGAAATGCAAACTGAGAAAAATATTCTGATACTTAGATCTAATCTAGGTGACGAGTTTTTAATGGGTGAGTTTTTACACTATCTAAGAAAGAATGATATTCTCTCGCAATGAACTCCACCTTATACACCACAACACAATGGTGTATCTAAAAGCAGAGATCGTACCTTACTTGATATGGTGCAACCAATGATGAGTCACGTAGTTCTTCTAAAATCATTTTGGAGATATGCACTTCACACTACATGTCACACACTAAACCGTGTCCCATCTAAATCGGACAATAAAATTCCATACGAGTCATGGAGAGGGAGAAAGACCCAATCTTTCATACATGAAGGTTTGGATCTGCGATGCTTATGTGAAATACGTTGAATTGGATAAGTTAGGAGATAAATCCGATAAATATTTATTTGTGGAGTATCCAAAGAAAACTGTAAGATACTATTTCTACAATCTCATCGAGATAAAGGTCATCGTATCGAAGCATGCTGTATTCTTAGAAAAGATAGTGGAAGCAAAGTAGATCTTGAAGAGGTTCAAAAAATCACAAATAAAATTGACCAATTAGATGATCCAATGACCGAGCTCACGTCTGATGAGGCATAGATTGGGAAAGGGGAACAACAAGTTCCCAAGGATACGCCAGCTCCGCATAAGTCGAGCAGGGTCATTCGTTCTCCTTTGAGATACGATTTCTTGATTACTAGTAATGTATTAATAATCGAGGAAGATGAACCTACTACTTACACAGAATCGAAGTCATTCTTGACTCAAAAAGATGGCAGGAAGCCATAGAATCTGAGATGAGCTTCATGTACAAAAATAAAGTTTGGACCTTTGTTGACCTGACTGAAGGGGTAAAACCTATAGGCTGTAAATTGGTTTACAAAAAAAAAGGTCGACATGGATGGTAATGTTCATACTTACAAGGAAAGATTGGTTGCGAAGGGTTACAAGCAAAGACAAGGAATTGACTTTGACGAAACCTTCTCACCAGTAGCCATGTTTAAGTCAATTTAGATTCTGCTTGCGATAGTAGCATATCATGACTATGAGATCTGGAAAATGGATGTTAAAAGTGCATTCCTTAACGGAAGTCTTAACGAGGATGTGTACATGACACAACCCGAAGATTTTAAATCCACATAACCAAATAAGGTATGCAAACTATAGAGATCCATATATGGGTTAAAACAAGCCTCTTGGAGCTGGATTCTTTGTTTTGATGAGACAATCAAAGTGTTTGATTTTCTCAAGAATGAAGATGAACTATGTGTGTGTAAGAAGGTTAGTGGGAGTTAAGTCATATTTTTAATTCTGTATATGGATGACATACTATTATTAGAAAACAATATTCCCATGCTAAAATCAATAAAATTGTGGTTATCTAAAAATTTCTTTATGAAGGACATGGGAGAGGCAACATACATTCTCGGTATAAAGATCTATAGAGATAGATGTAAGATAATGCTTGGTCTATTCCAATTTATGTACATAAAAAAATCTTGAGAAAATTTAGTATGGAAGAGTCCAAGAGAAGACTCTGTCCTATTGGGCATGGGATCTATCTCTCAAAAGAGTGTCCAAAAACAAAGATTGTGAGAAATCGCACGGATAGGATTCCTTATGTATTAGCAACACAATCTATCATGTATTCCATGTTATGTACTCGACCGGATGTTTCATAAACTTTAAGTGTCATAAGTAAGTTCCAAGTGAACCTTGGTGAGAAATATTGGATTACAGTTAAGAACATTCTTAGGTACTTAAGTAGGACTAAAGATATGTTTTTGGTCTATAGAGAAAATGAACCCAGAGTTCAAGGACATGCCGATGCCATCTTTCAGTCTAATAAAAATGATAATCAAATCCCAATCCAAATATGTATTTACTCTAAATAGTGGTACGGTCAGTTGGAAAAGTTCCAAATAAGATACGACTGTTGATTCAACTACAAAAGTTGAATGTATATCTGCTTCAGAAGTAGCAAAGGAAGCAGTCTGGAACAAGAAGTTCATTACTGAACTTGAATAATTCCTAGCATTGTTGATCAAATACCTCTGCATTGTGGTAACAATGGAGCCGTCGCACAAGCGAAAGAACCTAGGTCTCATCAATGATCTAGATATATATTGAGCCAATATCATCTTATCGAGGAGATAATCTTGATACATGACATAAAGATAGAACAAACCCTAACATACGATAATGTAGCAGATCTTCTAACAAAGTCGTTGTCCCAGGACAAACATGATGATCATGCTATTGGTATTAGATACCTGAGTGCTTGGATCTAGTTTGTATATTATATTTTGTGAAATACTCTTTGTTAGACATTTATGTGTATAAACAAATTGATTAATTAAATGCTTGTTTACATTATGTTATTATTTAAATTTTAGTATTTAAAATGATAGTGTCCGAAGAAAAGTTCATAGTAACTTGTTAATCATAAGGTGTTGTGATTGTGAGATATATGTTATAAATAACTTATTTTTGAAATATCTTTAGTTGTAGTAATAATGAGATACATATATCATAATTGCAGATAAATTAGCATGTGTTGCATTTCTTTTGAGAAAGTGACTGATCTCACAAGTTAAGACATAGAGGGACATTTGAATGAACACGTGAATGCATTGTTATGAGAACATGATATTGGATGACCTGCCTAGAGATTTCACATGCTTAACTATCCAAACGTCAGTGGTAAATCTCTAATGTGCGGTAGTGGATTTGGTCTTTTGACTTGAGGATATCATAGAACTTTTTTATGAGGGCTGCTATACTTTGGAGAGCATTTGATGGGGCTCTAAGATTATGAGTTACCATGATGACGTCATACAGATATAGTGAAAATCATATGAAGGTTGTGAATACCCAATATGAGGATTTGTCACTCCTTGGAAAGTAGGAGATTATAATATGTATTTTGTCCACTTAAGTTGATATAAATTTTCTCAACTGGGGTGGAGTTATGAGTTGAAAATGTTTCAATCATAACTAGATTAGGTCAACGAAAAGTTGAGGTGAATAATATAATTTGTTGAAATAAGAATGAAGAGATTATATTTCCACAGTAACTGCACAAATATTGGTTCTGTCATACCACATGACAATTTCCTTCACATAGATAGCCTTGACACATTGCTAGATCAATCTTAGAGGGCGACGTGAATTGATTGACCTAGCTGAATCGATGAAAATATCACTATGTTTGCCATCGTGAATGAGAACCTAATGGGTCAGACATAAAAGGCGAGAATTGAGCATCTTGATTTGGACCTTGTCTAAGTAGGAGATTGTAAGAATTAATGTCTCCTTAGTTGGGTCGGACTTAATTACTTATTAGACCAAATTAATTAATTAGATTAATTAATTGGGTCCTGTAGTTGTTGGCTAACAAAGTTCTAGTAAGACTAGAACACAAAATTCTAGTAGGACTAAAACTAGGGTTAGCACTGCCTATAAATACTAGGGCCATAACAGTTTAAGAGATTAAGAAAATCAATTGAATCTGTCTTTATTACTTGCTGGCACAAGCAAGAGACATAACCCAATACAATTACTCTCAAAGTTCCACTTTCATCTATTATTGATCATGGAAGTCCACATTTGTTCTTGCTGTATGGATTACCATTGGAGGCTGGACAATTAGACAGTTGTGATATTGAAGATTGTACCTCCAGCTAATCAGATAATCAGATTCTACAGTGTTCATCGAGGTAAACTCCTATCACGAATGCTATCTAAGTACAAGGTTGATCCAATTTATAGGAATTACAGATTTAATTTTTGCTGTGCATGTGTACGACAATTCCTTATATAAAGAAGGTGTGATGGGTTGTAATGAAACTATATATGATTTACCTGAGAGTTATTAACTTGTGATGCAAATGTCTGGGTTGAATTTTTTTCCTCCACACTACAATATATTCTTCTATGGCCCTTTCCACTACATACACTACACGTGATACTAATCTTTCATTTTCTGCTTAACATTTTTCTAATTTTAGGCATTTTTTCGTGTTGTTTCCTTCTTGTAGTCAGCTTTTTTTTTTCCCCATTAATTGGAACAATCACATGTTCATAACTATAGAAATAACTCAAGTGATTTATTTTTCAGACATACTATATAATAAGAGGGTTAAATACATACTATATAATTAGAGGGTTAAATATAAGCAAATATTGTAATTGTTTGGCATGCTTGATTTCTTCATTAAAATGATTATGAATGTCTCTACTAGAAAAAGTTCATCCTCTTGTTCATTGCTATTTATTTTACGATTGCATATTTATTACACTATCAGCATCGCATATTGTAAGTGCTGATTTGAAGGCTTATTTGGGCGGGCCTTACCCTACGTTCAGTTTGGTGCCAAGATGACACAATAAAGTTACCATGGAAAAGACTTCAGGTATTATACATTTGTTTTTAGTGTTTAAATATGCTTATTGGCCTTAAAATTCTGTTGTTTCATACTAATTTTTGGTAATTTTATTAGTAACAATACTCTTGGCCAAAAAATAAAGAAAATGAGGTGGCAAAGGCATGTAATACTATCTCAACTAATCTACTCCGAGACATATTTTGTGTGGCTTTAAAGAAGGCTAATGAAAATAGTGGATTTGAAAATATAACTTATTGGAAGGGATATGGACCACAATGATTTTGTGAGAGCATTAGAATGAGATCATTGAAAAATAATGGAAAAACGAATGATGGAAGATGATGTCTAAGTCTGGTAGTGATAACCAGCTAACTCTGAAGTTAAGAACCATCACTGTTGGTTCAATAACAATTGATGCTAACAAGCTCAAGCTGGTATTGTTTATCTTTAAATAAATCTAGATCATAGGTGATTGACATGTTGTATAAGAGTTGTGCCTTTTTTTCTCAATCATTTCCGTTTTCTGATATCAGAATTCGATTTGTTTACTGCGTGTATATGATACTGACAATGAAAGTGAAATAGGGGCTGGATAGGATAAAATTCAGCATACATGGAAAATACTATATGACTGAGATTTACTTTTATTTTGTTAGTTTGGCTAATTAGGCTTTTTCATTATATTAAACAAAAATATGTACAACAGTTGTATCTTTTTCTCTTATTTCTATCAATTGTCTAAAAATAGACTTGCTCTGGCTATCTACTTCATTACAACACGTTTATCTGATTTTGAAAATGAAAGTGAAATACTTGCTGAACAAGAGAAAAACTAGAATGCCAGACAAACACCTGCACAAATGAGATTTAATTTCATTTTCTTATGAGCTTATGGGTTGATTGGTTATGCAAAATAGAAACACATTGCTTGTTTAAATTATAAGACATTATGCAAGATTGATATTAAAAATAAAAGTAAATGAGGTGTTGAACCGGAGATAGACAAGCATGCATGAGATGAAGTTTGATTTTGTTAAGAGTATGGCTAGTCGGGCTTCTTACTTCAACTAACAAAAATTCAGCATGAGAAATTATGCAAGCCACCTACTACTTCACAGTTGTTCGAATGTGTACACCGGCAGAAGAAGGGAGAAGGAAACTTTGTCCGTGTAAGTATAATTAAATTATGTTTTCATTAGATCTTGTATATAGGTATTGACTAGGATTTAAATTTGTTTTGCATGAAAAATATGATTCACATGTGTCATCACTACCTGAATTTGACATTGATGCATGGTATGAAGCAAGTCAAGGCCATGGTAAGGGTGGTCGCCTGTACGGGCTTGGAATTTCTTGTCTAGTTTTAGACAAAGTTTGCACTTTCTCTAGTTCGTCTTTCGTTCCATCAGATGGATATGTTGACCACACGGGTATGACCAGATTACAAATTACAGATTATGAGTGATTCATGGTACTTTTGGTGTGATTTCTTATATAGTTTATAGAACATGGATTTAAGTTATAGTAGTGTCTTATAATAGTTTTACTCAGATATAATATGACAATAGAATTTTTTAGATTCTATATGCTCTACAGTTTCTATTATATAATATTGAATATAAGTTGTTAGTTTAGCAATTTACCTCAATATTATTACTAAGTACAATTTCGAAAGTAATTATCACATATTAGAACTTTTTAAATGGTATACTAGTACCACCTAATTTTTCAGTCAATATGTTTAAATTAGAAAATATACTTATTTGCGAACTATCCACTCACTGAGCTATCAACTCATATATTTTTCCACGCTTTTTCATTAGAAAGTAGTTGAATTTTGAGCAATTTTTTATGAGAAGTTTGAGCCGAGTGAGAACACGAGTATTATCTTGTATCAATTTCATTGAGTATGTATTCATGTGTTTTTGGACAAATGTTCATTGTCATTTGGATACGTCATTTTGTGTTATATGTACGTAGCCGGATAGGCTCACTGTTTTCTTTGTATATTCATGTGCATTTTGGTTGCTTTGGCGAAAGATATGGAAAAATTGAATGAGTTGTCTACACTATATCTTGATTAGTATGTGGTGGAGGGACATGTGGTTTCCATTTATATCATATGTACTTGCTCGTGAAATTTTATTGCTTTTCAGGTTTGGGTCCAATTTATACGAAAACTCAGCCAAACCTTTTCCAAATATGTTTTTGTCAAACTCAATCTTAATTGTGGGTCTAGTGGGTTTGGAACCTAGCTGACATCCATCATCGATGCACGTCACGTAACGGGATTAGAATGATTTAGGACAGGTCGTGTCAGTTGGTATCGGAGCATTGTTTATATAGTCATTGGGCTTGCATTTTTCATGCATTATATGTTTTAGCATATTATGCATATTGATTCTGTTAATCATATATCGTGGTAGCAAAACATATAAGCTCCAATTTGTTTGTCTGAAATTCATATTGCTCTTGATAATAGAGAGAGAGATAGAGATGGAAAGAGAAAAGACATGAAATCCGAGATGATACAAGAATATATTTTGTAGAACAACTAATACATGAGAAATTTGTTGAAATTGATCCGATGGTAAGAAAGTTACTACAACCATTGTGTTGACACTATGTTATAGGTAGTTTATTGAAGTAAAATAACCAAGTGTTCAATTCATCCTGGAGATCAAAACCTTCCACGTCCCACGCCAGATTTACAGGTTGTACTTTTTCTGTTAGTCCATAAGGATCGGACACCCATATTCCAGGACCATACAAGTTATTACATGAAATGCACCAAAACCAAAGCAAGCTACCCCTGAGAGAAATAAATGAATTCCAAAGATCTTGGGCAAATCCACCGACAACAAAATTGTGTGCAAGAGTTTTGATACCTTAGAGATTGTTTATTTGTAGCTATTCGAATTAAATGGAGACCACAACCAAGTAGTAAGTTGATTATAAAAATTATGGATTTATTTTACAAGTATTGTGAGGAAATTCTTGGTGCTTTGTATGATAAGTGCTAACACATGTTTTGATACATGTATACTCGGAGAAGATTATATGATATGTTTATGATTGCCAAGAGAAATTAAATGATTGTTGTATTATGCTATGTTGCATAGGAGCGTGATGCTTATGACTGAAAAATCATTATGGTATTATATAATAAAAATCTTGCTGAAGACAAAAATGAAGAGTTAGTGGAGTGTTGATATATAGAAAACCAAGGTGTTGTTGTATATGTCAGGCCTTCTGGATTTGAAGAAATTGAAATTCACGTGGGCATATGTGCCATATTTAAAAAAAAAAGAGAGAAAATAATGTAGTTGTAGGACAAGGCACAATTGAAAAAAGGTAAATTAAGTAAAGTGGAAATTAGAGAACTGGAGATAGGATTCAAAAGAGTTACCTTATTGGTATATTAAATTAAAAATCCATGAAAAAAATGATAATCAAAGAGATGAATGAATAATGAATTGAGATGTGTTGTTGACTTTAGTGACTGAGAATTTGTATTTTAGCCTTCAACATCACTTTCATTTTCCAGCAGCGCGAATGTAAGAAATGGTAGTATAAATTTAAGGGTAAGAGAAAAGAAATGGCATTGAATTATGCGTAGGCATGTGTAAGTTCAGATTGAATAAAAATGGACCAACGGTTTGAAGAAAAATAGGTAAGGAAACCTCAAATGGAGAAAAGACAATGAAATATAGGATTAAAGAATCTCTTTATGCGTGGTGTATATTTGAATTTGGAAATCAACAAAAATATAATTAGACGAAGAAAATAAATAATTTAGTTTGCTAGTAGCTTTAGTGAACATCAAAGAAACGGCAATAGCTCTTTGACTTCATTTCTCGAGTCTAGTGAACGTAAATGTCATAGATTAAGAAACAAATTATTAAAAGAGAAGAAAAATGGATAGTGCCGATAGGAGTTCATGGAAAAATTTGTACAGTGATTATATGGGAGTTATGCCTCACGAATTAAAGAATAGGAAAGGATAGAAACTAGTAAAGAGAGGTGTTGATATCTATTAAGGTTGTGAAGTGGGTACACATAGTCTTAGCAATATTTGGTTGTTTAAAAAGGTCAACAAGATAAATATGATGATAATTAATTTGTGATCTTATGAGACATATATGTTTAAATTGTGGATAATGATAAACATAAGATATGATTGGTTTGATCTCAAAATAATAGGCGATGACGTGTTTGGAGCATGATGTGTATTGATCTTCATATGACCATTGTTGGAATTATTAGGTCATATTTCATTTGATTGGGACTATCATGTACATTATGAATATGAGATGAGTTTTGATAAGTGCATTTTGTTCACTTATTCGGGCCTTTAAACTAAACTTTTATTCTGTCATTTTATTGAATTTTTACTTAATTTAGTGTATTTTTCTTTCTATTTCAGTTTTGGACCCGTTTATAAGTAATTGAAGAAGAATGGACGGAAATAGCAACAACTTGGTGAAATCGACGAGTAAATTGAGTTTTTGAAGTGAATATCAAGAGCCAAATATTGGAAGATGAGGAAGAAGATAAAATCAATAAGTTTAAGGTGTTTTGGAGTGACAATGAAGAGTTGAATCAATAGATCAAACACTAGAAAGCTAAAGAACCGAATTGAGAAACTACCTACCAAAGCATGTGGGGAAATTCGAGTAGAACTTTTTATATCTAAATCTCCAAAAGGAAAATGATATACCATTGGAAAGATAATTGATTTATGAGTCTAACACTTTTTACGGATCTCAATTTGGAGTTTCCTACAAGAAGTTATGGTCATTTGAAAAACAACTGCCGCAGAAGAAAAAGCTTAAGCTAGGCGATCGCCCAAGCTTAAAGCTGGGCAATCGCCCAACCCTATTTTACAACAGCAGAATGCAATTCAACTGGCTTGGGCGATCGCCACGGAATGTACTGGGCGATCGTCCTGTGTATTTTTGGCCCACGCGGATTTTTTTTACCTTTTTGAGTTCTAATTCAATTAGAAAACGTTTTGGACATGATTTTAATGAATTTTAGGATCTTTTTGAGGCACAATTAGGTAAGTATATATATGAGTTATATTCTCATAATCAAGGAGCCGTTTTGGGGAGAAAAACACAAGACGGACACAAGAAACAAAGATCAAGAACTAATCTTTGAAGAATTGAATGAAGATCAAGATTAAAATTTCTTCTCTTTCAAGTTTCTTCATATCCGGGTGATGAACTCCATGTTTTCTTCTCCTCTTTCTTTTCTTATTATTTGTATGTTAGGCTAGTTTATTTTGTGCTAGGATTACGATGAAGCTTGTATTCTAAATTCTTCTATCCAAAGACTTGGTTTTTAACAATTTATTTCAAAATAGTTTTGAATAATTAATTTTGATTTATTTGAATCTACAATTGTGTGCGCAATAATTGTATGAGTGTTGTGGTTTGTTTTACTATCAAAAGACCGAAAGTAGGCTAGACAATATTTTAATTATCTTAAAGTCCGATGGGGGATAGAAATATACCGCTATGCTTTACGTGATCTTTAATTATCCATAGAGATTTAATGCATTTGTTTGTATTCGCATTCGTCATAGAAATATAGTCGAGTCATACTTATAAATATGTTTAATTTTATTCGAGAGAAACTATTAAACAATCTAGGGATATTGATATTCATAACTGATGTATTTTGTCAAAACCAAGAATCAAGATAGAGGAATTAATAATTATAAGCGGATTCGGGATCCTAGTACTTTTCTTTTTCAATTCTAAAGTATTTAGTTATTTGAATTATAATTATTTTATTGTTTTTAGTTCAGATTCTAATTAGTTCTTAAACACAAAAACTTCAAAAGTTCATTAAATTCGGTTAAGGTTAGTATAATTGAACTGAATTATTTAAATCTTCGTGGGAACGATACTTGGACTCAATATCCACTTTATTACTTGAGCGATCCGTGTACTTGCAAAATTATTAAAGATACAAAATCGCTGACAAGTTTAACAAAATTTTGTGATATATTTTGACTACTTATTTCTTCAGCTGCATGTTTGAATCTTATGGGTAGAATATTTTACTGTCGTCGAGATAAATCTATTGCGGGATTCATCGATGACATGTCAATGTATTATAAAGGCTAAATGCACATTTTTGTTAAACTGGATGGTATTTTTAGGTTATGTTATCTCAACAAAAGTGTTGTGAACATTTAGAAGAATAGAGCAGTAGTGAAATGAGAATGCTCTTTTAATGTGATAAAAGTATAGAATTTTCATGGGTTATTATTGTCACTTTCTGAAAAGATTTCTCTAGGGTAGCTCCTTGTTCGGCAAGCTTGAATAGAAAGAACACTAATTTAGTGTTTACTAAAGAATGGAAAACTGGATTCTAGAGCTGGAGAACTTATTAGTTTCTACTACAATATTTACTCTTGTATCTACATGTGAAAGGTTTGTGATCTATTGTAATAATTCAAGTCAGAGTTTGGGATTTGTTCAGATATAGAATGACAAGGAAATAGTCAATGCTTGTAGACAATTGAAGGAATTTTATTGAATTTATCCAATACATGATCTAGAATTAACTATAGGTTTGAGGATTTGCACGTATTAACATTGAGAAAGGTCGAATATTTATAGACCACACAAGTTTAAAGTACATTTTTTTTAGTCAAAATGAGTTGAGATCGAGGTAACGAAAATGGTTAGAATCGATAAAAGATCATGACTGTAGAATTAAAGGGGAAATTAATGATATGCTTTCACTAGAAGGATGTATGTAGTTTGTTCTCTAGTTATTGAATTAGCTATTTACATGCCCAACTATTAGTGCTTACCTTAGTGGAATTGTCGGATAATTTCTAGGCAATATTTACTTTGTTTGAAAGTTCTAGAGAAGCTTAATCTAATAGCATGAACTAAGTATATTAGAAGTAGAAGTTAGTAGTGGTATGTAAACAAATTATGTTATTAGAGATAACAAAACTATTGTTTTGAAAAATAGATTGTGTGTTCCTAGTAATGCAGAGTTAAAGAAATAAATTCTAGAAATAGAAAAAGCACACAACTCATACCATATACCTATCAAGTAAGCCTTATTATAAGGAGTTAGTTAGATTATTGCATACTTTTTAGTGGAGAGAAACAAGAACACATTATTATGGACTTTTAATGGGACTTCCTCAAAGTTAGAATGATTGTATTACTCGTGCCTTTAATATAATTTATGTACAATAATAGTTAGTCATAGATGACTCTTTTTTTTTTTTTATGTTAAGTATAATATTATAATATGCAAAACACTAAATTATTGGTCAAAGGCAACGAAGAAAGTCATTTGGTCCTAAATTTATGCAGATTATTACATAAAAGTGAAGTCCTTGATAAGAGTAATGTTGACATCAAGCATACAATAAATATTTGGAAATCATCCTAGATGGGATCTTGAATTTCATATTGAGAATGAAGATTTGCGATTGTTATTGTGAAAGGGTATTTTCAGATTTAATAAGCGGAGAAAATTTAGTCGACAATATATTGGCTCTAATAAGATTATTGATTGGTCTGGTTAGTAGTTTATCAAATAACCTTGCTAACTAAGTTGTTGAGAATTCATAATATATTCCGTGTTTCTATACTTTGCAAGTATATTCCAGATAAAAAAGAATTTGATTCATGAAGAAGAGAAAGTTGAAATCTTAAATTGAAATGAACGGGTTCAACTAAACAAGACTCACTAGTTAAAGTTCTTTGGAAGAATCATGTGGTAGAAGAGACTACATTAGGAGAGTGATGATCATATGCATGCTCAATACTCTCGTGGGAGAGCAAGGATCATATGCATGCTCAATACCCTCATTTATTTCAAGTCTAGTCGATTGAATTTTGAGGACAAAAATTCTTTGAAGAGAGTAAGATTGTCAAAACTCACTCTATCTAGTCAAAGTCAAAGTCAATAAAATTTAATCAAAGTTCAAGTCAAATGAGGGATTAAAATGAGCTAGTTCAAATATTCTTGAGGGCCATTTTGCTATTATATAAACTATTGGGTAAATAATGTATAGATGAATAAAGTTGAGGTCTTCAATTTCAAATGAGTTGATGGGCTCCACAAATTACACTTAAATGAAATCCAATTCTTTCATTTGGACTAATTTGGGAGACCATTACAGACACACACATGTAAGGAATTGAGGTATACATGCACAGCGGAAATTAAATGCTCAATTCCTTTAAGCCCGGATCAACCTTGTACTTAGAGAGAATTCGTGATAGAATATTACCTTTGATGAATATCTTGAATCTTATTCTCTGATTGGCTGGAGGTGCGATCTTCAATACCACAGCTGTCCAATTGTCCAGCCTCCAATGGTGATCCACACAGCAAGAACAGATCTGAACTCCACAATCAAGAACAGATGAAAGCGGAATTTTTGGGAGAAGTTGATTGGGTTGTCTTTTGCTTGTGCTAGCAAGTAATGGAAAAACAACTCTTAACCCTAATATGTTGTGCCTTGTATTTATAGGCGGGGCTAACCCTAGCCCTAGTTCTAGTCCAACTAGAACTCATCAACAAACGGGCCCAATTAATTAATCTAATTAATTAATTCAGTCCAATAAGTAATTAAGTCCGACCCAACTAATTGGACCTTGGACATTAATTCTTACAATCTCCCACTTGGACAAGGTCCAACTCCAGATGCTCAATTCTCGCTTTATGTGTGTGACCCATTAGGTTCCCATTCACGATGGCAAACGCAGTGATATTCTTATCGATTCACCTAGATCGATCATTTCACGTCGCCGTCCAAGATTGACATCTAGCAATGTGTCAAGGCAATCCATGTGAAGGAAAATGTCATGTGGTATGACAGAACCAATATATGTGCGGTTACCGTGGAAATATAATCCCTTCATTAATATAACCCAATTAGTTAAGAGATATGGATCAGCGTCAATCTTATTTCAACCAATTATGTTATTCATCTCAACTCTTCGTTGATCTAATCTAGTTATGATTGAAACATTTTCAACTCATAACTCCACCCCAGCCGAGGAAATTTATATCAACTTAAGTGGGCAAAAATTAGGTTATAATCTCCTACTTTCCAGGAGTGACGAATCCTCATATTAGACATTCACAACCTTCATACGATTCTCACTGTACTCGTACGACGTCTTCCTGGTGACTCAAATCTTCGAGCCCCATCAAACGCTCGCCAAAGTACAGTGGTCCTCATATAAGATTCTATGATGTCCTCAAGTCAAAGGACCAAATCCACAACCGCGCATTAGAGATTTACCACTGACGCTTGGATAGTTATCCATGTGGAATCTCTAGGTGGATCATCCAATGTCATGTTCTCATAACAATGCATTCATGTGTTCATTCAGATGTCCCTCTACATCTTAGCTTGTGAGATCAGCTACTTTTTTTCAAAAGAAATGCAACACATGCTAGTCTATCCGCAATAATGATATCCGTATCTCATTATTACTATGACTAGGGATATTTCAAGAATAAGTTATTTATAATTTGTATCTCACAATCACAACACCTTGTGATTAACAAGTTACTATGAACTTTTCTTCGGACTCTATTATTTTAAATAATAAAATTTAAAAATAATAGACATGCCATTATAATATAGACAAGCATTTAACTAATCAATTTGTTCATATACTTCAATGTCTAACAAAGAGTATATCAGAAAATGTCCCATATAAACTAGATCCAATCACTCAGGTATCTTAATACCATCAAATTTAGCATGACCATCATGCTTGTGCTGGGACAACAACTTTGTCAAAAAATCTGCTACATTATCGTACGTTAGGACCCGTTCAATCTTTATATAATTTCATGATACTGCCTCAATATATATCTGGATCATTGATGAGACATGGGTTCCTTCGCTTGTGCGATGGCTCCATTGTTATCACAATACAAGTTATTGGATCAACAACGCTAGGAACTATTCCAAGTTCAATAATGAACTTCTTGATCCAGAGCGTTTCTTTGCTACTTCTGAAGCAGCTATATATTCGGCTTCTGTAGTTGAATCAACAGTCTTTTCTTGTTTGTAACTTTTCCATCTGACTGCACCACCATTTTGAGTAAATACATAACCAGATTGAGATTTGTTATCGTCTTTATCAGACTGAAAGCTGGCATCAACATAACTTTGAACTCTAAGTTCATTTTCTCCATATACCAAGAACATTCTTTAGTTCTTCCGAAGAACTTAAGGATGTTCTTGACTGCGATCCAATGTTTCTCGCCAGGGTTCGCTTGGAACCTGCTTGTGACACTCAAAGCATATGAAACATTCGATCGAGTACATAGTATTGCATGCATGATATATCCTATTGCTGATGCATAAGAAATTCTATCCATGCAATTTCTTTCAATTTGTGTCTTTGGACACATCTCTTTTGAGATATTGATCCCATGCCAGATGGGATAGAGTCCTCTCTTGGACTCTTCTATGCTAAATCTTCTTAAGATTTTATCTATGTACATATCTTGAGATAGGCTAAGCATTCTCTTAGATCTATCTCTATAGATCTTCATTCAGAGAATGTACGCTGCCTCTCCCATATTCTTCATGGAGAAATTTTGGATAACCACAATTTTACTGATTTTTGGCATCGGAGACATCGTTTCCTAAAGTATGTCATCCACATACAAAATTAGAAACACGACTTTGCTCCCACTAATCTTTTATACACATAGTTCATCTTCATTCTTGATAAAATCAAACATTTTGATTGTCTTATCAAAATGAAGATTCCAGCTCCGAAAGGCTTGCGTTAATCCATATATAGATTCCTGTAGTTTGCATACCTTGTTTGGCTATGTGGATTCAAAGCCTTCAAGTTGTGTCATGTACACATCTTCGCTAAGATTCCCGTTAAAGAATGCAATCTTGACATCCATTTGCCATATCTCTGGGAGGTGGTATGCTACTATCGCAAGCAAAATCCGAATTAACTTAGACAAGACTACTAGTGAGAAGGTTTCGTCAAAGTCAATCCGTTGTCTTTACTTGAAACCCTTCGCAACCAATCTTGCCTTGTAAGTATGAACATTACTATCCATGTCGACCTTTTTAATGTAAACCAATTTACAGCCTATAGGTTTTACCCCTTCAGGCAGGTCAAGCAAAGTCCAAACTTTGTTTTCGTACATGGAGTTCATTTCGGATTCCATAGCTTCCTGCCATCTCTGTTAGTCAACACTTGACTTTGATTCTGCGTAAGTAATAGGTTCATCTTCCTCGATTAGTAATACATTATTAGTAACCAGGAGATCGTATCTCAGAGAAAAATGAATGACTCTGCTCGACTTACGCGGAGCTGGTGTGTCCTTGGGAACTGGTGGTTCCCACTTTCTCAATCTGTGCTTCATCAGATGCAAGCTCAACCATTGAAACATCTAATTGGTCAATTTTATTTGTAGTTTCTTGAACGTCTTCAAGATCTATATTGCTCCCACTGTTTTCTCTAAGAATACAGCAAGTCTCGATATGATGACCTTCATCTCGATGGAATTGTAGAAATAATATCCAACACTTTCTTTTGGATACCCCACAAATAAACAATTATCAGATTTAGCTCATAGCTTATCTGATTCAACGCGATTCACATAAGCGTCGCATCCCTAAACCTTCATGTATGAAAGATTAGGTATTTTTCCCTTTCCATAACTCGTATGGAGTTTTATTGACCGATTTAGATAGGACACGGTTTAGTGTATAACATGCAGTGTTAAGCGCATATGTCCAAAACGATTTTGGAATAACTACGCGACTCACCATTGATTGCACCATATCAAATAAGGTGCAGTTTCGTCTTTCAGATACACCATTTTGTATTGATGTATAAGGTAGAGTCCAGTGCGAGAGAATCACATTCTCTTTTAGATAGTCTAAAAACTCACCATTCAAATATTCTTCACCTCGATTAAATCTAAGTGTTAGAATATTTTTCTCGGTTTTCCTTTCTACTTCTTGCTTGAATTCCTTGAACTTTTCAAGGGCTTCACTTTTGAATTCCATCAAGCATATAAAACCATATATAGAATGGTCATATGTAAAAATGATGAAGTAAGAAAAGCCACCTTTAGCATCTTTAGACATTTGTCCATATACATCAGTATGTACAAGACCCAAAATGTCTGCAACTGCGTCTCTCTTTCCAGAAAAGAAGGTCTAGGTCATTTTGCCCAACGGGCATGATTCACACTTATCAAATGATTCATAATCATTTGAATCCAAGTATTTATCTTTATGTAATTTGGTGATGCGTTTTCATTTATATGACCGAGTATGCAATGCCAAAGATATGAGTATTTTAGTTTTTTTTCTCTTTTATGCCTTGTGGTTCCACTTCTAATGCCATTTGTTTCCACATTGAAAACACGAATCATCAGATTTGGATTCGTCTTTGCTTAACTATTTTCCAACAGATTCGGCCTTCTTGGATCATTTCTAAAAGGTCCCTTTAGATTTCCTCTTAGTGTCCTTAGAGGTATCAATGGCCAAAGTTTACCCATTCCTTTGGGCTTAACAGTTTTCAGCATGTTTAGCAGCTCAAGTAGGGTACACTGAATCTTATTCACATTGAAGTTCATAATGAACTGGGAAAAGTTATTAGGTGGGGACTGCATAACTAAGTCAACACTTAGCTCGTGGTCCATGGTAAAGCTTAATTGATTTTATTTTTCAATATAATCAATCATCTTCAATACATGAGCACTAACTGAAGATCTTTTTACCATCATACCTTTTCATAACCTTTTGGATGTCGCATAGTGCTCAGTCTGTGACTGTACATCATTCAACTCTTTGAAATGATATATTTTGGTATAGGCATCCATACCCTCGTGCTGCTTTTCTAACTCAAGTGACATACTGCAAGCATCACATGTTGCAGTATTACTATAATTACTGTGTTTTTGTAAGCCTGCACGTTCTCCGGCATAGTCTCCTCAATAGGAGCTTCCGGCATTGGCTGCTTATTGACATATCCAATTTTTCTTTTTCATGCTTGAGAACAATTCTTAGAATGCGGTGCCAGTCCAAAAAATTTAGTCTGATATGTATGTTGGCATCTAATATGCCTCTCAAACTCATATGGTTACTCATGATTCAACAATTAAATAATAAGATAGAACAATTAATTAAATACATAAAATTAATTTAACATGGACTTATATTAAATTAATTACACTCTCATTGTTTAAATTGAATTAATGACCCTCAAACATTAATCAATAGAACCGGTTAGATTCCCAGTAGGCTAAGATCCCTTTTGTTTTATTAGAACCTTGAGTGACTCAACAAATCCTAGTAAAACATCCAGGTAGATACTTCTATCAATCACATCTCTATGTGACTCCTAGATCATCAAGTAGACAACTTATTGTCGCACACATCTTATGTGTTTACTTGACTGTGCCCCTAAAATTCTATTTCCTTGAGTGACTCAACAAAAAATAAAATTTTAGTTAAATTCGACCCATTGTTCAGAAACATCAAATGTTTCATAGTGATAAACATATCTATGAGCGAGCAGCCTTGAGTGACTCAACAAACTGACATCGATAATGGACTCTGGTTTTTCACTATAACAATAGAAGGCACGTTGTATTAACCATTTAATACGAATTTAATATTTTGATAAAGAGGGGTTTGTCTCAATCACATTTATGTATATTAACTAACATCCAACATGCAATCAATCATACATAAAATAATAACTGTGGATGATTATGGACTTTATCTATCTAATCTTCCTGAGCCAAAAGGAAGATTAGTCGGTCAATTCCTAAGGGACGTTGCATTCCTTCATCGAATGCTAAATGCAATTATCTCCATCTCCTATTGCAACATGTATCCTATACTAGTTGCTTTATTGTGGCCCCATCTGTAACAAGTATCCTATACTAATTGGCACGCAGGCCGTGATAAATGGACACGCAGGCCCATAATAAATAAATAGCTCGAAAATTTAATTAAATAAATAATAGGCACGCAGACCCATTTAATTAAATAATAGGCTCGCAGGCCCAACCAACAAATAACAAGAATAATTAACCATACAACCAATCACATAGGTCGAGTCCATAATCATCCACTAAACATTTATTTTAATATCTAATATTAAAATTATATTAATTTTTAAATTTGCAGCTTTGACAGTATAAGTCTAAACTTTTTAGACATTTTAGAACGGATTAGACGGAATTGAATAATTAATCTAATTAATTACTTAATTTTTCGGCTTATTTGCACAAATGGTCCCTGACTTTTGCACTTACTGCGGGTTGAGGACCCATCTTTTCATTTTTGGCAGTTTAACCCCTATTTCAAAAGTTTTTGGCAGAAATAGTCCTTTTCAACAATTTCCATCCAAATACCGTGAAATTTGACGGTGGAAGAATTTTTTATTTATAAAAGGCTTATTTGCACAAATGGTCCCTGACTTTTGTAAAGAAAAATTTGCAGCAAAAGTCTCTAATATTTTAGAAAGTGTTGAAAAGTCCCATAACCTTCTAATCCTAACACATATGACCCTAAACTTTTTTGACAATTTTACCCCTAACTTAAATAAATTAAAAATAACTCACAAACCTTTTCAAAAATACAAATAAGTCCTAAATCTTTTTATTTTTTTTACATATTTACACTTAAAATAATAAAAAGTGAGTCATCAAGTCCCAAAACTTTTAATTTTGTTCACCAAAATGATATTTAAAATGTGTTTGATTAAAATTAGATTTTTTAGTAAAAGTGATTGAAAAATTGTGTGACCATAAAATGTGTGGTTAAAATTAATTGTTGACTTTGACTTTAGTTTTTTAACAAAATCAAAATTGAAAACAAACAGGCTCTTAGAGTCTCTGCAGATTTTGTCCAGTGGTCTATTAATTAACAAAAAAACTATACACATGATCAAAATTTGACTAATTTAAAATTTTAATTTATTTTTCATATCAATTACTAGAGGTGGCAAGATGGGTCAGCCCAGATAGCCTGGTCTCTAGGCTGGGCTGGTCCAATAAAAAGTTTATTCAATAAAAATTAGGTTAATTTAGTCCGGTACAACTAGCCAATCAGGCTGGCCTGATAATTTTTTTTTTGCCCAAGTCCCTACCCCACACTTTAAACACCCCACCCCTGGCTGCCACATTTCACAGGGAGGGGAGAGGAGGGGAGGGGATAGGTGGGGTGTTTGAAGTGTGGGGTAGGGATTTGGACAAAAAAAAATTATCGGACCAGCCCAGTTGACTAGTTTTATCGGACTAAATTGACCTAATTTTTATTTAATCAATTTTTTATTAGACCAGCCCAACCCAGCCCAGAGACCGGGCTATCTGGACTGGCCCATTTTACCACCTCTAGTAGTTGATATGAAAAATAAATTAAAATTTTAAATTGGTCAAATTTTGATCATGAGTATAATTTTTTTGTTAATTAATAGACCATTGGACAAAATCTGTAGAGACTCTAAGAGCCCGTTTATTTTCAATTTTGATTTTGTTAAAAAGTTAAAGTCAAAGTCAACAATTAATTTTAACCACGCATTTTATGGTCCCACAATTTTTCAATTACTTTTACTAAAATATCTGATTTTAATCAAACACATTTTAAATATCATTTTGGTGAACAAAATTAAAAGTTTTGGGACTTGATGACACACTTTTTATTATTTTAAGTGTAAATCTGTAAAAAAATAAAAAGATTTAGGACTTATTTGTATTTTTGAAAAGGTTTGTGAGTTATTTTTAATTTATTTAAGTTAGGGGTAAAATTGTCAAAAAAGTTTAGGGTCATATGTGTTAGGATTAGAAGGTTATGGGACTTTTCAACACTTTCTAAAATATTAGGGACTTTTGCTGCAAATTTTTCTTTACAAAAGTCAGGGACCATTTGTGCAAATAAGCCTTTTATAAATAAAAAATTCTTCCACCGTCAAATTTCACGGTATTTGGATGGAAATTGTTGAAAAGGACCATTTCTGCCAAAAACATTTGAAATAGGGGTTAAACTGCCAAAAATGAAAAGATGGGTCCTCAACCCGCAGTAAGTGCAAAAGTCAGGGACCATTTGTGCAAATAAGCCTAATTTTTCAACAATAAAATTAATCAATTAATCAAATTAATCAATTAATTTTATTAATAAAGGGGATTTTTCAAAAATTATTTTATCTCCCAATTTAAAGTCATACCCTAAATTGAAGACAAAATTAGTATATGGTCAAAATTGTAATTTTATAAAGTAAAGTCAAAATTTAATCCGGTCAAAAATTCAAAATTTGATTTAAAACGATTTTTGTCAATTTTGAATGTTTGACCAAGCATTAAATGATTTAATATTTTTTAATTTTCCAAAAATTTAAAAATTATATTTAAGACCTTAATTTTCTTTTAAAACTTGAGGACTTATTGTGCAATTTCTAAAATTTCATAATCATTCCTTAAGGTTTTAAAATAACGGGTCCTTTATTGCAATTTCTAAAATTACGTAGAAGGCCCTCTTAGAGTTTAAAACAGTTGGACCTTTTTGTGCAATTTCTGAAATTGCATAGAAGGTCCCTTTTCAATTTTATAACACTTGCCTTCCTATGCAATTTCCAAAATTGCATAGGACGACCTTTTAAAATATTTTGAAATAAGGGGCTTCTTATGCAATTTCCAAAATTGCAATGAAGCCCCCGTCCCTATTCTCAAAACGACACCGCTAACACATCTCCTGGCGGTGGTCGCCCCGGTGTCTAACACCGGCGGCCACCACGGTTTGTCAGCGAACAGCGAAGAGAGATCGTCGCCGCTGCTACTTCTAGCAGCGGCCCATGGTTGTGCCGCCGCGAAATCAGCGGCGGAGACCGCTGATTCCGCGGCGACAGTCTGCCGTCTTCGCAAGGCAGCAGGCGCTCAACTTCTGCAGTAGATTTCCTACAACCGCCACCAACCACCCTCTCGACTGATGGTCAATTTGATCCGTTCCAAATAAACCCAAAATAATTTCAGATTTTTAATTTTAAAATAAATTCACAATTTTATTTTACTGTCAAATCTCAAATCAAATTAATATCACAATAACAATTATTGTACTATTCATCAAAACAGTTTAACGAATTCTAACAAGTAACAAGGTAGGCTCTGATACCACTGTAAGGAATTGAGGTATACATGCACAGCGGAAATTAAATGCTCAATTCCTTTAAGCCCGGATCAACCTTGTACTTAGAGAGAATTCGTGATAGAAGATTACCTTTGATGAATATCTTGAATCTTATTCTCTGATTGGCTGGAGGTGCGATCTTCAATACCACAGCTGTCCAATTGTCCAGCCTCCAATGGTGATCCACACAGCAAGAACAAATCTGAACTCCACAATCAAGAACAGATGAAAACGGAATTTTTGGGAGAAGTTGATTGGGTTGTCTTTTGCTTGTGCTAGCAAGTAATAGAAAAACAACTCTTAACTCTAATATGTTGTGCCTTGTATTTATAGGTAGGGCTAACCCTAGCCCTAGTTCTAGTCCAACTAGAACTCATCAACAAACGGGCCCAATTAATTAATCTAATTAATTAATTCAGTCCAATAAGTAATTAAGTCCGACCCAACTAATTGGATCTTGGACATTAATTCTTACAACACACACACACACAGAGAGAGAGAGAGAGAGAGAGAGAGAGAGAGAGAGAGAGAGAGAGAGAGAGAGAGAGAGAGAGAGAGATTGCTTGCTTGTGGTCTTCATCTTATATAAGCATGGAAAATACTTATCAGAGAATAGTGTCGTATTTTTTAGAGTTTGTATTAAGTGGCTTAAATTCAAAAATTATGAAAGGAAAATAATTAATTAAGGTGTAAAAGAAGCTTTTATGAAAGAAAAAATTGAAGAAATGAGATTTTTCCTATTTGTTAGAAGTTTGGGCTTGCTAACAACATCAATTAGATAAACTGGGATTAACAAAATATGTGATGTGAGTATACGATGGACTAAAATAAAGAAATAGAGGGAGAATTTTAAATCTGAATTTATCAAGTTATGGGTTTAGTTGGAATTAACAATTTAAGTTCAATTGTTTAGTAGCTAGGTTCTTTATTTGGTTTATCTTTATTCCTTCGACAACAAATCAAGGGGGAAAGAGATATAAAATTGGTACATTTCTGGTATTTACATTCGATATCTATAATTTAGAGGCCATCACTGGAGAATAGATATAAGGAATGAAATTGAAAGACGTGGGATGATTGGTTGATAAATTATTGAATTGGATATGATATTAGTTGAGGGTTCAATTAATCAACTAGATTGTAATCAAATTGTGATTTTTTCTTTAATTAAGTACTTATTATTAGCCACGATTGGATTCTATTTTTAAGTTAGTAATATCAAATATGGTTAGGCAATGTAAAAATGAGAAAATCCTATCAGCTGAACTAATTTTCAACTCATCGCTCTTTGAGTCGAGATAAAATATTTTTAAAAAAATGGGAAATTAACTATTAATATTATGTCATATGATTTTTATGCATTATCTGTCCAATTACGTGATTCTTATGAACTACTTATTAGACTATGATGTTTGATAATTAAAATTATTTTGATATGAACAACTTGTTTATTACAATGCTTATAGAATTTTATATAAGTTGCAAGGATTATTTATTTTCAAAATAATAAGTAGACAAGCATTATTATTAGAATAATAAGTACATCTTTTGAAAGTTAAACTCTTCATTTAATTCATTTTATTATTTTATTAATCATTATAAAATACTACATTATGTATTAAGTTATTGCTTTAAAACTACCAGAATGTACCCAATGCTGTTATCTACTCTAGTCCACAGAAGGGCCTTGGGTCGTGTAAAGTGTATTATTAGATATTTTTACGACACACTATTATACGTAGTGGGACTTTAGGCTGTCAGGCTGTGTATAAGAGTGCGTATTTCAGAGGTCTTTGGGACCCATATTTGTACACAGAAGGGCTTGGACCATGTACGAGAGTTGTTAACCTTTTGGAGGCAGTCTACACGCGTATGACCAGATTACTGAGTGTTTATTAGTGATTCACAATACATTTTGGTGTAATTTTTCAGTTTATTACACTTTATCTAGTTTATAGAAAATAAATTTTAGCTATAGTAGTAACATATGACACTTTTACTTAAATTTACTACGACAATATAATTATTCAGATTCTTTATGCTCCGTAGTTTTTATTACATAGTATTGAGCATTAGTGGTCAGATAGTTACCTAAATATTATTACTAAGTACAATTTCAAAACTAGTTATCATATTTTAGAACTTTTTACATGGTATAATAATACCACTTGATTTTTCAGTCAATATTTTAAATTGAAAAATATTTATTTGTAAATTCTCACTCACTAAGCTATCTAACTCATATATTTTTCTACGTTTTTTTTTCCTTATCAGGTAGTAGTTGAGTTTTGAATATCTTTTAGAGAGCCTATTGAGCCTAGTTAGAGTCACACGAGTTTTAGGTTGTATCACTCAATTTCATTGAGCATGTAGCCATGTGTTTTTGGATAGATGTTCGTAGTCATTTGAATAGGCCATTTTGTGTTATATGTATATAGCCACATGAACTTGCTGATTCTTTTATACATTCATGTGCATTTGGGTTGCTTCACCAAAGATATGGAAAAATTAAACCAGTTGTCTACAATATATCTTGATTAGCATGTGTGAGGGAGAAATGTAATTCCCAATTTATATAGTATGTACTTTTCTGTTTGATTTAGTTTAGTTTACAACAAAATTCTACTGAAATTTTACTAAATATCTTATAGTGAAAAAAAAAAAATCAACATTAATAGTTGGTCTCACACTTAGCTGACATCCATCATCAACACATATCATAATTTATGTTTATTAAGATAATTCGTGACCGGTCGTGCCATAAGTTCTAAAAGAACAAAATCTCTCACTAAAATATAAACCAGCAAGCTTTTGCCATCTGTATAAAATTTCTCACCATAAAAATTTCATTATTCAAAATAATACTCAAAAGCTATGAACAAAATCTCTCACTAAAATATAAACCAGAGGGCTTTTGCCATCTGTATAAAATTTCTCACAATGAAAATTTAATTATTCAAAATAATACTTACAAACTATGAACAAAGTGTACACACACACACACACACATATATATATATATTTTTTCGAAGTTACATACATATGTTGTATAGTAATATTGCATGTTAAGGAAAAAGAAAGAAGAAAAAGATGGCCAAATTATGAAATGGGCTCTCCATTTTTGGTTCATGGAATTGTGCACTCTAGTGGAAATCCTTGTGGAAAACGCTTGTTGTCTGTACAATAATTGTATATCATGTAATTCTTCTGTACCCACTTAATTTTTTCTTGCCCAGTGCTGTCTAATGATTCTGTTAGCCATGAATTTCCTGAAGATTTTTTGGAGCATGAATCAGAAGAAGAACCAGAAGATATTTTGCAAGCCTGATCAGCATTAAAATTTGTGTAAGAAGCTGTAAAAGGGGCTTGACTCCAATCAGTTTTGACAAGTCCTCCTCTTGTGGCCCAATCTTCTGCATCCCATAGGCTTGAGAAAATCCACATTGGTTGGCTCTTTGGGTAGGGCACCCCTTTAGATTCCAAATTCTTGAATTGCCTAATGGGACTTCCATCCACAGAAAATCTGGTGTACGAATATATTAATAAAGTAAGAACCTATTCTGATTGAATTCTGATTGATACATCTATCTACAACCTTTTAAGGACTTATTTTAGTAAGTGTATTGGATGATACTTATAAAGAAGGAAAACAAAATGCAACCTGAAATTTTTTTAAGAATGTATATATAATTTTCTTGATTTTTATTTCTCTTTTGTGCAAGAAAGCTTAATAAAAAAGTGGACACATAAATATTGTTATAAAAATATTAATTTTATTTAAAACTCGTGAATGCAAAAAAATATTAATAATGTAATCAAGAGTCTACCAAAAACTAAATTTGTAGAAATATACATGAAAGATAAAGACAAAAATTATGGATGAAAGAGAAAATACTAAATAAATTTTTAAATATAATAAAATAGTCGAAAATGTAAAGTGTGACATAATTTAATAAGATTGTTATTCTTAAATAGGGGTATTTTAGCATATACATCTATTTATAAATATTTTTTTTAGTCAAAGGTGTATGTGGCCACTCTCCACACCTCCGTCCCCTATTCTCCCGTACTGCTTACTATTTAATAAAAATGGTAAATTAACGTGTTAAATATGCAAAAATATTTGGCCATTATGCATGCATGTCTTTCTCTAGACTGTAAGAGTGTGAAGAGGATTACATGATACTTCGAGGGTTCCACAAAATAGAGTAGGTGTGGAAGTCCTTGGTGGGATCGAACCACAGATAAAATTGTTGCTCTCTACCACCTTTTCCTTGAGTGAATACATTAGTATGGAGAATATAAGGGTCCCCGCTTAGGTTACCAAGAAATTCGAAGTCGATTTCGTCGTGAGTGGATCCTAAGGAAGACAACTGCATAAATATTTACAGCATTAAATTAGACCTCTAAAATTAATACAACACATTTCAAGAAAACAAAAAGAAGTAAATAATGAAAAAGCCAATATTTTGTAGCTTACATAGTAAGCCGTGACGGTGCCAGCAGAATTGCCAGGGACTAGTTTTAGCTGCATATCAATCTTCCCAAACAAATATTGTCCCTTTGACTTAAATCCAGAACCAGAAGTTTTGTCCAAGGACAACGTAAGAAGCTTCCCATTATTGAGTATTTTCGACCGTCCGTCGCCCCATGTAATATCAAAATCCTGATTAAAATTACCAGCAAAAGCAGCAACTAACAACAAGAAAAAAACAGAAATAATCTTCATTACAAATAAGGTTTTCTTGGTCGATTCAAACGTTGTTGAAGTGATGAAGAAATGAATATGGTGAAGTGCATGAAAGTGGATAGCTTTATATAGTAACGTAACCAATGGGATTTGAAGTGGGTAGGAAAAGTATGCATGCGTGAGTGTGTGTGTAATGAAGGGATATTTGTGTTGACTAGGCTTTGATGGGACCAGACAGCTAATTTAGTGACGTAAGAGTTTATGAGTTTTAGTACATAGAAGAACCAAATGCTTTGTTTTTTTCTATGGGGGGATGGGAATATTTAGAAGAAAAGACATAAATAGAAGGATTCAATCCTTGTAAAACACAGCTGTATTGATGTAACAATCCTAGAAGGTGTTCATATAATTGGTCATGTACTGTTTGAGGCAGCCAACGCCAAGCATCTTCATATGGTCTTTGTTACTTGTGTAATTTGTGGAGCAACTTGCATAAAATTAATCACTCCAAGTTTAGTATAATTTTGTATCGTTTAACGATAAGTTTTACATCATTTAATATAGAAATATTAATCAAAGTAGTGATATACCACCCACAGTAAACACTAATTATAGTACCCATTGTCTACGTGGTATCATTACATTGATCACTTTTTAAAAAGTTGTTGACAACTTTTTTGAATTTTTTAAAAAATGATCAATTTGGTGATGCCACGTGGACAATGAGCACCACAATTAGTGTTTACTGTGGGTGCCATATCACTACTCATATTAATCAATTTACAAGAGTTTAATTGTTTAAACGTCTACTCTTTTTTAAAAAGTTAATATTTTAAAGATACAATCCTAAGTCTCGATAGTATCTATCTAATGGTAGAAAAAATAAATTTAGTGCCAAAAAAATTTGCCATTCAAATAGTATATATGTGTTGGATCCTCAAAATTGGATCATAGCAGCCTAACATATATAGCCTAATTAACACCTCTATCTCTACCTCTATCTAATTTCCTAAATAATCTGTGTTAGTAAACAACAGTCCAGCTCACTTATTAAACACGACCAATAATTTTCGAATTTTCAATTTCTAGTCAAATCATTGATCCAACTGGAAGCCACCACTCATAAAAATGAATACAAGTCTTGCATGCATGCTGTCTTCTTGATGGGAGTTACAATCTCCAAGTCTTATCGATCCATTTTGGATTGAGACTCTTCCATCTATTTCATATGAGATGTGTTTGATTGATAGCATGGAAAAATAGTGAGAAATGAAAATATTTTTCATGGAAGTGGAAAAATAAATTTTACTATCTACGTAAGAAAATATTTTCCAAGAAAGAAAGCAAATATGTATTTTAAATGCTTGTACCTAGAAAATGTATTTGATTTTCCATGTGCCAATCAAACAACAAAGGTGAAAAATAAAAGTGTTGGATTTGACAACATTTTCCATGGAAGTGACATTTTCCATGGAAAATGTGCCAATCAAACACACCCATAGTTTAATAATTGGAACTCAAATTATCTCGAATAAAAAAATCCTCCGAGTACCAACTATGTGATTAAACATATTCCCACTTGGTAGTCTAACTAAATTTTAGTAATGCTTTTAGGGGTGTCAAAATGAATTAGGATCGATTTGTCTATACTTAAGCTTGCAATGAGCCTGAACTTGCCCATTTCAGCTAATTGGGTATACCTTCACGAGTTTTCGAGTTGGACAATCAAATTCGGCACAACTCGTGAACCGAATTGAACTAGGCCGAGTTGGTTACAGTCCAATATTTTAATGGAGTGAGTCGTCCCAAACCTAATCGCTCATACTCACTTTGACACTAATAAATGCTTCAAATTAATTACATACTTTGATACTATGTCATCAATTTGAATACTTTTAGGGTATTTTGAAAGATTCAACTATGCGAATAATATTAAATGAGTGTGATTGTTACATGATATTAAATTAAAACATTGTATTTCTTTTGCAATCTATATAGTTATTAACTTGTATCATATAAATTAGAAAGCCACTCAATATTAGTACAACATGTATCTCATAAGTAATTGAATTTAAATTATAATTTAATTTGAATAAATTGAATAAATATGTTTTTTATTTATTTAAATTTCATAAACGTTTACTAGGATATGATAACCATTTACATAAAAAAGGCATCCTCCCCAATCCTCTTGTACTAGAGAAGGATCAATTAATGCTCTAATGCGTTTTTAATATTATTTTATATTGTGTAGTTATAAATAGTGAGGAATGATCTACTCTCCATAGTGGAGAGTAGATATAAATAGTGAGGAATGATACCATTTTTTAAACGCATTCTTAGAAATGTATTTAAACTGCGGAAAGATCGAAAAATTTAAACAATTAATGAAAACTAGAAACATTAGATACCATAAGGATACCATGTAATTATAAACTAAAAATAATTCTCAATATAAGCCTTACTGTAATTGATTGGTGCCTCTTTATATTCTGCCCTGCCTCACTCCTAGATCCATCGCCTGCACACGCTGAATGGCCACCTGCCTGGTGGTGAAATGGCTGGATGTTATGAGATCCGTACAAGGTAATAAATATGAAGAGTAGTGAAATTAAAACATAGTTTTATTCCACAAGGCTTAAAGAGAAAAACTCTCTTTAGCTTATTTAATTACAAGGTTGATCCAGAGGATCTAATGTCTCTAATGTAGTTTAGTTACAAGACATTTTTGAATTCAAGATTACAAGAAAGAAATTTTCTAGTGAACTCGGAAAAACTCTGCCATTGTAGTGTTAAATCCCACAAGGGGTATAGTGTCTTTCTGTTTAGGACTTGAAATGTCCTTTGCAGATTTTGGATTTTGAATATCCATTGGCTCTTGAGAGCTTGACTCAATTGGATCACTTGAAGGTAGCTTGGTTTCATTACTTTCAGTAATGTTGCCTTTTTTCTTTTTCTGAAGATTAAGGATTTTCTTTTTGATTACCTGTATCTCCATTTCTTTGATTTCAACTTGTTCTTCAAGTTCTTCGATTTGTTTGTCAATGTCTGTCATTTTTACCTGCAACAATTCAATTCACGTGTTAAAGAATCAGTAAGATAATTATCTTTACTTTTAATAATGTCAATGTCGAAGTCATAATGTGAAAACCACATTTGCCATCTTATTAGTCTTCCTTGTTTATAGTCAAGGTGAATTTTACATTTTAAAAAGGATTTACAAACAGATGAATTTGTTCTAACAAGGAATTTGTTTGATATAATGTAAAGTCTAAATTTTGAAATAGCTTTTTTCATTGCCAAAATTTCTTTTTCATTTATATGGTAATTCTTTTCTGAATCTGTAAAAGTTCCAGAAGAGTAACTACATAAATGTTCTTCATTTGTAAAAACGTTTTTAGCTTTCAATACTCCCCCCCAAAAATCTTGGGAAGCATCCGTTTCAATTATCATTTTATCATTTGGTAAATGATGATAAAGAGAAGGAAGATTTTTAATTTTTGATTTAATCTTTTGGATGTAAAGATTATTTTCTGTTGTCCATTGCCATTTGTAATTTTTCTTAAGTTTCTTTTGAAGTGGTGCTCTCATTTTTGCAAGGTTTGGGATAAATGATTCAGCATAATTTAAACAACCTAAAAATCTCATAAGTTGTTTTTGGCCTGTTAAATCATTTGGAAATTTTTGGATGTGATCAAGGATATGAGGCTTAAGTTGTTTAAAACCGTAAGCTATTTCTAATCCAAGGTATCCAGTTTTTTCTTTAAAAAGTTCTGCCTTTTTCTTTGACAAAACTATTCCTTCTTTTTGGACTCTTTTGAGGACTTGCAAAACATGTTCCTCATGATTTTTCCTCATTTTCAGAGAAAACTAAGATATCATCAATGTAGATACAACAAAAATTATTGAGTTCTTTGAATGTATTATCCATGTGTCTTTGAAAAATACCTGGAGCTTGTTTAAGGCCAAATGGTACAACTGTCCATTGGAAGTGTCCTTGTGGACAACTAAATGCTGTAAGCGGTTTTGTAGATTCTTCAAATCTGACTTGATGAAAACCATATTTTAAATCAAATGATGAAAAGATCTTTTTACCTTTTATAAGGTGGAGGAGGCTTTGCATGTTTGGAAGAATGTATCCATCAGCTTTCGTGATTTTGTTAAGCTGGGAATAGTCTATGACCATTCTAGCTTTTCCTCTTCTTATTTCTGCTTCTTTCCTAACCATGAAGGCTGGAGAAGAGAAAGGAGATTTACTAGGTTCAATGACACCTAGTTCAAGGAGTTCTTTGATTTGGATAGAGAATTCTTCTCTGTCTTTTGGACTGTATGCCATTGCCTTGGCACGGATAATTTTTCCTTTGAATTCATCAACTATTTCAATTTTTGCTATAAAATTTCCTTTGTTGATTTTTGAATCTAAAGGATTTTCTGAGCAACATTTTTCAAAAAGGTTTGCAATTTCTTTTCTTTTTGAGTTAATCTGAAAAATTTCTAATTCTTCATTTGAAATAAAAATGTTTGAATTTTTTGCAATATTTTCTCCCTTTGGAAGAGAAATTTTTTTTGAATTTGGGATTTTAAACATTTCTAAAAAAATTTCTTTTAAAGAGTTAAAAGCTAAGGCTTTTCTTTTCTTTAAAATCCAGATTTTTCTGTTTTGTAAAGTGAAACTTACTGAGTTGATTTCTTGTATAAATGGATGGTATAACTGATAAAAGTTATTTCCAATTATGAAATCAATTCCTGTTTCAAGTTGATAAACTGTTGGGATTTTAAATTCAAAAGTTTGGAGAGAGGAGTTGTGACTTCCACAAATTTCTACACTAATGTTTTTAACTACTTTTGAAGAAGAGATTTCTGAATTATTCGCAATTTTTAATTTTAAGGTTCTTTCAGAAAGGATCCAAAATTGTTTTGGAATAATCCATTTGTTTGCAGTACATACAGATGCTCCTGTATCTATGTACATGAATTGTGAATTTTTTATATCCTTCAAAACTAAGTTTGATAGGAATGTAGATAGAATTAGGATTGATAATGTTTTTGTTACTCATGATCAGAGGATTCTGACGATGAATAATCAGATTCTGTATCTGTAGACAAGTAATACAGGGATTCTGTATCACTAGGGTCTTCAACTAGGTAAAAACCTTGTTTTTCAAAAGTTTTTAGCAGTTTAACACGGTCTTCGTTTTCAATTCTTGCAGGGCACTCATTTGCATAGTGTCATGATTCATTGCAGAGCCAACATCTGCAATTCTTTTTCTTCTGAGGACAAAACTTCTTTTTGTCTTCAGTTTTTCCTTTTTTAGGTTTACTATATTTTTTAAAGAATCTCTTTTTCTTAAAGAATTTCTTTTTATATGGTTTTTTGTATTTTTTTAACCAATAGCTTTTTCTTCTTGGTTTTTGAATTGATTTTCTTTTTCTATCAGGGTTGCATCCATAATGTCTTGAAATTCTGTTAATGTATTTACTACAGCAAATCCTAGGATTTCTGGGTACTGTTTTTTCGCTGGTTCTTACAAGATGTGCTTGCTTGCATTTTTCTGCAAGTAAGTTTCTTGTCACAGTAATTGCTAATCTTAAAGAGGAATCAATTTGCATGTTAGTTTTGAAATTGTCTGTGCTAGGTTCTTGTATTTTTATGGCTTCATTAAAAAGAATGATGACTTCATCATTGAATGGATAAGGATGTTTTCTCATAAATTTTTCTGTTAGTTGTTTCCATTCGGTTGGAGGACAAATGTAATAATATTTTGAGAATTTACATGTGTATTCCTCAAAATAGCACATGTCACAAATTGTCATTTTTTCCAGGTGGTTTAAAGCATCTCCTTGATCAATTGTTGATTTGACGCTTTTGTAGGCTTCAAAGGTTTGACCAGTAAATTGTTTGTAGATTTGTTCCACAATCCTTTTGATGAATTGGGGAATATTTCCACGGGTTTCAAGCTAGAGAGCATTTTTTGCTTCGTAGCTAAACGTTGTAAGGAAAGCTTTCACATTTCCTCTTGTGATTGAAATGACATAGTGCCATGAGTTTTGCTCATCTCTATGTATTTCTTTATGTATGATCATTGAAATCATGATATTATTATACCAATCTTCAATGACTGTTTCTGGATTAATTACACAATTTAAGTCAAGAATCTTAACATCGACAGGTAATTTTTTGGGTCTGTGTAGGAGATGTGAAGGATCAATTCCGTTATCTTCATAAGGTGCTGGTCTAGGAGTGAAGTCTCCTATTGGTCTTTTTCCATCTCCTTTTAGGTTTGAAGATGAAGGCTCATAGTCCATTGGGACTGCTTCTGACTCAAATTTTGGTTCTCTAATTTTTACTCCAATATCAGTGTTTGTGAAGAATCTTTCATGTATGATTGTTTCTTCTTCAGAACTTTCTGAAATATCATCAATTGTGATTGGATCATTGATTTCTGGAGGATGTTCAACAGATTTAGCTGTGAGGATAAGTTCTTGATCATTTATGTTGACTTTTTTTGAAGATAGAAGCGATCTTCTCAAGTTCGCTGTCTTCAAAGGCCAATAGAACATTAAGATGTCCTAAATCATTGGATGATTCGTAAATGTCTTCAAGGAGTTTTCTCACATTAGTCATTCTGATTCTGAATTTTCAAAATTGAATTTTCCTTTTCTTGTGTTTTTCTGTTTTTCTATAAATTCCCCTCTTTTTTGAAGAATTCCGTATTTTTTCACAGGTTCAATTCTTGATGTTGAAACAACAGGGTTTTTTACTTCTGCTATAATAATAGCTGAATGTTGATTTAAGGATTTTTCAGTTTTTGAATTGTAATCTTTGAGGTCGTTTCTTAGCTCTTCTATAATGTCTTTTAAAGATTTTATCTCTTTCAAGATATCACCTAATGACATTATTTTTCTCCTAAGAGGACATTGGCCAATTTATTAACAGTTTCCTTTATTTCCTTTATTTGTCTTTTTTGGCTACTTTCAGGAATGTCTTCTTTCCATCTATACATAGGATCTTTCCTAATAGATGTTGAATGTAGAAGTAGAGGTTCTCTAACAAGAGTCCTTTTTTGTTCAAGGTCAATTTGCATTGATCTTCTTGCCGGTTGAACAAGCCAATCAAAATCTGTCTCTTTGTGTTCAAGGTAGTCTGAGAATAAAGGATAAATCTTTATTCCTTTAGGCTCCTTGACAATTGTCATATTATGTTGGTTATGTATTGCATAACTCACAAGATATGAAATTGAAAAAGGAACATTGTTGTCTTTGACTAAATCTTTTCTTCCGTAATTGAATACGAAGGAAAGAATTCCATCAAAGTTTTGGTCACGAAGGCTTACAGAAAGTCTTGGGTGTGATGTGAAAATTAATTTTCCACATGCAAGGTTTCCATTTAGGGATCCTAAACAGCTTTCCTTTGGATTTTTGATCCTTTCATCAATCAATCCCATTGAGATTGGTTGATCAATTTTGTCAGATAGTGTGCTTCGGAGTTGAATCCGAATAGCTCCTATTGTTATCCAATAAAGGTTTTTATTGTCATCCAAGTCAATCTTTTGCTTGGCTTTATTAATGTCTTGTTTGGTAAGAAGGGAAATTCCTATTATACCATACGTGTATTGGACATGAATAGCAAATTCTTTTTGGGATACCCCATAAAAAACATGTCTATTCTTGTTAATGTATCTATTAATGAAGTTTGGTTGTACAAACACCTCACTTGAATCTAAGATCAAATTCTTTCTACAAATTATTTCCAATTTCTTGTTAGAAATTAGAATTTCTTTTGAAGAGTTTCCAATTGATTCAGTTTGCTCAAAAACCTCATCAATTTCATTTTCAACAGTATCTTCCATTTTAATTCATTAAATGATATATGACGTAATGTAAGATAAACTATTTAACACTTTCTTCATAAGATGTTTTATGTTTATTTTTTCTGTTTCTTATATTTATTCTAATAGAATTATCTATATATTCCAAATCAATTTTTGTTAATTGAAATATATATTTTTCATAGAATTCATACAAACTGTATTTGTTTGTAAAAGAACTAATGTATGCATTACATAATCTACAATTAATCATATTAAATGATGATGTAGAACATAATGAAGTATAAATGTTTTAACACATTCATGATGATTACTTAACAAAGTTTTCATCTTTTCATTTTGCAGGTTTATTGCAATTCTATGTGCTCCAACAGTGCACAAGTATGTGTATCTATAGTAATGATATGTGTACATACCATAATGTCGTGTAATTGTAATAATGTATGAATTACATAAATGACATTCAATCATTATGTAATGTGATTTAAGGTGTAATGCATGACAAAGCATTCCATTTCAAAATTATATTTCGTTAATGCAATTTTTCTTTCATTTTCATGAAATTTATATGCATATCTATATAAACTTATATTTCTATAAGCTTTCATTTGTAAACACTTGTTATAATGAAATTCATAAAGAGCATAATAACACTCTAAATTAAAGGTATAAATGTTGCACATTCTACAACTATTCATTTTTTAATGTAAACCGGGCTCTGATACCATTTTTTAAACGCATTCTTAGAAATGTATTTAAACTGCGAAAAGATCGAAAAATTTAAACAATTAATGAAAACTAGAAACATTAGATACCATAAGGATACCATGTAATTATAAACTAAAAATAATTCTCAATATAAGCCTTACTGTAATTGATTGGTGCCTCTTTATATTCTGCCCTGCCTCACTCCTAGATCCATCGTCTGCACACGCTGAATGGCAACCAGCCTGATGGTGAAATGGCTGGATGTTATGAGATCCGTACAAGGTAATAAATATGAAGAGTAGTGAAATTAAAACATAGTTTTATTCCACAAGGCTTAAAGAGAAAAACTCTCTTTAGCTTATTTAATTACAAGATTGATCCAGAGGATCTAATGTCTCTAATGTAGTTTAGTTACAAGGCATTTCTGAATTCAAGATTACAAGAAAGAAATTTTCTAGTGAATTGAATGATCTACCATAGCTTTTTCTTCTTGGTTTTTGAATTGATTTTCTTTTTCTATCAGGGTAGCATCCATAATGTCCTGGAATTCTGTCAATGTATTTACTACAGCAAATCCTAGGATTTCTGGGTACTGTTTTTTCACTGGTTCTTACAAGATGTGCTTGCTTGCATTTTTCTGCAAGTAAGTTTCTTGTCACAGTAATTGCTAATCCTAAAGAGGAATCAATTTGCATGTTAGCTTTGAAATTGTCTGTGCTAGGTTCTTGTATTTTTATGGCTTCATTAAAAAGAATGATGACTTCATCATTGAATGGATAAGGAAATTTTCTCATAAATTTTTCTGTTAGTTGTTTCCATTCGGTTGGAGGACAAATGTAATAATATTTTGAGAATTCACATGTGTATTCCTCAAAATAGCACATGTCACAAATTGTCATTTTTTCCAGGTAGTTTAAAGCATCTCCTTGATCAATTGTTGATCTGACGCTTTTGTAGGCTTCAAAGGTTTGACCAGTAAATTATTTTTAGATTTGTTCCACAATCCTTTTGATGAATTGGGGAATATTTCCACGGGTTTCAAGCCAGAGAGCATTTTTTGCTTCGTAGCAAAACGTTGTAAGGAAAGCTTTCACATTTCCTCTTGTGCTTGAAATGACAAAGAGCCATGAGTTTTGCTCATCTCTATGTATTTCTTTATGTATGATCATTGAAATCATGATATTATTATACCAATCTTCAATGACTGTTTCTGGATTAATTACACAATCTAAGTCAAGAATCTTAACGTCGATAGGTAATTTTTTGGGTCTGTGTAGGAGATGTGAAGGATCAATTCCGTTATCTTCATAAGGTGCTGGTCTAGGAGTGAAGTCTCCTATTGGTCTTTTTC
Organism: Forsythia viridissima; assembly: GCA_030279155.1. Classification (NCBI taxonomy): domain Eukaryota; kingdom Viridiplantae; phylum Streptophyta; class Magnoliopsida; order Lamiales; family Oleaceae; genus Forsythia; species Forsythia viridissima. Next base: position 22,378,284 of record CM059040.1, read on the forward strand.
CATCTCCTTTTGGGTTTGAAGATGAAGGTTCATAGTCCATTGGGACTGCTTCTGACTCAAATTTTGGTTCTCTAATTTTTACTCCAATATCAGTGTTTGTGAAGAATCTTTCATGTATGATTGTTTCTTCTTCAGAACTTTCTGAAATATCATCAATTGTGATTGGATCATTGATTTCTGGAGGATTTTCAACAGATTTAGCTGTGAGGATAAGTTCTTGATCATTTATGTTGACTTTTTTGAAGATAGAAGCGATCTTCTCAAGTTCGCTGTCTTCAAAGGCCAATATAAGTCTTACTGTAATTGATTGGTGCCTCTTTATATTCTGTCCTGCCTCACTCCTAGATCCATCGCCTGCACACGCTGAATTTCCACCTGCCTGATGGTGTAATGGCTGGATGTTATGAGATCCGTACAAGGTTATAAATATGAAGAGTAGTGAAATTAAAACATAGTTTTATTCCACAAGGCTTAAAGAGAAAAACTCTCTTTAGCTTATTTAATTACAAGGTTGATCCAGAGGATCTAATGTCTCTAATGTAGTTTAGTTACAAGGCATTTCTGAATTCAAGATTACAAGAAAGAAATTTTCTAGTGAACTCGAAAAAACTCTGTTGCTTCAACATCAAGAATTGAACCTGTTAAAAAATATGGAATTCTTCAAAAAAGAGGAGAATTTACAGAAATGCCTTGTAACTAAACTACATTAGAGACATTAGATCCTCTGGATCAACCTTGTAATTAAATAAGCTAAAGAGAGTTTTTCTCTTTAAGCCTTGTGGAATAAAACTATGTTTTAATTTCACTACTCTTCATATTTATTACCTTGTACGGATCTCATAACATCCAGCCATTACACCATCAGGCAGGTGGCCATTCAGCGTGTGCAGGCGATGGATCTAGGAGTGAGACAGGGCAGAATATAAAGAGGCACCAATCAATTACAGTAAGGCTTATATTGAGAATTATTTTTAGTTTATAATTACGTGGTATCCTTATGGTATCTAATGTTTCTAGTTTTCATTAATTGTTTAAATTTTTCGATCTTTCCGCAGTTTAAATACATTTCTAAGAATGCGTTGAAAAAATGGTATCAGAGCCCGGTTTACATTAAAAAATGAATAGTTGTAGAATGTGCAACATTTATACCTTTAATTTAGAGTGTTATTATGCTCTTTATGAATTTTATTATAACAAGTGTTTACAAATGAAAGCTTATAGAAATATAAATTTATATAGATATGCATATAAATTTCATGAAAATGAAAGAAAAATTGCATTAACAAAATATAATTTTGAAATGGAATGCTTTGTCATGCTTTACACCTTAAATCACATTACATAATGATTGAATGTCATTTATGTAATTCATACATTATTACAATTACACGACATTATGGTATGTACACATATCATTACTATAGATACACATACTTGTGCACTGTTGGAGCACATAGAATTGCAATAAACCTGCAAAACGAAAAGATGAAAACTTTGTTAAGTAATCATCATGAATGTGTTAAAACATTTATACTTCATTATGTTCTACATCATCATTTAATATGATTAATTGTAGATTATGTAATGCATACATTAGTTCTTTTACAAACAAATACAGTTTGTATGAATTCTATGAAAAATATATATTTCAATTAACAAAAATTGATTTGGAATATATAGATAATTCTATTAGAATAAATATAAGAAACATAAAAGATAAACATAAAACATCTTATGAAGAAAGTGTTAAAGAGTTTATCTTACATTACATCATATATCATTATATGAATTAAAATGGAAGATACTGTTGAAAATGAAATTGATGAGGTTTTTGAGGAAACTGAATCACTTGGAAACTCTTCAAAAGAAATTCTAATTTCTGACAAGAAATTGGAAAAAATTTGTAGAAAGAATTTGACCTTAGATTCAAGTGAGGTGTTTGTACAACCAAACTTCATTAATAGATACATTAACAAGAATATACATGTTTTTTATGGGGTATCCCAAAAAGAATTTGCTATTCATGCCCAACACACGTATGGTAAAATAGGAATTTCCCTTCTTACCAAACAAGACATTAATAAAGCCAAGCAAAAGATTGACTTGGATGACAATAAAAACTTTTATTGGATAACAATAGGAGCTATTCGGATTCAACTCCGAAGCACACTATCTGACAAAATTGATCAACCAATCTCAATGGGATTGATTGATGAAAGGATAAAAAATCCAAAGGAAGGCTGTTTAGGATCCCTAAATGGAAACCTTGCATGTGGAAAATTAATTTTCACATCACACCCAAGACTTTCTGTAAGCCTTCATGACCAAAACTTTGATGGAATTCTTTCCTTTGTATTCAATTACGGAAGAAAAGATTTAGTCAAAGACAACAATGTTCCTTTTTCAATTTCATATCTTGTGAGTTATGCAATACATAACCAACATAATATGACAATTGTCAAGGAGCCTAAAGGAATAAAGATTTATCCTTTATTCTCAGACTACCTTGAACACAAAGAAACAGAATTTGATTGGCTTGTTCAACCAGCAAGAAGATCAATGTAAATTGACCTTGAACAAAAAAGGACTCTTGTTAGAGAACAGAGACCTTTACTTCTACATTCAACATCTATTAGGAAAGATCCTATGTATAGATGGAAAGAAGACATTCCTGAAAGTAGCCAAAAAAGACAAATAAAAGAAATAAAGGAAACTGTTAATAAATTGGCCAATGTCCTCATAGGAGAAAAATAATGTCATTAGGTGATATCTTGAAAGAGATAAAATCTTTAAAAGACATTATAGAAGAGCTAAGAAACGACCTCAAAGATTACCATTCAAAAACTAGAAACATTAGATACCATAAGGATACCATGTAATTATAAACTAAAAATAATTCTCAATATAAGCCTTACTGTAATTGATTGATGCCTCTTTAAACGCATTCTTAGAAATGTATTTAAACTGCGAAAAGATCAAAAAATTTAAACAATTAATGAAAACTAGAAACATTAGATACCATAAGGATACCATGTAATTATAAATTAAAAATAATTCTCAATATAAGCCTTACTGTACTTGATTGGTACCTCTTTATATTCTGCCCTACCTCACTCCTAGATCCATCGCCTGCACACGCTGAATGGCCACCTGCCTGATGGTGTAATGGATGGATGTTATGAGATTCGTACAAGGTAATAAATATGAAGAGTAGTGAAATTAAAACATAGTTTTATTCCACAAGGCTTAAAGAGAAAAACTCTCTTTAGCTTATTTAATTACAAGGTTGATCCAGAGGATCTAATGTCTCTAATGTAGTTTAGTTACAAGGCATTTCTGAATTCAAGATTACAAGAAAGAAATTTTCTAGTGAATTGAATGATCTACTATAGCTTTTTCTTCTTGGTTTTTGAATTGATTTTCTTTTTCTATCAGGGTAGCATCCATAATGTCCTGGAATTCTGTCAATGTATTTACTACAGCAAATCCTAGGATTTCTGGGTACTGTTTTTTCACTGGTTCTTACAAGATGTGCTTGTTTGCATTTGTCTGCAAGTAAGTTTCTTGTCACAGTAATTGCTAATCCTAAAGAGGAATTAATTTGCATGTTAGCTTTGAAATTATCTGTGCTAGGTTCTTGTATTTTTATGGCTTCATTAAAAAGAATGATGACTTCATCATTGAATGGATAAGGAAGTTTTCTCATAAATTTTTCTGTTAGTTGTTTCCATTCGGTTGGAGGACAAATGTAATAATATTTTGAGAATTCACCTGTATATTCCTCAAAATAGCACATGTCACAAATTGTCATTTTTTCCAGGTGGTTTAAAGCATCTCCTTGATCAATTGTTGATCTGACGCTTTTGTAGGCTTCAAAGGCTTGACCAGTAAATTGTTTGTAGATTTGTTCCACAATCCTTTTGATGAATTGGGGAATATTTCCACGGGTTTCAAGCCAGATAGCATTTTTTGCTTCGTAGCAAAACGTTGTAAGGAAAGCTTTCACATTTCCTCTTGTGCTTGAAATGACATAGTGCCATGAGTTTTGCTCATCTCTATGTATTTCTTTATGTATGATCATTGAAATCATGATATTATTATACCAATCTTCAATGACTGTTTCTGGATTAATTACATAATCTAAGTCAAGAATCTTAACGTCGATAGGTAATTTTTTGGGTCTGTGTAGGAGATGTGAAGGATCAATGCCGTTATCTTCATAAGGTGCTGGTCTAGGAGTGAAGTCTACTATTGGTCTTTTCCATCTCCTTTTGGGTTTGAAGATGTAGGTTCATAGTCCATTGGAACTGCTTCTGACTCAAATTTTGGTTCTCTAATTTTTACTCCAATATCAGTGTTTGTGAAGAATCTTTCATGTATGATTGTTTCTTCTTCAGAACTTTCTGAAATATCATCAATTGTGATTGGATCATTGATTTCTGGAGGATTTTCAACAGATTTAGCTGTGAGGATAAGTTCTTGATCATTTATGTTGACTTTTTTGAAGATAGAAGCGATCTTCTCAAGTTCGCTGTCTTCAAAGGCCAATATAAGCCTTACTGTAATTGATTGGTGCCTCTTTATATTCTGCCCTGCCTCACTCCTAGATCCATCGCCTGCACACGCTGAATGGCCACCTGCCTGATGGTGTAATGGCTGGATGTTATGAGATCCGTACAAGGTAATAAATATGAAGAGTAGTGAAATTAAAACATAGTTTTATTCCACAAGGCTTAAAGAGAAAAACTCTCTTTAGCTTATTTAATTACAAGGTTGATCCAGAGGATCTAATGTCTCTAATGTAGTTTAGTTACAAGGCATTTCTGAATTCAAGATTACAAGAAAGAAATTTTCTAGTGAACTCGGAAAAACAGTACCCAGAAATCCTAGGATTTGCTGTATTAAATACATTGACAGAATTCCAGGACATTATGGAGAGTAGATATAAAGGCCACCGGACTCCCCACCATGGAAAGTAGATCATTCCTCTATAAATAGTATTCATTTCAACTCGCATCACTGTTTTCATTAATCGTCTAGGTCCTAGCTGGCCGCTAATCGTACACTAGCTATAGACTACCTATCATTGGCAACAATATGTCACCAAAATACTTTTTGCTATACATTTTTGATATGTATCTATATACTAGTCGGATACGTGCGTTACATATTGTGTAATTGTAATTCGTTAAAATTTAATAGATACAAATTATTATAGTATATGTATGTAATGTAAGATACAATTGAAGAAGGATAAGTACAAAACTTAACGGACAGCCAAATAATTCATAGGTAAATGATTTATATAGAACATTTATTCTCGGATGCATTCATAATAATTGATTTATCATATATATATATATATATATATATATATATATATATATATATATATATATATATATATATATATATATATATATATGTATATATATATGAAGTTTATCGAAAACTACAATATTTGGTCGACACCAACAAAAAAATGTCGATGTCGACAATTTTTTTGTTAAATTCTTCAAGAAGAAGAATACACACACACACACACACACACACACACTATTTTTTGATATTTGTTGGAGAATCCGGTTTTGGCATATTTAATTATATTTTATTTATTGATATGAGCTAATTAGGATACGATGATTATCTATTAGTTGTATGAAAACTGGAATTTTAATGCTATATTTATTTCAATCTATTTATCAGTTTTAGTTATTCTAAAACTCTTGTTCCTTATCAGTTAAATAAGTGAGTGAATAAATTGCTTGTTTAAGGATTCTAATTGAACTAAATTTCTAAGTAGATAAACTATTAAAATATTATCTTTTTATTTATCTACTTAAATAAAAATATATAACTGAATTTATTTTCATATTCTTATGATATATCTTACCTTATCTTTTATAAAGTCTATTTAAACATAAAGACTTATTTTGTCATATCCTTGTATAAGAAAAAATTAAGTCATTAAGTTTAGAAAAAAACTTATTGTACTATAAATAAGACAGGTGGTATTCCAAGAATCCAACGGACTTTGAAAGTAAAGATACTCAAGCATCTAAGAGCAAATCATTTATGAGTTGAGAGTTCAAAAAAATATTCAAAAGTCCTAGACCGATCAAAATTCTATTTTTGAAAACAGCTCTGAGAAACTGAGCATAGAAGAAATCCATTGTGAGAGAGAACAGTATTTCGGAGGTAAGATAAGGAATGAGTCCTTATTCTGATTTGTGTAATCAATTCGGGGACACTCGTGGAATGGACCAAGATCAAGACCGAAGTACTTGACTGCATTCCTTAACTAGTTAAAGAAGATATAAAATAGGAAAGTTTTATTGTTGGTCTTAACTGAGTTTTACTTTTTGTAAATTGCTGATAAAATTTTAGATTAGGTCTAAAATTTTAATTTCAAAAAGTTGAGACGTGTGTAACCTGTTCTAAAATAGTGGATTTATTTACTCGTGGCATGGGGGCTCGTGGATGTTTTTCTTAGGGGTTTACTATGCTATATCTGGTGTTAATCAATATTTTAATCGTCTTACATATTAACTGTCTTGAAACTGCAAAAACGTTCAGTGAAATATTTTAATGTTCAACAAACTTTCATCAACATCAGAACATTAAAGTGAACATTGTATTTTTTAAAAAAATATTTACAGACATTCAGTAACAACTTATTCAACCCCCCTTCTAGGTTGATTGTTATCTAGATTTAAAACTAGCAATTAGTATCAGAGCGGGTTCACTTCTAGAAAGTGAGATCCTATGAATCTAGGTATGTACATTGGTTCTTTTCGACCACCAGTATTGGATGGAACGAACTATAATTATTGAAAAATCCGTATAACTGTTTACATTCAAGCTCTAGATGAAAATCATGGCATTCTATCATTAGATGTTTTAGTCCTCCCACTATCATTGAAAATGATATTGAAATAGAAAAACCATGTGAACAATGGGTAATTACTGACTACAATAATGCTAGTTGGAATAGCAAAGCCTTGAATGTTATTTTTTGTTTTGTAGATGCTAATCAATTCAGGCTAATATCTAATTGCAGGATATCAAATGAAGCCTGGGAGATCCTACAAATCACACATGAAGGAACTTCCTAGGTGAAATCATGTAAACTACAAATGCTCACCACAGAATTTGAAAACCTACGCATGAAGAACAATGAATCATTCAAAGATTTCTATGCTCGGCTGTGTGACATATCAAATCAAGCACATGCCCTTGGAGAAAAATATTCTGAGTCAAAATTAGTCAGAAAGGTCTTGCGGTCATTGCCAAATAGATTCCACTCCAAAGTAATGATGTCAAATTTTAATTAACTCGCAAGTGTACGAATCTATTGGAATATAAAAAGTAGTAACGAGGTCGATCCCACATAGACTGCTATGGAGAAAGTATAATTTAATCCTAATTAACTATTATTCTAGGCTAGTTGAGTCGAAAAGATTTTTTGTTGAATTTATTTAATCTAAAGTATAACTAATTATGCTAAAAAGATGAATTGATAATTCAAGTTGTGTAAAATACCAAGGTTTCAGAATCCACCATTGTTCAACTTAACAATTATCCAATTATTGATTAATTCCCAAAAACACACGACAACACGAAATCAATCTATTGTCGTCCCTAAAGATTTATCAATTAAGTCCAGAAGAAGAAAATCTAATTTAGGCTCCCCTTATGCTTCAAACATAAATTACTTAAGCATTTTTCATATCAAATTCCATTGAAAGAAGACAAAGAATCAAAGATTACATAAGCATTCTATGTATCCCAATACAAATAAAAGATGATGAAAAATCAAAAGAAATTAATAGAACCTATTTAAGCATCAAGCATGGATTAATTAAACCAATATCTAACTATCAAAAAATACATGATATTTAAGATGAAAGAAATTATATTTAATTAATGTACTCAAGAACCAGCCATGAACGTTAAAGCTCTAAGAAGGAATTAAACGAATAACGACATAATCAATTAATTAAAACAAGGTTTCATCGTCCACCTTGGCTAGAGAAAATTAGAAGAACATAATTAAATTAAAAATACAAGAATTGATAGAACCCGGTATGTATTGAAGGAGAAGAAATCTTCAAAAACTCTTGGTCGTCAATCAGTTGTCTTCTCTTGTTTCTTCCGTCTTCTTCCAAGTTTGGCTCCCAAAAATCCTCCATTTTCGTTATGAGAATATAACTCATATTTATACTACCCTAATTGTGCCCCAAAATATCCCAAAAGATTACAAAATTCGTGGGTCAAAAGTTACCTAGTTGAATTGGGACTAAAAAAAGGAAAGTAAAATCCCGCAGCAAAATTAACAATGGGCGGCTGTCTTTCAAACGGCCATAACTTCTTGTAGAAAGCTCCAAATTGAGATCCGTAAAAAGTGGTGGACTCGTAATTCGATTATCTTTCCAATGGTATATCATTTACTCATTGATTTTCACCAAATGATATGCTCTTTTCGTCCAATATTCTCCATGTGCTTATAAACGGGTCCAAAACTGAAATAGACAGGAAGATATACTAACTTAAGTAAAAATTTAATAAAATGACAGAATAAAATCTTAGTTCAAAGATCCGAATAAGTGTAAAAAATGTACTTATCAAACACCCCCAAACTAAACATTTGTTCATCCTCGAACAAAAATAAAAATAAACCATAATTTTAAATTAAGCTAATAGAATCAACAGGAAATTAGTTAATGTTAAATTTCTTACCATATGTTCGAAAATAAAGCAACACTTTTGAAGGATATTAAACAACAACAATTTTTTTTTTTTTTTACTTATCCGATGCTCGACCTTTTGTGAGTGTGTGAATAGCCAAAAATTAAACTTATAAATGTATTAAACCATGACCAAAATTGTGTTGTTGATATTTTAGCAATTCCGAACCCTTTGTAGTCATTTATTCCTTACACCTCTCGTAAATTATCACACTTCTAATGCTTTTCTCTCTAATCCGGAGGTGTTCTAGCGAAATTGGTTCATATTGATCATCACAATGCTTTTTTCAACTAAAGTGGTAAAAATCAGAACTTGTATTCTTAGAATTAGGATAGTGAGTGATTTCTAAATTCTCATCTTCAATTTCTTAGGTTCTAACCTAGCAATCCTTACCAAGCACTTCTACTTCTTTTTATTCATTCTACTCATGTTAACAGCCTTACATCCTGTGCAATACTTCTCTTACACTAGCTTTCTATGTGACCCTTGTAGCAAGCTTTGGGCCGATGACTCCCAAGTCAGATGACTATAGGGCACCAGGTTTTAAAATACCCTAACAGACTTAATTGCTCGAGTCCCACAGGCTAATAGAGAAGTGAATATGTAAATATATATGATATTTTTTTTTTCAATTTTTTTTCTCTTTTTTTTTATATATATGACTCATGTAGCGAGCTTTGGACCGATGACTCCCAAGTCAGATGACCATAGGGCACCAGGTTTTAAAATACCCTATCAGGCTTAATTGCTCTAGTCAGATATTTTATTTTATTTTATCAGCAATGAGTAGTGCTCAGTTTAGATTCCTTGACTATAACCTATTCAACCAAAGATGAGACCCAGAAAACCCAAACCATCAAAATTCTTTGGACACAAGTAGTAACTTTAACACCTCCAAACTGTTCTCAAAACAGTTTGGTCACTAGCTTAAGGATATAGGAATGGAGTTTTTCATAATGATACTCAGTCAATAATATCAACACAAACACTCAAGTCATGTTTCTAATAAATGATGAGTCAATAGTGGCTCTATGCTTCCGTAATCAGGTTTAACATGGATAAGTATTCAGATAAAAGTACGAGTTCAAGTGTTGTCTAATATTCTACTAAAAAAATACTTTATTTTGAACAAATATCATCATTGGCGGTATGATATTCAACAATAACTAGACAAATAAACAACTAAAATATATATTTATTTTTTTGTTTTTTTTTAAATCAAAATTACTTCAGTTGTACAGACCAGATTGATAAGCAAATTCAGAAGCAATTAAGTATCCTGATACTTTTTAACCCACCCCCAAACTAAAATATTACATTGTCCCCAATGTAATAGTAAAATAAAGCACATAAAGGAGGGAAAAGATCAGGTACTCTCCAAAGATAGACGTGGAGAAGATGGATTCGGCTGGTTGAAGGCACGGTTGAAGTGGACTTAGATGTAGTACTGGGACCCTTGGTCAAAAGAAGGTTGCCTAGATATAAGCCAAGCGGCTCGCAAAGTGAGACATCCTGCGCTTGACATGGTGAGACCTAATAAGTGAAATAAATAAAATAAAAACTAATAAATTATTTAAACTATCTAAAACTACTACATATAAAGCAAGTAAATAAAAGGGCTAGAGAATGGGTTGCCTCCCATTAAGTGCTTATTTATAGTCATTAGCTTAACTTATTGTCTGGTTGCCTTACAGCACTCTGAATAGTGCTTTGGAGGACCTGCTTTGCTTACACCTATTGACTTTGGCATTCGTTGGAAGTGGCTCAATTTTCTGTTTCCATTTAGTTGTCCCCCATGACAGGTACTGATACAAGTAAAACATTAACTTATTTTATAGCATTATCAACATCAAAATAAGAACCCAAATGAGTTAAGCACATATTTAACGCATCATCACAATTAGTATAAGCAAAACAATCATCATATAATGCTTCTATCATGTCAACATCAACAACATCCTCATTATCATGTGGTAGCTTGTTGACATTAAAAATATTCAATTCTACTGTCATGTTGCCAAAGGATAGTTGCATAACTCCATTCCTGCAATTAATAATAGCATTAGATGTTGTCAGAAAAGGACGACCAAAAATTACAGGAATATGTTTTGTAGAGTCTCGTACTGGTTGAGTATCAAGTACAATAAAATCAAGAGGAAAATAAAACTTGTCAACCTGTATCAAAACATCATCTACAATTCTTCGGGGTACTTTCACAGATCTATCAGCAAGTTGTAAAATCACAGATGTTGGTTTTAACTCGCCTAGTCCAAGTTGCATATACACAGAATGAGGAAGAAGATTAACACTAGCTCCTAAATCTAGCAAAGTTTTCTCAATTTTATGGTTTCCTAAGATGCAAGAGATAGTAGGACAACCTGGATCTTTAAATTTCGGAGGAGTCTTGCTTTGAATTATAGAGCTAACCTGTTCAGTTAAAAGTGTCTTTTTGCGCATATGTAGTTGTCTTTTTGTTGTACATAGATCTTTCAAGAATTTAGCATAGGCAAGTACTTGCTTAATAGCATCAAGTAAAGGAATATTTACACTTACCTGCTTGAAGATTTCCATCATATCATTGATAGAATTACCTTGCTTTACCTTTGTGAGCCTCTGAGGAAATGGGGCTTTTGGAATGTAAGATGGCTCATTGTCCTCTTTGGGAGCTTCTTGGAATGAATCATCAGTTGGGACAGTACTTGGAGAAAGTAGTTGAGATGTGTTTTGCTTTGAGATAACCACTTTGTTGTCAAACAGTTTTCCACGTCTCAAAGTCATGATGGATTTAGCCTCTGCCTGTTGCACTCCTTTAGGATTAGGAAATGGCTGACTAGGAAACTTCCATTTCTTAATGGTTGTTGCCAACTGTTGGACTGATGAGGCCAGTTGTCCTATCATATTTTCCAGATTGGAGATGGATTGTGCCTGTGAGTTCTGGCTAGCGCGTACTTCATTCTTAAACTCAGTAATTGTGTGATTCTGGCGCTCTAATGCAGCTTGTGTAGCTTTTGTCAAGTTTTGAATTGCCTCTTCCTATGGTTTTGGCTGTGAAAAATTTTGATTGAATTGTTGAGTAGTCTGCTGAGGGGTTTGACCTACTGTATTATCCTGTTGAACACCTTGTGACCAAGAAAAATTGGGGTGGTCCCTCCAACCTGGATTATATGTGTTGGAGTAAGGATTGTATGGTGGGTTCCTCATCATGTTGAAGGCGTTCACTTGATCAGTACATGCATCTGGCTCTGTAGGATTATTGGCTGTCAATGAGGTCAACTTGCGAGAGATATCTTCTATCATGCATTTGACTTCTTTGATTTCTGAGCTAGGTTCATTGCTTCGAATTTCATAAATTCCTCTTTTCTTTGGTTCAGTTCTAGAAGATCGACTCCGCTGTTTTGAATTGTCAGCTTGCTTTTGAAAGAAACTCCAAATCTCCGTAGCATTTTTAGACATCAGCTCTCCACCACTTGTGGCCATCAACCACTCTTGAATGTGTGATAGTAGACCCTCTAAAAAATATTGGCATAAGTGCCATTTTTCATAACCGTGATGTGGACATTTCATAAGGAGCCCATTGAATCTCTCCCAAGTTTCATAGAATGGTTCTTCGTCTCTCTGCACAAACTCTGAAATTTCCCTACGAATAGCATTAGTTTTGTGAACAGAAAAATATTTATTCAAAAATTTAGCAACCATTTGTTCACAAGATGTAATACTATTTGCAGACAACGTATTAAACCATGATCTAGATCTATCTTTCAGAGAAAAAGGAAACAGACGAAGTTTAACATTATCAGGAGAGATATTCTCATATTTAAATGTCTCACATACAGCATAAAAGTTGGTCAGATGATTATAGGGTTCTTCACTGTCTAAACCATAGAAAGATGGAAGACAATTAAGCACACTCGGTTTTAGCTCAAAATTTCTAGTAGTTACTCGTGGGTATTGTATGTATGAGGTGCTCAAATTAGCCAATGGACTGAAATAGTCACTAAAAGGTCTCTCTTTAATTTCTTCATCCATGACTGTCCATTTATTTTTTTAAAAAAAAATTATTTTTTCTTTTTTTTTTTAAAATAAAAGAAACGAAAATAAATAAATCCTAAATTATAACTAGTCAAAAATAAAATTAACTAAGACTAAATTAACTTTCAAACGCAGTCCCCGGCAACGGCGTCAAAAACTTGATGTCAAATTTTAATTAACTCGCAAGTGTACGAATCTATTGGAATATAGAGAAGTAGTAACGAGGTCGATCCCACAGAAACTGCTATGGAGAAAGTATAATTTAATCCTAATTAACTATTATTCTAGGCTAGTTGAGTCGAAAATATTTTTTGTTGAATTTATTTAATCTAAAGTATAACTAATTATGCTAAAAAGATGAATTGATAATTCAAGTTGTGTAAAATACCAAGGTTTCAGAATCCACCATTGCTCAACTTAACAATTATCCAATTATTGATTAATTCCCAAAAACACACGACAACACGAAATCAATCTATTGTCGTCCCTAAAGATTTATTAATTAAGTCCAGAAGAAGGAAATCTAATTTAGGCTCCCCTTATGCTTCAAACATAAATTACTTAAGCATTTTTCATATCAAATTCCATTGAAAGAAGACAAAGAATCAAAGATTACATAAGCATTCTATGTATCCCAATACGAATAAAAGATGATGAAAAATCAAAAGAAATTAATAGAACCTATTTAAGCATCAAGCATGGATTAATTAAACCAATATCTAACTATAAAAAATACATGATATTTAAAATGAAAGAAATTATATTTAATTAATGTACTCAAGAACCAGCCATGAACGTTAAAGCTCTAAGAAGGAATTAAACGAATAACGACATAATCAATTAATTAAAACAAGGTTTCATCGTCCACTTTGGCTAGAGAAAATTAGAAGAACATAATTAAATTAAAAATACAAGAATTGATAGAACCCGGTATGTATTGAAGGAGAAGAAATCTTCAAAAACTCTTGGTCGTCAATCAATTGTCTTCTCTTGTTTCTTCCGTCTTCTTCCAAGTTTGGCTCCCAAAAATCCTCCATTTTCGTTATGAGAATATAACTCATATTTATACTACCCTAATTGTGCCCCAAAATATCCCAAAAGATTACAAAATTCGTGGGTCAAAAGTTACCTAGTTGAATTGGGACTAAAAAAAGGAAAGTAAAATCCCGCAGCAAAATTAACACTGGGCGGCTGTTTTTCAAACGGCCATAACTTCTTGTAGAAAGCTCCAAATTGAGATCCGTAAAAAGTGGTGGACTCGTAATTCGATTACCTTTCCAATGGTATATCATTTACTCATTGATTTTCACTAAATTTTATGCTCTTTTCGTCCAATATTCTTCATGTGCTTATAAACGGGTCCAAAATTGAAATAGACAAGAAAATATACTAACTTAAGTAAAAATTCAATAAAATAACAGAATAAAAGCTTAGTTTAAAGGTCCAAATAAGTGAAAAAAATGTACTTATCAAGTAACCGCAATTGAAGAGAGCAAAGACATCGACGATATCAAAATTGAAGAGTTGGTTGGGTTATTAATGACTTATGAACTAAATTTCAATACAAGAAAGAAAGAAAAAGCTACAGGCATAGCATCTCAGGTTGACGAAGAAAAAGATGAATGTGATGAGAATGATTCAAACATTGATATTGCCCTAGCAACAAAACAGTTTGACAAATTCTTGAACCGGGCTCAAAATCTCAAATCAACTAAAAATCATGGGTCATTCAGAAATAAATATCCTAACCAAGTTAGACAGAATCAATCAAATTTTCCAAGGAGAATAGAAAATCGTATCCAGTGCCATACTTGTGAAGGATATGGTCACATTGCCTCTGAATGTGCTAACAATAAGAAGAAATTTTTTGTTAAAAAGGCCATGAATGTAACTTGGAGCGAGGACGAAGAATCAATCGATGATCAATCAGGAGATGGAAAAGTTTCCAATACTCAAGATATTTCATTTACAGCATGCTCTATTTCTGATTCTGAATTATCTAATCTTATTCATGAACGTTCACATGAACGTTCTGACATAGAACCAAACGTTGGAGCTGATGACATTAGGGTCAACCTAAAGGCTTTGACTACTGTGTCCACTAAAGAACAAAGTTTCTCCAATGATAAAATAACTCATTTCGAAATATTGTTGACTAATAAAAATAAACAATTGTGTGATTTGCAGGAAGAATTGAAACAAAGTAGGGAAGCAAACAAACAATTGACCAGCTGCTCGACTGAACGAAGTGCTGAGCTATAGAAGAACCACCAATATCAGACATGGTTTAGGATATACTCAGCATGGAGAAGATAAGGAAGCAAAGAAAATCACGTTGTCAAAGGAATAACAGAAACAGGTTTTGATGTTCCAGATAACGTTCTGATGTCCACTAAATCTGTAATCAATGGTCAGATGTTGAAAGAATCAGGAATTACAGAAACTACTAACAAAGTAACCAAAGGTGAATCTAAAGGTAACATACACTCATCTTCTGCTTGTCCAACATGTAGTAAGATAGATCAAAATCGTGCTAACCTCTAAAATTATTCACCTAAGTACTTAAAGCACAAGAAAACTATTTGTAGAACTAGCACGAACTTGAAAAACCTCTTACTGAATAAAAAAAGTCCAACTAAAATCCGACAAATATGGTTTAAGAAAACATACTTGAACTGTCATGTTTTGAATATGGTTACCATTAGGACAGACATATCTCAAAGACCATATGAAATTTGGAAAGGCAGAAAATCTAACCTTAAGTATTTTCACACCTTTGGTTGTAAGTGCTATATTCTAAATGACCGTGAACAAATAGGAAATATGGATCCAAAAAGTGATGAAGGGGTATTTTTGGGATATTCAAAAAGTAGTCGGGCTTACCAGATCTACAACATACGTACTCAAAATATAATTTAATCTGTTAATGTTGTAGTGGATGATACTAATTACTTTGCTGAGTATTCACAAGAACAAGTAATAAAAACAAAGACAGAAAAATTTGAGGCAGCAGACGAACATCAGAATGTTGGAGAAAACACTAACGAAAGTCGGAACATTCCTGGAGATGCTACCAAAACTGATGCAACAAAGCAGTCAGATCAAAATGAACAGAATGATGTTACAATTGATATCACACACACTCTTGGAGAACAAAGCACCCGAAGAGAACCACCTACTTGGATACAAAAAGCACACCCCACATCTAATGCCATTAGAAATTGGGATAATGGTATGGTGACTCGAAGGCAAGCTACAAATGAGATAAGTCATGTATGTTATATTTTTCATGTTGAACCAAAAAATGTGAAAAAGGCTTTAGAAGATAAATCATGGGTGTTAGCCATGCAAGATGAACTTAACCAATTTGAAAGAAATAAGGTTTGGAAATTAGTCCCTCGACCAAATAATGTAAATGTAATAGGAACTGAGTGGGTTTACAAAAACAAGTTTGGTAAACATGGAACTATACTTAGAAACAAAGCATGCTTAGTAGCCCAGGGATACACTCAAATTGAAGGATTAGATTGTGAAGAAACTTTTGTTTCAATTGCGAGATTAAACTCTTTAAGACTTTTACTTTCTATTGCTTGCCAAATGGTAGTTAAACTATTTCAAATGGATGTCAAAAGTACGTTTTTAAATGGCTATCTTAATGAGAAAGTTTACGTTGAACAACCTAAGAGTTTTATAGATCCCTATTTTTAAACCATGTGTATAGACTTGAAATAGCTATTTATGGTTTAAAACAAGCTTCACGAGCTTGGTATGAACGTCTAACTACTTATCTCATTGAAAACAGGTACAAGAAAGGAAGAGTTGACAAAATTCAGTGTGAATCTTCTTTGTAATATTGTATATATTTGCATATATTCTTGAGTTAATTATGCAAGAAATATTGATTTTCAAATGTATTATTGCTTTTATCATAAAATTTGAAAATATAGTTTGAATATCCATATATTCATCTCTTGTTTATACACTTTATAAATGTCGAAATTGGGTTGATAATCTTTTGACAGATTATGTATTCTACTCTCTGATTTACTGACTAAATATGGATTGAAGACCTATGGTCAGTATATATGTCTTTCGGCACCATAATATCATGTCCTATTAAACAAGCGGGTATATTTGAAAGAAGGCTAAATTTCTCTGAATGATGAGAAGCCTTCCTTGATAAAATAAAAAAAAATCATGAGAAAAGGACTGCCGCCTTGAAAGTGTAAAAGTCACTTCTTATATACTTAGTTGGCTATGCAAACACAAAATAAATGTCTAAATTCTTTAAATAAAAAAAAAGAAAAGAAAAGAAAAAGCCAGTGTTGAAATAAAAAATAAATAAATTTCATTCACGCTTGACAGGTCAAATATTTTCTTCATAAAAAGGACAAATAAGATGGTGGATGGTTTGAAACTCTATTCTATAAAATGTTATGTGATTTAGAGGGTGATGCTGATTTGTTTCGATATTATTGATCTTATTTTGATTATTTATTCACACACTACACTCCTCTTCATGAGTAATATATGAGATTTTGAACTATATTAACAATTTTCTATGATCGGACTGACCAAAAAGATGATTGGGATTTCTTCAAAGTTGCTCATGAATTTTGTATTTATATTTAAAATTATAAAAAATAATAATAAAAATTTTTTTATATAAAAATTAAAAAAAAAGTTTTTTCTAATTATTTGTTTTTTGTTTTTTCATTCAAATTGTTTTAGGATTAGAAGTCTTATTTTCTTGTCCCATTTTAAAAAGAGTTCTTTCTTAAAAAGAATATTTATTTCATTCACTTAGCAAATAAGTCCTTATATCTTCATCTTCTTCCTTTCCTTTTCAAAACCCTGATGCTCCAAATTTCTCGTGTTAATCTCTTGATTTCTCTTGATATAACTTGATCTTGCAAGAGTGTTTAGAAAATAATCAATGGAAAGGTCAAAGACCACCGTTCACCACCCAGAGATTCGCCGTAGCCGTCGCGCGCACCGCCCCTGCAACAGCTGCAGGTGTTCCTCTGGCGACCACACCTCCATCACCACCAGTGGTTTCACTTCGATTTTCTACAGCACCGCCTTTGCTGCCGCCACCTGTTCCACCTTCTTCGACTCCTCAACCAACAGCCACCGCTAGTGAAGTTCCTTTCACCGCCTCGATTCCCACGCAAGTCACGAGTCAGGGAGAGTTTGATGAGGACATGGGTTCTGATCATGGAACTGAGTTTCAATCTGGCAGTGAGTTAGACGAAAGTTCGAGAGAGTCTCCACAGACTGAGCATCATGAAGAAGAACAACAGAAATCAAGCTCAGATTTTGCAGATGAAAATGTTGAAGCAGAAGAAGAGTCCACGAATGGGGAAGATGACAACTTAAGTGCTGAAGAATATGTCCCTACCAGGCTCTCATGTGCACAAAAGAGTAAACAGAAAATTGATGAACGTTCGAACGTTTCTGATCTTCCCATTGAACATCAGAATGTTGGGCATCCATCCTCCGATGTTCCAACTTCAGCGACCTATCCTTAATTGTTCGAAAAAAGCTTGCTCTGTAAAGGTAACCATGTCTTCACTCATCTGAATTATAGATTTGGGACTCTTGATGCACAATCTCAATTTTACAAATATATTTCAAAATGGGATTTTGTGATGGAATTTAATGTCAAAGAGGATGTCCTTAGAAAGACTGATCTTGTTGAATTAATTGAGCATTGGGGTGTACAAAAATTGTTGGATTGGACTGGAAGACCTTGTGAAACATTGATCAAAGAATTCTTGGCTAATATGTCTCGACAGATTAAATAGCCGGGTAATAATTTTAGGTGGTCAGTCTATGTTAGGGGTCGGCTAGTACCATTTAGTCCTTTCAATATTCGTCGTTGGCTTGGGTTATCACCCATAACTGAAGGAATGGATGATGAATTTGAAGCAGCCACTTATACTTTGGCCTTAGAACTCACTGGAAATCCTTGGCCTACGGGAAAAATGACTGCCGCATTGCTAACCCCTAAGTATAAGGTGCTTCATAAAATTGCCTTACACAACATTGATCCAATTCAGCATAGGTCAGACATTGGGATGGATAAGGTTGAGTTTCTGTACAAACTGAGAACCCTCTATCCGCTGGATATTGCTACAATTATTTTTGACAAAATTGTGTTTGCGGCGACCCGTCAAGCACACTCTAGGATGTTGCCTTTTCCTGGTTTAATTCACTCCTATCTCCAGCGTTACAAGTTTCCTATTCTTCAGGGTGACACTTTCACCGCACAAATTCTGGTCCTTCGTCCTTCAAAGAAAGTTACTAAGAGACCAATGTCTCCTGCAAGACCAACCCTTTCCGAAGATCACACCAGTTCTCTTGAAACTCAGGTGAGGGATTTAACTTCTTTGGTCAATACATTATCTGATAATTTTGAGCGTCATCACAGATTCATAAGGGCTTTACTTGTGGCCTTGGCCGAGTGAACTGGAAATCCTATACCAGAAGAATATTAAGATGCTGCCATGAATCTTCCTCAAAATCCTGATATTGGTCTTAATGGAACTCAACATCCTAACACTGGTCTTGAGCATTCCCCGCGTACTGACCTTGATGCTGACATGTCTCCACATCCAGATGCTGCTCGTGTGTCTTCGTCCACCAAGAGCAAGAAGAGAACCTAGACTTGTGGTTCGAAAAAGAGGACCCCGCAAGAGTGGTTAACACTAAGTATCATGTGGTTGGTTGTTTTCTCCATTTTGCCTTCGGAACTTTCTTTAAATTAGTTTATTTCGTTGCTTTCGTTTTTGCTTTGGCCCCTCTTTATTACAACAAGGGGGAGTATTAAATTATGAAATACTTTTGCTTAATTAGGAATTTTTTTTGCTTGGTAATTAGGAATTGCTTTAAATTAAATAGCTTGCATTTAATTTTGGTAATTAGGATTTCTTGCTTTTAGTGAATCTCATGTTCTTGAATCCAATTTGCCTGCTTGCTCACCTCAAAAACAACTTGATATAACTTGAAATAAGTTTTGTAATTAAGAGATGCCAAATGGAGAGATTGTTGGAGAATTCGGTTTTGGCATACTTAATTATATTTTATTTATTAATACGAGCTAATTAGGATTCAATGATTATCTAGTAGTTGTATGAAAATTGGAAACCTTAATGCTATATTTATCCCAATCTATTTATCAGTTTTAGTTATTCTAAAACTCTTGTTCCTTATCAGTTAAATAAGTGATTGAATAAATTACATGTTTAAGTATTCTAATTGAACTAAATTTTTAAGTAGATAAGATATTAAAATATTATCTTTTTATTTATCTACTTAAATGAAAATATATAATTGGATTTATTTTCATATTCTTGTGATATATCTCACCTTATCTTTTATAAAGTCTATTTAAACTTAAAGACTTATTTTGTCTTATTCTTGTATAAGATAAATATTAAGTCATTAAGTTTAGAAAAACTTCTAGTACTATAAATAAGACAGGTGGTAGTCCAAGAATCCAATGGACTTTGAAAGCAAAGATACTCAAGCATCTAAGAGCAAATCATTTATGAGTTGAGAGTTCAAAGAAATATTCAAAAGTCCTAGCCCGATCAAAATTCTATTTTTGAGAATGGTTCTGAGAAACTGAGCATAGAAGAAATCCATTGTGAGAGAGAACAGCATTTCGGCGGCAAGATAAGGACTGAGTCCTTATTCCAATTTGTAGAATCAATCTGGGGACACTCGTGGAATGGCCAAGATCAAGACCGAAGTACTTGACTACATTCTTTAACTAGTTAAAGAAGATATAAAACATGAAAGTTTTATTGTTGGTCTTAACTTAGTTTTACTTTTTGTAAATTGTTGATAAAGTTTTAGATTAGATCTAAAATTGTAATTTTAAAAAGTTGAGACGTGTAACCTATTCTAAAATAATGATTTATTTACCCGTGGCATGGGGGGCCGTGGATGTTTTCCTTAGGGGTTTACCACGCTATATCTGGTGTTAATCAATGTTTTAATCGTCTTACATATTAACTATCTCAAAATTGCAAATATGTTCAGTGAAATGTTCTGACGTTCAATAAACTTTCATCAACATCAGAACATTAAAGTGAACGTTGTATTTTCTTTAAAAAAAATATTATAGACTTTCAATAACAACCTATTCAACCTACCTTCTAGGTTGATTGTTATCTAGATTTAAAACTAACACGTGCGTTGTACATTTGGTAGGCGTTGATTGAATATATAATACGTAAACAATAAATATAAAAAACATATTTTTGAACATACCATTTAATACAATTCACTCTTAAATCAATGTACTAAAATGTTGAAATTCATCTGCCTCCTAAAAAAAGCTCAAAAACACACACACGCTTCTGCTGGAAAATTTGTACTAAATCAATTCATATTTTCTTCCCCAATCTCAAATCATATTTAAGTCATATTTATAGCTCATACAATTTTAATACAATTGGTAACCCCAAAAAAACTTACAATATTCACTCAAAAATATTAAAATAAAAGCTGAAGATTTAATTAAATATTTCAAAAAACTCAAGAAACAAACTTACTACAATGTAGATGTCAAAATACATAGGAACAATTACTTTCATATATTACATTAGTAATTTTCCATAGATATTGAAAATTATCTAAATAGGAATCATTGATCCAAAAACATATTTGTAGACTTTGAAGATTGGCACATCATCATCATCATCATCTACAAGTTTATCTACAAGCTTATCTACAAGCTCGAACATGCATTTATCTCCATTACCAAGTCTTTTTGCAGTTGCAAAATCAGTACATCCTATTGTTAGACAACGAATATCACCATTTTGCCTTATATTTGTACGAATAGGCTACACATTCCTCGCACTATCATGAATTTCAACATTCTCCTTATATAATGGTAGATGTCTTCTTCAAAATCTGCCGAGAATGTACTACAAGCAATTTTTTAAAAGTAGTACAGACTTTAGATTTTGTTTACTTGGTAGGATATATATATATATATATATATACATATTAATTTGAGCAAACTAAGTTAGGTATAAGATTAGGAGTAAAATGAACATACAATTTTTCGATGACATTGTAGCCTTGCTTCTAATATAACTGCAAAAGTAGGATAACCAAGGGCGGAAATTTCTTCATCACTGATGCTGTCTTGGAATGTACTGACGAGTTACCAAAAAGTATAACATTGAATATTGAATTACCAATGTATTCAAACATAAGAACGTGATCATCTTGTAATGTGTGATGATCAACAAAATGTTCTCACCCACTACTAAAGAAAACTGTATTGTTTACTCTTTGTAATTGCACATCCCAATGTATACCAAACCAGTCAATTAGACTAATTGTATTAGCTAGTTGATGTGCAAACTTGTCCTCGAAGATTTAAGTTTTGAAGTGGTATTGGAAGAATTTAATAATAGAACAGAACATTGTAGAGGATAAAAGATCGGTCAAACCTACCAAATAGATGTCGTGATTTTCGTCCAACCGGATAATCTGAATAAATCTCTTTGGAAATTCATATCCACTAGACATTTTGTAATAAATGGTCTGTTTAAAAAAAAAAAAAGTAGTATAATAATATTACAGATGCATGATTGATAAAATTTCTTTGTAAACCACGTTTTTTGAACATAGTAGATGATGCTGTGCTCAAATGCTCTAATACATGTACTTGTTTTTGCTCTAGATTGGGCAACATAAAGTTGACCATGTAAAAATACAGATTGTTGAGAATCTCGACACGAATTGGGAACCACAATTTGTGTCGAGAATCTAGAAAGAAATTGGGAAGAAAAAGTTGGTTTCCATTATTTGTCGACAATATTGACAAAATTTTGTCGACATTTTAAATGGAACAAAATTAAACTAACTATATAGTGAAAAAAAAAGAAAAAAAATTCTAAATGTATAATCCGCAAATAACAACCTGAATTGGATCAAACCTCAAGAGTGAAATGACCCAAATATCTAAAGAAAAATATTAAGTGTAAAATTTACTTATAAGATCAAATACAAAAAAAAAAAGATTGGTGAAAAATTGAATGAAAATCTATTTGAATTGGAGAAAGAAAGAGGAAAAAAAAAAAAGAGAAAAAAAGTGCAAAATGGGCCAAAAAGCCCATTTGCTTGGGATGCTTGGGAACTAGTCGGTTCCCAGCATTAGTGTCGGATTTCCCGACATTAATAATGTCGGGAAAACTGACATAAAATTTGGATCTTACTTTGGGTCATTTCTTGGTGATAAAAATGAAAAAGTTCTAAATGTATAATCTGCAAAAAATAAAAATAAAAAATATAGTTGGAAGACACTTTGGAAAAAAAGCAACATAGTTGTCAAAATAGAAAGAAGAAGACAAGAGAGAATATATATATATATATATATATATATATATATATATATATATATATATATATATATGGATGTCGACAAACACGACAAAATAGGATATGGGCCAAAATTTGGCCTGGAACAATTCCCATTTGTCGAGCTTCTCGACAAAGGATATATGTATATTGATTCTCTAGTCTCCACATCCATTCTTTATGAATGCTATCTACACATATAGATACATTTTTACCCACATACATATAGATACATTTTTTTAGAGTAACAAAACAAAAAAATTACATAGAAATAATGAACAAATGAAAGAAGCAAATCAAAAGTGAAAATCCAACCCAAATTTGAAAAATGTAAAGAACTTTCGAGCGCTTAAATAGCAATTGGGTAAATACCACAATGATTTGATGAGGTTTCGAGCCTATTTCTAAGCCTCGTGAATTTGTGGATTTGGAATTGGGGAGGTTTTGGAGAAACGGGAGTTGGTAGAGAGAAAAGACGTGAAAAAATATCATTCACCTAAAACTACGTCGTATTGGATGAAAAATTGAACAATGAAAACAATAAGACTCTTATATTATTGTGTAATAAATAGTCTGTTTAAAAAAAAATAGTATAATAATATTACGGATGCATGACTGATAAACTTTTTTGTAAACCACATTTTTTGTACATAGTAAATAATGTTGTGCTCTCAAATGCTCTAATACATGAACTTGTTTTTGCTCTAGATAGGACAACAAAAAGTTGACCATGTGAAAAAACAGATTTTCAAGAATCTCGACACAAATTGGGAACCGCAATTTGTGTCGAGAATATAAAAACAAATTGGGAAGAAAAAATTAGTTTCCATTATTTGTCGATAATGTTGACAAAATTTTGTCGACATTTTAAATGGGACAAAATCGAACTAACTATATAGTGAAAAAAAGGAACAAATGCTAAATATATAATCCGTAAATAATAACAACCCATTGAATTGGACCAAACCTCAAGAGTGAAACGACCCAATTATCTAAAGTCAAATATTAAGTGTACAATTTTCTTAAAAGATCAAATACAAAAAAAAAAAAAAAGATTGGTGGAAAATTGAAAGAAAACCAGTTTGGATTGAAGAAAGAAAGAAAGAAAAGAGGAGAAAAAAAGGGTGCAAAAATGCCCATTTGCTTGGGATGCTTGGGAACCAGTTGGTTCCCAGTATTAATGTCGGGAAAACTGACAATTATAATTGTTGGTTTTCCCAACAATAAATGTCGAGAAAATCAACATAAAATCTGTCAGTTTTTCCGACAATTATCGTCGGGAAAACCAACCTAAAAATTTGGATATTACTTTGGGTCATTTCTTGGTGGAAAAAAATAAAAAAATTTAAATGTATAATATGCAAATAATGAATATAAAAATTATAGTTGGAAGACACTTTGGAAAAAAAGCAACATAATTGTTAAAATAGAAAGAAGAAGACATGAAAGAAAAATATAGGGTAATTATCACATTTCATCCCTATCCTTTGAGTTTATTGTGCAAATCGTTCCTATCGTTTGAATTTTAACATTTGGATTCTTAAATCAACCACTCTTTGCGTAAAAGGTCCTTACTGTCTATCTCTGTTAACTTTTGACGTTAAATCATTGCTTCATGTGCAATCTCTCATTTTATAAAGGGTATTTTCATCAAATCTATTTAATTACGCCACGTGTCTAGCAAAAATCATTAAAAAATTTAAACCCCCCCAAACATACTCTCTCTCCTTTGATTCTCACTCTTCTTCACCACCTCTTTCATCCGCCGCTCCTTTTCCATTTGTGCTTTTACCACCTACCCACTTCAAGATTCTCCAAACCCACGTTAAGAATCACAAAATCCTGCCACCCCAAGCCAGTCACATGATCGTCCTCATAACCACATGTATTTCCTATCTAATCTGCTCCCAAATCCCTAGAAATTAATTCAAGAACCATATTTTGATAGACTGGAATGGACCCTGAAGATTATAAAAGTCTATTTTCATATTCTTCTTCTTCTTCTGGGGAGTCTGATATTCTTATATTGTCTAATACGATGCCATTTTCTTTGTAGGGATCCTTCCCTTTGCCTTTATCAGCTGCACCACCATTTCCTGAACTAACAGAGCCTCCATCTTTAATAAAATTTGATTCTTTTCCTCCCTAGTTTAATTTTGAAGGCGCCCTTCCAATTGGAGTAACTGCAGCTCGGAGTACTGTAGGAGGTGTGGGGGATTTAATCGGTGTGCCACAGCCTATGGAGTGCTTGCATGGGACTCCAATTCCTCATTTCTTGTCCAAAACATATGATTTGGTGGATGACGCTTCATTGGATTCTATAATTTCTTGGGGAGCAAACGGCGATGCTTTGTTGTGTGGGACCTCGTGGAATTTGCGAGGATTATTTTGCCAATGAATTTCAAGGACAACAATTTTTCAAGTTTTGTTTGGCAGTTTAATACTTATGTGGGTATACACTTAATTTAACTTTGGGATGCTCTTGGTCTACATATCTATGATTCTTAATTTCCTTGTTCCATTGCTATTGCTTTTGTATGTATATTCTTCTTTAATTTTTGTGTTTCTTTCTATGTACTTTTTGGAATCCATATCCTTATTCAAGAACATGTCCTTAAACAAAGAATCCAAGCATGTGCCACTACCTTCTATTACAACCTGTTAGAGGGTTTATGACGACAATCCTGTCACGTGACTGGCTTGGGGTGGCTGGATATTGTGATTCTTGATGTGGGTTTGTGGAATCTTTAAGTGGGTAGGTGGAGAAGAAGGAGAATCAAAGGAGAGGGAGAGTGTTTGGGGAGGGGTTTTAAATTTTTTAATGATTTTTTCTAGACACGTGGCGTAACTAAATAGATTTGACGAAAATACCCTTTATAAAATGAGAGATTGCACATGAAGCAATGATTTAACACAAAAAGTTAACAGAAATAGACGGTAAAGACCTTTTACGCAAAAAATGGTTGATTTAAGGACCCAAATGCCAGAATTCAAACGATATGAACGATTTGTACAATAGACTCAAAGGATATGGACGAAATGCCCTAATTACCTCTCTCTCTCTCTCTCTCTCTCTCTCTCTCTCTCTCTCTCTATATATATATATATATATATATATATATATATATATATATGGATGTCGAGAAATTCGACAAAATAGGATATAAACCATAATTTGGACCGAAACAATTCCCATTTGTTGAGCTTCTTGACAAAGGATATATATATATATATATATATATATATATATATATATATATTACCCACATACATATAGATACAATTTTTTTGAGTAACACAAAACAGAAAAAGTACAAAGAAACAATGAACAAATGAAAGAAGCAAATTCAAAGTGAAAACCTAACCCAAATTTAAAAAATGTAAAGAATTTTCGAGTGCTTACATAGCGATTGGGTAAACACCACGAAGATTTGATGATATTTCGAGCCTATTTTTGAGCCTCGCGAATTTGTGGATTTGGAATTGGGGAGGTTTTGGAGAAACGGGAGTTAGTGGAGAGAAAAGACATGAAAAAAATGTCATTCACCCAAAACTACTTCGTATTGGACGAAAAATTGAATAGTAAAAAAAAATAAGACTCTTATATTATTGTAGTGATATATAAAACAAATTGGAACTTTGTTTCCACGACATCAACATCCATGACGTCAACAGAATCACCAAATAGGCTATTGGTTCCCATTTATTGTCGACATTGTCGACAATCACATTTTCAAAATGAGACAAAATCACATTGTCGACATTTCAAAATGGGACAAAATCGACCTCAATTATACAGTGAAAAGAAAAAGAAAAAATCATTTACAGAAATTAGCCAATTTTACATGCTTTAACTTCAAAGTATGAATAGTGAAAAGAAGAATTTGAAGGTGGGTCGTCGAAATCTTCACTTGCCATTCGAGAATGATGGCGAAAGAGTAGTAACCGGATGTAAGGTTTGGAAATTTGATGCTCAGCTTATTGAAAATAGATTAGTAGATCTTAAGCGTATGAAAATGTATTTGTGGATCTTTAGTGGGTGGGAATGGATTGGTATTCTACACAATTTATTCTCATTGAAGAAGAAGATAAAGTAGAAAAAAAGGATGAAGACTGTGTCGTTTTGGACTACAGGGTGAATAGTAAATGTCTCATAGACACCTATAATATAGTAAGGATATACACGGTATTGTATTTGTATGTATCTATTTATTTCAAAACGTATTTACTATTTATAATTACGTAATTGATATTAGTGTAATTTTATCAAAGTGTTCAATCTAGAAAGAATTTTTTCATGGTGGATTATGTGTGTTGTTACTAAATTACAAAGTTGGTCTTCTATTTCTAGACGCGAGCCATTTGCTTACATGATAGTTACTTAACTAGCGTTTGTGCCAATTTTCTCTAACTAGCAGTGTTAACACGTCAGCCAGCCCGGTAGGTTAGACATCAACAGTTCAATAGTGATGATCCGTCCCAGATAACCTCCTATCCGTATCTTTCGCTCCGTCTGAAAATATTTGTCACTCGACCGAACGAGTGTAGTTACTTGGTTTGTCTAGCATTAGATATTTATCTATATGTCCATGCATTTGTATTTGTATGTATCTATATATTTGAAAAAGTATTTAATATTTAAAATTAAGTAATTAATTTGGTGAGTAAAACTTAATATTAATTTTTTTTTTCATGCTAAGAAAAAATTATTAATAATAGTAGAATATACATTATAATACGGTATATCAAACCACATAACTAGCATTCAAATTAATGGAATGTTGGTTAAAAAAGTTCTATTAAAAATAGAAGATAATTTTACAGGACATTGGAAGAATATATTAGTCACCTAAAATATTTCTTTAAACGAATTTTTGTTTTTTATTGTACATATCGTGATTTAGGTCATATGTAAATATTTAAATTAACTTGTACAAAATAAGGTGATTTATGTCTCAATATATATGAAATTTTTATGTAAAGAATATATGCCGTGATATATTCTTGATGATTTTGATAGAAAATTGCAAGCAAATCTTATTTCCTTACTTAGTCGTGATTTATGTCTTAAGGAAACTTTCACAATATGGTGATGTTACATTTCGAAAACCAATTTACATATATTTGAACTTCGTAAGAATAAAATATTATGTGATGTTCCTTGTTGACCCTAAATTTTGGTTAGACCCAAGTCAACAGTGGATCGCTGTTTCTTGTTGGAAATTTCACTTTCCTACACACTTAAAACTCATGCTTTGTCCGAACTGATTTAACTTAAAGATCATGTTTGAAATGTGTTAATTATCTATATATATATATAGAATTCAAGGATTAATAATGAAAGACTTACCTTCATCATGCAGTGTTTCTCCCTATAAATAGTTGGAGCTTAGGTGGACTAAAGGCTTGTAACTTCTTCACATATTTGATTGACTTGTGTCATTCATGTAGTTAATGTAACCATCCCTTTATGTGTCTTTTTCTGTATTTTCGAGTAATCATTTTCTCCTATTTACTCTATTTGTCTTTGACACGCTAACAGGGTGCTGTCACAGTTGTCCCATCAATCAGTCATGACTAGAGTAGACGTCTTTTGAAGTTTCTTCAGAACAACGATCTGGACTGCTTGTGAGGTAGTCTGGATGGGTCTAAGTGTATCCCAAATGTCACTGTCTGGTTTGTCCTTGTTGGAGCTGACTTGCTACTAAGGTGACATTTCATGGGTGACTTGGACACATCACCAAAAGGTGAAACAATAGTCCCCTAAGCCCATGACTTAGGCATTTATGCAAGTCCATGGGCTTAATAAGTTCAACACCGCAGTGGCACTTTTTCATGCTGAAATAAGTCGAACTGAAGAGTAATTGTAGTATAATACATTGGTAGGTCCGGAGTATTGTTTAGATGCCAAAGTGATTCTCTTCCGGAGCAAACATACTTGACAGGGCTACAATCAGGTTTATTCAGGAGTGACGGTTGAATGGTTTGGTGAGTTATGAGCTAACAAGACGTTGCATCTTTTCCAGGTTAATGGACGACTTGCAATGATGGCATGGAGGCGTGGGAAAGCAATGATGAGGGCTGCACTATTTAATGAGTTCCCAAATGACACGGTTATGCATGCACGTGCAGTGCATCATTGAATCTAGGCCACTAAATGCATCTAGGAGTTTCCACTCTTTACCTTCAATAATCCATATTGGAGGACACATGTAGTGCCCAAACCTCTTGGGTGAGGAGATAGATGGCGGAGATGGAGTGTAATCTCTTATAAAGGGCTTGGGGTATTCCATACCCAACCTTTTCACGCTATTTCAAAATCTAAGTGATTTCATATAGATTTTAGCTTTTTTCTTAAGCCAAAATAGAGCATTTTTCTGCTAAAGTAACACATTTTCTCCTTCTCAATTCCCGACCGTTCATTAAAGCGATTTCGTCCATTTTAAGAAGGAAATCATCAACAGAAGTCTATCCTACTTCAAAAGGTATACCTTTATCTTACATACCCTTTTTAAATTAAATAAATGCACCAAAAGAGATGGAGATCCCGAAGAGGGGGTCAAAGACCGATATTTTCTTACGCCAAGTGGAACCCATAGTCCAATTATTACTGGCCGTCCTTCATGTATCAAACATTGGAGGAGCTAGTGGTTGTGAGCTGCTGGAGAATGGTAGTGCCTCCCTTCTGTTAAAAGGAAAGGAAATCAACCAATCAGCAATTTGATTATGATAATTATAGGATCATGATTATGTGCATAATTGTATTCCTAGAATAGCTCAATTAGTCCTAGAATAGCTCTACCCAAAGTCCTATATAATGGCAAATATGTATGGACATAATACACACAATACATAGACTTTTCTTGCAAACAATTCGTTTATGGTATTAGAGCACCAATCCTGGTGCCTCTAGTTCAACATCTTCCGCTACAAACAAAACCCAACACATCACCACACCAACCAACATGGTTGACACGGTTGAAAATCCAGAGCAATCAAAACAGAAATCCACATCGCAAGACATGGAGGTGAAGGAGACACCATTACCTGATCCTCTGGTCTTGCATCATTCAGACACACCAGGACTCACCCCAGTTAACACACCGCTGAATGGACGCAACTACGGGGAATGGAGTCACTCAATGCGCCTCAATCTCAGCGTAAAAAACAAGCTTGGTCTAATAGACGGAACCGTGAAGGCTCTACCAGCAACCGATGTGAGATTCCCATTGTGGCAACGCTGCAATGATCTGGTGATAACTTGGATCCTCCATTCCATCCAGCCCGACATAGCTCGCAGTGTGATCTTCTCTGATATGGCAGCAGCAGTTTGGAGCGACCTCCATGACAGATTCTCTCAAGGATATGAATCAATAATCTATCAAATTCGGCAAGAAATTGCCGAATGTCACCAAGGATCCCTCTCTGTCTCTGCTTACTATACCAAGCTCAAGGGGCTTTGGGACTAGTTGGGATCTTACCAGGAACCTATCACATGCTCCTGTGACATGTTGAAAAAGATTGCTGTTAGAGAGAAAAAGGAAAAGGTGATGCAGTTTCTAATGGGGCTTAATGATCCCTATTCCCAGGTTCGTGGATCGATCTTGATGATAAACCCCCTCCCACGCTATGCAGGTTGCCCGCTCATCAACACAACAGACGACAGCCTCCTTTTTTTATCGCAAAGACTTGCGATGTACTTATTGTGAACAAGGAGGACACTTAGTAGATCGATGCTATTATTTGATTGGGTTCCCAGTGGGCTACAAATGGCATGGGAAGAATGTGAGGCCCAGAAATAAGAAGGCAGCAGCCCACAATGTTGAGATAAAGAGGGAATCAACCAATGAGAGCCCAACTTTTACAGCTGAGGAATACAAGCAGATCATGACCCTGCTCCGCAATAAAAATGGTAACGATCAACCACTTGCAAATGCGACAGGTATATTTACACCCAGCTGTAATAATATAGAACATGATGCACATTCCACATTATATTGGATTATGGATAGTGGAGCAACAGATCACGTATCCCACCTCCCACCTACTCACAATAAAAATAAGGCACCTCATGATTTTGTTGGACTACCTAATGGTGAACAAGCTACCATTGAAAACATTGGGTCTATTCAATTAGCACCAGATTTGTCTCTTGATAGAGTTCTTCATGTGCTTAAATTTCTTGTGAATTTGATATCTGTGAGTAAATTGACACGAGCTTCGAGATGTATAGTGATATTTTATCCAGATTTTTGTGTTGTACAGGACGTGGATACGAGGAGGACGATTGGCCTGGGCAAGCATTTTAATGGTCTCTACTATCTCACACCAACTCAAAATCCCCGTCTCGTCAACTACATAACTCGCACTTCTGACCTTTGGCACCAACGCCTCGGACATCCATCCGCCGCTCTGCTTCGCAACATATCCCAATCTTTTCCAGAAATTGTTTTTAATTCTAAGCATGTTTGTGAGATTTGTCCATTAGCAAAACAAACTCGTTTATCTTTTATTTCAAGTTCAATAAAAACAATTGCACCGTTTGATTTGATACGTTGTGATATTTGGGGACCATACAAAATTCACACACAATCCGGGGCCCGTTATTTCTTAACCATCGTCGATGATTTTACTCGCTTTACTTGGATACATCTTATGAGTTTTAAATCTAACACTCAATCCTTGTTGAAATCTTTTTTCTCTTGGGTCAAAACTCAATTTCATCGAGATATTAAAATTTTACGTGCCGATAATGGGGGTGAATTCACATCAATGCGTTCTTTCCTCGACGAACGTGGTACCATTTTTCAACACACATGTGCTCATACCCCTCAAAAAAACGGGGTAGTCGAGCGCAAACATCGCCATCTTTTAAATGTAGCCCGTGCCCTACGATTTCAAGCCAATTTACCATTACGGTTTTGGAGGGAAAGTATCCAAACGGCATGTTATCTTATTAACCGCCTACCCACGCCCCTACTTTCCTACAAATCTCCATATGAACTTTTACACAAAAGTCCACCAATTTATTCCGACCTTCGGGTTTTCGGTTGCTTATGCTATGCCACCAATCTTACCCCCGACAACAAATTTGATTGTCGTTCACGTCATTGCATTTTCATTGGATATCCTCTTGGGCAAAAGGGTTACCGCGTTTACGACCTTGAAGGCAAGAAATTTTTTACTTCCCAGGATGTTACATTCCATGAACATATATTTCCTTTAAATAGTCTTCCACCCGAAAATCAAGATGACAATCCAGTCTTACCTCTTCCATTTAATCTTGTTGACCCTATCTCTTCGCCAAATACAGTACTCAATCCTTCACACACCACATCTCATTTCTCTTCAAACCCGTCGCTCCCATCTCCGGCAACTGACCCATCCCTACCAGACCAGATACCCAGCGCCAACCCTGACCTTCGTCGTTTATCTCGCACTCACCGACCTCCGTCTTATCTCCAAGATTTCAAAACGTACCATGCAGCTGTCCTCGGCCCTGACGTCTCATCTTCCTCCTCGTCCAGCACTCGCTATCCATTGCAACGGTATGTCTCTTACTCTGGGGTATCTGATAAATACCGTTCATTTGTGCATAATATATCTCAACTGGTTGAGCCGAAAACTTATGAACATGCCCGTCATGACCCTCAGTGGGTTGCAGCTATGAATTCTGAGATTAAGGCCCTTGAGGACAATAACACTTGGTCCACGGTTCTCCTACCTCTTGGCCAATGACCCATCAGTTGCAAATGGGTATTTAAGATCAAGTACCATGATGACGGTACAATCGAACGCCACAAAGCTAGGCTTGTCGCCAAAGGGTTCACCCAACGTGAAGGCATCGATTACAAAGATACATTCACTCCTGTTGCCAAATTAATCACTGTTTGTTGCTTACTAGCAGTTGTTGCAGTCCGGCATTGGCCTTTACATCAGATGGATGTGCAGAATGCATTTCTTCATGGTAAACTAATTGAGAAAATGTACATGCTGCCCCCTCCTGGTTATCGTCGACAGGGGGAGAACGTAGTTTGTCGACTCCACAAGTCACTTTATGGCCTTAAGCAAACATCTCATAGTTGGTTCCAACGCTTCTCTTGTGCAATTCAAGAAATTGGGTTTCAACAGTCAAAGGCCGATTACTCACTGTTTACACAGGTTTGTGGAGATTCCATTACTGTTGTGTTACTCTATGTTGATGATATGGTTATAACAGGCAACAATAAGAAGGCTATCAGTGACCTCAAAAAGTTTCTCAATAGTTGTTTCAAGATTAAGGACCTTGGACCACTCAAATACTTTCT
Source organism: Forsythia viridissima (assembly GCA_030279155.1). NCBI lineage: Eukaryota > Viridiplantae > Streptophyta > Magnoliopsida > Lamiales > Oleaceae > Forsythia > Forsythia viridissima. The sequence continues at coordinate 22,411,754 of CM059040.1, forward strand.
CGGCATCGAAGTTGCTCGTTCTAAATTAGAAATTACAGTTTTTCAACAGAAGTACACACTAGACATTTTAGAAGAAGCTGGGTTACTTGGAGCAAAACTAGCAACTGTCCCCATGGAGCCTGATTTGGTGCTAATAGAAAAAAAGAGTGAAGCTATTAAGGATCCCACTCGATATAGCAGGCTAGTTGGGAAACTGATCTATCTCACAATTAGCCGGCCTGAAATCATATACTCTGTGAACACACTCAGCCAATTCATGCAAGAACCCAAGTTACATTACCTCAAGGCTGCCCATCGACTCCTTCAATACCTGAAGGCAGCTCCAGGACAGGGATTGTTATTCTCATCAAATAGTCCACTTCACTTGATCGGATACTGTGATGCCGACTGGGCAAGATGCCCAATTACACGATGGTCTGTAACGGGCTATTGCATCTTCCTTGGCAAGTCTCTTGTGTCATGGAAGAGTAAGAAGTAGGCAACAGTTTCAAGGTCATCAGCGGAAGCGGAGTATCAATCCATGGCTTCAGCTGCTTGCGAACTCTCTTGGTTGAGATATTTATTAAAGGATTTACATGTACCACATCCAGAGCTAGCAAAGTTGTTTTGTGACAATCAAGCAGCCTTACACATTGCTGCAAATCCGGTGTATCATGAGCGGACAAAACACATTGAATTAGACTACCATACCATTCGTGAGAGAATCCAAACAAGAGAGGTCGAGATGGCCTATGTACAAACTGGAAGTCAGATATTAGATATATTTACAAAGCCACTGCGATCACCAGTGTTTCATACACATCTCAGCAAGTTGAGTGTCATTGACATTCACACTCCAACTTGAGGAGGAGTGTTAAAAGAAAAGGAAATCAACCAATTAGAAATTTGATTATGATAATTATAGGATCATGATTCTGTGCATAATTGTATTCCTAGAATAGCTCAATTAGTCCTAGAATAGCTCTACACAAAGTCCTATATAATGGCAAACATGTATGGACATAATACACACAATACATAGACTTTTCTTGCAAACAATTCGTTTACCTTCAGACCTCGTCCCTGAAGTTATAGTTCCCAGACTTTATCTCACTGGTATGAGTCTTAATTTATATTCATGTCATAACTCTTTTTGTTTATTGAATGTTTGTTTATTGTTGTTTGTTTGTTGGCAATCTTTACTTTGACTGGACTTGATTTTTTTATAGGAGAGGTGCTTGAATATTTCTTGACAGAGAGAGACTACAAGGTCATCAGTGATTTATATTCCTACAAAGGGGACTTCTCCAACATTATCTGCACCTACCATCACTTCGTCAAGCACCAGCTAAAGAAGAGACAAGGCTAGTGTTTTTGTGCAATTCTGAGGAAATTCATTATCGTTTAAACATAATTAAGCAAGTGGCTCACATAGATATGTTCTCAGGGACTAACACACTACCAAAGATCAGACTTGTCGGTCTTGCTGTGAAGAAGATTCCCCTCGTGATGAAAGGGAAGATGACAAATCATGAGTAGAAGAAGACTCTCTATAGTCTAAGCCTTAAGGCTGGAGATAAAGACCAACCTTCTGCCTCAGTTTCTTCCGACCCGAGGTAAACAACTCTGGTCTCCGCCATGTCATCCAAGGGATCATGGTGCAAAATCAAGAGGCGGGGGCCAAGCATATGAAGTAGAAGAGGCATGAGGTTGGGAGAGAGAAAGGATATGCTTCTATCATTTTCCATTGCACTCGATCTAGGAGTGTCTTCCAAGCGTTTCTCTAGGGACGAGGAAGATGTGGAAGTACTGGAGGAGGAGGGTCTTCTTAGAAATACCAAGAAGCCTAGGACCGCCTTTTCCAAGTCGGCCTAGAATCTCACTTTGGAGGATAGGCCTTCAAAAAATGAACGTGAAGGCCCATCGGCATCAGAAGGGGAGGGGCCTTTGGAGTTGATTTACGTTAAGAAGGTTCTCAAAGAGAAGCCAGCTAAGATCGCTCCAGCTGTCCTATGCATGTTCTCAGATCACCTTGCAAAGATAGCTATTATCGTCGACTCCTTCTGGACTGATGGTTGGGCCAAATATTCTATCCAATCATCTCCCAAGGTCAAGCTCGTAGCCACTAAGGCATTGGCTACCCGTTCCATGATGATGATTGAAGAGGAAGAGATTGGTGTCCGTGACTTGGAATTAAATAAAAAGAGTGTGGACACTGCTCTCCGTAACATAGAAAAGATCATTAAGGACTGGGACCACTTCCAGGAGAGAGTCACCTGGTTGCAAGGGTTTTTCAATGAATCAAAGAAAGAATTGAGACTCGTTACCAAGGAGAGGGACAAACTTAAGAAGGACCTAGAGACTGCTAAGTCCGACGTGGTCGAATTCTCAAAAAGATAAGATCACGCCATACGGGCTCATGAGTTAACCGCTAAGGCCTTGGAGAAATTCAATGACCAAAAAAAAGGGATTGATCGAAAAGATCGCGGACTTGGAAAATGACTTGGACTCCATGAAGATAGAATGCTCAAGCCTGAAGGACAAAAATGCTGAGTTGGAGCAGGGCAAGTAAGAAGTGGCGAAGGTTGGAGTGGAGAATTTCAGAAATCAATTTGAGTTTACTCTGGATTATGAAAATCTTTAGTCTTTCTTTGTCAACATCAAAGTCCAGCAAGTGCTGTCAGAGTTAAAGGAGCTACATTTGTCCTTAGATCTCTCAATGATTGAGGCTGACTACCCCACCCTTGGGGATGCTGGGAAAGAAGTGGCCCAACCTCTTCCCGACGAATCGTAGACTGGGTCCTTTGTACTTAGTGTTATTATTACTTGGAAAGTCTTGTAATATTCCATTTTAAATGAACCACAAATTTTATTACAATGTTTGTACTTCGAAACTTACTTTATGCCTTGAAAATCTCTGTTGAATTCAAATCTGGGCTCCGGTCTAAGTTGAAACACCTAATAAATTTGTAAAGGGCATAAACCTGACTAAATCAATTTTCAAGGTATAAGTGCTTCGGCACAAACATAATTAGAAAAGATACGTTAAAAGACGCTTCTCACATTGGCCCCTGTTCACGTTGGAACAACTACTTCACCCTATAAATTTCCAAATTGGATTTAGTGAAACTAGTTTAGCAACTGATGTAAGCAAAATAAGATGAGAATATAATTCACAATGGAGCCTACAATTTTAGGCAAGTGTAGGCGCTTTGAAAATTTGGCACTGAGATCACTTGAGCAATCTAACCGTCTAATTGGTTAGCTTGTTTAATTCACATTAGGAGATTTATACGTTGTTCCTGTATGACAATTAACGGAACCCATGATTTTATATTAACGTGATGTCTCCAAAAAGTTGAAAACGATTAACCAACAATTAAAATTCAATATTCTGGACTGCAGGAGACAATTTCAACATTTAATATTTTAAGTGAAGGTGAAAGTAAATGTGCCTCATGGGTTGCTTCTATTCGAAAAGCACTTATTACGCCATAAGTATATCATTCAAGATATTTAAACAAAATATTCCAATTAGTAAAGTTTCTCTAACATACAAATATGCTTTACCAGAAATATCTGCGGAGGTGTTTCACGTTCCAAGGATGTGGCAAAGGTTTACCTGACTGGTATTCTATTCTATACATCCCAGAGACCACTTCAACTATGATCCTGTAAGGACCTTTCCAATTTGGCCCTAAGGTGCCCACACCAGACTCTTGGGATGACAGGAATATCTTCCTTAAGACCATGTCCCCAACTTCAAATGAGCGAGCATTCACATTTTTGTTGTAGTAATGGGCCATCTTCTACTGGTAACACTTGAGTCTTACTTGTGCTTCTTCTCTCCGTTCTTGGAGGAGATCTAATTCGACCCTTCGCAGCCTTTCATTGGAAATTTCTTTAAAGTAAATTTGTATATGGGAAGGTAGCTCGACCTCTACAAGACACATTGTTTTGGCTCCATAGGCCATGGATAATGAGGTTTCTTCAGTAGCTATTTTGGAGGTGGTATGTGTCGTCCACAACACTTGGGGCAACTCATCAACCCAGGCTCCTTTTGCAGACTTAAGCTTCTTCTTCAATGTGTACTCAATGGTTTTGTTCATAGCTTCTACCTGACCATTAGCTTGGGGGTAATGTAGGGATGAGAAATGCTGTTTTATTCCCAATTTGTCACATAACTCTTCAATTTTGCAATTTCTGAACTGCCTGGCATTTTCTGAGACCAAAGAGTGTGGGATAGCAAATCTATATATGATATTTTTTCGAATAAACTTTGAGGTGTTTTCCTATGTGATTTTCATCACGGGCTCTGCTTCAACCTATTTGGTGAAGTAGTAAATGGCCAAAATGGCATAACAATGATTACTCCGTCCTCGTGACATGGGACCTATGATGCCTATCCCCCATTTATCAAAAGGCATATGACTAGATACAACTCATAACTCCCGGGGTGGTTGTTTATGTAAGTGAGAGAAGCGTTGGCACTTGTCACATTTGCGAATGAAATCATGAGCATCATTCTTAAGATTGGGCCAGTAATATCCTTACTTGAGGATTTTATGGGCCAACGACATAGCTCCTGAGTGGTTGCCGCACACTCCTTCATGGATTTCTCTCAATATGTAGTTTGCCTCATCCGGTCCTACACATCGAAGGAGGAGGAGGAATAGCCCATTTTGTAGTGTAGTCTATCCTTTAGAACAAAGTGTGCCAAAAGCTTCTGCACCTTTCGCACTTCTTCCTTATTTTTTGGAAGAACTTGGTCTTCCAAGTAAGATAGGATGGGCTTAATCCATGACTCTTTACTTTCTACAGTTAAGACACTATCATCTTGTTTGGTAGATGGCTTGGATAGGAATTCGACTAGGACACATCCTAGAAGGTCGGACTCCTTACTATTAGCTAGCTTTGATAGTGCATCTGCATTGTGATTCTCGGTCCTAGAGATTTGAATTAGTTCAAAGCTTTCAAAGTGGGCCGTTATGTCATGTACCTTTTTTAGATAAGAGATCATGTTTTTATCCTTAGCTACAACATGACCTTTTACTTGGCTAACAATTAGCCGAGAGTTACTGTTCACAATAATAGCTTTAACTTGCAATGCCTTGGCAAGTCCCAAACCAGCCAAGAGAGCCTCATACTTTACAACATTGTTGGAAGCCTTAAATCCAAAGTGTATGGCTCTATGCAGCTTGTGCCCTTCCGGACTGACCAACATTATACCAGCACCTGTTCCGGACTCCCATGTAGATCCATCAACAAATAATTTCCAAGGTTGGACGGACTCAGGTTTATCAATCATTTCCAACTATGGATTGTGGGTGAATTCTGCCGTAAAATCTACCAAGGCTTGACCCTTGAGGGCATTCTGAGGCTGGTATTAAATGTCGAACTAACTCAGTTCTATGGCCCATTTCATCAATCTTCCAGAGGCATCAAGTTTCTGCAACACTTTCCTTAAAGAGAAGTTGGTGAACACCTGAATAATGTGCGAATAGAAATAATGCCAGAGATTTCTGGAAGATACCACCAAGGATTGGACAAGTTTTTCCATGTCTGGATAACGCGTCTCAGTGCCGAGCAAAACTTTACTCATATAGTAGATGGGTTGTTGATGACTTATCTCCTCTCTGACGAGTACAACACTGATTGCTTCATCAAATACTAGCAAGTACAGCACCAGAAGTTATCCTCCAGCTGGTTTTGATAGGAGGGAAGCCCGGCCCAAATATTCTTTTGGAACTTGAAAGTCATCTTCGCACTCCGTAGTCCATTCGAATTTTTTATTTTCTTTCAGGACTATAAAGAAGGTAAGCATTTGTCAGTTGACCTTGAGATAAAACGACTTAAGGCAGTTACCCGATCGGTTAAACTTTGCACTTACTTCGAAGTCTGAGAAAAGCCAATTTCAAGCAACACCCTAATCTTCTCAGGATTTGCCTCGATACCTCTTTGATTCTCCATAAACCCAAAGAACTTCTCTGAGGTCATGTTGAAAGTGCTCTTGAGTGGGTTTGGCTTTATCTTATACTTTCTCAATATGTCAAATGTCTCTCCCAAATGTTTAATATGATCCTTGTGCACCAACCTCTTGACTAGCATGTCGTCTACATACACTTCTACCGTTTTTCCCTGCAAATTAGCGAACATCTTATTCACTAACCTTTGGTATGTAGCTCTAGCATTTTTCAAGCCGAAGGGCATGGCTTTATAGCAATACATTCCTTTATTTGTGATGAACTATTTGTGATGAAGAAAGTATGTTCTTCGTCTGGTGGATACATGAGAATTTGGTTATACCCAGAATATGCATCCATGAAACTATGTATTTCATGTCCAGCAGAGTGGCATTGACCAACTGGTTTATACATGGAAAGAAAAAACTATCCTTTGGACATGCCTGGTTGACATTAGAGAAGTCAATGCATACCCTCATTTTCCCATTAGACTTAGGCACCAGAACATGGTTAGAAACCCACTTTGGGTAACGAGACTCCCTTATAAAGCCATTTTTCAATAGTTTGAACACCTTATCTTCCAGGGCCGTGTATTATAGGGAGCTCATGGGTCGTCGGTTATGCTTATATCCTGGGTCTTTGCATCTATTTGTAACTTGTGGCATGAGATGTTTTGATCGATGCGAACCATATCCCCCATGCTTCCAGGCAAATACGTCTAAATTTTAGGACAAAAATCTCTTCAGTTGACTTTTGAAATCCTCATAGGATCCACTCTCCATCTGCAATTCTTTTACCAGATCACAGGAGTTCGCAAGGAAACACTCAAACTTTTCAGTCGAAGAAGCCTGAGGTCTCCTGAGGTTCAGCTTCTGCAATTCGTGGATCTAGATCACTGGGATTCTCAGGTTCTTTCATGTGTAAGTCTTCTTTACCATCAAGTCTGTCATCCATCCTTTCAGGATCTGTTGGAGCCTCTCCCATCTCAACATCAATTACGTGGACTTCCCGGTCCACAAACTTTTTCATGGCATTGGTATGGCATGCTTTGGACTCAAATTGGTTTCCCTTCACAGTGGCAATCCCACAATCTGTGGAGAACTCATGCATAGAAACTTAGTGTGCGTTATAGTGCCCAAATCAATAAAAGTCGGTCTGCCCAGGATGCCATAGTATAAGGAACTTTTATCCACAATTAAGTACTTCATAGGAGTTCTGATGGTGGTTGGTGCTTCTTCCATTTTTGTCTTTAAGACAACAATCCCTATAGGGACAAAGTAAAACCATCGATGGGATCCGTAGCTGGGATAAAAAGAGTTTCTAACTCTATCTTGTTATAAGGCATATATTGACGAAACTTCCGTCATCCACCAACATCTTTCCTAGGCCATTTTTGGCTACTACCACGCGGACTACCAAAGCGTCATTATGCAGAATGTGTACCCCAATTGCATCATTGGAAGAAAAGGTAATTGGTTCATTTCTCCTCGTGTCCATGGGACGAATATGCAAGTGATAATAGACGTTGGCGGGCTCCTTAGCCTCCCGAATATATCTTTTTTTTGAATTATTAAAACCCCACAGGGTGAGGGCCTCCCAGAATGGTGTCAATCTTGCGAATTAGTAGATGGGCTAGTTGCAGGGGTGGACTCATTTCTTGTCTTTCAATTCTCAGAGCATTTTCTCTGTATTGGCTCTGTCTGTGTACTCTTGGGCCAGCTTCTCTCTCTCATCTTTCACTTATTTCATTGTGGCGATGACCTCGACGCTAATTGGATCGATAAGGCGAGTAATTCTTACCTCCGTTTCTTCCAGTAGGTGTATTGCCCTATCCTTGAGTCCTCTGATCCGCCAGTATCTGTATTACGGTAATCCTCTTTTGTGCCCATAGAACCTGTGATAAGCACAGTAAGGTCAGTAAACAGTTTTTTAAACTTGCTGGTGTTTGCCTCTATAATGGGCAAGCCATGGTCTGGAGCATTCAATTCACCATGTAAGCATGAAAACCGAGGCAACGGGTGAACCTTGTGGATGGTGGTGTAGACCCTCATTGGTTCATGGTGTTGACTCATTACTTTACAGTGTCGACCCCTATCTCTTTTTTACTCTGAAAATCTGTTATTGATGTTGTGACACCCTGTGGATCCTAATTTAGGCACATTAGATGAAGTATAATATTCTATAATCATAGCTAACATGGAAACACCTTGTTAATGCAAATCTTGACTCATATATGCGAATAAGGTAAATATTGATGAATTTAACTACAATACAAAACATGGTGATACTTGTTAATATGTGCTATTATGTGACATTGATCTATGAGTTACCTGTATAATGTAATGATAATATTGAGCATGAACTATATTCCCATGGCGTGCATAGTATATTGTCATTCATAATGGGTATTTTGATTGTTGATCATGAGTGTCAATTCCCTTATAGTGTATCATTTTATTTGGTGTTTGGATAGATATACCGCTTGAGGTTTTTGATTTGGCCATTAAGAGTAGTCGATGATAGGGTGTTTGACATAGTGAAATTTTAATTAACTCCCAAGAGCACAAATCTATTGGAATATAGATAAGTAGCAACGTGGTCAATCCCACAAGGACTGCAATGAAGAAAGTCTAATTTAATCTGAATTAACCATTATTCTAGGCTAGTTGAGTCGAAAGGAGTTCGGTTGAAAGAATTTAAATTAAACACTAATTCACTATTGATAGAAAGTTAAATTGAAGTTTCTAGTTGTTTAAAATATCAATGTTTTGGAATCCTCCGTTGTTTAACTTAGCAACTATGCAATTATTTATTAATTCTAAAAAACAAACAACAACTCGAAATCAATCTATTGTCGTCTTAAAATATTTATCAATTAAATTCAAAAGAAGAAAATCCAATATCGGCTCTCATTTTCTTCGATCTTAAATTACTTAAACGTTTCGTATCAAACCCAATTAAAAAAAACAAAGAATCAAAAGTTTCGCATCCTAAGCATTCTATGTATCCCAAATCGATAACAAGAAAATAGAAAATCAAAAGAAATTAGTAGAACAAGTTCAAGTACCAAGCACGAATTAATTAAATTAATTTCTAACTATCAAGAAAGAGATTTTATTTAATTAATCCAACAAGAACGAACCATAAAAGTTAATGCTCGAAAACAGAAATAAAAGGATAACAAGATAATCACTTCGTTTAAACAAAGTTTCATCGTCTACATTGGCTCAAGAAAATTAAAAGAACATAATTAAATTAAAAATAAAAGATTTGATAGAACTTGTCATGGATTGAAGGACAAGAAATCTTCCAAAAGTTATCTTTGTCACGTGATTTCTCTCTCTTCTTTCTATCCATTGTCTTATCTCAATTCGACCTAGATTCGGTATTTAAAAAATACTTTGTCAATCTTGAAACTCATGAATGTGAAAGGAAGGAAAAGGCCTCGACTTAGTATTCAAAATAATACAAAAAAAGTTGAGAGGCCGTGGTTTTCTTACAGCAGCCCACCCGCGGAAAACAGTGAATTTTCAATTGCCGCGGACAAACCGTGGTTTGCTTGCAGTGTTTAAATTCTGCCCAAGTTGTATTAAATTCCTAATTTTGCATGCTTTCTCCTCAAAGTTCTAATAGTTTTGCAATTTGGTTCCCACTTCAAGTTTTACTTGCAGATTCACTCATTTTTACTCCAAAGCTTTAAACTTGATCCCATTCTTTCAAAAACTTCCATCTTCGTCCCCGAGTCTTCATAGTCGTTCACAATTTGTCCTCATACAAATAAGACATAATTAGTATTTTAATCAATGAATAATTACTAATAAAATAAGATAAGTGGGTAATATGTATAATAAAATTGCGCTCATCATTTGACGATTTGGCACTCATATAGGGTAGTGCCATGAGGTCTCTACGTGGCATTAGGACTGTTGATAGGAACAACAAACACCATATACTCTAGAAAAACCTTGTATATATTATATATACTACTGTAGTACCCTGAGTTTCGATGGGCAATGATAGATAACTATGATCTTATATGTCTAGGTTGTTGATGGCCGACCTACATGTTCTGGATTCCGCAGGTGTAGTTGGGCATGATACTTTAAGCTCATTAATAGAGATGTACGCCCATGTGTGTGTTGTATTCACTAGAAACCATCATATTTACTGAGTATTATTGTTCACGTGGTTATGTTTTTTACTCTTGCTAAAAATTTGTGAAAAGGAGATCATTGAGGAACATCGATGTGGTCTCGCTTGACTTTACTGATATACATGTTATATGGACTCGTACACATTTTACACGTTTGTATACTACTATAAAGGAAGATTTGGAGACATTTTAGGATTGTATATACTATGTTTTTACTTTTACTAAGGTTAACGACACTGTTATTGATCAATATGTTCATACTCAAATAGATATGGAGTGACATGGAGTTGTTTTTGTGTGTATATTATGGTGTGATATGTATATAGTTTGTAGTAGGTTGTGACTGAGACACACTTACCATCACACCCTGGCCCCTTTTGTTGATCCCATTTGGTACAACATACATTTTTTGAGCTCCATTGGGGGGCATAGATAGGGGATTTTGGTGTTAGCATATTTTATAAAAATTGACCTTTTGGCGTACTTTGAAATGATGGCTATTTTGGCTTATTCACTATTCCCAGTATGTATATATATAGACACACACACCCACACAAACATTAGGGATCTAGGTAAATATTATTATGAAAACAAATAAAAAAATCAAAATTTATTAAAAGTAATAGCTTGAGTGTCACCGTTTCTATACTCCATCAAATTCTCAACACGAAATAATCTTTATTGAGGAGAGATCTTAAGTCTTTATTCAGGGAATTTTTCTTAGTCTAGAATGAATCTTGGACTTCCAAAAACTCAAGAGATTTTCTTGATTTTTTTGTTAGACCATTTTTATGCTAAAGTTGATTTTTGTGTTAGACCATTTTTATGCTAAAGTTGAGAGTTGCTGGTGACAATGGTGTGGGCCTAAGGATCACAAGTGTTGTTGACCTGGCAGAATCTATAAGAAACATAAATTGGTGATAAGTAGAGACGGGGGTCCTTCTCTAGTCTGGGATTGAGGATCAGAGTTACAATCGAAACGGAGAAAAAATTAGGTTAAATTACACTCACAGCCCTAACCTTTTTGGTTTAGAGAAATTTCATTTCTATTCAATTTTAATCGCATGCAGATGGTCTATTTTGACGATTTTTTCTCCTAACTTAAAGAATTAAAAAAACAACAAAAGGAGAAAATAAAATGAAAAAGTTGTAGTTAGGGTCTCTAGCCTTTCAAAAGTGCAAATAAATACTAAACTTTTTATTTTTAGTGTTATTCACTTACAATAATAAAAAAACTGCCATCAAGTTCCAAACTTTCTAATCATAGCATCTACTATATGTGCATCGGAAGGACTTTTGGAGTCTTGATGGATCTTGTCCAAAAATTCGTTAGTTGACCAAAAGTCAAGTCTGTGATTTAAATTTGACCAAGTTAACAAAGACAAAATAATATCTCCACATTCAATTATTTGAAGCAATTTAAAAGGTAAATTACACTTACAATCTCTATTCTTTCAATTTTATAACAATATCATATCCATTCAATTGTATTCACAGATATCGTCCACAACCTTTCATTAATTTGTGCAGATGGTCCATTTGGATAATATTACCCCTATTTAAACAAACTAAAGAGAATAAAATGAAAAAATTACAGTTGAGGTCCCTAACCTTTTTGAAAGTGTAAATAAACCGTAAACCTTTTATTTTTAAAAATTAAAAGAAAAAAGAAAAACAAAAAGAATCATCCCTCTCCACCCACCCCCACCCCCACCCACCCCCCCACATTCGCCCTATTTTTTATTATTTTAAGTAAAAGTCTGTAAAAACTAAAATGTTTAAGATTTATTTGTATTTTAAAAAGTTTAGGGACCACAATTGTAATTTTTCCATTGTGTTTTCTTTTTTCTGTTATTTTAATTTGTTTAACCTAGGAGTAAAATTGTCAAAAAAAAAAAGACAATTTGGGGATCATCTCTGAGAATTAATGAAATAATGAGAACGATATTTACGAAGAGAATTGAATGAGGACTATAAGTGTAATTTACCCAAAAAAGAAAAAAAATTAAAAGAAAAAATAGATCTTTTCTTCCCCAACCCTACATCCCCACCCACCTGTCACCAACTAGGGATGATTTCTTCCTCCAATTTGTGCGATACATGGAGAAGATCTCCTTAGTTTTGTGAAAATAAGATCCGAGTTTATGGTTTTTTTGCAAAACGAATGAGATGTTCTCTCCGGTTTCGCATAAACTAGAGGAGAGGAGAATTTCTCTTTCCCAGTTTTGGACCCAAACTCCAACGAGTTTGGTTAAAAATCAAGAGGGTAGGAGATGAGAGGAGGGGAGAAATCTCCTCTGGTTGGGGTTGGTGGGGTGTAGAAGAAGAAGATATTTTCTTGTGGGTTTTTTTTTTTTTTTTGGTTATTTGAAATAATTGAATGTGAAGAAACCATTTCATCCTTGTTAAATTGCTCAAATTTAAGTCACGAACATAACTTTTGGACGAAATCTGTATAGACTCTAGAGGTCTTCCTAGTGCATATATACTGAAAGACGAAGACTCGAGGATTAGAAGGTTTGAGACACAATTTTTTTTTATCATTTTAAGTGAAGAACTTTTAAAAAATAAAATGTTAAGGATTTATTTGAATTTTTAAAAATGTTAGAGACCCCAACTGCAATTTTTTTTCCTTTTATTCCTACTTTTTATTTAAGTTAGGGGCAAAATCGTCAAAAGAGACCATCTGCGTAAATTACTGAAATGTTGAAGATGAAATATGCAATTAAATTAAATGAGGATGAAATTGTTACAAACCTGAAAGGATGAGGACTGTGAATGTAATTTATCAAAAAGTCAAAATGAAGGTCTTGGTTTCAATTATGCGTAGTGCAGACGAAAATATGAAGTTTTTGTATATTGTAATTTTGTTTATGTTTTTGGTTTAAGTTTTAGGTGGAGGCAAAAAATTTTGTGAATACAAAATTTCTTTGATTGCAACTTTCATTTCTTAGAGGTTTTTCATAGGTATGTTGGATGTTTCTCAATTGGGTTTTACTACCTTATATGTGGTGTTGTTTAGGCTTTATTTTATGTTGTTGCATGTCTTATTCTGCAAACTAAGTTGTTAACAATCTGTTAAAACCTCTGTTATAGAAAATATTAATTGCAAGTGTACAATATCATTAATAAATAATAAAGTGGACCTATTGAGTCTGGATTATCATCCCTACGAAGACTATCCTATTTATATACTAGTTTAATTAATCCTAATCTTAATCTATTTAAAACATTTTAAAATAAGTTGATTTGTAGATCATAATCCTAATTTATTTAAGACACTTCGAAATAAGTTTATTGAAAGATTTAAGCTATAACTATTAATTCTAAAAAAATAGTGTGAACATAAATGTCAAGAATTTATCAAATATAATTATTAAAGGATTTGGATTCACGAATTCACTATAGTTATCATTTCTAATTTCTTCTCTCAATATTTATTCATATTGTTATAGTCGGTCGAATTCACGAATTTAACCTAATTTACCTCTCTCGAGTTCAAATTAGTCTTATCTAATTAAGTCAACTCATTATATATCTATGTGAAGTCAGAATAATCCTTAACTAGATGTATTAAATATCTTAAGAATTCAATTCAAGACTGCAACAATAACAAAAGCGTATCTCTACCTTTTATTCAATTGATAGATTTTATTACGTGGTCTAGATTAATAACTTACTTCTCGATCTGTTACAATCCATAATTCAATGAAATAATGGCCAATTATTTCAAGCATTAAGAGAAGAAGTAAAATCAATATGTAATTAATTTATAAGCAAAACTTGAGAATTGAAATTAAAGAATCTAAACTAGGTTACATCGTTCATCCAAAATATTAATTTAACTACCCTTAATTTGGGAGAAAGAAAACATAAAAAGTTTGGAATACATAACCAGATCTAAATAAAGGATGAGAAAAAGTTGAATATCTTGCCCCAAGAATTCGTCGTCTTCACATCGCAATCTTCAAGATCCTTTTCATTCTTCCTCTCTTTCTCCTTTGATTATTGTATATGGTATCTCACATTTGTTTAAATCGTAATCCCCCTCTTTATATGTTCCAAAAAACTCTAATTTAATGTAGAAGTCGTGTCCCAAAAGAATTACCAAATTAGAATTTGACTAAAATAACGAAACTAAAATTCTGGTTATGAATTATGCTTAAGTCCCTGATTATTTGCACGATAAGTCCTTCATCTTTCTAATGTCTTCACTTTAGTCCTTATATTTTTTCTTTCATTTCAATTTCATCCTCTTTTATTTGCAACTCAAGTCCTTCAACTTTTGGATATTTGTAAGTTGGTCTCCATTTCCAAGTCTTCGTGCACTTTCAGTATTTCTTTGCCTATTTTGCTTTGTTTTTCTCCAATTCCATCCGAACTTGGGTTTTAACCTAAAGCAATCAAATCAACACACAATTTAGTAGAAATTTACTTAAGAGTATTTACAATAGTCTACTTTTGATGGCCCAGATAAGTGTTACTTATCAACTTCTATTGGTAATTTTGAACAATATATAAGATGTTTAAATACTTTAGTTGAGAGCACTTGACAATCTAGAAAGTTTTATCACATTTAGTAGGTTGTGTCAGATAGTGTGTTAAAGTTTTTCAGAATGTCTAAACGGTCTAATAGGCAATAACTCGATAGTTATAGAAAAGTTAGTTAAATTTTTTTTTAAAAAAAAATTGATACACAACCTATTCAACCACCTTGTAGATTTTTTTAGATCTAGAACTTACAAGTGGTATTAAAGCGAGTCACTCAATTTTGTTGATCCATAGATTTAGTCATGGATGGTAGTGCTACTAGACCACATATGCTTGATGGTGGTGATAATTATGGTCATTTTAAAATTGCATGATTGGGTCCATTGATGAAAGAGTCTGGAATGCTGTAGAACATCGGTATGAACCTCCCGTCGTAATTGAGAATAAATAAACTAATCCCAAGCAAACTTGTTTATGAACGTAATGCTATTAAGAATAGTTCTAAAGATTTGAATACTATATTGTTTTGTCGATACTATATTGTTTTGTCTTATTTCTACTTGCAAGAATGCTAACAAAGCTTGGGATATATTTCAAGTTGCTTATGAAGGAACCAATATTGTTATAAGAAAAAAATCGCAACTCTTAACATCAAAGTTTGCTGAATGATGGAAGATAAAAAATTGGAACCTTCTACACAAGGTTATGTGACAACCAATGCCTTTTGTGCCCTTGGTGATAAATTCTCAAACTTATGGGACATAGCCTATGTCTTTTGTGCGCTTGGTGATAAATTCTCAAACTCAATAATTGTGCAGAAGATTCTCAGATTATTGCCTACCATATTTGAGTCAAAGGTCAAGACACTTGAAGAAAGAAAAGATAAAGATGAGATGACTGTAAATGAGTTGATTGGATCAATTCAAACCTATGAAATTGATCGCCTTAAAAAGAGAAAGGAGAAATCCACCCACGTTGCCATCAAAGCCAAATAAAAATTCGATAGTCATGATGAAGATGATGAATCTCATGATAAGTTATCCATGTTGACCAAAAGATATATGAAGTTAAATTACATAAATCAAAAGATAAAACTCCCTAGGTCAGCAACAAGAACCTTCAAGATACTTCAAAGAAGAAGTAACAGACCTCCTCTAAAGTGTCAGAGAATCACATTGAATGTCATGCTTGTGAAAGAAATGGACACATAGCCTCTGAATGTGCCAACAACTTGAAGAAAACAATTAAACAACAAGCTATAAATGCAACATGGAGCAAGGATGATGATATTGTTTAGGTGTGGAGCCTACTTAGTCTCCAAGTGTTTTCAATTTTTTTTTGTATTTAGGTTGTCCTACTATATCATTATAACTAGGAAACCTTAATTAAGTTGCTTCAGAGTTTTATTATAATTACAGAACCTTCATTGGGTTGTTTTATAATTTTATTATAATTAGGAAACTCTTATTTTGTTGGTATATATGAATAATCTCTTGCAAAAAATATCATCATTTATTATAGTGAAAATACTGCAGTGGCTGAAGATAGAACGTAGTCTCATATTGAGGTGAACCTGTATAAATCCTTGTGTTCTTTATTTTTTCGCATTTTTATTTATTGCTTTAATCCTAACAACTGGTATGAGAGAGAGGTTCTGGAGATTAGAATTCATGTGTGAGTGCATGAAGGAGAGAACCCAACTCACCAAAAATAGAGAGAAAATCCGAGAGTAATATTATAACAAATTTATAGAAATTGGACAGTCAACGCAGCAATAATAAAATGTTGATATCTCAGCGCTCTTTGGTCCGATCGTCGTGAAATTTGGACATCAAGCTCACAACTCATTGAAGATCGCATCCAATAGTTAAGATCAAGATCCAACGATTATTTCAAGAGGAATAAATTTCTGAAAAGTGAAGAATTTTAGATAAGTTCTGATTAAGAGCAATGGCTGGTGATGAACGAGGATCAACACTTGGAATCACCAAGTTTGATGGTGTGGATTTTTTATTCTAGAAGATATAGATAGATGATTATTTTTATAGTAATAAGATGCACTAGCCGTTGGATGAGAAACCAAAAACTATGAATGATGATGACTGTAACTTTTTTTGACAGACAAATGTTGGGAGTAATTCGACAACACTACCGAAGAACGTGGCTCATAACGTTGCAAATGAGAAAACCACTTCAAAATTGATTACAGTATTATTTGACATGTGTGAGAAGCCCTCAGTGTGCAATAAAGTTCATCTGATGAAGAAGCTATTCAATCTAAAAATGGTAGAAGGTGCTTCAGTAGTAGAGCATCTTAATAAATTCAACACAATCGTCAATCAATTGGTCTCTGTGGAGATTATGTTTGAAGATGAGGTTCGTGCTCTAATTCTCTTGGCCTCACTACCAAATAGTTGGGAGTCTTTAAGAGCGGCTGTCAGTAATTCCATGAGGAATACGAAATTGAAACTTAATGATGTTCAAAATACAATTCTTGCTGAAGAAGTCCGTAGAAAAGATGATGGAGAAGTCTCGCCATCCAATTCTATCCTAAATATTGAAAATATGGGTAGAGATTATGAGAAGAATTCCAATAAGGGTAACGTTATAGGAATGTCGAGGATGGCAGGAGCAAGTCTAGAAACGAACGGGGTGCTGAATGTTGGAATTGTAGTAAGTTTGGTCACCTGAAGAGGAATTGCAGAGCACCTAAGAAGAATGATGAAAAGAACAATAATGCTGCAAATGTTGCGGCTGAAGAGGTAGATGATGCTTTACTCTTGTTAGTTGATAGTTCTATCGATTCTTGGGTGATGGATTCTGGGGCTTCATTTCACACAACTGCACACAGTGAGAACATGGAGAACTATGTTGATGGAAATCACGGAAAGGTATATCTCACTGATGGAAAACCTTTGGAAATCATTGGTATTGGTGATGTCAGATTCAAGATGCTAAATGGGTCTTTGTGGAAAATTAACAAAGTGAGGCACATACCAAAATTGATGCAAAATCTGATCTCTGTTGGACAACTTGATGATGAAGGGCATGATGTGAATTTTGGTGGTGGCCGTTGAAAAGTAATGAAAGGAGCCATGGTTGTTGCACGAGGAACTAAAAGAAAAACTCTTTAAATGATTACCAATCCTGGAGATACATTTGGTGTTGCTGAATCCACTGCTAATTCTGATATATGGCACTATAGGCTCGGACATAAAAGCGAGAAGAGAATGAAAGTACTCCAGTCTAAAGAGAAGCTACCGGGGTTAAAATTTGTTGAACACAGTCTGTGTGAAGGCTGTATTTTCGACAAGTAGAAAAGAGTTAGCTTCTCTAAAATCAAAATGGAGCCATAAGCTGCAAAATTAGAATTGATTCATATAGATGTATGAGGACCATCAACTATTACTTCCCTTGGAGGTTCAAATTATTATGTGACATTCATTGATGACTCAAGTAGAAAAGTATGGGTTTATTTCTTGAAAAAGAAATCTGATGTCTTCATTGCTTTCAAGAGATGGAGAACGATGGCTGAGATTGAAACATATTTAAAGGTGAAGTGCTTGCATTCAAACAATGGAGGTGAATACATAGATGCAAAATTCCAGAGGTACTATGGTGAAATTTGGATCAAGATGAGGAGGACTATTTCATGTAAACCTCAATAGAATGGTGTAGCTGAGAGGAAGAACATGACTCTAAATGAGTGTGCAAGAAGTATAAGATTACATGCAGGACTGCCAAATATGCTCTGGACAGAGGTTGTTACCACTGCAGCATATTTGATCAACAGAAGTCCTTCAACACCATTGGACTCCAAAATACCAAAAGAAGTTTGGAGTGGAAAAGAGGTAGACCTTTCATTCTTAAAAGTGTTTGGTTCTGTTTCTTATATTTACATTGATTCTGCTTCTAGAAGTAAACTTGATGCCAAATCTAAAAAATGTTTTTTTTAGATATGGTGATTTAGAGTTTGCTTATCGTTTCTGTGATGAGCAAAGTCGCAAGACTATCAGGAGTAAAGATATAATGTTCAATGAAGTAGGTATGTATAAAGACATATTGACAACAGACCCTAAAAGTACAAATCCCCTGAAGTTAAGAAGTCTGAGGCAATTCCATTGCAAGACCTTTCATTGATTAAGAGAGAGAAAACTGATGGTGAAGATTGAAAAAATATAGCACCAGAATAAAATCAGAGAACCATATGACTGGGCTCAAGAGATCTAACAGAACAATTAGACCTCCACAGAAATACTCTCCAGTGTTACATTATATTCTATTAACCGACAGAGGTGAAATAGAAAGCTATAGTAAAGCTATGCAAGCTGATGAATCAATCAAGTGGGGAGTCAGCCAAAAGGAAAAAATGCTTTGCAAAACAAATTGGTTTGCAGAATAAAAGAAGAACATGATGGCAGCAAGAGATATAAAGCAAGACTGGTTGTAAAAAGATTTCAACAGAAAGAAGGCATTGACTATATTGAAATTTTCTCTCATGTGGTGAAATTAACTACAATCAGAACAGTACTTGGACTAGTGGTAGAAGAAGACTTGTACTTCAAGCAGTTGGATATAAAGACAGTCTTCTTTCATGGTAATTTGGATGAAGAAATTTACATGAAGCAGCCAGAAGGTTACGAAGTACATGAAAATGAAGAAATGGTGTGCAAACTTCAAAAGAGCCTTTATGGCCTTAAACAAGCTTCGAGACAATGGTATAAGAAGTTTGACAGCTTTATAGGTAATAATGGCTTCTTGAGGTACCAGGTGGATAATTGTTGCTATATGAAGAATATTAGTGATTCATATATTATCATAGTCCTATATGTAGATGACATGTTGATTACAAGAGCTTGCAAACAACAAATTGAAAAGTTAAAATAGGAGTTGTCCAAGTAGTTTGCAATGAAGGATTTGGGTGCTGCAAAACAAAACTTTGGCATGAAAATTACTAGGGATAGTGATATTTTAAATCTGTCACAGAAAGAGAATGTGAGAAGGTGCTGAGCAGATTCAAGATGGATGAATCTAAACCAGTCAGTACTCTTTTGGCCTTCAAGCTATCCAATGAACAGTCATCTTCTACAGAGCAGGAGCAAGCCTATATGTTCAATGTGTCTTATGCCTCTGCTATTGGGAATCTTATGTATACTATGGTGTGTACGAGACTGGATATAGCACATGTAATGGGAGTTGTGAGTAGATATATGTGTAATCTTGGAAAACAACATTGGATGGTAGTAAAGTGGATTCTTAGGTACTTGAGAAATACTACAGATTCAGCATTGTGTTTCAAAAAATCAGGCTTGGGATTACAGGTATTTGTAGATGCTGACATGGCCAGAGACATTGATGGCAGGAAAAGTACTACTGGATATGTATACACATTAGATGGTACATCAGTTAGTTGGGTGTCTAAGTTGCAGAAGATAGTTGCTCTTTCTATTACTGAGGCCCATTATATTTCCGTGACTAGAGCTAGCAAAGAGATGATATAGCTGCAGTCTTTCTTGGAAGAATTGGGTCGCAAGCATGGTAAGAGTGTGTTGTATTGTGACAGTCAAAGTACTATTCACTTAGCAAAGAATCCATTCTATCATGCCAGGACAAAGCATATACAGATTTGTTATCACTTTATCAGATCAGTTTTAGAAGATAGAATCTTAGTGCTTGAGAAGATTCAGGGTAGTCAAAATCCTGCTGATTTGTTAACAAAGACTGTTACAATTGAAAAACTGAAGTTGTGTGCAATTTCAGTTGGTCTTCTTCATTGAAGATTGGAGGAGGTGTACCGACCGCTGTAGAGAAAGGAGTTAATGATGGATTAGTCTCCAAATGAGTAATTGTTAAGGTGTGGAGCCTAATTAGTCTCCAAGTATTTTCGAGATGTTGTATTTGTAATTAGGTTGTCCTAGTATTTGTATAAATCATCTTGTTCTTTATTTTTTCGTCTTTTTATTTATTGCTCTAATCCTAACACATATCGAGGGTGATGGTGAGAAATTTGAAAGTGAGGACACTATTGAAAAAAAGGTTAGGTATTACTCTGAACAACATGACATCATCCAGACAAATTATAACAATATGTGCTCTTTATTGAAGAAGTAAACTAAAAAGAAAATCATGTAGTGGAATCTAGGTTAAGGGTAAAGGTGGCAAATGGGCTCGACGGGTCGCACCATATAGGCTCGAGCTCGTCTAGGGACTAGCACGAGCTATGGCTGAGCCCAAAAAAAGTAGGCCGGCCTAACAGGCCGACTCATACGAGCTTGTGGGCACGACCCACGAGCCGGGGTCGTTATGGGCTCGTGCTAACGGTCACATTTTCGTGACCGTTGGCCAGCATTTAATTTTTTTTTTTAAATTCAATTATTTTCCTATAAATACTCCATTTTAAACTCATTTTTTTTACACTTCAATCTCTAAATATATTATATACTCAATTCTATAACAATTCTCAAGTTTCAATTTCTCAATATTAGAGTTATAATTAGTATATCATATCTCATTATCTAGATATTACTCTATAATTTTATGTTTCAATTTTCTACTTCTTCTACTAATTCTCTACATTTCTATTTTTTCCGACATCTTCATCTTCTACTCTTATCTTTATTATTTTATTCCAAATGGCATACAATCGAAGTGATGAAGATTTCAGTGGTTTTATTGATCAGTTTGGAGGTAGCACTGATCCAATTCATTTAGATGACGTTCAAGAAGATGCCGATACACAAACAACAATCGGTTCTAGTACTAAACGAAAAGCCTCCAAACAAAAGGCTAGGTGCTGGCAGCATTTTGAGTTTGTACCGACTGGTAAACTAGTGGACATAGTCTCTTAGTACAAAGCACAGTGTAAACACTGTAAAGAGAAGTAAGCCTGGCAAAAGAGGATAGACACGACCTATCTAAACAGACACATCAAAAAGTTTCAATTCAAACACGGAGGTTTGAATCAAATCAGGTACAACTTCAGTTTGGATCTCTTGGAGCTGGGTCCAGTAGTCCCAATCTCAACAATTGAGTATATTCACAAGATATCATACATCGTGAAGGACTACCGGAATTGGTGGCAAATGCTGAGTTTCCACTGAGCTTGGTGGAAAGTCCTCATTTCACGAACTTTATTCAAAAATATCTCCAACCAAGGTACGTTAATGTTTCTAGAAATACTCTTCGTAAAAACACTATTATTTTGTATAATAAAAAGAAAGAAGCTGTTATAAATGATATTAATAATTATAACCGTGTTTTATCTTTTACGTCAGACTTATGGACAGGTAATAACAAAAAAGAATAAATGGCTGCAACTGCATACTACATTGATAGTAACTGGATAATGCATAAAGAAGATCACGTAAATATTTGATAACACGATTTAATTATAAAGATCAATATTTCTAATTTGTTTAACAATCTCTCTCGAGTAGAATTAAACATATCCATATATGTGACCCGACTATATTTGTATGACGGATGCGTACATATAAGAATGCATTAGAATTTGTAAATACTTAAAGATCACATAAAGTATAGCGGTATATATCTATCCTCTATCGGACTCCACGACAATTGATACTATGTTTAACTTATTTTCAATCTCTCGATAGTAAAACAAGCCACAAAAAGCATACAATCATTACGCATATAAGTGTAGATGAAAAGAAATCATTATCAATTGTTCAAAATTAAAAACGTGTTTGAATATCAAAGATTAGGTTCAAAGAATTAGAGAATTATGGTATAAGTATCATCGTAATCCTAGCATAAAATAAATTTAGCCTAACATATTAAGAATAAGAAAATCAAAAGAAAAGATTAAATCCATCACATGGATAAGAAGAAATATGTAATCTTTGTTCTCCGTTCAATTTTGCCCGGATGATTTTTCAATTTTCGTTTTTTATTTTTCTGCTAGAACTCACCTAACAATTGACTCCCTAATTTTGGATTTAAAACTCATATATATAATCTACTAATAGTACCCAAAAAGATCTCAAAATATCCTAAAAATTGTGGCCCAAAAGGTTTTCCTAGTTGGAGTAAAACTAAAAAAGGAAGCAAAATCCACTGGCAAAAATTTGAACTAGGTGATCGTCCATCACAAATCCGGACGTTCGCTGATGCCAAAAAATAGGTTTTGTTGAATGTTTGTGAGGATAGGCGATTGCTCAACTATAAGCTTGGGCGATCGCCTAACTTAAATGCTTGCTATGCAAGTTTTAGTCTTTCAACTTTGGATTTTGGCTTATTTAGTCCTCAAATCTTTCAACAACCTCTAATGTGGTCTTTCAAGCTTCAATTGAGTGCAATTGTATCCACGTACTCCCTAAACATCATCCAATTTGTTGCTTTTTTCATCCAGTTTTCTCCACTTGCTTATAAACGAGTTCAAAATTAAAATAGAAAGGAAAATACTCTAAATTTAGTAGAAAATCTATAAAATAACGGGACAAAAGATTAATTTTATAGCCCAAATAAGTGTACAAAATGCACTTATCACTCACAATATATAAGCACTTAAAAAATAATTTTAGCACCATCAATTATCGTGCAAGTAATGTTACGACACTGGCAATGCTTATTAATCGAGAAGATCAATTCTTGTGCAAGTAATACATTGTTAGATATAAAACTTCCTAGCACTAAGACAATTTGATTTGCAGTGTTAGTAGATAACTAAGTTTCTTAACCAGAAGCATAGTGAAAATTTTATTAGTCACATTGCATAAACTAATATGATGATAATCTTTCCAAATTACCTGTGATTGACTTTTGGGAATGCGAACAATAGTTGTGGCTGTTGATCCTTGGGGCACAGGTGAGTCCCATCGCCAATTTTCATTGTCTTGACCCCTAAAAGGTTAATACAGTGAATTCTCGATCTAACTACCTTCTTTTTACATATGAATGGAGCACTGCTCGCAACCATTTAACCATTAACCATTTAGTCTTTCAATCACTGCTCGCAGCCATTTAACCATTGAGTAGAAATGTTAACCATGTTATTTCGGCAGCAGTGGATGCCATAGACCGATACTCTGCTACTGAACTAGAATGACCACATTGGTTGCTATTTCAAGCACGAAGAAATGCAATTTGCACCAAAGAAGACACAAAAACATGTAGTACTCCGCCTTGTGGTTGGACAACCAGCCCAATGGGCAATGCTAAAACCATATAAAGATGATGGACTTTGCGAAAGATAACGAAGCTCACGATATTGAGTTACCTTCAAAAGTTTAAGAATCCGCTTAAGTGCTTTCAAATTCACTAAAGTTGGATTATTGAAATTTTGACAAACTCGATTAACATCATGAATGATGTCGGGTCTTGTGAAAGTCAAGTACTGAAAAGTACCAACAATGTTATGATAAGCCGATGTATCAATTGGATCAACATCAGAAGATGCTGGCTTTTCTTTAGTGACCATCTATGTTACTATCGGAGGAGGTAACATCGTGATTGATAGATGGAACTATCTCAACACCAATTGAAGTTGGCCTATTGTTGACATGATTCATATTTTTGATGAGTTCTGATTCACATGGTGAACTGGACTGATTTGCATGAGAGGCAGGTTCCAAAATTTCAACGCTATTGTCAGCGATAATTTGAATTACGCCTGCAACACAATTCTGATAACAGCAATCCAATGAATTTGAAGATATTCATGTTGAGAAATATTTTCACAAATCTTGTCAAAATCAAAAGATGCACCAATTGTTGAAAAAGAAAAGATATGATATGATATTTGATAAGTGTAGTTTTACACTTATATAGATCATCAAAAGTGGACGATCGTAAGTATTCTTAAGTGAATTTCTACTTAATTGTATGTTGATTTGATTGCTTTAGATCAAAACCCAAGTTCGGATAGAATTGGAGAAAAACAAAGCAAAATAGGCGAAAAGGGACTGAAAGTCCACGAAGACTTGGGAATGGGGACCAACTTGAAAATATCCAAAAGATGTAGGACTTATTGTACAAATAATCAGGGACTTAAGTGCAATTCATGACCATAAATTTAGTTTCCTTATTTAGTCAAATTCTAGTTTGGTAAATCTTAGAGGACAAGATCTCTGCACTATATTAGAATTTTGAGACATATAAATAAGGGGTATGATTAAAACAATATTCCATATACCATATTCAAGAATCAAAAGGGAGAACATAGAGAACAAAAAGGAGAAAAAGAGGAAGAACGGCCAAGATCTTGAAGATTGGAACGTGAAAACGAAGAATTCTTTGTGTAAGATATTCAACTTCTTCTCATCTTTTATTCAAGATCCGATTATGTATTCCAAACTTTTCATCTTTTCTTTCTATCGAATTATGAGTAGCTAAATTTTTATTTTGGATAAACGATGTAACCTAGTTTAGATTCTTTAATCTCAATACTCAAGTTTTGCTTATATATTAATTACGTATTGATTTTAATTCTTTTCTTACTGCTTGAAATAATTAGCCATTATTTTATTGATTTTTGGATTGTAACAAACCGATAGGTAAGTTATTAATCTAGACCACGTAGTAAAATTCGATAATTGGATAAAAGGTAGATATACGCTTTTGTTATTGTTGCGGTCTCGAATTTAATTCTTATGAGATTTAATGCATCTAATTAAAGATCATTCCGACTTCATAAGTTGGCTTAATTAGATAGGACTAATTTGAACTCGAGAGAGGTAAATTAGGTTAAATTCGTGAATTCGACTGAATACAACATTAGAGATAAATCTTGAGAGGAGAAATTAGAGATAACAACTATGGTGAACTCGTGAATCCAAATAATTTAATAAGTATACTTGAAAAATCTTGAATTGTGCATTCATACTATTGTACTAGAATTAATAATTAAAGTTTAAATCTTCAAATCAAGTTAATTCAACGAATTTTAAATAAATTAGCATTGAAATTAATTGAACTAGTATCTAAATATGATAGTCTTCGTGTGAACAATAATCCAGACTCAATAGATCCACTTTATTACTTGTTTGCGATATTGTGCACTTGCAATATAAAATTTCTTACAACAAGTTTTTGGCGCCGTTGTCGGAGACAATTCTTATTTGATATTAGTTTAGATTAATCATTATTGTTAGTTTTAATTATTATTATTATTATTATTAATTATTTTTTATTTTTACTATTATACTTTTTATTTTTCTTCTTTGTTTTCTTACTATAGAAAAGGTTTTTGTTGCATGCTCCGTTCACAAGGCGGCAATCTTGAGCCTATCAATCTTGAGGTTGAACGTACTTTCAGACGAAGACGCAAATAAAACAACCAAAAACAGAAAAATTTGGAACAATATCCAATGGCAGATGCACAAGTTAGAAAAGAAGCTGAACAAGAGGCCGCCAAGGCCGCCGCTGTAGAAGCAGTTCGATTGGCAATTCGACAAATTCAACAATATGATGATTGTACGGTGAAATTCTGCAAGCGTACGGGATCGTTAACAAGTAATATTAAAAATGAGTAAAAGAGTATCGTTCCCACGAGGACTATGATTTCTAATTATTTAAATTAAATCAAGTCTAACTTAATTTGAATAAACACAATAGAATTGGTTGTTGTGATTTTATTGTTAAACTAGACTAACTTAGCTTAATAAATGAAAGTTGCTTACTGATTTCGAGTAAAAATATAGATAGATAAATTATGCTAGGAATCCGACTCCACCATTCATATTCACTTTAATCCTTGAATTCATACTTTCTAATCCAATTTATTCTTAAATTGACAATCGACAATCCTAAATTATCTAAAGATCTCTTTCGAGTAGAATTAGATCTATTTTTATATATGCTCCAAAATATTCCTATGTTGGGTTCGAATATACAAAAACGTTTTCAATAACAAGATCATCTAAATTGATTGCATCAAGCATATGAAATTATTTATAATCTCTATAGGACTTAGTGTTTAAAAACTATATGAGCTAATTTATTTTGAACCTTTCGGAAACTAAAATAAATCACAAACACCTTCAAATGGTGATCAAGCATTTAAACGGACATCCAATCCATGGCATAAATCAATACATCATAAATTAAGATTAAGAAAGGGAATTCATGAATCGAAAGAACATAATAAAATTTACATCATCATCCATTGCATAAAGAATTTAGCCGACCATAATTCGATTACAAAAATAATAATTAAATTGAGAATTCATCACCCGGATTGCTGGATTACAAGAAGAGACGAAAAAGTTTGGATTTAACCCGGTTGAAAGTCTTCAAACGAGTTGCCATACAAATCTGGTTCTTCCTTACCTTCGTTCTTGCTTACCAATTAATGGAAGAGAAGATTCATCCCAAAACTTGTGTTTTCGTCCTCCTTTTTCTCTTAGAATTTTTTACTCTTTTTTTCTCCCCCATCATGCCCTTTTATCTCTTCTATTTAGGGTTCAAAACGATCCTCCATAAGTCCAAGATTTGCTACCAAAATTAGCCTGTCTGCCTGCAGGCCGTCCGCTCGAGCGAGGCAATAGTGCTCGCTCGAGCAGACAGAGAGGGAGATTTCCCTGCTATGCCTCGTCCGTTTGCCTTCGTTTTGATTTCGATTGACTTCGGTTGGCTTTGATCTTTACTTGATAATAAATTAAGCGCGCAGATGAATTTTATTAGTCTTTCCCATGCCTCAATCCGTGATTCTAGATTCGTTCCATCTCCTTGTTTCCAAGGATATGCGTCATCCCTATATATACGAATATTGATTGAATTAGTGCATTAAATGTTTTATTTCAATCGAGTTATATAGTTAAAAATTAAATCAAAAGAGGTTAAGTATGTGTATAAAATACCCTTATCAAACCTCCGAACTTAAACTTTTGCTAGTCCCGAGCAAAACGAAAATGATACTAAGGTTTGAATGCACAGGATTATAGTCATTGTGTAAGTCGAAGAAAAATTCGCCGTTCACTTCAGGATAATATCTCTGGATTAAATTTACGAAATGTTTCTCGACATTGCTATTTAAAAGATTTTTAAAAAATTATCCAATGTGTGACTCGTGTGTGTGTGGATGGCTGTTTCCAATCATTACTTTAACTTAAGCATGGTTATGTGAACAAATGAGTGTTTAAGTCTCTTCCACCCCCACCCTCGATGGCCAGTTATCCTTTCTCCTCTCGTGAATTTACACCACATTCAAGAATTTATCCTTTCTGCCCGAGGATTTTCCACCAAGGTTAAAGTCACTTTACTTTTTTTTTTCAATCTCAAGCTGGAGGGGTCTAACTAAAAAATTGAAGTTTAGATAGGCAATAATCTTCTACTATGTCCAGTGTTCTGGTTCTCAAGAATTCACTAGGCAAGTCAAACTAACTATGCATCTAAATCCCTGAATTTATGTCCAAGACAAAGCCAGGCATGCAATACTCTTTTTTTTTCCAAGTAGGTAGTTTTCGCTCTAATACTGCGGTAGCCCTCTTCCTTGGTAGATCGTCTCCCACATATTGTTAGTACATAGGGCCGGATTGCTCAAAGTTAGCTTTCATATACAGTACATGCAACTTTTTCCTAGTAGATAAGCCTTGACTTAGTGTAGTGTCTTTTATTTACGACTGAAAAAGGGGATTAGAATTCTAGCAAACAGTCAATGCCTAACTTCAACTTGTTGACCAAAACCACCTACAACACTTTTCAATAAGGATTGAATTATTGCTTCTCTAAACGAGCATCATTCTCAACTCAATTACCCCCAAACTTGATCTCAGATGTGGGTTAAGTGCCATTTTTAATGAGTATTTGGGACTAAAATTTCCTAAAGTCTTAACTTAGACCTTCATTTAGTAACACACAACCCAAATCTGAGTATAAGTAACAAAAAGAATAGCTATGTGCTCTAGGTTGAGAGACTCGTAAAGGTAAAAATTTGAAGTCCTTAAAGAGTAGCAATGAGCAGACACATTTCACAAACTGGCTTCAGATCAATCATAAATCATTATAAGGTGGCAAAATGTTCACGTTGTTACACAAGGGATGGTTTCAATGAAAATTTTTTTAAGCATAGGCATTTAATGATGAGATAACGAGTATCACTGGCACCCACCCCAACAGAAAAATCACACATTGTCCTCAATGTAAAGAAGGAAAGAAAGAAAGAAAAAGAAAAAAAAATTGAGGGTTAGAGTGTACTGAACGTCCCAATCATTGGGAAGGTGGCGGTGGATAAAGACTGAAATAGCTGAGAAGCTGTGTCATTTAGACGGAGAGCGCCTCATGCTCCCGTCTGCGGGCTTCGACATCTTGAACTTGGGCTTCCTGAATCTCTCGAATCTGTGCTTCGAGTGTGGCATGCGAGGCGCGCCATTCATGAAGCTCATGAGAAATAGAAGCCAATGTCGGTTCAGTGGCTGGCTGAAGAAGGTCCTCGGCCATAGGATTGTCAAGAGCAGGCCCGAAATCGTCAGCTAAGATACCCTGACCGCCAAGGGAGTCCTATGTGCCATGCTCCAACTTGCGGGTTAGGTGTAGTTTAGAACTACGTATCCCAATTCGGTCTATTTGCATTGTACGCTTCACCGTGGTGATCTCATGAGAAAGGTCAATGCCATGCATTTCACATAGTCCTGTAATCAGTGATGGGAACGCCAAACATCTTCGGTTGTTTTGAGTATGCCAGACATTGCAGAAGATATAATTTTCGATGTTGAGGATCTTAGTCTTGAGCCAGTGAAGTAGGTGTACCCACTCCATGGTGACTGTAGATGTATGCGTCGTAGGGAGAAGGTTGGCGCTCACCATTTTGTCCAATGTTCGTACTTGAGGCAGAAAACTTTTATAGTCTAAGGTGTTGCTCCCATTAGGCCAATGATCAATACCTTGACAAAGGGATGTGACTACTTCGTGGGGATCGGTATTGGCTATGTGAAAAATGTCGGCCTCCATGTTGTCAAGTTCATAGTAGCGGAGAATTGTCAGGGGGGAGAATGGAATATATTGCCCCCGCATGTAGACTTGTCGATAGTTAGGATGCTCGGGGTTGTCAAGGTTGTCATGGATATTGGCGTAGAATTCCTTGACAATTTCGACATAGGCAACACGCGGAGTGGCTACAAGTGTTTCCCACTGATTCCTTGCAATAACGTGACCAAGAAATTCATTTGCAAAATCCGATGTTAAAACCCTTCACTCTAGTATAATAGTCCGTTTGCTGGTGTCGTGCTTGTATACTAACCAAGCTTCCTCCATTTCAAATTTGGTATCATCATACGTGGTCGGTTGTTTGGAGGTCTTCTTGGACAGAGCTTTTCTTTTACCCGAGCTTGGTCTCGCGTCTTGTGTTGGTTTCTTTGCTATCGGCATTGCACCTACCAAACAAGAAGATGAAGACGTTACAATCAAGAAAAATTCAACAAGTGAAAGAGGCATGACATGACACGCACAAGCTATGTTCCTTGTGTGGAAAGTGGTGTGAGCATCGTTGATGGAGATGGATGCCGCGTGTGTGTAGAGTGTGGTGCTATGTAAAGACCCGCATTGATGTGAAAATGCAAGGGAACCAATAAAGGATAAGAGCAAATGTACTAAGGAAACAAGCAAAAAGGAAAATTGTCGGTGAGTCATTTCAGCAAACACTTGGTGGGTTCAAGCTAAAACAAATGTATGAACATAACATGGAGATGACCCTAAACCCAAAATTTTTCTTCAATCAAGCACGGCCTGACAACTCCACAAACCTCCAGACCACAACTCAAAACCCCAACCTCCTCAAACAAGCATAGATGAAAAAAAGAAAAGTTATGGAAACTACACAATATGTAAATATCATGAAAGGGTAGCTAAATTACCTTGAATGCTTGGGAGTGTTATAAATGAAGTGTAGGTGAAGAGATGAGACGATAATGACTCTCTTTGCTTGATTTGGAATTGAGAAGGTGAAGTGGTGGAGAAGGGAAGGAGTAGGGAAGAGAGAAAACAAAACATAATGAGGGGAGGGGGGGAGGGAAATGGAAGACTCGTGGGTTAAAACCCCACGGGTGCAGTCCGCTTGAGCGGGCGCATGTCCGCTCAGCCCCAAATTTTTTTTTTTTTTATTTTTTTTTTACACTAAGGCTGTGTTTGATTGGTTCCCATGGAAATGGTGGAAAATGAAAACATTTTCCATGTAAGGTGGAAAAAAAAATCCACCTAAATGGTGAGAAAATATTTTCCAAGAAAGTGACAAAAAGTATGCTTTAAGTGATTGTACCTTGAAAATCATTTTCATTTTCCAGGTGCAATCAAACAATCAAATGTGGAAAAGATTTTCTATATATGTGACATTTTCCATGGAAAATGTGCCTTAAAAGAAATGCAAGAAACTAATGTCATGCTATGGATGATGAGAACCAAAACCAAAGGTGTGCACACAAATCAAAAGTATTCAAACTACCTACTAATCAAATGGAATTTAAAACGATGATGCAAGAAAATAAGTAATTAAGTAAAAAGAAGTAGAAGTTGGGTTGCCTCCCAAGTAGCACTTGTTTAAAGTCTTTAGCTTGACTTTGTCGAGTTGGTTACTCCGAGTGCGTAAGGTGGACAGTTGATTTTTCTTTAGAGAGATCACCACCCCGATAAGCCTTTAACCTTTGCCCGTTAGTACCATCTAGGGTCAATTCCACAGCCCCGTAAGGGAACACCTTGTTCACTGTGAATGGTCCCGACCACCTTGAACATAACTTTCCTAGAAAGATTTTGAGACAGGAATTATATAATAGCACTTGTTCTCCCACTTCAAATGTCCTCTTTTGAATGTGTTGGTCATGCCACTTCTTTGTTTTCTCTTTATAAATCTTAGCGCTTTCATATGCTTCTAGATGAAATTCTTCCATTTCATTGAGTTGCAAGAGTCGTTTTTCACCGGCCACCTTTGTGTCAAAGTTTAAATTATGAACAGCCCAATAAACTCTATGATCCAATTCAACTGGCAGATGGCATGCTCTTCCAAAGACCAACCGATAAGGAGACATTCCAATAGGGGTCTTAAATGCCGTACGGTATGCCCACAATTCATCATCCAGTTTATAAGACCAATCATTGCGGGAAGCATTGGCTGTAAGCTCAAGAATTCGTTTCAACTCTCGATTGGAGATCTCTACCTGTCCACTAGTATGAGGATGATAAGGGGTTGAAATGCGATAACGGACACCATACTTGGTCAACAAGGATTCAAACTGGCGGTTGTAGAAATGTTTGCCACCATTGCTAATAATGGCCGGGGGGTTCCGAAGCACGTGAGAATGTTATTCTTCAAGAATTGCACCATGACCTGAGCATCATTTGTTGGTAAGGCCACTACTTCCACCCATTTAGAGACATAATCAACTGCCACCAAAATGTACTGATTTCCAAATGACGGGAGAAATGGCCCCATGAAGTCAATGCCCCATACTTCAAATAATTCAACTTCCAATATGCTATTGAGGGGAATTTCATGTCGTCGCGAGATGTTTCCTGTTCGTTGGCACCAGTCACACTTTTTAACAAATTCATAAGCATCCCGAAATAAGGTCGGCCAATAGAAACCAGATTGCAATATTTTTGCAGCAGTTTTAGATGCTCTGAAGTGCCCAGCATAGTCAGATGAGTAAAATGCTCTAGGACCTGATTCACCTCCTCTTCTAGTATACAGCGTCAAATGATTTGATCCAGCCCTCGTCTGTATAGAATAGGGTCCTCCCAAAAGTAATATTTGATGTCACTAAAGAACTTTTTCTTCTGATGACTTGGGTATTCCGGAGGGATAACAGAACTAGCTAGAAAGTTTACAAAATCCGCATACCATGGGACTGATGTAATGTGAAATAGTTGCTCATCTGGAAATATCTTGTTGATTACATCAGTTTGATCTTGTGCTGATAGTTCGATCTGAGATAGATGGTCAGCAACCAGATTTTCACAACCTTTCTTGTCCCTAAGCTCGAGATCAAACTCTTGCAGTAGAAGTACCCACCAAATAAGTCGAGGTTTTGCATCCTTCTTGGTTAGCAGATATTTTAATGCAGCATGATCTTTGTACGCAATTACCTTTGATCCAATGAGATAGGATCGAAATTTATCAAAGGCAAACACCACAGCGAGGAGTTCTTTTTCCGTGGTAGCGTAAATAATTTGTGCATCAATGAGAGCTCGACTTGCATAGTGAATCACATGTATAATCTTATCCTTTCATTGGCATAATACCGCCCCAACTTCATAGTCACTGGCATCACACATCAACTCAAATGGTAAGTTCCAATCAGGTGCTACCAAAATTGGTGCTGAGATGAGTTTTTCTTTCAAAGTGTTGAAAGCCTTCAAACATTCGTCAGTGAAGATGAATGGGATGTCCTTTTCTAGCAGGCTACATAGTAGTTTTGTAATTTTTGAGAAATCCTTTATGAAGCGTCGATAGAAACCCGCGTGTCCTAGGAAACTTCGAATTCCTTTAACTGAAGTTGGAGGTGGGAGATTTTCAATCATCTAAATTTTAGCCCGAAAACTAAGAAATCATCCATGAAGACTTCGATGTAGTTCTCCACCATATCTGAAAAGATTGACATCATGCAACGCTGAAATGTAGTGGGTGCGTTGCATAATCCGAATGGCATCCTCCTGTAAGCAAATGTGCCATATGGACAAGTGAAAGTTGTCTTTTCTTGATCTTCTGGAGCTATGGAGATTTGATTATACCCTGAATAACCATCAAGAAAACAGTAGTGGGAATGACCGACAAGTCTCTCTAACACTTGATCAATGAATGGGAGAGAGAAGTGATCTTTCCTTGTAGTATTGTTCAATTTGCAATAGTCAATACAGACCCGCCAACCTGTAACCATCCTGGTATGAATGAGTTCGTTATTTTCATTGGGAACTAATGTGATTCTTCCCTTCTTTAGTACCACATGAACTGGGATGATCCATGCTCTATCTGAAATGGGATAAATGATACCTACATCTAACAATTTTAGGACTTCTGCTCGCACTACTTCCTGCATCTTAGGATTCAACCTACGCTGATGTTTAACTGATGGCTTGTAATCATCTTCCATAAGGATTTTGTGCATACAGGGATATGGACTAATTCTTTTGATGTCTGAAATAGACCATCTAATAGCAATTTTATGATCTCGAAGCACCCTGAGCAGCTTGTTTTCTTTTATTTCATTGAGAGCATTGGCAATAATGACTGGTAGTGTAAATTTTTCTCACAAATAAGCATACTGCAGATGAGTTGGTAATTACTTGAGTTCAAGAGTTGGAGACTATAGAATTGATGGCAGTAGAAACTTCAGTTAGTTTTCTAAAAGAAGATCGAACTAAAAACTATGTCTGAGAGAGGAAAAGGTAGACCACCTAGGGAATCCCACGCAACTACACCGCCACAAAAAAAAGCACCACTATTAGAATTTGTCACAAGAAAGCAGTATGTGGTACTGTAGGAACAAATAACTACTATAATGGGTATGCTTCAGAGATAAACCGTCCATTTGCCACCAGTTATGGAGACACCTCCAGACAAATCAACGCCTACACATGCATCAGCCCCAGTCAGCTATTCTTTTGAATTTTGAAAGTCTCCTGAACCAGAAGGTAGAAGAGGGGATCGCTCGAAGGAAAAACAAAGGATGTCCGATCTCCATTATGGAAGAACCGTTCACTGATGAAGTAATAGCAGTCGCGTTATCTTTAAAGTTCAAATAGCCAACTGATGGGTTTGAGAGAACCACAGACCCGATTGATCATATATGCACATTCCAAGATTGTGTCCGACTGTACAGGTGACCAGACGCTATAGCCTGCAGTGCATTTCTAATGACTCTGAAAGGATGCCAGGGATTGGTTTGAAACTCTACCACCACGTTCAATAACTAATTTCACAGACTTCGTGAACAAATTCACCGTCTGTTTCTCAAGTAGTGCTTGAAAGAAAAAAATAGTCATGGGGCTTATGCAAGTGGTTCAGGAGAAGGGAGAATCACTTCGAGCATACATAGTTCGTTTCAATAGGATAACTCTAGGGGATTAGGGATGTACAAATATCTTTGGTGATAACAGCTGCTGAATGGACTAAAAATTCACACATTTAGAGCAAATCTATCGAGAAAGCCTCTGGATCTATGACAAAAATGCTCAGACGAGTGGATGAATACATAGATCAAGAAGAAGTGATGAGTGCGACTCGTATCGGCCATGAAATAGAAGAAGAAAATAAAAAAAAAGGGACACGAAGAATCTGCAGTGAAAAGATATACTGGTAATCGCCCAACGGTGGACTTTAGGTATCGACAGAAAGTCAAAGAGGTGAACGCAATAGCTCGTGTTGAGTTAGCTGCACCTTTATATGCAATTTTACAGAAAATGAACAACTTGAGAGACGTATAGTGTGGCCGAAAAAATTGAGCTCTGATCCTTCCTTACGTGATCGTAGTTGAGTCTGCGACTTTTACAAAGACCACGGACACACGACTGACCAATGTCGAACTTTGAGAAGCGAAATAGAGGCTGATATCCAGGAAACATTTAAAATAGTTCACAAAAACATTATGGAGATAAGGGTAAACAAGTAGAAAAAGACATCAGGAAACAAAGGGATGGGTATATTCATATGATAGCCGGGGGCCCATCCATGTGGAGAGATTGCAGGAAAGCCAGAAAAGATTGCGCACGGTCTTTTCAAATATACTCAATTAGGGTAACAAGTCAGTTCGGACAACTAATCATTTTCTATGACAAAGACCTAGCGAGAGTATCATTCTCCCATGATGATGCCCTGGTAATCACAATGGACATTGCAGATCTTGATGTTAAATGGGTACTGGTTGATATGGGGAGCGCAACAAATGTGTTGAGTTGGGAGGCATTCAAGGCATTAACAATATCGATCGAGATGTTGAAACCCGTCAAAACTCCATTGCAAGGGTTCAGAGGAGCAACGGTAATACCGGAAGAAATGATAGACTTGCCAGTTGTACTGGAAAAGCACCCCATGTGCGTAAATCTTGAAACCCCATTTTTTGGTAATAAAGACACCTGTAGTGTACAATTCGATACATGGTCAACCGATTATTAACGCAGTAGGGACAATCTTATCAACCCAACACCAGACTATGAAATTTTTGACCAGTCAAGGAATAGTGGTCATTCGAAGAGACCAGTTAATTTCAAGAAGGTGTTATGTAGATTGTGTCCAAGCAGACAATAGTTCAAAATTTTTGATGGTGAAAAAAACTGATGATCAGCTACCATATCGATTCGAACAAATAGATGAAGTTGAAGTAGTCGAATTGGCAGAGAAGAAGACTATTCAAATTGGTCGATCTTTGACAAAGGAAGAAATTGAAGGTCTCATAAAAATGCTACGTGAAAACATCGACATTTTTGCTTGGAAGGCAACTGATCTTGAAGGTATCGTCCCGTCAATTGTTCAGCATTGACCGAACACGATAAAAGGATACAAGCCTATTAAGCAACGGAAAAGTCAGTTCACCCTAGAGAGATAGCAGGCCATAAAAGATGAGTTAGAAAAGCTATTAAAAGCTAGCTATCTCTCTAGGAAAAGCTATTAAAGAAGGCAAACGAAAAGTGGATTATGTGTATTGACTTCACTGATTTGCACAAAGCATGTTCCCAAGATTGTTTTGCTTAGCCTATAATTAATGTGTTGATAGACTCCAAGGCTGGGAAGAAAAGATTCAGTTTTTTAGATGCATTTTTAGGATATAATCTGATTTCAGTGTCGTTTAAAGACGTGGAGAAGACTGCTTTCATAATAGATTTTGGAACATATTTATACACAGCCATGCCTTTTGAATTGAAAAATGCTGGGGCCACATATTAGGGCATGGTCAACAAAGTATTTGGTAATATGGTTGGCCAAAATATTGAAGCCTACATATGCCAAATTTCTTCAACACTTTAAGCACATAAGGAGTTTGATACACAAATAAGCATGAATTTGACATATCTCTATCAATTTTCATACCAAGGATCCTTATAGCATGTCCTAAGTATTTTATGTCAAATTCTTTACTTAATTCAATATTTATCTTGTTTACCACTTTCATGTTAGGTCCATCCAATAACATGTCATCCACATAAAGTAACAAAAATACACAATCATTATTTGTGATGTGGTGGACGTAATACAAGCAATTATCAAATTCATTCCTCTTAGAGCCAATATAAAGAACATATGAATCAAATATTTTATACCACTGTCCCTTGGCTACCAGCCTAGCCTCGTATCTCACAGGCTCACTCTTAGTAGTTTCCTCTTTTACCTTATAAACCTATTTGCATCCCACTATGGATTTATCCTTAGGTTTAGGAACAAAATCCCAAGTTTGATTCTTAACAAGAGAACTCATCTCTTCTCTCATGGCATTAAATCATTCTACGGGCATCTCATTCTTTATAGCATCCTCATAAGTATTTGGCTCCTTATCAACTAGTTCATGATAACTAGCATAGGCTATGGTAAAATCGGATAGTCTTTGGAGTTCTCTACGTGGTCTCCTCTCTCTATCTCTGGCCAATTGATAATCATCCAAAGGGTTTTGGTCAACAGGGTTGTCCTCTATCACATCCTCGTTATCTTCTCTACATCTATGTTCAGTTGATTTTGATGTATGTCACTCTCCACCTCACTCGGAGTAATGGAGATGTGGGTACTCACTTTCTCCACATTAATTAGGGACTCTTATCTAATCCCGTTTGGTTTGTGGATAAAACTATTTATTTGGATAAAAGTTATATGATAAGAGTTATCCAGATAACATGTTTATTATTATCTTGTTTGGTTGAGCTAAGAATAAGAATGCAAAAAAATAACTTTTAAAAAGTCAGTTTTTGATAAAATAAAATAAAAATACAAATATACCATTATTCTTAATTAAACAAAAAAATTAAATAAAAAACTAAAAGAGAAAAATTGGGTGGAGCAGCAAAGGGTAGTGGCGGTGGCAGAGGGCGGTGGCAGAGGACGATGGCAGGAAAACGGTGGTGGTGGGAATGTCAAAGGGCCAGGACAACCATTACCATCCCTACCCTATTGGGGATTTTTGGACTGCGGGGTAGGGATCGGGACAAGGCGAGACGAGATGGAGATTAAAAAATCTCCATTTACTGTCGTTTAATTAAGTAATTATTTTTTAATATTATTATTTATTTTTTAAACACAATTTCAAATTTTAAAATATAAATACAAAATAAAATAAAATAAAAAGAGATTCGAGACGGATTAGAGAAATTTGGAGTGGGGACCATGATCCCCGGCCCGATTACTAACGAGAAAGGGTTTGGGTATTTTGTCATCCCTAGGCGATGGACGGGTAATAGTGATTATCCTAGGTTATGGATGTTCAAAAATATATATTTTTCTTATATTATAAAGGGTACATTTGTCTTTTAAAAAAATGAGTGAATCATTATCCGAATAAAAAAGTTTGTCCTCCTCTTTCTGTAGACAAAATTTATCCTTATTTTTTACTTAAATTGTCATCGGAATAAAAATTTGTCCGAACATCACTTCTGCCCAAACAGGATAAGACAAAATTTATCAATTATCTTTAACCTTTGTCCATATACCAAACAGGCCCTAATGGTTACTTGCTGTTTTTCACTCTCTATACAGGCATCTCTGACTCGTTAAAAATGACATCTTGACTAATGATGATTTTCACACCCATTTGTCTCTTATCCCACAGCTTATACCCTTTAACACACTCTGGGTATCCTAAGAAAATACATTTCCTCGCCTCGGGATCTATTTTCCCACACTCTGATGAGAGAAACAGCACAGCCAAAGGTCTTAAGTACAAAATAATCAGAATACTTACCATACTATTTTTCATTCGATATACCACCATTTAAAACAATAGAATGAGTTATATTAGTTAAATAGCAAGCAGTCATAACAGCTTCACCCCAAAAAAATTTAGGTACACCAGAACTCAACATCATACATCTAACCTTATCAAGCAAAATATGATTTATCCTTTGAGCAACCCCATTCTATTGAGAAGTATAAGACACAATTTTATGTCTAGTAATACCACAATCATTGCACAAATTATCAAAATCAAAATTGTACAATTCAAGACTATTATCATTGTGCAAATATTTTATCTTTTTACCTATCTGTCTGATTCTCCACTTGAACTTTCCAATTTTTAAATTTCATGAAAGTTTCACTTTTATCTTTCAATAGATAAACCTACACATATCTGGAAAAATCATTAATAGTAGACAAAAAATATTTGTTACCACTAAAAGTGGGATTACTCCCGGGACTCCACAATCAGTATGAATGTATTCTAACACTCTAGATATCTTATGTGTGTTGATGAAAATGATATCCTACGATGTTTTCCAAGCACACAATGATCACAAAATGAGATGTCATACACCTGATCCTTACCAAACACAACTTTGTCGTTAAGGAACTTAAGTCCCTTAACACTAACATTAACTAACCTATTGTGCCACTTTTGTATGTCATCAGTGTCAATGGAAAAGATAGTGGAATTTAGACTACTTATTACTTCAACATGTGTAATGCATATGTTATTTTTCCCAGTAGCTTTAAAAGCTCTAAGTGCACCCTTACACATTTTAATCATGACATCACCAAGCTTACCAAACCTGTACTTTCTAACTCCCAAACAGAAATCAGATTTCAACCCATATGCGGAACATATCTGACTTTCCTTAATGTATGCACAAAGCTACTGTCATATTTAACAATTACATTACTAACATTAGTAATTTTATAAGCAATTCCTTCCCATGCAACTACATGTCCATGATCAAACTCATGCAAATGATCAAATCAAAATTTCTTAGATGTGACATGAAAAGATGCACCGGAGTCAAGAATCCACTCATGTATATGGAAGTTCATATACAGGTTAATTTCAGCTAGTTCATATTTTAAAAGCATGTAAACATCACTAAATTCATCACTAGAGGTCACTACATTTGTCTGTCTCTAATCTCCTCTTCTCTGTTTGTTCTTTTCTTTATGACAATCACTAATAAAATGTCATATTTTCCTACACCCGTAACATTTCTTTTCTTTTGCCCTTCCCTGTAACTTAGAAAGACCTGACCATTTCTATTGCCACCACTATTTTACCCATTTCCACTTCCACCCCCACCCTCACCCCCACCCCCACCCCCACCCCCACCCCCGACTGAGGTCTACCCCTCACAAAATGGAATTTACCATTTTTTCTCTCATTTGTTTCAAACTTCAACTCCCACTCCTTACTTTTTAGAGAGTCTATGACAACGTCAGGTGTAAGTGTTTCCCTCCCATACTTGATTACATTCTTGACTTCTTTATATGAATCAGGAATGGAATATAACAAAATTATAGATTTGTTAATTTCAGGGATCGTTTCACCCTAATTTGTAATATTTTGCACAAGCTTATTAAAAACATTAAGATTGTCATTCAAATATCTTGAGGGATCAATTTTAAAGCTAAAATTTTTTCGATGACATAAATTTTATTTGGAGTGAATTTAGTTAAATAAAGCTCTTCTAATTTTTTCTAAAGCTTTTATGTGGAATCAAATTTTCCAATTTTTAGCAAAACAGGGTATTATAAATGAAATATGATAGAAGTATAAACAAGTTCATCAGAATCTTTTTTCTGATCCTTAGTAACAGTATGACCAAAAGAATTATCAATAGCTTTTGAAACTTTTTACTGAACTAAAATACCTTTCCTTTTCTGTTGCCAAATGTTAACATCACCTTTATCAGTACAGACACCCAAGTTAAAATGATGCGCGACATCTCAACAAATAATAATACACACCAATAAGCACCTCCTAGATAATCACGAAGAAAAACCTAAAGGCTTCAATATACACTGTTTTAGATTCTCAGAATTTCTTGAGATTTGCGATCTTAGATCAATGGAATTGTCAAACGGGTAAAGTCTAATGACAGTTTTAAATAATAACAATAATGCAACAGAAACAAAGTATCGCAAATAATTAGTACCAAACAAAAGCTAATATAACACAAGTCACAATACTGGGCACGTAAATTCCTAAAGTCACTAGCAATAAGCAATAGTTACCCCACACGGTAACCCCAAAACCTAATGGCCACCCCCACATGATGGCCTATTAGTACATGAATGTAAAAGAGATCAGCCAATTCACTAGAGCGAACCAATCTGACGGTCTGTATTAAATCGGAGAAATGTAAAATAGATTAAAAGAAATTTTAGCAACAAGAGTGACCACACATGCTAGAAAAACTACAAAGGTTTTACAAACGCTGAATACGTCAACTACCAAAACGTTGTCCAAACTGTTGAGACCACCAAAAATAGAACTGACCACCATAGAAGGTCAGAAACAGGATGAGGATCACAACACCGCTAGCCTCTCACTGGTATACCTTTGTGCGCGCTCTCACGCGCCGGCTGAAGAAATCTACAGTCTCCTCATACGTGCCACCTTCGTTGTTCCTAGCACCGCATGTGTCACTCGGTTGAGTTTGCCTCGACGTTAGGAGCCGGGATATGTGCTCCGTTCACAAAGATGACGTCTGGTTTGGCCAAAAAATGGGTAGGCAGATTTGTGTTTCGTCTTCTTCGGAAAATCGACAAACCTAAATGATTTTATTACAATACAAATGCCACTGAAGCTCTGATACCAATTGTTGGAAAAATAGTTTCACCAGATTGTTATTTCTATTGTAAGAACAAACAAACAGGGCTCAAAATAAAACTGTCCAACTCCACAAAAGTAGCACTAAATAATGAAGGACAAACAAGAAGAAGACACTGATTCCACTAAGAAACCAAAAAGTAAACAAAGACTGATTTTATCTTTTACTTAAGAGAAGAAAGAAGTTTGGTCCATATATGGTTGCTGCAAATTTGGAATTGATCACAAAGAACAATGGGATCAATTTCGTGTGATTGGTGTATGGTGGTGGATAATTTGGCTGAAAACCAAGTAATATATATATATATATAGTCGTCACACTTTAAAATCAGATCAAACTTACTGGACCAATGAGCGACGACCCAACGATACATTAAAACCTCCAAGTGGCGCATTAAGTCTTTCAATATAATTTGGACTGATACATTGTGGAATGGACTGACAATTGTTTTCAATCATTGACTCAAAGCCTATGAAAATATAACAGGACCAATTAATCATCACTGCCCCGAGTTTATTTGAGATAACAAAAATCCCAACACGTATACAACACGAGAAATCAAATTTCTTAAAAATTGTTTCATGATTATAGTAGGTAAAGTTTAAAAGTATTCTCTAATTTTAGAATTTATAATAATGGAAAAGTATAGATTAGATTTTTAGTAAACATGTTTAAATTAGAAAAGTTACAATTATTTGCAAACTCTCCACTTACTGAGCTGTCATCTCATATATTTTTGTGTTTTTTTTATTAGGTAGTAGTTGAGTTTTGAGCAGCTTGTGGAGAGCTTGTTGATTGCTGAGTCAAAGCCACATAAGCAGCTTGTGGAAAGCTTGTCATCATTTACTTTTTACATACTTGTTTTTGTCTATTTTAAATTATATGTATATGCTTAGATAGGTTCGTTGCATCTTTGGTATATTCATGTGCATTTGGGTTGTTTTTGTAAAGATATTAAAGATCGTGGAGTTGTCTGTGTTTGATCATGGTTATTATGTGTTTGAGGGGCAGGTGGTCTCCAATTGTTTTCATAAGTATGTATTTGGAAAATTTTATTGCTTTTTAGGTTTGGTTTAGTCCAATATATAGGAACATTTTGTCAAAATTTTTCTAAATATATAGGGAAAACTCTGTCCAATATATCGTTGCATACATGTTTTGAGTATATTATGGTGATTCTAGACGGGTCGTGTTATATACAAACTCTTTCCTTGGAAAAGAAAATATCAAAAATCCAAGCAAAATTTGGATATTGACCCCCAATCCAAAAAAGTAGGGAGAAAAGGTGGCAAATATAACTGAAAATTATGCACGTGTTTTTCATATTCTCTAATCTTTCTTCATACCCATTTTCCTATTCATCCATCCATATTTGCTTCTTGTGGAAATACTAATATGAGGGGTTTGTTTGCAACTTTGATACTTATTTCATCATCTTGAAATCCCAACAAGAAGAAGATAAAAAAAACTGATAGAAACGACTTGCAAATGCATATCTACTCTTAGCGCCAATCCAAGAAGCATCAATGCAGATGTTGTAGGTCTTGGCCTTATAACGGTGGATGCTGTGAAAGCCAAGGCGAAAGAAACCATTAATGCCATAACAAACTGAAGGGCTCCT
Organism: Forsythia viridissima; assembly: GCA_030279155.1. NCBI lineage: Eukaryota > Viridiplantae > Streptophyta > Magnoliopsida > Lamiales > Oleaceae > Forsythia > Forsythia viridissima. Next base: position 22,454,637 of record CM059040.1, read on the forward strand.
GACCCAAGATGAAAAATGAATTGAATGATTATATCGACGAGTAAAATGCAATTTTGAAGAGAGATAGAGGCATGTACCAAAGGGATCCTAAGTTTGCTGAGAACGGCATGTTGTTGACTGATTCATGTGAAGAAAATTCAAACAGGGTAAGTCGCCGTTAATTGCATTGAACAAAGTGGTTCTGATCTTTCTGATGTTGCTAAAACCATTATCAGAAATTTACTTTGATGGTATATTTGATAAAGCAAATTGGCACAATATATATATATATATATAAAAGTTAAAACTTTGTCTTCTAAACATAACCTAGGGATTGTAATAAGATTTTTCTAGTAATATGATGTGCTTAACTTTGTTGGCTAAAGTCATAGTTTTCTTTCTATGCTCTTCGTTGCTTGCTGTCCTGGCCAGAGGCATTTCGTATACACTTCATTTGTTTTGGACTAAATTATGTTTCTTTTCTTTTCCCTTCATAGTTGCATACGAGAATCGAGATCAATTTTAACAACTCATTTGAAGTAAAAAAAACACAGTGCAAAAGACATTAGACAAGACATGAGAATGGATAAACATTCTACATACTTTTGTTATCCTTAACCTAATCTTCTCATTCAATCAAGCTACCAAACATGCCAGTTTCTATGGTCTGTAAAATAATGGAGCCAGTGACTCAAAATTCATAATATTGGCTGCATAACCAAAGTTGAGACCATATAGACAAGGGCATATATGCAAAATTAATGAACGTATTACACTACAAGAAACCGTGTCTATAGCGGCGACACCAATAGCGACGACACAATGTCGCCTTTAATAGTGCAATACAGTAAAGACGACAAAGAAACGTCGTCGCTATAAGTTAAAAATTTATCGCGACGATGTAAGTCGTCATTATATTCAATAGGTCGTCGCTATTAATTTTAATTTATAGCAATTAATTTCACATAAATTTATATTCATTCATGTATTTAAAACCCCGAGAGTCACTAAAAATTTTGCTGCCATAAAATATAGTGGAATATTTTCATAATGACAGAAAAATGTGTAAATATCTAATTTATTTCATAAATATTTAAAAATAATAAATATCCACATTGTCCTTAACAAAAGATACAAAAACTTAGATAAAATCTTTAGAAAATTAAAACTAAACTTGTAGAGACTGATGTTTCTAAATACAATTAAATTTTAATTTAACAAAGAAAATTTCTACAAATCTTCTTAAGTTACACGACAATCCCTTGGCACGACATCAGCTCTATCAATCCGTCACTGTGTCCTGCTACAAAATGTGTTAAATAATGGGGTGAGTATAAATTTTACTCAGTCGGTTTCGTGCAACCAATCCACAATCGTTCCAAACATGCAATTATACCAAGTTCTCTTACCAAACATGACATGAGAATTACCACGCCTTGAAGATAATAATTCATATAGCGCTACAACAACCCAAGGCTAAATAACATGGTGCCAAAGGTTAACATGGAACCCTGAATGTTTAATTAACGTAGTTCATGATTTCTTCCTGATAATGATCGATTTATTGAGTTACAATGATTAATTTCTCTTTGGTCTAAAGAATTAGTCTTTATTTGTTCTTGTTCAATTAATTAAATTTGTAAAGGAGGTCTTCTATTTATAGACCATGCACCATGTCATCTGACATGGTAGTAAAGTTATGTGAGGTCGGTCGACCAAGTTTGTAAATCACCAATGATCGGGCGATTTTTAAAAGTTATAAGAACCCAGTTGAGCGTCGATCCTTGGTCGGGTAAATGTTATGCATAATATCATTAGGTTGTGTTTGATTGCAAGTGGAAAATTTGAGTGGCAAGAAAATATTTTCCATGGAAATGAATTACCAAGAAAATTTGGATTGGAAAATGTTAACAAATTTTCCATGGAAAATAAATGGGTTGGAAAAGGTTAACAAATTTTCCATGGAAAATAAATTCTCCTATCCCACCAAGAAAATATTTTCCTTGAAAACAAGGAAAATATGGCCTAAAGTGGAAAACATGGAAAATATTTTCCATGGCAAATCAAAAATTTCAATCAAACAAAAGATGGAAAATAAGTGGGAAAATACATTTTCCAGGGAAAATTTTGCCAATCAAACAGACCAAAGTTGGAAAATGGGTGGAAAATGAAAATTTTCCATGGAAAATCAACTCAATCAAACACAACCTTAGACTCCAACTCTCAAGCTCACAAACATTGTGACTTGGGAGTGATAGATGATGTGGCCCTTCGCCAGAAAATGACCAGCCATCTCTACTAGAGTTTGCACGACCAATTGACTAGATATCTGCAACTCATACAAGATAGACATGATTGACATCCCTGAGACCTGTCCACGTTGCATGTTCTTTGTCATTAATGTGCAGCATGGTTGCTTCGAAAATTGTATCGCCATGATGGCGTGTTGCCTTTTCAAATTTTAAAATCTGACTATTGAACCCCCACCTCTTCAACTGACTTATTCTTTCATTCTTTTCATTTCATTTCACCATTTGCACCAACATTCATCTTCCCCTTTTTGTTTTTCTAATTCTCTCTCAGTTTGACATGTATGAACATTATAATTTTGGACAATGATTCAGAGGACCAAATTTCAGTAGCATTATTTGAAGTGGATTTTTCTTTTACTTCTCTAGAGTCGATCGAATCCACATGAAAGTCAGACTTGACACCAGAGAAGAAAGTTTTTTCCAACTAACTAATCTCCAAATCCCAAGTCATAAATTAAGCGGTAGATCTTTATTAACCCTTATTTTATTAATTTTGCCTCTAGTATTTTTATTTCTCCTCTATTTACACAGTAAATTATTTGTAGTAGTCGATTGATTATAATTTGATTTTCCCAGTCATGGTTAGGCTTGAAACTATAATTCATAGGTCTGGCAGCTAGCCGGTTGCCGGCCCACTTCAAACTATCCCAAAGAACCCTAGCACAATTAAAAATACAATGAGTCAATTCTTCATTACTCGCACGTATTCATATAGAGCAACCCAATCGACTGAATACTTTCCAACTGGGGCTGCCCTGGTGAGATAGCAATTTACCAAGATAGCCTCAAAGCGGGTCTTAGATTTCTCCTTCATCCTTTTATTGTCAAATTTCTTTGTACTTTCGATGTGGCCCTCAGCCAATTGGTCCCCAACGTCCATACAATGCAAAATTATTACCTCTTAGTTTATTTAAATCATGACCTAGAAACCTTCATTAGACGTGTTCCACCTTCTTTTTGAAATAAAATTGCTCGACCAATATGACTGCTTTGTCATTTTTACACAACACTACAGGCATCTTCCCGCTTACCAACAATTTAAGATCCCTAATTGTCTGACTTCCAATAGTAGATATAAGAATATATTTTTTTTTGTTAGATTGGTCGAAGGTGTTTTTCCCTTCCCCACCCAGTGATGAGTTCTTTTGCTTGATTAGTTTAATGAGATGCCTATCCTTTCTGAAAGTAAAATAGACACTAATAATTTAGAGAACTTTATAATCACTCAGTCGATCAATGAATGATGTAATCGTTGATAGTGCATTGGTGACAGCAGGAATCGACTGACCTCGCAGTAGGCTTTTCTCATTTTCTTCATTCTTTAATTAAGTTTCTTTATTCCAATATTGTTCATTCCTTTTTCCAGATATGTCGGCCAAAAAATTCAGTCAAGCTTTCCTTGAGGAATTGGCAAGGCGTTAGTCCCTTTCCGTGTTTCAAAATACGGTTAGCCAACATGCTAACTAATCGATTACGATAAATTGGATCAAATTTTACTATTTTTTCTTCTGTAGTACCTCGATATGACATGAGCATTAATTGAGTTCAAGATTCTATTTTTGTTAAAGGCTAAAATAACTTATTTTGGGAGTGATGTGAATTTAGATTAAACTCTAGAACTACCATCATTCTTAGAGCGTCGACCCTCCTACTGGTGTTGAACATATGGAATCATCAGATCGACCATCTGTTAATCTGATGTTGACTGCTTCTCCAGTGCAACCATTGGTTCCTTCATTAGTTTAACAACTATCTCCTCTTCCCAGACCCAAACCAACTTTTATGTCCTTGGTATAGAGAACTAATTGACCACTCTAGGAGGTTGGTGGAAAAGGTGACTGAGGATTGTCGCCTTATATCTGGTTGCTTTGACTGGGAGATGATTGAGGTAAGTGAAGAAAAGTCTCTAGAGAGCCTTGAACGTTTTATCATGATCGAGGAAAGACGAGTATTAATCTCTTACGAACTTCCTCTTTCCTATGTTGTAAGTATTAAATTGCTACTATTTTGCTAATATCTTCTTTGTAGATTATCTCTCTCCGTTCATGTCGTCTTCCACAAAATTCACAACCACAAGGAGAAACTAGAACACACCAGTCGAATGTAAATAGTCATACGGATTTTCCAATAATTATAGTTCGTTCCATTCAAGACTGGTGGTCGAAAAGAAGCTCTGTTCATACCTAGATTCATAGGATCTCACTTTCTAGAAGTGAACGTGCTCTGATACCAATTGTTAGTTTTAAATCTAGCTAACAAACAACCTCGATGGAGGGTTGAATGGAATGTTACTGAAAGTTAATCTAAAACTGTAAATATTTTTTTTTTAAAACACAACGTCCTGATGTTGATGAAAGTTTATTGAACGTCAGAACATTTCGTTAAATGTTTTGCAGTTCAAGACAGTTAATATGTAAGATGATTAAAATATTGATTAATACTGGATATAAAGTGGTAAACCCCTAAGGAAAATATCCACAGGCCCCCATGCCACGGGTAAATAAATCTACTATTTTAAAACAGGTTACACACGTCTCAACTTTTTGAAATTATAATTTTAGACCTAATTTAAAACTTTATCAACAATTTACAAAAAGTAAAACTTAGTTAAGAACAACAATAAAACTTCTGTATTTTATATCTTGTTTAACTAGTCAAGGAATACAGTCAAGTACTTCGGTCTTGATCTTGGTTCATTCACGAGTGTCTCCAAATTGATTCCATAAATCAGAATAAGGACCCAGTCCTTATCTTGTCGCCGAAATGTCGTTCTCTCTCACAATAGATTTATTCAATGGTTAGTTTCTCGGAGCCGTTCACAAAAGTAGAATATTTGATCGAGCTTGGACTTTTGAATATTTCTTTGAACTCTCAACTCACAAATAATTTTCTTTTAAATACTTGAGTATCTTTGCTTTCAAAGTCTGTAAAATTTTTGGAATACCACATGTCTTATTTATACCACAAAAAGTTTATTTAAACTTAATGACTTTGTATTTATCTTTATACAGAGATAAGACAGAATAAGTCTTTACGTTTAAATAAACTTTATAAAAAATAAGGTGGGATATATCACAAGAATATGAAAATAAATCTAGTTATATATTTTCATTTAAGTAGATAAATAGAAATATTATATTTTAATGTCTTATTTATTTAGAAACCTAGTTCAATTAGAATACTTAACATGTAATTTACTCAATCACTTATTTATCTCATAAGGAACAAGAGTTTAAAAATAACTAAAACTGATAAATAGATTGTGATAAGTATAGGATTAAGATTTCTATACAACTACTAGATAATGATTGAATCTTAATTGGCTCACATCAATAAATAAAATATAATTAAATCTGTCAATAAAAACTGGATTCTCCAACAACTATAATATGATTCTTCAAGATGAATAAGATGATGGAGGAAGAAAAATAATAGACAAATAGAGAAATAATCTAAATATTCAAATGGAGAGAGTGGAGGCGTTTCGAATGATTGTTAAAGTAGGATTTCAAACGTCCATATGAAATTTACACTTAAAAAAGAGTGAAGTAGAGTTTTCACATATAAGGGCATTTAAGACTTTTGACACTTTAGTAAAGGAGGCTTACTAAATAAGAAAAAGTAAAGAAAGACCTTAATTCATCTTGACATGTAAACAAGGGTGTTTAAAGAAAAATCCCCTTACTTTTTTACTAAAGGTACATGGACATTTAGCAGGGAATTTGAACTTTCAAGAAATTTTAATTAGGTCTCAATTGGGTCACTGAACTTGATATAGGGTAGTGTTACCACCTTGCCAAAAAACTATAGCTCGTGGTGGAAGAGCAAACATCATATATCACACAGAATCAAGCTCGAAAATCAACCCCAAGCTCACTCTCTTTAGGGCCATATGCGCTTCAAACATGTTCTTGCATTATATACTCACCCCAACAGAAAATGCTCCACCATCGAGGACCACTAGGGTTGCACAAAAAAACTACCAAATTGTAAATCGAATCAAATTCATTGGTTTGAAATCGTTGGTTCGGATCCAAGTGAATCATTCAACGCTTCGATTTTGAATCAAATCGAACTGTTCAAAAATAGTTTGGTTTAAGTTTCAATGTTTAAAAAATTGTTTAAATCGACCCGAGCTGTTTTTAATTATTTATAATTAAAATAAAATAATTTTACTTACTTACATATTTATAAAGTAAGAAAAGTATAATACAATACTAAATTTATTGGGTTTACTTATTTATTTGTTGCCAAACAATTTGTTACCACCAGATTTCGGTAAGGCCTCCACGACAGTATAGGCCCAAGTTAGGCATCGCTAAGGCCTTGTAGGCCCAGCGAGGGCCTTCCAGATTCAAAAAGACCTCAGATATCTAACGAAGGCCTCGTGGATACGTTTAAGGCCCATCAATATATTAGTATTCCTGAATCAGAGTATAGCGAAGCTCATGAAGGGCCTCGACACTTATGGATGACCCAGGGAGAATCGACAGACTTCGTATTTATTATAATTAGCAGGCAGCACGATATTTTGGAATGACCAGAGATATGTTTAAAGAAAGATTACGTTTGATTGGTACACGAATTCTCATAAGGAAAACCAAATATCAATCTCCTAAAGATCAGGCAAAGGGCTAAAACCTAGGAGATTGCAATGATAGGCAATCATTCTTATATCATAAGGAAGGATGATCCAATCAGATATCTAATTGATTGTATTACTAAATCAACTAGGACTCTGAGGTTATAAATACAACATCTCCGGTTGTTCTAACGTATGCATTATTCTCACCCTTAAACTCTGCTCAAATCTCTGCTACCCAATTTTTTTGTATATTATTCCATATACTGGCAGTTGACTTGATCGTCGGAGTACCAACGATCGTCGGACCCCTTTTCTCTGGTGATCTTGGTGCCTAACGGTCATCCTAGTGTGTAGATAACATACAGGTTAGTAGAGGAGTGACTGGAGATCTGTTGACACGTAGATAGTGCAGATTTTGACTTTAATAGATTGGTGCCATCTGTGAGAAACGAGAAACATTACGCAACCAAAAACTTGTGGTAAAAACGTGTTTTCTACCCAAAAGACCATGGAAACAGAAAAATCCATGGAAGAAGACGTAGATTCCCATCATACTGACTTACGGCAGGAAAGCATTCAAGACCTTAAGAATGTAACCCGCCGCAAGAGAAAAAGACAACGATAGAAGCAGACGTTCGAGCAGAAAAACAAAGACCTGAAGCTAGACAATGCCCAGATGAAAGTAGCGCTTGAACTGTTGGAAAATCAATCTCTTCAACATGAACCCAAGCGTAGCCATGCCCGGTGAAGCCCTTCGAGGTCCGGTTCTATAGAGAGCCGTCAATTTCGGGACGACATGCTAGTTTCAAATGGTAGGAACCCTCAGAATATAAATTTGAGACCCTCATAAGATAATCAGAATGTGAGACCCCTTCTAGCGCATGGAAACCAGCCTGCTCCTGTTGCCAGCGTGTTTGACAGGTTAGGGGTGGCATCCTCTATAGCACCATCTCTACCGATGCACATTAGGCATAGTGAGCGCAGTGATTTCCGTACAGACAGGAGGAATGACCCAAAGCTTGTCATTGCGAGGCTCAAGAATGAAAAAGAAAGGTTAGAATGCCATGAAGATGACGACAATGAGAACCTCCCATTCACCAACTTCATGAAGACCATGAAGCTTCCCGTTAATTTCAGAATGCCCTCGGTGGACAAGTATAACGGGATAAGCGACCCCACAGATCACATCAACGTATATAAGATGAAGCTCCAAGGTCAATCCCCTGCAGTGAAATGCAGAAATTTCCATACCACACTCACATCTGATACGAAGAGATGGTACAACAAACTGAAATCAAAGAGTATCAGGAGCTGGCCCCAACTCAAACAGAAGTTTATCAATACTTTTATTGGCAACTGGACAACAATAACTGACATCGCTCAGCTTTACAAGATTAGACAGAAAGAAGAGGAGTCGGTGAAGAGCTATTTCAAGAGATCTAGTGCTGTCATCAACAAAATTGAGAACGTCACCAATGAGAAAGCTCTAGATGCACTGGTGACTGGACTTCACATGCACACTCCTTCTGGAGAGATGTCTAAAATAGTCAACCCAAAACCTACAGTCAGTTGGTAGACTTGATCTAGCAAGAAATCCGATGGGATGAGATAATTGAGAATAGAGAAATAGTAAAAAGAGACATAGGGGATCGCTATCGAACAGAGGAATGGCATTCTCCTAAACCTCGCTTTAATCTTTTCTAAGGAAATCGTTCTCCTGAGCTATACAACAACTGTTATAGGAGATTCAACCAGACAGAGATAATTCCGGACCCCCATGTCGGACCATCCATAGCGGCTCTTCTGCCAGCTGCTCTTTCGCCCAAGTTCTGTCGCATACACAGGACCTGGGTACATAACACAGAAGATTGTCCCGACGTAAGAGAACTGATCAACTGTGGGAATTAGGAGTAAGGAGAAAAGAATTGATCAGCCAGAGAGCGTTGAGGACTGTCCAATCAAATGCAAGGACCTTCGCCCCTGTGCCAGGATAATGAACCTCACCGCAATAACAGAGGAAATGATAGAAACATGGGCCCACCAAGAGCGAAGGTGCCTGTCAAAGAAGAACCGGTGGAAAGTTAGCAGGTTTATAGACACCAACCCAAGGCCCCACAAACCACATTCACCAAAGAGGATGAGGCTGGTATACATTACCCTCATTACGACGCCTTGGTAGTTCGTGCTATCGTAGCCAGGAATGGGCTAGGACGAATGTTGGTCGAAGACGGAAGTGTCGCGAACATCTTGTTTGGCAGTGCGTTTGACCAAATGGATGTGGATCATGAACTGACAGCCATTTCAGAACCACTATTAGGTTTCACGAGAGATAGCCTCGTGCTGCGATGTAGGATCACCCTCGCAGTGGACTTTGGAGAGCCCCCGTTTCATCAAAGAAAATTCATGGAATTCTTAGTAGTGGATATTCACTCCGCCTATCATGGAGTCATCAATAGACCCGTGCTCAAGGATCTGCAAGCGGTTACCTCGATCCATCACTTGGCAATGAAGTTCCCAACGCCTGTAAGAGTGGCCAAGGTTCACGGTAACCAGACAGAGGAAAGGGCGTGCTATATGAACACACTCTGAAAGGCAGCAAAACACGAAGTTGTTGTCCCCACGGTGATGACGATACAGACAGAACTGATGGACATCAACCCTGAAAAGATAGATGAGGAAATGATACTAAATAAGGGTCTAAACCCTTGGATTATAAGCTTGGATTCTCTGGCCTCTCCCATAGAGAAGCTGGAAGCATTTCCTGTAAACTCCTCAAACCCTGCCCAGATGTTGCAAGTAGGGCAAAAACTTGAGGAAAGGATGAAGGAAGAACTAAAGCAGTTCATTCGAGAAAACACCGACGTCTTCGCATGGAAACATATTGACATGGTAGAGATTGATCCATCTGTAGCTTGCCACGCCCTAAAAGTGGATCCTAAAATGCGCCCAAGATATAAAAGAGAAGGCCTCTGAGTATCGAGAATTATGGCCTCCTGAAAGAAGAAGTCGACAAACTATTGGCAAACGGGTTTATCAAAGATGCAGTCTACCCCCAATAGGTATCCAATCCCGTGTTCGTAAGAAAAAACAACAAGAAGTGGATGGTGTTTATAGACTTCTCTGACTTGAATCAGGCATGCCCCAAAGACAGCTTTCCGTTACCACGCATTGATCAGTTGGTTGATGCAACTGCTGGCCACAAGCTACTTAGCTTTATGGATACCTACTCCGGCTACAACCAGATCCCGATGTTTGCAGGAGAAAAAGAGCACACCTCGTTCATTATAGACCGATGATTGTACTGCTATAAGATGATGCCCTTCGACCTGAAGAATGCAGAAGCCACATATCAGTGGTTAGTGAACTGCGTATTCTAGGAACAGATTGGAAACATAATGGAGGTCTACGTTGATGACATGTTCGTGAAGAGGAACAAGAATTTCCATGTTGATGGCTTCATCCTCAAAAAGGTTTTCCTAGCTAATAGAGAAGTGGGGATTGGGACCCTCGGACCTATTGGGAAGGACCTTACAAGATCGTCGAAGAATTTCAACTGGAAACCTATAGATTGGAAGACTCAAAGCGAAGAGAGACGAGGCATCCCTGGAACATCACTCATCTACGCCCATATTACCAGTAGTTTTTATTTTCTCCATTTTTTGTTGTTCAGTCCAAAGCCGAATATCAGCGTTCTTTTCGACTTTGTTCAGACCCTACATTATTTTAATAAATTTCACTAATTTCTGAATTATGATACTCTTCCAATTGTACAAGTATAGAATGCTCGGCAGCGAGGGAGTGTGGTTCGTGGCCAACTCTTTCAACTCGTTGGGTAAACATTCAATCAAGTAAAGAAAGTTTGGCAGCGATGGAGTGTGGTTCGCGGCCAACGTTTTCAACTTGGTGGGTAAACATTCAACGCGTAATCAATCAAGTAAAGAAAGTTCAACAGTGAGGGAATGTGGTTTGCGGCCAACTCTTTCAACTCGCTGGGTAAACATTTAACGCGTAATCAATCAAGTAAAGAAAGTTCGACAGCGAGGGAGTGTGTTTTGCAGCCAACTCTTTCAACTCGCTGGGTAAACATTCAATGCGTAATCAATCAAGTAAAGAAAGTTCAGTAGCGAAGGGGTGTGGTTCGTGGCCAACTCTTTCAACTCGCTGGGTAAACATTCAACGCGTAATCAATCAAGTAAAGAAAGTTCGGCAGTGAGGGAGTGTGGTTCATAGCCAACTCTTTCAACTCGCTGGGTAAACATTCAATGCATAATCAATCAAGTAAAGAAAGTTTGGCAGCGATGGAGTGTGGTTCGCGGCCAACTCTTTCAACTCGCTGGGTAAACTTTCAACGCGTAATCAATCAAGTATAGAAAGTTCGACAGCAAGGGAGTGAGGTTCGCGGCCAACTCTTTCAACTCGCTAGGTAAATATTCAACACGTAATCAATCAAGTAAAGAATGTTTGGCAGTGAGGAAGTGTGGTCCGCATCCAACTCTTTCAACTCGCTGGGTAAACATTCAAATGTAATCAATCAAGTAAAAGAAGTTCAGTAGCGAGTGAGTGTGGTTCGCAGACAACTCTTTCAACTCGCTGGATAAACATTCTACGCATGCACATTTAAGTAACAAATGTAAAACATCTGATAACTACAAATGATGTGAAACATGGATATTTTTCATTAAGGAATTTGGTGACAACCACAAAAATAAATATTACAAAAGGTCATGATTCCTACATTTCTGCTGAACCTTTGGGATCGACATAACCAGAGACCCCTAGTTTGGCCAATGATTCTTTGGCCTTTGAGAGCTCCGCCAAGGCCTCTGTAAACTCTTTATATTTGGCATGAACCATATCTTCACAAACCTTGAGTTTCAACTCAGGTTGCTCCCGAGCCTTGACAAACAATTTTTGAATTGTTTCAGCCATGCTTATCTTGTACTCAGCTTTCACCTTCGCATCTTCGAAAACTACAAACCTCGAATGAAGAATCTTTTTTTTTGAACGCAACTCATCAATATCCTCTGGGCCCACGACTGTTGAGTTTGTCGATCTTCATCGCCAACACCTTGTATAATTCGTAGTTGAGTACGTGGCTCCAAGAGGTGTACATCTCTGCCAATTTTAATATCTCCAATAGTTATGTGTTGTCTGCTGCCTTCGCAAAGGCAGAAGTCCAATACTTATGAATCGAAGCCGCCTCTATGGCAGACGAAACCAATAATTTTCCCAAAATGGCTGGGTCCAATTCATCTTGACAAGACCCGATATTGATGGGCTCGGCCCAGCCATGGAGAGAAGGAATAGAGGTCTGACCGACACCTCGAGGATGGGGAGTGATTTCTTCGGCTCCTCGAAGAGGAGTCTCCCGACCTCGCTTGGCCTTCCAAGAATCTCCCACGCTATCTTCATCCACCATGCCCTTTTTTGGCATGGCCTTTTCTCCATCCTCGTTGATAACCCTCTTCCTTTTATCTGATCGTCGGACATTCTCTGACGAAAGTAGGTGTTCTTCAGGAGAGAGAGTGGATGAAATGTCCACTGTTGATTCTGACATTAATGGAACAGTGGATGAAACACTCATTACTGCTTCCAGCATCAGCAGGATAGTGGCCGCTAGAACAGACACCGTACGCGGTACCGGAGGCTGTGAAGGGATATCTTCTTTTTCACCTAAAACTCTCACACTTCTTATTTTGAACTTTGGTACCCTAGAAAAATAAAAACCAGCCATGAACGACAAGAGTTGAGTTCTGAAAGAAAGATGAAAGTAAATGGAGCAATAAGGAGTTGTGCAGGCATATATATATAGGTGGAACGCCTGATCTCAGCCATTATATCAGATCCCAGAATGCAGGGCGTCTGATAGCAAACACGTGTAAGAGAGATATATTCTAAAAAACCCTAGGGAAGCATAAAAGCTGCATGACTTAAATGCGCCCGTTGATTTGTACCTTTCTTACGCAAGGATGACACCATCAGTCCACGTCATGCATGGAAATGATTTCGAAGATACCCCGATCGAAAAACTTCAGACATTCGGTGAAGGTACCCTGATCGAAGAGCTTCGCATCTATGGTGAAGGCATCTTGATCAACAAGCCTCGTATTGTTCTAGTTAAGTCAATTCAAAAAGCCTCTAGTCCACAAAGGCTACCTGATCAAGAGACTTCTCATAGTTCGTACAAATATCTCTCAAGCCTTGACGAATGAACAAGTTTGATTGCAGTTCAGAATAGCTCATTCCAACCTCAATTATGCAACAGACAAGGATAATCAAAGTGTTTTCTCATTAATTTATCAAAATCCGAATTACAAGATAAAAGAAAATGAACATGACTATTATCCTACTACCCCGCCGCCTCTTTAGGGTCAGCACAAGGAGAGATCTACAATCTACTTAGTTAAACCTTTGATTTTTGGGACAATGTGGGCTTTGTCAGGCTTCGTTATTGACACAAGTCTGACTTCACCATGATAGGGAGTCTCCCAAATCAACTTATATTGATTTGGTGACTAATTTGGCCATACTACTCAAAAAATGCCGTTGACACCTTTAGCAGATGGCTTATCGAAGAATTTGGCCAACCTCGTCATCCGAATTAGAATTATCGAAGAATTTATCATCGATGTCCATTGTGGAGATACTGTTTGAGAACTTCTCACTAAGGTTACTAGGCCCAACTCCTTCCGTGGTATTCAGCACACCCCTCTGATCTGACGTATAATCAGGGTGTTTGTACGGACATACTTGGTCTCTGAAGGTTAGTTTTCTATCCTTTCCTTTACGATACACCTAAGTTGAATACAGGAACATGTGAACATATGGTAGGGAAACCTCATCTGCGTCTTTTGTCAGGAAAAGTTATGGCCATTGGGACTAATTAACTGGATTCACAAGACTTATGAACGCGTGAGAGATGAAATGAAGACCCTTGGTATTTTTATAGGGGTGGCACAGAAAATAGAAAATCTGGCCGCATGGAAAACATAGGACATTAAATGAGGCTATTAACAAATGGTCATTTAATAGGCATTTGGAACGCCACATGCCATGGGCGTCCTTTCATTTACCCAGATATTAATGATGTTAACCCTTCATATTCAACAAAAAGTCTGCGCCATCAATGCCTAGAGGAATAATTCCTCAATTTTATGTTACTTTTCATGTCCAACAAAAAGGATGACTGTATGAGTTATTCTTTCAAGGATATCATCTTCATCAGCAAGGCCTCATCACAAGAAAAAATTCTATTGATTATACATAAATCCATGCAAAGAGACTTTATGTAAAGGAAAACGGCATGAAATAAATTTGATTGATAATGCTAGAATGGATACAAAACAAAGAATAGAAAATAACAAGTCTTACTGCCCCGCCGCCTCTTTAGGGTCGGCACAATGCAGGCCTTCTCCTATAATGGGGGTAGTGGTTTGGGTTTCACCTCTATCCTGATCCCTGGCATGCGAGGAAATTCCAATAGATGCAGAGACCTCGGAGGTAGGAACCTCGTCAGGGGCATACCGGAGAAATGAAATATCCCACTCTGGGTGAGTCTCCACCATCCTCTCAACCAGTTGCTCTCCACCTGCCGTCATAAAGTGATCGGCGAGGTCCTTGTACTCAGGAGTGTCTTCAAACCCATCCTGGTACGTTACAACTATCCTCGTCTCAGCATCAACACGCTCCGCCTTGACTCTCTTCACTTCTTCTTTGGCTTCATCTAGCTGCTTGTCCTTTTCGGCAACCACAGTCTCCAAATAACTATTGGCCATGGCAACAACAGTTTTAGTTGCAAAGGCTTTGTCCTAGGCCAACTTTTGGACTTTCTCCGCACGCTTCTAGGAGGCCTCGGCGGCCCTTTTATGGTCTCAGGCCTGTTTCAAACTCTCCTTTGGGACCTTCAGCTCGATTTCATACTTGGCTTTCATGTCGGCCTCTTTGCTCACTACCAAATCCAACTTGTATTGGAGGGCCCTCTTATCCGATTCCAGTTGGGCTTTTTCAAGGCTCATCGGCTTCAGATCTTCGGATAACTTTTTCAATTTGGCATCTTCTTTACTGAACTTAACATCAAAGCCTTCGAGGGTGTTTTACACCTCTTTGGTTAAAACCATCCCTCAGATCAAGATCATCTCTGCCAATCGAAAAAGTTCGCTCATTGAAGCTTCTTCAGCAGCTTTCTCCCACGTCTAGGTCCAATCTTGTAGACACTTGCCGCCATTATTGCAGGAAAGGCAGGGAGTAGCTCCATCACCGTAGGATCTAACTCACTGTTGCGATAGATGATGCGCATGCGACCCTCCTGGCCGGTCGAGGAAGTAGAATTCTTAGCACCCCAACCCCTCCAATAGGATTTGGTGAGGGTTGACGACTCTCCTCAGTTCGCTTAGTCCTGCGAGCATCCCTCATAATACCCTCCATAGCTACAAAGGCTTTCCTCTTCTGGCTAGTGGTCTCGCCCGCACCCTCAACGATCCCCTTCCCTCTGTCTTTCAGGGGGACAGGACCTGGAGAATGAGGTGAAGATAGAGGCGGAGATGGATGAGGAGTAGTCTGATCAAGAACTGGAGTAGCGGGGGTCGGAGGGTAAATCGTCTTGAGTGGTGTCGCATCTTGTACTTCTTGCGACAACGATGGCACCTCTTGCGAGGGTTGTTGCTCCGAAGAACTTGCCCCGTCTGCTGACCGGGCAATACGAAAGGAGGGGACATTCTTAAATCTAAATGCTGGTAACACAATAACCAAGACACAAGGTGTTACGAATGTCTATTAAGACAAATCCCACACAATTCAATAGACAAGGCTGACCCATTAGTCTGTAACGAATCAGTAATTCGTCGTCCTTGAGCAGATTGTTGAGGTTCCTAAAGTTGCTGTCAAGCGCGCAAACCTTATTCCACTTCAGTCTCAAGTCACCTGGATCCCTCTTTGGAATGGGCGGTTTCCACAATCTGCAAGGATAAAGGAAGTATTAAGTCAAGGACGATAATCAAAAAATTGCACAAGGCAATAAGATATACCAAGTTCTCCAAATTGGTGGTGAATAGACACATTTGGGAGGGGATCTTTCGGTGTAAACTCCTAGTCCCCTCCGACGAAGATGAATCTCTCCTTCCAGTTATGTACTTTGTTGAGGCTATCGGTCACCGTCCTTCATCTTTGGCCCGACTGAGGAGAAATATTGAACCAGCCCGCAGAACGGCAGGGTCGGTAAATTGATTCAAATTCTTTGGGGGTTATGTTTCCACCAGCTTCGACAATCTTCCAAACTAGGAATGTCACCACCATCTAACCCCAACCGTTCAGTGTTTTCTGACAAGGGGCCAAATTCCAATTTCTCAGAATCTCACGAAAGAAATGATGCATGGGTAGGTAAAGACCTTGCTGCATCGCCGTCTCATAAATTGTGATAAACCCCTCAGGTGGGTCGTCAGCATGCTCCTCGGGACTAGGGGCCCTGAGCTCCACGGAAGCAGGAATATCATACGATAGTCTTATATCTTCCAACTTGGGCTCCTTGATCCTCGAGCGAGCCATAGACGCCTTGATGGCTGAACGTTGAAACTCCTCGTCAAGCTATCGAGCAGCAGGGATATTTCTTTTATCCAACGACCTCCTCATTTCGGGTACCCAGTGCCACTCCGCCCCTTTCCTGCCTTCGCCTTTGGTGATACAACTGTGTTTACTCCCCTCCTACTTGTGGATGTTGGGGACAGACGAGCGACGGTGGGCCCCTAATCAACTTTCTCTTGCTCATCGGTAGAAGGTAAAGACGAAGAGGAAGATGAAGCTTCACCCATGACGTCAGGGTTTGTCCTAGTAGCTGACTGATTCTGTGAATCATCGTGTTCAGGCAACATCGCTATTTCTCTCAATTCAAAAAGAAAATATCCCCACAATTGTAGAGAAGTATGGCAGAAAACAGCATCCAAACCAAGAAATCGTAAAATAAAAACAAACGCGGTCTACGAAATAAAGTACAGCAACCTCTATAGTATTTACCTCAAGAATACAGTTGAATCCTACAGCCACCGGAAATATCTTTATCGTTGGAATACTCAGCAAAGTTTGAGATACACGTAGAAGCAAGAAGAAGATAAATGAGAAGAAGCAAGGACTTATACAGATTAAGTTCCTTAATCCCCGCCGTCCAATTCAAAACACACCATCTGAGCCGTCCATCCAGTGGAAGCGTGTCCAAAGAAGGACAATTGGCAGGAAAACGAAACCCTGGGCATTTAATGAAGCAAAATGACGCGCTCCACACGCGTCTCCAATCGTCCATCACGCGCCAACAACATTTATGGCGCAGACTCTCTCACCCATCATTACCGGACCATTATGACAACTTTGATTGACAGCTTGGACAGAATCACACCAACCATATACACGTCATTGGAAGTCAAACCAATCAAAGCCCTCACCCGTCATAAATAATAGGCTTCGAGCTTGGGGGACCGTACTGAGTAAGTAATTCAAAAGTGCATCTACGAAGACCCACCAGGGAACTCACTTTCGTCAGAAATTTTTTTTACAAAGTCCATGCCTACCATAAATAATAGGCTTGGATTTGAGGGACTATTGTTACCATCAGATTTCGATAAGGCCTCCACGTCAGCAAAGGCCCAGTAAATGCCCCATATAGGCCTCGCTAAGGCCTTATAGGCCCATCGAGGGCCTTCTAGATTTATAAAGGCCTCAGATATCTAGCGATGGCCTCTTGGATACGTTTAAGGCCCAGCAGTATATTAGCATTCTTGAATCAGAGTATAGCGAAGCCCATAAAGGGCGTCGGCACTTATGGCCGACCTAGGGAGCTTCGCTGAGCTTCGTATTTATTGTAATTAGCAGGCATCACGAGATTCTAGAATGACCAGAGATTGTTTAAAGAAAGATTACTAATTGGCACACGGATTTTCATAAGAAAAACCAAATATCAATCTCCTAAAGATCAGACAACGTGATAAGGAAAACCAAATCAAATAAGGGCTAAAACCTAGGAAATTGCATTGACAGCCAATTATTTTTATATCATAAGGAATGAGGATCTGAACAGATATCTAATTGATTGTTTTCCTAAATCAATTAGAAATCTGAGGTTATAAATACAACATCTCTAGTTGTTCTAAGGTACGCATTATTCTCATCCTTAAACTCTACTCAAATCTATGTCTGCTTGTCCCTCCCACACCCAATTGTTTTCGTTCCCTGTATATTATTCTATATACCGGTAGTTGACTTGATCGTCAGAGTACCAATGATTGTCGAACCCCTTTTTCCCGATAATCTTGGTGCCTAACGGTAGTCCTAGTGTGCAAGTAACATATATGTTGGCAGATGAGTGACGGGAGATCTGTTGACACGTGGATAGTGTAGATTTCGACATCAACACTATTTTCTATTGAGTCACTGGCCATAACCCATAAGTTCATTATTGGGGCCATAAGTTCATTGTTGGGGCAGTTATTTACTAATTTCTTTCAATTTTCTCCACATTTCTATTTCCTTCTACGATAAATGTTAATGTAATATAACGAATGAGACAAATATTAATATACGTTTAAACTTGTATGGAGAAGTTTAGACTAATTTAATTATGTTTTAACTTGTAGTTTAGACTATTTTACTTATGTTTTTACTTGTTTTAAATGTGTTTTTTATGTCAATAGGTAAATCGTGGTTTAAAACTGAATTGAACTGTAAAAAATAGTTTGGTTTGATTTGGAATTTTTTCAAATCATTTTAAATGGTTTTATTTGAAAATATGTCAAAAACTACCCAAATCAAATTGTGTTCACCCCTGGTCACCACTTTGCTGAAAAGATATAGCTTATAGTTGAAGTGCAATATACCTTATATCATCATCCAAAATCAAGTCCGAGACTCTACCCAAACCCAATCCCTTTGGGCATACCCTCTTTTCAAGCATGCTCATGTATTAGAACTTTAGTCAAATTTCACCACTCTTTCATATTTTGTTACCTATCCATTTCCTAAACTGACACAAATTACTTATTTGACAATTGTATAATTGATCTTCAACGTAGTTACTAAGCGATACTTTAGAAACAAAAATGGTAAAACGAAGGTTATGTCAATGTATTCAGATTAAAAGTTTAAAATTTGTGTGTGCTTTTTTTTTTTTAACATTTTTATAATGTTGCATAGTGGTAAAATTGACGTGCCACACATTGATTATCACGACCATAAGGAGTTTCTCCACTACTGACCAAAACAAAGTCTTCGGCCCCATTTGGGATTGATTTTGGAGTCAAACTTCTGATTCTCAAACAATCACAAGTTGATTTAGGCGTTTGGCAAAATTTTTAAAAGTGATTATAAAATAATCTGACCCACCTGGAAGCAGATTTTGAGAAGCAGCGAAAGGGTAGCTTTTCAGATTCTACTTTTAGCTTTTTCATTTATATATTATTAAAATACCAATTTTACCCCTAATTAATTAAAGGGTTAATTATACTAATGGTCCTCATTCTTTCAGGTTTGTAAAGATTTCATTCATCTTCTTTTTTTTAGCAGATATCATCCGCATTCTTCTATTTATACTCACAGATGGTCCCTAAATCACTATTTTTCACTATTCTGACAATTCTTGGACATTTTATCCTTTAACTTAAATAAATTAAAATGGTAGGAAAAAAAATACAATGAAAGCATTGCAATTGGGTCCTTAACCTTTTCAAAAGTACAAATAAACTCTAAACTATTTTATTTTATTCAAATAATTTTATTTTGTAATTTTTATAAAATTTGAAAATTTTAATTTGTTTATTATTTTATTTAAAAATAATAATAATGAATGTATTGTCATGTCTTGTTAAAAAAATATTTGATTAGGAAAAAAAAAATGAATTTTACCACTCGTGATAATAATAATAATAATACAAAATAACATTATTATAATCAATGTCATTTTTAGTAATTTAATTCCGTTACAGCAATAAATCACTTTTGTTTACCAAACGCTTAAATGCTGCTTTTGAAACACACAACAATTTTGAAACAAGAGTTTACCAAACACTTATCTGATTCTTCCCACAACTGATTCTTTTTGTAGCACAGTAGAAACTGATTCTCTTAAAAGTACAACAATACCAAACCAAGCCTTCATTTTTATTTTCAAAATTGATTTTTCTCCATTATATCTTATTTGTGTTTCAAATTCAAATCTCAAATCCACCTTCTTTCTTATCTACTACATCATTCTCAAAATTGAATTTTCTCCATCATATCTCCTCTATTCTTCAAATTCTTTCAACTCAATTCAAATTTTCAAATTCACATTCTTCTTGATCTGTTACATATTTGAATTTGCCATTGAATTTGAATCGTAACTGAAAGTTCTAAAACCTAGATTAATTAAATTAAACACGAATTTTAATTTTAATTAAATAAGCAGTGGACAGAATGTAGTTAGAACTGGAAAGATATAGAGATAACAGTTCTGACTCGTACAACTGTGTTCGTTTCCTAATCTTGTCTAGTGCGGAAATTAAAGGATTAAATACGAACACAAGATGTAACGTGGTAAACCCCTAAGGGAAACATCCACGGGCCCCCATGCCATGGGTAGAAACAATCCACTAATAATATTGTTCAAAAATATAATATTATCGGTTTTTGTAATTTCGTAAAATTAACAAAATAACAATCAAAAGAAAACAGATCAACTCCCTGTGATACTTCTTCTTCTGACTTGTTGATAAAGTGGAATCAAACCCACCGGTCTTGACTTTATCGCCACTTCCCTATTGTACTTGACCGCAACCACCACTTAGATTAAGAACCCCCGTTCTTAACTTCACGCCAAGTAGCTTGAGCAAGATATGGAATTGTTCGTTGAGTACCAATTAGTTCTTGATTCTTCAATGAGTTTGAAGAAAACTTTTGTGCTTTGAAAGTTGAATCAATGAGGCGCCATGTCTTGTTCTCCTTGAATGGATTCGGCTAGGTTGAAGCTTATGGAACAAGAACACAAAAATATTTTTCAAAGCCGTAATTCCTTATTGATTTCTACTCTTACTTATAGTTAAAGTAGAAATCAATTTAGGAATTATTTCTTACCTTAGAATATGCAACAAAGATGGTAAGAGAATTAGTAGGAAAGAATATAGAAAGATTTTCTTAGATTTGTAGTAGGAAAGAATTTAGGAAACTAAATATTTCCTTCCTAAACAAATCTAAGAGAATAAGAAAAAATTCTTTAACCTACAAAACGATCTGTCATTAATATTCATGAAATCAGAATATATCAAATATAGAAACAGAATAAAATCGCAGCTTTTGCTGATCTGGAAAAATGATTCGCCTATCAAGCCAGTCAGTCAGAACTGGCGTTAATCAGACCAGTCAGAAACACAAATGTTGACCTGCTCTTTTATCATTAAAAATCAATTATATTTATTAAGATAGCCAAGATATAAAAAGTGAAAAATATGACACATATTTTTCCAACAATCTCCCCCTTTGGCGTTGCTTAATTACAAACACATAACTATCAGATTTTTAATGTAAGTGTGATGTGTGTGAATAAGTAAAGAACCCATGAGCATCAACATACAAGGATTATGGCTCCCCCTTAGTGTGTAAACCAAGAACTCCTGCAAAGAAGTTAACAACATATGCAAATACCACACACAATAGCCACAACATTTAATATTGCTCCCCCTTAGCAAGATATCATCTAAGTGTAGTGATCAAACTATCATAAACCTAAAAATACTACTATTAAAGTTTAACCAACAAAGTGTCCAAAGCAAGACAAGCCTAACAACCATAAAAATTAAAAATTACCTACTACTCCCCCTTTTGGAAGAGGAACGCCAAAGGAAGAGATAAAACAAAAGTAAAGCAGTGTTTGAAGCGAAATAAAGCAGAATTTAAGTGTTTAAAACAGTTATCCATAGCCAAATAGTTAGAGAGTTAAGAGTTAGAACGGGGAGAAGTTAGTGCCGGGAGGATTTGGACTTCTTTGTACCGGATGCAGATGCATTGGTAACCCTCTTGCGAGTAGGGGTATCTGAGGGAGCATCAGTTGGAGCATCACCAGCGATAGGTGCGGAGGCTGGGGCAGCAGGTTGCTCACCAACGGGTTCAGAAGTCGGTATCTCCATTGGATCTCTAGGATGTGCAGAGAATTCCGGAGTAACTATTCGGAATGCAGATTTTATATGCTCATCACCCAGAAATTCCAGTTTGCCCAACACCCTACGCATGAAAATAATATCATCAGAAAAACCTTTGGTAAGGGCAAAAATTTGATCTACCTGTGTTCGAACCAGCCCCAACTGAGTTTCTAGTGCATCAAGACGTCCAGAATGGTCCAATGAGGATAGGAAATGCTTGGGAACTCTGGGAGTGGGATGCGGTGTGCTATCCAAATTTGTAAACTCATGTACACCCAGCGCTGGAATGTTCTCAGAGAAGCGGTCTGAATCCATAGCAGGCACTTCTTGGTGAACAAGAAAGTGATGAATCAGAGCTGGATGCGGCAGTCTGTACTGCTTGGCCCTCCTCGGCCCTTCATAAACAATTCTATCAAAAACTAGTTTAACCCAGTCAACTGGCATCCTCATTCCTAACTTGTATAGCATAACGGTCCTGTCCCCCGAAATGTCCGATCGATGAGTTAACGGATCGATATTGTTGATGAGAATCCGATGTAGAATTTTGTATTTGGGCAATAGCCGAGAAGCAGTCAGTTCTCCTGATTCCGGCCAGGTGGAGCCAGTCATTTCTTGCGCAATGATGTCCTTGGTCAATTCTTCGTCACTTGTGACACCCACAGTGGTTACTCCAAGCCAGTCCCTGAGGGAGTTAGGACTGAAGGTAACATGTCTTCCCCGAACATAAACCTTCCACCTGAATTCATTGCCAGCCTTTCCCAGATTCTTTGGAACATTTGCCATAAATTCCTTGACCAGAGTTTCATTGAACGGCCCAGAAAAACTTAACAGATTATGTAAATTGTGGAAATCAACAATTTCAACCAAACCAAATGAACTAAATTCGGCAATTGCAACCTTGCACTCAATGATGAACTTACGGTAGATGGTAAATGACATAAACAAACTCTCAGCACTCTCCGATAGAAAACAGTAATTGAGGGGGTTAACAGAGTGTCTACCTCTAGTTAATGTGTCAAGTCTGAACATTTGGGGGTCTGAACTAGGAGTAGGCAGTACTCTGTAGGCACCCCCTGAGGCAGTGACAGGTCTGTTCTGACCAGTAGGCGTGGGTTTTTCAGCAACATCAGCCATTTTACCTTTCCCTTTCTCAGCCCTGGTGGCCCTTTTCGTTGGAGGAGGTGTCGGAGTAGATTCTGAAGATTCATCAAGGGCAACATCAAAATCAGAATCAGATTTTTGAGAGGGGGGCTTACTTGAACCTTCTACGAATGGGGGAGGCTGTTCAGACTCCTCATCACCAGCCCCTTCATCCTCACGGACCTCATCCTCAATTTCAGCATTTTCAGACCCACTGTCACTTGCAGATTCATCATCCTCATCTCCTTCTTCATCTGGGTCTTGAGCACCCAAGGTGACTTTCTTGCTCAGATAGGAGATTGGGTCGTTAGTTTTTGGACGGGGCTGATTTTTAGAATGGCTGACCGGCGATTGATATGCCACAATGTCCGTCGATTGGTCAGCCTGAGATACGATTGCCGCTGGAGAAGTGTCCGGGTCTGAACTGGAGGGTTCCCGTCTTCTTGTGCTTCGCCGGAGAGTCTTTGCCGGCGACATTTGCGGCCCAATCGCAGTTTCTGCAGTAGACGCTGGAGCAACAGTGTCCTTGGAAGAATTTCCTGGATGTTTCTTCGATTTTGGCATTTTAGTCTTCACCATTGTTTGAATCTGAAAAAGAAAACTCAAATACACCTTCGAGATCAAGAATGAGGGGCTCCGGAGTTAGGAATTGAAAATTGAGAGTGAGAATGTGAAGATGAAAACCCTAGATCACGGTTTAAAAGGGGAAATTTTTCAAAATTGCACAAGAAGGGAGCAGTTAATTAAGTACGTGTAGAAGGCAGTTACCAAAAAAAACTGATAAATGGCAGTTAATGACCACGAAACCTTCCTTAATCAGATAAGTCAATTTGAAATAAACCGCCTAAAGCGTTATTTTATGGAAAACAGAATTTTTAAATTAGAACCAAAATGCGATTGGATTCCATAAACCAAGAATTCGTCCAGATTTTTCTCAATTAAAACTGATTGTGCTACCAAAAATAGACTGTTGATTGAAATTTCTACGAGAAGGCCCATACAAGATACTCACACACAAATAATGAGAATATTTTATGAGATAAGATTGAATGGTTTATTTATGGGCAAACTTCATAGTTCTACAACTTATACAATCAGTCCAAGGATATCGAAATCAACCAGAATCTTCCAATCAGATATATGCGCATAATTAGATTCAATTAATTTGTCAGATTTAAAACGTGAGTGTGTGATAGGACATACTGGATTAATCAATCATAACCTATCCCACTTTGCCAAATTTAACCTAGTCAAGAAGATCAATACTAAGATGTATTTCAAACCAGTCATCATCTGAACATATCTCTTTGAATAAAAAATATGAGCGTGCCAGACATGAGTACCATAGCAATTTTTTCTATTTTTTTTTTTTGAGTACTCAGAGTGTTGACTTTATCTGCATATATATATATTTTTGATTTGTCAAAGCACTGAATTTTTAAGATCATGGAGTTGACTTTCTCACAGCCATAAAGGTAGCCCTTTTCTACATGATTTATGTTCATTATCAAGGACGGCTGCACACATTTAGGGTGGTAGCCCTCTCCTCCATGAAATTGTCTGTTTAACACAACAACATACTATGGTGCCGAGAGACATAGATACTGACCATAGGTCACAACAAAGTATGAAACTACTTTAAAGATAACAATCTAGTTAGTAGTAAGGTACAATCAACCAAGACAATATGTCCTCAAAGTGTGCTTATCTGACCATATTTTACCTTAAGTATAATGAGCATACCAAACTGATTGGTTAATCCAAGTAAATCTCAAAAATCATAGACCAATCATACAACTATATCATATGCTATTTGCAAGAAGGACCATTCTTCTCCCCCTCCTCTTTTTTTTTTTTTAAATAAAAATAAAAATAAGCAAATGCAAACAAACACACATGAATTTTTTTTTAAATAAAAACTAATGCATCAAGCAAATGCCCACGGCCTTCCGTAGAGTTTCAAATCTAGCAGAATCTAAGGCTTTGGTGAACAAGTCAGCCAACTGATACTCAGTCTGAATATGTTCCAAAGTAATAACTTTTTCTTCGACCAAATTCTTAATAAAATGATGTCTAATATCAATATGTTTGGTCCTAGAGTGCTGAACAGGATTTTTAGAAATATTGATAGCACTAGTGTTATCACAGAATACAGTAACAGAGTCCTGATCAATACCATAATCACAAAGCATTTGTTTCATCCAAAGTAGCTGAGTGCAACAACTACCCGCTGCAATATATTCAGCTTCTGCAGTAGATAAGGAAATAGAGTTTTGTTTCTTACTTAACCATGCAATAAGATTGTTACCAATGTAGAAACATCCTCCACTCGTGCTTTTCCTATCGTCCATGTTTCCAGCCCAGTCGGCATCAGTGTATCCTGCAAGATGAGAATTAGTATCATTAGTATACCATAAACCATAATCAGAAGTACAGTTAATATAGCGAATAATTCGCTTCACTGCTGCAAGATGTGATTCTTTTGGTTTAGCTTGATAACGTGCACAAACTCCAACACTGAATGATATGTCAGGACGGCTTGCAGTCAGGTATAGCAGACTGCCTATCATGCTTCTGTACAAGCTGGAGTCAACCTCCTTTCCCTGGTCATCTCTGGAAATTTTTAAAGACGTGGTCATGGGAGTTCTGACTGACTTGGTCTGTTCAAGACCGAACTTCTTCACAAGATTTTTAGCATACTTGGCCTGGGAGATAAAAATCCCTGATCCAACCTGTTTGATCTGCAAACCTAAAAAGAAATTTAGTTTACCAACCATACTCATTTCGAATTCATTTTGCATGAGAGTAGCAAATTCCTTGGATTTTGTTTCTAGTGAAGAACCAAATACAATGTCATCGACGTAGATTTGTGCAACAATTAATCCAGTTTTAAAATGTTTGATGAATAACGTTTTGTCAGCCCCTCATCGCTTGTATCCCTGTTCCAACAAGAACATGGTTAATCGTTCATACCAAGCTCTTGGGGCTTGCTTTAGTCCGTACAGAGCCTTTTTGAGTCTAAACACATGGTCGGGGAAATAAGGATCAACAAATCCCTTAGGCTGCTCAACATAGACTTCTTCATTAAGAATTCCATTCAGAAAGGCACTTTTGACATCCATTTGGTACAGCTTGAATCTCATTTGACATGCCACAAATAGTAGGAGTCTAATGGATTCAAGCCGGGCCACAGGTGCAAAAGTTTCATCAAAATCCACTCCTTCTAGTTGAGTGTAACCTTGCGCAACCAAGCGTACCTTGTTTCTGACTATGTTGCCATGTTCATCTGATTTATTTTTGAATATCCACTTTGTCCCGATCACATTTGTGTCTTTTGGCCGAGGAACAAGATCCCACACTTCATTTCTATCAAACTGAGCTAGCTCTTCATGCATGGCTAGAACCCAGTTTTCATCAATAATGGCTTCATTTATATTTTTGGGTTCAATTTGTGAAGTGTAGCAAACATTTCCAAGTTCATTAGCAAGCCTCCTCCGAGTCATCATGCCGTCTCTGGAATTTGAGAGAACATTGTCCAGTGGATGTGCTTTCTGAATCCAAGAAGGAGGCTGCCTTCTCATGTCCTATTCGTTATTTGTAAATGGTGCGTCAGAACTTCCAGGAGCAGGGGCAGAGACATCAGAACTTGAAGCTGGATGTTCCGTCTGTAAATTACTGTCTGGAGCAGGTACATGATGGTCTTGGGTAGGTTGACGTCCAACAACCTGTTCTTCCAAAGTCTGAATATTAGGCTCATGTGAATAAGATGAAAAGTCATCAGTATCATCAATTTTTACATTGATTGATTCAATGATAGTCTGAGTACGCATGTTATAAACTCTATAAGCACGGCTGTTCTCAGAGTAACCAATAAACACTCACTCATCACTTTTTGAATCGAATTTACCCAAGTATTCCCGATCATTTAACACATAGCATTTGCTACCAAAGGTATGGAAATATTTGAGATTCGGTTTTCTACCTTTCCAGATTTCATAAGGAGTTTGAGTGGTTCCAGTTCTCAAAGACACACGATTCAAAATATAACAAGCAGTATTAATAGCTTCAGCCCATAATTTAACAGGGAGCTTCTTACTATTTAGCATAACTCTAGCCATCTCTTGAAGAGACCTATTTTTCCTTTCCACAACACCGTTTTGTTCAGGAGTTTTGGGTGCAGAGAATTCATGAAAAATACCATTTTGATCACAAAAAGCAGAGAAATTAGCATTTTTAAACTCTCTCCCATGATCACTTCTAATCCTTAGAATTTTTATTCCCTCAAAATGTTTTTCTGTTGTTAATTTTAGGTGCAAAAATTTGAATCTTTCAAACACATCAGATTTTTCTCTCAAGAAATCAACCCAAGTATATCTAGAAAAATCATCCACGCAAACAAAAATATATTTCTTGCCCCCAATACTTTCAGTTTGAATAGGTCCCATCAAATCCATGTGAAGTAATTCTAAAACATGAGCTGTAGTAAGAAACGTACCTTGCTTGTGAGTGCTTTTGGTTTGCTTACCTTTTAGGCACGAACCACACAATCCTTCAGATTTTTCAGTAAGCTTAGGAACACCTCGTACTGCATTCAACTTTGTCAGTCTCAACAGATCACTATAATTTAAATGTCCCAATCGTTTGTGCCACAACTCGGTTGAGTATATGACAAGTAATTTTGGTGTCAAGGAGATAACATTTATCATTGGATCTAGTACCACGTAGAATATAACTACCATCATACTTCAAGACTTTACAGGAATTTTTTTTGAGAACATAACCAAGTGTTTGTCATCACAGAGTTGGCCTATACTAATTAGGTTAGCTTTTAAACCTACAACAAAAAGAACTTCTTTTAACGGGGAGAAGCCATCAATTAGAATAGTGCCTACACCTTCAATTTTTCCATGTGCTCCATCACCAAAAGTAACCAGACCACCTTCATGACTTTTGTAGTTAGTTAGATAAGATCGATTACCAGTCATATGTCTAGAATAACCACTGTCAAAATACCAAGAGTTAGGAATAAAGGATCTATATGCAACATCAACCATATAACAATTTAATTCACCCTTTTTAACCCAAATTTGTCTTACTTTAGTGTTGCTAAGATGTCTCATTTGTCTATTAGCCAGGTTTTACTAAACAAACAATGAACAGAGTCGTGTCCTAAATTACCACAGATGCAACATTTTACAAAGTACTTTGACTTACCTCTCTGTATTGATTGCATACCTGATGGTCGTGACTATTTTTGAGTCTTGGCATTGGTCAGAACTTGCATAGGCAGGTCAGCCTTAGTTCTGACGGTGATGGGAGCAGTTTTGTATGAAAATACAGTAGACTTTGTTTCTTTGATGAAGTTGATCTGATTCCCAGCTTTTCTTTCACCTTTTCCAACATATCCCAACCCTTCTTTGACATTTGGAGTTCTTCCATAGCTCAGTGTTTCGCTTAAGCGAGAGGCTCCAATTGTTAATTGCTTGATCCTTTCTTTTGAGACTTTTAATTCATCTAAGAGATTAGCAATTTGATCATCCTTCTCTTTTAAGATGTTGGTAAGAGTATTATTTTGAGAATTGATTTCAGCCTTGTCATCTTCCAAAAATTCCATCAAGACTTGAGTGGACAAGTTTTTCTCCTGTTCATCTTGTAATTTTTTATTCAGGCTGCTGCAGTTGTGACAGACACGGACTGGTTCTTCAGAGGTTGTTGCTAAGAAGTCAGAACCTGCAATCAAGTTTTGCACGTAGTCAGTATGAGAGGTTAAGTTCACAGTTAAGGACGTTACCTGATCATCAGTGGTTCTGTCATCCTCGTCCTCATTTGAGTCTTTTTCATCATCTTCACTCCAAGTGATATTCATGGCCTTCTTGGTATGAGATTTCTTTAAAGTATTTGCACATTCAGAGGCTATGTGACCAAAACCCTCACACTCATGGCATTGAATTCGATTGTCAGATCTATTCATAGAGGTAGTGGGATTTTGTTTAGTGTTAGTCAGAAATCTCTTCTTTTGTTGGAGAGAGGTATTCAAGTGCTTTCCCTTTTGATTTCCTTTTAGAAATTTTTTGAATTGTTTGGTGAGCATGGCCATGTTTTCATTTGTTTCGCTCTCCTCACACTCAACCTTGTCTTCATGGTTGTTAATTTTGAAGGCAATACTGGATCCCTTTTCTTTCTTTCTCCTTTGTAGATGTAGCTCATATGTCATCAATGATCCCACCAATTCTTCAACCTTCATATTCTCAATCTCCTTACTTTCTTCAATTGCAGTTACTTTAGAATGAAAACGATCAGGCAAAGATCTGAGGATTTTCTTTACAATTTTGCTCTCTGAATATTTCTTTCCCAAGGTATAAGCAGTATTGGTGATATCACTGAGTTTTGCATAGAAGTCTTTGAATTGTTCATCGTCTCTCATGGTTAGTTGTTCAAACTCTAGAGTAAGAATTTGAAGCTTGGATGACTTGACCATATTGGTTCCTTCATGAGCAATTCGTAAGATGTCCCAAGCATCTTTTGCAACCTGACAAGTAGAGATTAAACGAAATTGATTAGAGTCTACAAAAGAAAATATGGCATTTAACGCTTTGGAGTTCCAATTAGTATAATTGTAATCAGTTGTAACCCACTCGTCTGCCTTTTTCTCTCTTTCTACACCATCTTCAGTGATGGTAGGAGTTTTATATCCATGGACAATTGAGTGCCAAGCTTTTTCATCAAGGGATTGGATATACACTTGAATTTTAATTTTCCAATAGGCATAATTAGTACCATCTAAAACAGGTGGTCTAAATGGAGCTCCGTCCATAACTAGGTTTATATGGATCGCACTTAAAAAGTGTACCCTCTCTGATACCAATTGAAAGTTCTAAAACCTAGATTAATTAAATTAAACACGAATTTTAATTTTAATTAAATAAGCAGTGGACAGAATGTAGTCAGAACTGGAAAGATATAGAGATAACAGTTCTGACTCGCACAACTGTGTTCGTTTCCTAATCTTGTCTAGTGCGGAAATTAAAGGATTAAATACGAACACAAGATGTAACGTGGTAAACCCCTAAGGGAAACATCCACGGGCCCCCATGCCATGGGTAGAAACAATCCACTAATAATATTGTTCAAAAATATAATAGTATCGGTTTTTGTAATTTCGTAAAATTAACAAAATAACAATCAAAAGAAAACAGATCAACTCCCTGTGATACTTCTTCTTCTGACTTGTTGATAAAGTGGAATCAAACCCACCGGTCTTGACTTTATCGCCACTTCCCTATTGTACTTGACCGCAACCACCACTTGGATTAAGAACCCCCGTTCTTCACTTCACGCCAAGTAGCTTGAGCAAGATATGGAATTGTTCGTTGAGTACCAATTAGTTCTTGATTCTTCAATGAGTTTGAAGAAAACTTTTGTGCTTTGAAAGTTGAATCAATGAGGCGCCATGTCTTGTTCTCCTTGAATGGATTCGGCTAGGTTGAAGCTTATGGAACAAGAACACAAAAATATTTTTCAAAGCCGTAATTCCTTATTGATTTCTACTCTTACTTATAGTTAAAGTAGAAATCAATTTAGGAATTATTTCTTACCTTAGAATATGCAACAAAGATGGTAAGAGAATTAGTAGGAAAGAATATAGAAAGATTTTCTTAGATTTGTAGTAGGAAAGAATTTAGGAAACTAAATATTTCCTTCCTAAACAAATCTAAGAGAATAAGAAAAAATTCTTTAACCTACAAAAGGATCTGTCATTAATATTCATGAAATCAGAATATATCAAATATAGAAACAGAATAAAATCGCAGCTTTTGCTGATCTGGAAAAATGATTCGCCTATCAAGCCAGTCAGTCAGAACTGGCGTTAATCAGACCAGTCAGAAACACAAATGTTGACCTGCTCTTTTATCATTAAAAATCAGTTATATTTATTAAGATAGCCAAGATATAAAAAGTGAAAAATATGACACATATTTTTCCAACAGTAACATATAGTCGAATTCATCGTGGGAAAGCGGTATATACTAGTGTAATATGGCTATCAATTGAGTAATTTTTATTAATTTAAAAGACGACAGATGCCGAAATGGTAAAATTTGGAATTAAATTAAACTTTACTACGAACACTTGAAACTAAATTGAAGTATTAGTTGAGTTAAATTAAGGTTTGGTGATAGAATTGAGATTCCTCTTGAAGTTAAGTGACAGCAGATGAAATTTACCCACATTTGGCACTTGTAAAAGAACAATTTTTCCGTAAATTTTCTAAATAGCCCTAAGAGCAACTCTATCATGATGTTTAAAATAGTACAACTTTAACATCAAGATAGTGCAGTTTTTATACTATTTTTTTTTTACTTATCTCTATTCACGATTTTTAAAAATTGTACTAAATGAATATTACTTATTTTGTTTTCTTATTAAAAAGAATATGAAAAGGAGTCAACTTGTCCTGTGGCCTTTATAAGGCCTCCCCATGATGGGGAGGAGAACATTACCCATGAAAAGGAATATATAATGAAAAATAAATTTGACAAGTATAAAAAGAAGGCAAAAATGGAAATTTTTTTTTTGAAAACTCACGCCAAATGAACAGCGCATCACTGTTCACTGCGCCATTTTGGCGTTTGGTTTTAGCGCTCCATTGGAGCATAATTTCAAGCCATTTGAGCTGCTCTAATTTCTCTAGCATGGCTCTTAAAAAAATTTCGCTAATTTGAATTGCCTGTAAAAGTCAGGAAACAATATATGGATTGATTCTTCACAGTTCATTCGATTTGGCAATGGCAATGGCGATGGCGAAGAGGTGTAGAGTGCATACAAGGGAGAGCCTCCGGATGACTTCCTGTAAAGTGCACGGCTCTTTTTACTTTTTCTTTTTTTGGTTAAAAATGTCATATTTTAATTTTCAGTATAAGAATCGTATGTTATCTTATTTTTTTTGGCTTATTTTTCATTTGGGCTAAATCTTTGGCGGTTTAGGATTTTCTCTCCTGTTAATTCTATTTTGGGATTTTGTTGGTTAATAATTGGATGAAGAATCCGAAATTGATGAATTGATTGAGAGATGTTGAAGGAGGCTAAGCTTAGAAAATTTTCATTGTGAACTTATGAGTAAGATAAGTAGTTGTTTGTTACGTATTTTATTTTTTTTAACCGTTTTTCAGTACGTTTGTTTGAATAGATTGTAAAATAGTTTTACGTTTGTGAAAATATATATTTGTAAGTAGAGTTAGATCGACTGAAATGGAGATTTTTGATATTTTTATGCAAAATACTATTTTTCCTCTAAATTTTGATGGAAATATGTTGTCATATATTATATTATAATTAAAATTAATAATCAAATATTTGTCTTTTTCCTTGGTTCTGAATTTGGTTTGGGCAGTATGGCATATCAGTCTATTCTATAAGTTCTCAATTCAGAAAATCACCTTTTACTTTGGATGATAAAAAAGTAGAAGAGATTAAGAGGTAAAGCAGTTTAATGGAGGACCACCATCCTATGTCTATTTCTGCTGCATTCCACAAGATAAATCTTGAAATTTTTTGACACCGGATCACCTCACGCAATCATTCTCCTTGGGATAAGTTCGTAGTTCAGTAGTCCTTTTTGTTGGATGATGTTTTTCAAGAAAAATACGTGCATATATACTTTTTGAATCCAAGATAACTTCTGTTATTTTGTTGGGGAGCGCAGTTAAATGATAACAATATATTGATTACTTCCAATGCTAACGTTTTGCGAGCCTAAGTAGCATTTTTGTTTGCAGAAGGTGGTTTTGTTTATAATCTAAATGTTATTTAATGCTTCCCCAGTGTAAAGGCCTTATGGGAAAGTGAAGTATAGAGTGGAAGGTTAAATTCTCCACTTGACCTACCTATTTGCTTGGACACTGTATTGGAGACTGCCAGGCTGAATGCCTTGCTGTTGTAGGCTCGACCTCCTTGCAACACACAGTCTCGGTTTTTTTACTTGGAAAATGCATAGGTAATTTAATCTTTCCTTATGCTTGTTTTACTAGATATAATCTAAATGTTTAGCTACGAATGCTGGGAGACATGTCTGAGTATCAGTGTGCCTGATAGATTTTCTTTGTGTAGGTTGAATGTGCTAAAATGGCGGCCAGCCCAATATAGTGTGTTCAACATGGATGTGAAGTCAGATATTGCTAGAAGGCAAGTTATACAGAAAAATTCTTAGACCCACTATGTTTTATGGTACTGAGTGTTGAATTGTCCATAAGATGAACATAGTTGAAATGTGATGTTAAGATGCATGCTTGATCGTACTAGAATGGATAAGATAAAAGGTGGCACTAGTTTTGGAAAAAAAAAGGGAATTACCACTTATGTGGTCGGAGCATGTCTTGCATTTCATTTCGTCCAACCAGCTCTAATTCTATGCATAACATCTTTTTCAATTCCTCGATAACAATCGAATCTAGTTACCTCAAAAAAATGTAACTCTTGCTACTGCCTCAGTTTGATGGCTAAATAAGATAAGCCCAAAGATCTTTTAGATTTTGCAAATTTACGAACTTTGGCTCATAAGCTGATAAAAAAAATAAAATTACTGATCTATTCAAGCTGTACTTGTGATAGAGGCTCTATTAAAAACTGTTTAATTATTATTATTATTATTATTATTATTATTTTGTTGAAATGAAGTCATACGTGCAAGACACTTTTTGTGGTTATGTTTAGTGTCTGTATCATACTGATAATATTCCCATGCAGTGGCAGATGTATCATGCTTAATCATGGAGAGACGGATTTTTCAAACATGTAAACTCATCATATTTGAATACTATTTGAAATCTGCTAATAGAACCCTGAACAAATATGAAAACAGGACATAGATATCTATTTAATTTGATAGTTCATCTACCTAACAATCCTCTGGCGATGCTTTTCTGTACTTCTCCACGTATGGGGGATCCATGCTTTTACAACCTGATCTTCTATTCCATTTTTGTCTTTTTCTTTAAGAAAAGATGCTACTTAAGCTGGAACAAGTTCATCATCCTTGTCTTAAATTCCTTAGAAATTTTGGATATGGTAAAATGCAATTGTTCTGTTTGTTTTTCTGTTAAGTCAACATGCATATGGGATACTTTGTTGTGCCCCATAACTCATCTACTGCTCCCACAGGAAAAAATTTTAGAACACTCGTTTCGGGCATCATTTCTTTTCTTGTTTTTATTCTTGATTGGGGTTTAGAGGGAATGCTATCTCTGCCATTTATTGAGATTTGTCATCTGAGCCTTTGTTTATTAGCCAAACATCATCTGGAAAAAAGCCGTGGAAGTTTTATTTATTGTGATCTATGTAAAATAGAACTTTTACCAGTTAGATGTGCTTTGTAATTTCTGACTGCTTGTGTTTTGACTGGTTTCAGGCAAGGCATATCAGATTTAGGTAGTACGTTTACCAGCCTACCAAATGCTGCATTCTGCACCTCCATTAAAGGCATTGCTAAGCCAGAAAAATGCTTACACCACGAAATGCAAGAACTTGCATCCCTATAATAATGGGACGAGAATAATAGTAACATCTTAAGACGCTGCAGTGGGAGAATATCAAAAGGCCTACCAATCGTAGATGTTCATTGGTTCTCGCGGCGACTGTGAGCTGCTCTGTTTGCAGTGACAGGGAAACTTCTAACCCAACTCATCATTACCTGGTTGCTGCCTTCTACCTCTGTCACCACGCAGAAGAAAAAGCAACAAATGGTGAACTATTATCATCTTATCCTGTTGAGAAGTTTTCTTCACGAGATCTTTCCATCTGATCTACAAGGTGGGGCTGCAAGCTCAGCCTCACTGGCTTATGGACCAATACAAAAACAAGTAAAGCAGATTATGTAGATGATTCCTTCTTTATCTATGCCATCCTACAAATATATTTAGATATAAGTTCATGGAGGTGGAGACATTTAAAGATCTTTCTTACTCTGCTCACATGCTTCTATCTGTTGTAGGTTCAGAATGTAACCACTGCAATGCACTGTTACTATTTTTATCTTTCCCCGTGTGTCAAATGAAATTCGTAAAAAATCCGAGAAACTAATTGAATTTCTTCTCTCCACTATTTACGGTCTTGAAAGTTCTTAATGAAGTCAAGATTCCAGTCTCTGGGGAAAAGTTTATGATCTTTGACAGATTTTGAGCTGTGCTTGTTGTAGAACTTAATGTTGGTTCCCTTACAAGCTTCAAGGCGCTGAAACATGTTATTGCTGGGAGAAAACTTGGTGGATGCAAGCATGTTGGATTTGCTTGCTTATCGAGTTCAGCTGGTGGGCTCACGCAGTATGCATCTAATATTTTTCATTCCTCCTGTTAACGTATGCAGGTTTCTTGAGTTTTTTCTATTTCTTTTCGTTCCGTTTCTTTTGTTTTTCGGGACTTCTGTAAGACCTTTTGGGAATTTTTTATCCTAACATTTATTGTAGGAAGATTTAAAAGTTGCTGATAAATTTACATTTTATTACCTCAAGTCCCAATTACTATTTGGAAGTCTATTTGAAATGCCAGTGCCTGCTGGAGACTCAGTTGCTACCGCTGGGAGACAAATGATGGATGATACACTTGTAACTATAAAAGGTATGGAACACAACCTTGCTTTTGAAAATATTCAAGCTAGAGATCGTGGTGGGCTTTGTTATCTCCTTGCATCTTAATTAGATTTTAGTGTTTTCTTTATATTTAATGCCTGCTATTCTCTTGCTCATGTGCAGTCTATGCTATACGTGATTTGTTATGATTAAGTTGTGGTATTTTTTTCTAGAAGATATTGAAAGTAAATTTGCTTATGCGTTTTCAGCAATTGTATTAGGGAAAGAATGGGTAGTCTCCAAGTTTCTTAAATGGTCCATTGTGGATCTTGATGTAAGAATTATTGGAATCAGTATCAATAAAATTTATGTGCAGTGATGTCATTTATGGGCCGCAAACTTATTAAGTTGTACTTTTCATGACGCAAATATTATACGGATTACTTGATGAAAAACTTGCCATATACGTGCCTGATTAAAGTTTTGAAATGATGCAGTAACCATAATGGTAAGAGTGGTAAACCAAGTTACCAGGCAAGTGAAAATTATCAGACTGAATTTAATTCAAGAAATCAGCCAATAAGTGATGAGTTTCTCTTGTTGTTCTGTAGATATAAAGCATTTGTTCCAATTACTAGATTGCGCAGAAAAAATTACTCCGGAAATGACATGAGGGTACATGCATCATGAGATGATAGGATGCATCATAATTCACTATTTATAATATAGGTATAACGGTTAACAAACTAGTGAGTTAACTGAGAAGATGCTAGACTTGTTCACTGTTTTATTTCAATTTTTTATGGTTCTTGGATCTCGTATCGTCAAATTTACTCCTTGCTCCTAACATATAGATATTACCGCCCGCGCCCCGGGGGGAGGGGGGGGGGGGGTGGTGTTAAAGGAAATTTGAGTTTTTGAAATCTTCTTTCATGGTGAGAATGGAAATCACTACTATATGCTTAAATGTTTTTAAGGGAGTGCGGCAGGAGTATGTGATCACCAGGTAGATAGCTGCCTTGTATTGCAAGAGTTTGCAACAAAAATTTAAAAGGTTCCATTGTGAAACCAGTTCTCTTGTCCTGAGTCATAGTGGGGATAGGTAACTGAAGGAAGGTTGGCAAACGTTACGACTTCTCACGAAATTCATGCAATCCTTAAAATATTGTCCATTTAGGTAAGTTGTTGGCTTTATTACTATAATCCCACTTAAAGCATTAATTACTACCAACTAAAGACCGGTGTTTTCCCCTGATGGTTCTAAATCATCATCATTATTGTTTGTTTTTTTTCTAAAACACTGATAAGAACGACTTCATTACTTTATCCCACCGGTAGGTTGTATGGCATTGATGAACTAACCATAAATTAGGGGTGTGTAATAGAGTTGGCTGCAGGAAGAAATCCCTTAAGAATAGTATTTTCCTCTGAGAAGTCACCTTCAGGTTTTTTCCCTTGTTATGTGCATAGATTCTCATAGATGTCTTACTTTTTCTTTTTAATAGACGTGCAACCTGCAGATCTACTGAATGCTGATGAAGAAACATGACATGGGGCTTCTTTTCCCTGAGTTCCATTAACATTTTTCGACTGGTTTCTTGCAGCCACCTTCGCTGCAAGGCATGGGCAACGATCCTAGACCTTGTTACTCACTGAAGAATAGATTGGCTATCTTCAGCAGTTATTTTGTTTGGCTATGGCCACTCTCTTTTTCTTGACCATTTTTTTATGGGCCTGAGCCAGTGGTGTTCTAGAATCACAAGATTATTTTCAAACTTGGCATTTTAACTGCCGTCTTATTTTTTTTATTAGAATTCGCATGCTTTTCTATGGCTATTCCATACTCTTTTCTTCAGTTTCCTCGTGTTTAATTTTTCAGTACTTCTTTATTTTTTTCCCCCCTTGGTAATTTAATATCTGAAATTTGTGTCATCAGATTTTGACATCTCTCAGAACTGGATACTTTCATGGATGCCACAAGATCTAGCATCACGTTGGATGAATTGAAGATATTCCATGAAAATGACAGAGCAATTTACTCTATTCTTGTAAGTAACTTTTGGCGCAACCCATTGGAATGCTTGCAGATTATGAGCTTATGGCTTTGGTTAGAACATGTGGGTTTCAGCAATTTGATGAGCAAGATATATTCGCTGTCTCAATATTCAATGAATGAACTTGCTGATGAGGCTGCTATATGTCTCAAGTGTGTTTTTAATGCACGATTCCGATTCTCAGCAGAAGGCAGTGAGATTCCACTGACTCGATGCCTTATGGCCAAGGAAATATCACTGAAGTTTTTTCACGACAATCGGCTTATTGCATTGATTGAAATTGGAAGATTAGCAACTGAAGTGTACACTCCTGTGATGGCTGACATAATGGCAAAGGCCGTTCTTCATGACGATGAAAGAGAGAGTTTGTTTCAGAACCATACGATGATTTCAGGCATTGCTCTTCAAAGTTCATCCATGAACCAGATGATGGCATCATCATCTTTTGATGAGTCCTTGATGCTGAGCTTGTCTCAATTGAGAATTGGAGGAGATGTCTCACAAAGCAGAAATCAAATAAATGAGGTACCACGAGAGGAGAGGAGTCGACTAAATGAGATAGCACGACAGGACAGGACAATGTTTGCTACATTTTCGAGGGGGTATCCTGTAGCTGAAAGTGAAATAAGGCAGTTCTTCTCTAGGATCTTGGGGAACTGCATAGAGTCTATCTACATGCAAGAGGTGATGCCTAATGAACAAGCACTTTATGCTATAATTGTGCTACTTCGACCAAGCTTCATTCGTGCAATTCTCAATGGTCAAACCAAGGCCAAATTTGCTGTCAATGGAAAGCATGTGTGGATGCGCAAGTTTGTGCCAAAGAATGGGAGATCCTCCCTACCACCACCAGCATGTTAGATACTGGGACATCAACGTTCTGTGTTTTTCCTTTACTAGTTTGTCATATTTTTCTTTTGTTATTTTCTTTTAGGGTTTCGGGAGATTGAGGGATTGGGGTGGAGTGCATTCTAAGCATAGAATTTCCATCCGGCTTTCTTTTCAGTTTGCTATCCAAGAAATTTGTCGTTGGAGCGTTGTTAAAAACCTATGCTGTTATGGTATTTTTCTCCTTAGTTACTATGAATTTTTGTCTTGAACTTTGGGTACATTAAGTTGTCAGTATTATGCCTAATATCCAGTTGTTGCGATAAAATAATTATTACAATATTTTTATTATTATAAACTAAGAGAACAAGAGAAGAGAATAGAAGAGAATTATGACAGCAAGTTTGACAATAACCTTTATTCATAGGATTTCAAAAGGAGTTACAAAGTAGAATAAATTCTTCTTGAGTAAGTAGATAACTACATAGAAATTTAGATAAAATCAAATAATTATTCACAATTATCTATAATTTTACAATACTCCTCCTTGAATGATTTATTTACACAATAAATGTTTCGTTAAAAATTTTGTTTGGCAAAATTCCAGTTGGACAAAAATACCAATTGAAGGAAAAAAAATTATAAAAAATTTGAAGTAATCAAATACTGCCTTATTAAAACCTTGTTAACAAAACTTAGTCGGGACAAAACCCGAGCAAAAGAAAAAGACTACAGCTACTCCTCTTGATTTCAATCAATAAAAAAACCTTATATCGAACTATCTATATCTTGTGTCTCAGCCATCTTTTTTAAACTTGTATAAAACAATTATGGTGAAATGTGCTCCATGTTTTAGCCTCCACCCAATATCATTTTCATATACTATCTTTGGTTAACTGCAGTCAGCATGATGGTCTTATGCAATTATATTTCTAACGCTCCGAATTTTTTCAACCCATGGGGCCACTGTTAGCGATTTATTTTGTACAGCAAGTGCATTGATTGAACCAGTAATAAAGTAGATTTTGAGTCCAAGTATCGTACCCACAGATATTTAGATAGTTCAATTGCAATTATAATAACCTTAACCGAATCGAATTTACTTTTGAAGGTTTGTTTCTTAAACTAATTAAAATCTTAACTAAAAATAATAAATAATTATAATTCAAACAAGTAAGAGATTAAATTAGAGAAGAATTACTTTAGAATTGGGAAAGAAAAACGTACTAAGATCCCGAATCCACTTATACCAATTCTCTTTTACCCGAACCGTTGAATTTGATAACATGATTTAATTATGAAGATCAATATCCCTAATTTGTTTAACAATCTCTCTCGAGTAGAATTAAATATATTCCTATATATGACCTGGCTATATTTCTACGATGAATGCGAATATACACGAATGCATTAGAATTTGTGAATACTTAAAGATCACGTAAAGCATAGCGGTATATCTCTATCCTCTATCGGATTCTACGACAGTTGATACTATGTTTAACCTATTTTCAATCTCTCCATGGTAAAATAAGTTACAAGAATCATACAATCATTGCGCACATAATTATAGATGAAGAGAAATCAATATCAATTATTCAGAATTAAAAACATGCTTTAATATCAAAAACTAGGTTTAAAGAATTAAATGATCATGATACAAGTTTCATCATGATCTTAGCACTAAAAGAATTTAGCCTAACATACTAAGAATAAGAAAATAAAAAGAAAAACAAAACATAGAAGTCATCAACCGGATATGAAGAAAACTTGAGAGATAAAATTTTGAACTTGATCTTCATTTAATTCTTGAAAGGATGAATCTTGATCTTCGTTACTTGATTTGTCTTTTATTTCTCTACCAAAATTTGGCCCCTAGATCGGCTCCAAATCACCTCTAAATCGGCTCTAAATTATGAGTTAATAACTCATATTTATATTTTCATAATTGTGCTACAAAATAACCCAAAAAATCATTAAAATCGTGAGAAAAAAAGTTTCATAATTGGAGTCGAACACAAAAAAGAAACAAAATTCACGCTGCCAAAATTACACTAAGCGATTGCCCATGCAAGCTTTTTCTTCTCTGTTAGCGGATCATGGTGCAGGGCGTTCGCCCAGCTTAGCTTTTTCAAATCTTCACCTTTGGTCTTCCAACTTTAGATTTTGGTCATTTTAGTCTTCAAACCTTCCAATAGCCTCCAAAATGGTCCTTCAAGTTCCAATTGGGTAAAAGTAAGTTCACAAATTCTCTAAATATTTGCCAAATTGTTGCTCGTTTTGTCCATTCTTCTCTAATTGCTTATAAACGAGTCCAAAACTGAAATAGAAATAAAAATACAATAAATTAAGTAGAAAATTAATAGAATAACGGAATAAAAGCTTAGTTTAAAGGCCCGAATAAGTGCACAAATGCACTTATCAGTCACTAAAATATTCTTTAAATAACATTTGACTACTCCAAATAGATTTTTCGTATCCTTGAATGGTTTTGAAAATGTAACTATTACGAAAGATAACAAGCGCGCAATGAAAAGATTTTTTTTCTTCTAAATTTTAAGGTTTTTACCTATACCGTGATAGGTGTTACCACAAATTATTTGACCATCCAAATGATTTCAAAAAATTGCAAATATTGAACTGTAGCTATTTGGGATCTTGGACTAGGCCATACTACAATTTTAGACCTTAGCTACGTCGTTTGGTAGGTGAAAATGTTGACCAAAGTTGCATGAAAAACTGACATTGGTGACTTAAGGTAGCCCGTTAAAACCTTCATATTAAATTTATACAATGAAATTTTTGAGTGATTCTAATTACTGTCATTAGATTACATATAAGGATTTCCATAGCCACTAATTTCACTCAAAAAATCCAAAACGTAGTGAAAGTTATGATTTTTCAAAGTAGGGGCAGAAGTCTGAATTTTCAAATGTAAAACGAGGCAAATTTCTATCTTAAAAATTAAAACGACAATTAAACCAGCGTCTTGTTTTCCATGTATGTTACATGATAAAATACTAAAAATATAACATCTAAATTATAATATTTACATCTTGATCAACTCGACGCCAAAACTTAATTTAAATAAAATAATTCTACTTTATGTTCATTAGCCTACGCCATCGCATCAATGCCAACCGTTTCAATCTAAAAATTTGTTTGTTTTGGGGTGAGTATTTCAGATTTCTAACACGTGAGAAAATATATGGAATTAAATTACGATATGACAACCATTTAAAATATACATAGGAACACATTTGGTAACCGGTACCACGTGAAACATAAAAGTGATTATCTTCAATCACTAACATACACATGTGATTATCTTCAATCACAATCATATAGTTTCGACTTTGACATTTAGTATGGCATTCAATTCACATATTATCTTCCCCATTTAAAAATCATAGAATTAAAATTGGTAGTACAAGAAACTACATTTCAAAAGAATTTCTGTTGATTGGTGGATTAAATGGCTGTTTCTTTACTTAAATGATGACTTCGTGCTTGCCTTTTATCACTTCTAAAAATCTAAGGTTTGTAGTGTGATTTAAGTGATAAAAACAAATGAAGAAGAGGAATGTAAAATATGGTTCTTTGCTGGCCGAAAATGGTACCTCAAAGAGAAAAAAAGATGCTGGACGTAAAACAAAAGAAAGCAGATTTTGAAAGGGAATGTTTGTGATCTTTGTGGCTGATTAAAGGGTAGAGAGTGGGGGGATTAAAAGGAATAAATTGGAGACTAAATGGACAGTTTTCTTTAGAGAGAGTGATGATTTACCTAGAGTTTGAAGTAAGACAAAGTGGTTGAAGTTAAGAGAAAAAAATTGGGACTGCTGGCCAGTTTTATCACTGGTCATGAAGTAGTTTTGGGGAGCATCCTTGGGCATGTATTTGGGAGTTGAGGGAGGGGTCTTGGGATGGTTTTTCTTCAGTAAAAAAGAAAGAGAATGACTAGTTTATGGAGTGGAAGAGAGGGCTAAAAGTGGGGTTGAATAACTGTAAATCGGTGGCTGAACAATGAGGGAGAGAAATGGACTAAGTGGCTGGTTTTATCACTGATCATGGAGCAGTTTTGGGAGCATCCTTGAGCTTGTTTTTGGCAGCCGAGGGAGGGGTCTTGGGACTTTTTTCTAGAGGTTAAATGGATGGTTGTTCAGTTGAAATAGAGGGTGGAAGATGTGGGGAAAAATGGTAGGTAATGGGTGGAAGTAAGGGAGATCATGGGTGGTTATGTTTCTGGATTTTAGGGGCTGTTTGAGGGGCTGTTTGAGGTTGATTTTGGCATGAGAATTAGGAGCTATTTGGGGGGTTTAATTAGGCATGAG
Source organism: Forsythia viridissima (assembly GCA_030279155.1). Classification (NCBI taxonomy): domain Eukaryota; kingdom Viridiplantae; phylum Streptophyta; class Magnoliopsida; order Lamiales; family Oleaceae; genus Forsythia; species Forsythia viridissima. Next base: position 22,497,568 of record CM059040.1, read on the forward strand.
ATTAGGGGTTGTTTGGGTGTTTAATTAGTATAAAAAAATTGGTTTGGTGATTGACAAAAATTCCTTTTTGTTTGACACCAAAATAAGGCAAACACATAAAAAAAAAATCTAACGCGACTAAAGTATTAAAATGCACTAGGAAGTTCGAAACGACACCGAAAATTGAAATTTAATTTTTGTGAAATTTTAAATTTCAACAATTTTGTGGTCGTTAAACCCTCCCCACTTAAAATAATTTTGTCCTCGAAATTTAACTTACTTGGTTTACGAGGTCCGGTTACTAAGCTAAAACATATTCTTCTCTTTCCCAAGTGACCTCATCCTCCTCGTTTCTACCCCACAGAACTTTGACTAAAGAGATCTCCCGGTTTATGAGAACATGAACTTTTCTTTCTAGGATCACCACAGTTGCTTTCTCATAAGTCATATCATTCCTTAAATCCAACCACTCATGTTTTATCACGTGCGTAGGATCACGCACATACTTCTTTAACATTGAAACATAGAATACGTCGTGCACTGCCGAGAGCTAGAGTGGCAATGCTAAACGATACGCCACATTTCTAATTTTTTCAAGAATCTCAAATGGGCCGATGAAACAGGATCCCAGTTTTCCTTTCTTACCGAAATGTAGTATTCCTTTAATAGGGGCCACCTTTAGAAAAACGTTTCCACTTCCTTTCTTCTTTGATCAGTAAAACTTTTCTAACGGTCTTGTGCTGTCTTAATCTGGACCTAATCTTGTCTATTGTCTCCACTGTTTTCTCAACCAACTCTGTTCTAAAATTCTCCTTTTGCCAACTTTATCCTAACAAATTGGATAATGACATCGACGACCATACAATACCTCATATGGTGCCATGCTGATGGTAGCTTGGAAACTATTATTGTAAGCGAATTCCACCAACGGTAGATGACTTTCTCATTTACTACCCAAATCCAAGACGCATGCTCTCAACATATCCTCAAGAATTTGGATAGTTCATTCTGATTGCCCGTCGGTTTGAGTATGATAAGTTGTGCTAAATTTCAATTTAGGACCCAAAGCTCCTTGAAAACTTTTCTAGAAATTTGAGATAAACCTCAGGTCTTGATCCGATACAATAGACGCTGGTACCCTATGAAGTCTGACTATTTCTTTGATATACAAATGTGCTTACCGCTCTAAAACTATAATTCATTCACATCCGCAAAGATAAAATGAGCAGATTTTGTCAAACGATTTACAACAACCTAGATAGCATGATGACCTCTTGCCGATCTAGGAAAACTTACAACGAAATCCATTACGATTTTCTCCCACTCCCATTCATGGATATCCATTAGATTTAATGGCCCTCATGGCCTCTAGTGTTCTGCGTTCACTTGTTGACACACCAAACATTTTGACACAAAACGAGCTATAACTCCTTTCATGTTTCTCCACTAAAATATATTACGTACATCCTTATACATTTCGTTACTCTTGGATGTGCGGCATAAGGAACGAAATGAGCCTTCTATAAAATCTCATTTTTTAGACGTTCGTCTTTAGGAACGCATAACCGACCTTTGAAAATCAAAGCTTTGCCCCTTCAGCTATTTCAAACTCTTCTTTTTGGTTCCTACTTCAGCCTTGTTCTTTTCCAAGAAATAATCATCGTTTGAAGCTCCTACAATTCTATCTCCGAGTGTCAACTTTACTGTTAGACATGCTATCATTGATGATGCTCGCACTGGCCGCGCTAAAACTTCAATTTTCAAATTCTCAAAGTCCTTGATCAAATTATCTTATGTCGATTGCAGTGCACATAACTGACCCATATTTTTTATTTTTTTAGAGCATCCGCAACGATATTAGCCTTACCAGAATGGTACATGATAGTGCATTCATATTCCTTTACTAATTCCAACCACTGTCATTGTTTCATATTCAACTCTTTTTTAGAGAAGAAGTACTTAAGATTCTTATAGTAGGTGTAAATCTCACATTTGCTTCCATAAAGGTAGTGGCACCAAATTTTCAAAGCGTGAACTATCGCCGCAAGTTCAAGATCATGTGTTAGGTAATTCTGCTCATACTACTTCAACTGCCTTGAAGCATAAGCTATTAGCTTTCCATGTTGCATGAACACACAACCCAAACCGAGCTTTGATGCATCACTATAAATTACATAACCTTCTGAACTTTCGAGTAAATCTAGTACTGGTGTAGACACTAGCTTGTCTTTTAACTCTTGAAAACTCTATTCACATTTCTCGGACTAAACATACTTAACACCCTTTCGAGTTAACAGTGTCACAAGACCAGCTATTTTGAAAAATCCTTCTATGAATCGCTGATAATAGTTGACTAAACCTAGAAAGCTTCTCACTTCTCTAACATTTGATGGTGCTGAAAAATTTGACACAGCCTCAACTTTTGATGGATCCAATTCAATATCCTTAGCCATCAAAACAAAACCAAAGAATCGTACTCGATCCAGCCAAAATTCACATTTCTTGAATTAGGCATACAACTTTTCCCTCTTTAAAGTCTCCAATACTTTCCTCAGGTGCTCTTGATGTTGCTCGAAATTTCTATAATTAATCAGGATGTCATTGATGAATACAATGATGAACCGATCTAAATATTGATGAAAGACTTGGTTCATTAAATCCATAAATACTACAGGAGCATTCGTCAGTCCAAAGGGCATTACAATAAACTCATAATGCCCATAGCAAGTTTAGAATGCTGACTTTGGTATATCTGATGGCTTGATCCCCAGTTGATAATAGCTCGACCTCAAGTCGATCATAAAAAAATTGAAACTCCCTTCAATTGATCAAACAAATCCTCCATTCTCGAGTTTGGATACTTATTTTTGATCGTCAACTTCTTCAGCTCACAGTAGTCAATACACATCCTTATTGACCTATCTTTCTTCTCCATAAAGAAAATTGGGGCTCTCTCCACAGACACTCGGTTTGACAAACCCTTTATCCAATATTTTTTCCAATTTCATTTTTAACTCTTGCAGTTATTTCAGTGCCATCTAATACGGAGCCTTTGACATGGTGCAGCTCTAGGTATCAGATCTATCATGAATTCTACTTCTTTATCAAGAAGGATACCTGATAGGTTTTCTAAAAACATGTCAGCGTATTCTCTAACTATTGACACATTATCCACTGATAATTTCTCAGATCGAGTGCTAACTCTTGGCAATCTCTACTCTTTAGCAACTTCTTCACCTATAATGCTAATATGAGGCGAGGAAGTGCTTTAATCTTTGACCCATAAAAATTGAACTTTTTGTCTCCCAGTCTTCAAAAGATTAATCCATTCTCAAAACATACAATGGTATCGCGATTACTACCCAATCAATCCATACGCAAGATAATATCAAAATCCCTCATTTTATAACATGTAGATCTATTGTGAGTATCAACCCATCAAAATCTATCTGGCCTAGCTAATTTATCCGTCTCTATGGTTCCTTCCGATGGCACACTAACCTCTAGTATACTATCAATTTTCTAACAAGTAACATTAATCTTAACTAGGCATGCATCAAATATCAAAGATATTTTTAGCCATTTGAGGTGCCTGAGGTTTGATCCTTTAACCTCCACTCTAAAAAAATTGGTAAGCACACAATTAAAGCCAGTATCTTGTTGTCACAAACTCGTAGTTTATAGCCCTAATATGTGCTGCCATATGGATACCGACATGATAGCCAAATGTCTACTCAGGATCCACAGCAAACTAAATGTAATCATTTTTGTCGCCTCAACATGTTCTAGATAGTACTTACTTGGTGGAATCATGTCTGAAATACCAATTATGAAGAGTCAGTTTAGGTAGGTTTCTATTAACTTTTAAGTTAATTCTGGGGACTAAAATAAATTTTCAAAATATTTAGGCACATTTTTCATAACATTTATAGTGCAAAAATTCGATATCTACTTTAAAAATTTCAACTTAACGTATAATATGTTTGTTCCCTTCAGGATCTCGTATACAATTTATAACACACAAGAGTATAGTTATATAGTTGTATTGAGGGTAAATATGTGATAAGTTATGATCATCTATAATTATAATGTTTATAACACTTCCAATTGGATGTCATTTATATAATAAATATGCTTCGTTAAAACCTAACTAGAAAAAATCATGTAGGAAAAATCCTAGTGATGGAAAAAGAGTACATAATTCTTTTAATGCACCATGAAAATTGCCTCATTAAAAACATTTACAAGAAAACCTAATGGGACAAAACATCAGTCAAGGAAAAGAGTACAACACATTTTTTTACTTCATTATAATATCACTTTAGTGTACTTTGATCGATTGAGTTTTTGAAAAGTTGAACTATATGCTTTAGGCATATTAAATCATCCAGGGATTTATATACATATTATTATTAGTCATGCCAGCTGAATTGGTTATAATAATATCCATTATATGTATATATGCCATGCATTGACAGACTGACAAGATATCGACTTGTGATTGCTTTACATAAACCTTTGTGAAATTCATAATTTTAAAAGTCATGCATTACATGTTACAACTTCATTTTTTTCATTTTCTTTTCTCATAAGTATACAACTTGAGGTGTTATGTCTGTAGGTCTAGAAACTTCAGATTTCTTTAGTAAGTTCAATTTACTTTTATTGCATCATTTTATTTGGCCAATTAATTTTTTAACAGATTTCCTTCAATATTCTCGCTGCCTTTCATAATATAAAGCCCTACATTATGTACAAAAGTATTGTCAACAACATTTCATTTTATTATTTCAGCGAGCTAAACCTCTTCCAAGGTTTTATAATTAGTTATGTCTATATACTCTTCAAAAGTATATGCCTCCTCAATAGGACCATCTTTACTATTTATTCTATTTTTCTTTTGAGGATATTTGTTTTGGAATCAAATGTCACCACGCTTCAAGCATGTCATTAAATTTACCAGATATAATGTTAATGGATTGTTTTTCCATGACGTCAATAAGAATTGGAGTATTTACATCTAGTATACGAGACTTAGTTAATCATGTTGGTCAATAAATACATCTGTCAATTGTATAACTTACAAATGAGTTATTTGTCGAACTTCCAGTTAGTATTGTCTTGTGCAATGATCTATAAAACATAATATACTGCATTTTCATATATTATTTCCAGATACTTAATTTCTCTCTCAAATGTTAGACTCACTAGCATTAACAAGTAACACGTCTTGATTTTATAATCTGAAAATTATGCTTATAATTTAAAATTTGAGCTAGTAATCTTGCAAACATCAAGTTTCAAATAATAACACCATATAATAATCTAATATATGTATCTATTAGATACAAATAATATCTAGATAGTAAACATGGAGAGTGACAAGGCCCCATATATCACCCTAAATAATTTTCAAAAATGTTTGGAATTCAGTTCTAATTTTAGCTAGTGAATGTCCATTGATTTATCTACCATGAGAACAAATATCACGTGAGAATTCATTACATTGAAAAATCTTCTGGTTTTTAATAGATATTCTCATTAATAATTCGCATCATATTGGTCCAAAATGGTCTAACCGATAATGCCAATCATTAAATTTTTTAGGACATTGAACTTCTAGTTCAATGTAGTACTTGTTTAATTGTACCAATATTTGTGTAGTACAAATTAAAAGAAAATGAATAATATAATATTTGTTTCAGCATTATTGTATTTTTCCTTTAGGGATTCATGAGATGCATGTATGTACAATAGGTACGTGACTATTGTCGCTATGTCTGAAATCTAAATGATCTAAATGACATGTCAAAACATAAAATTTCTTGGATTAACGAACTTCAGGTTCACGACAATATTTAATTCAATGATCTTATAATATTATTTTTTTGGAGCAAGTAATATTCTACAATATACAGTTTTGCTTCTTCACGTACAACAAAAAAAGGTTCTTGTAAAATATTTATATGCTTATGTTGTATTTTTTTCTTTCAAAATCAACAACAAAATATTCTTATAGAATATTAATAGAATTGTAAAATTGTGTTTGTTCAAAAAAGAACAATTAAAAATGAATCTTATAATGAGCGAGCAACAATACAATATTCTTCTAAAATATTGATATTTATGAAGTTTATATTTCTTCAAAACTACAACATGATATTCTTCAGGACTATCAACACAATATTTGTTTAAAAAACTGTTATTCAAGAACAACACAGTATTTCCAAGAGTATTGGTATATATGAGAAAGAATGTTTTTTCGGGAATATTAAAAAATTATTCTTGTATTGATGTATACAAATGAGTGCCTTCTAATGCACAACGTCATAATATTCTATTAGAAATTATTTTATGTACAAATTTGTGCTTCTTCAATAGCAATCACATATTATTCATTTAATTAAGTTGTACTTCTTCAAGAGTAACAACACAATATTCTTCTAGCATATTTCTATACTTTGTGTTTCTTCAGGAACAACAAATCATTTTTTTAGAATATTGATATTCATGATGTTATACTTCCTCGGAGTATTAATAAAATATTTTTATAAAATATCAATATACCAATAATTGTTCTACTTCAGAATGAACTCAAACTTTTTTTTTTAATATTGACATGTATAAATTTTATGCTTCAACAGAACAATAACATAATATTTGTATAAAATATAAGATCTTATAAAATTACGCCTGAGAGAGCAATAACTTAATATTACATCTTACAAAATTACGTTCTTTAAGAGCAAGTAACGATCTACTGGATTATTAATATAATGTTGTGCTTCTTCAGGAGCAACAACAAATTATTATTTAAAATATTAAATTGTGTAAGGATTTACTTATCAGGAGCAAGAATATAATAGATGTTAGATCTTATACAATTATAATCTTCAAGAGCAAGTGATATTCTGCTAGAATATTAATATAACGTTGTGCTTCCTCATGAGCAACAACAAATTATTTAAAAATATTAAATTTTATAAACATTTGTCTTTTCAAAAAATAGATTAATATTAAATCTAATAAATTACGTTCTTCGGGAGCAAGTACATTAGTTCGTCGCAACATTGTCGTGGTCTATATCACAAAATTAGAGAAAAAGCCAAAGTCTTCGCTGTTATCTGAAATAGTAGCGACGTGTATGTCGTCGCTATTATCTTTTATAAAAACATTTATGTTGTCGCTATTTACGTAAGATATATAGAGATGACTTTGTCGTCGCTAATGTGAATTAATTTGTTTTATTTTAGCTATGAAAATGTCGCCGCTATAAACATTATAAATTTTTTCAATTTTTTAATATTTTAAATAATATATAAATAATTCTAAAAATCTAGAGATCCCCCAAACCCTTGTCTTCGTCCTCCTCTGGCACAACCTCCGGTATGTTATTCTTCAGAAGTTGAATTTTCTGCTGCATTCGGCGTAGCTGAACCTCATACATAGCAAACCGAGGATCGTCATTCTGGAGGTCTCCAAAAAATTGATGGGAAGTTCCTTGTGGGGCCTTCGATGCAGCGGTCGAATCTAGGGTGGGAGAGGTGCCCTTCGGAACCCATCTAACCTCACGAACGTGTCATCGTCGTTCTCCAAGAACCTCATTTACAATAGCACGCTTGTCCAACGATGCGCCACTAGAGGCGACCTGTGTCTGTTGAGTCTCCCTCAACTCAACAAGTTTATCCTGTTTAGTGAAAAAAATAATAAATAATAATATCATGTCAGATAAAATTAAATTAACAACATTTAAAAGTCCTCACGTAGTCACCAGCTGCCTGTGGGTTCACCAATTGCCATCCCAGAAGGTGTGAAAAGTCCGGACCCACTCAATAATGTCTGGCCACTACTGGGTCTCGGGGTCCCGCTACAACAATTTAAGTGTGAAATTTAGTTAAACAACATGGTTATGTAATGCATTGAAAATTTCTATAATGATATTGAAAAATTTACTTGTACCTCATCGTAACGCGTGGCAAAGAAGCTCATCGACCCCTGCACGCTCGGGTATTTAGACTTACCCCGATTGGCCTTATTTTTTGTAGACCGTTCTTGAAGATATAAAAAATAATTGATTAGAAAAAAATTTATAGTTCTAAAAATATTAACATAAAAATGTAAAAAGTAAATGAACAATACGTACCACGAAAGTAGGACTGGTGAAGAAGTTAATGCACTTCTGCCAGTCTTCGGTAGACATCTCGCCGTATGGACGGCTTGGTCCGTACGCTTTCAAGTGATTATGTGCCTTGAGTTTGTAATCTCGATAATGATCGACCGCCAGGCGATCTACAATGGCACAAACCGCCAGGTACTCGTCGGGTGACCAATCGCCCTGAAGATCGAAGTAGCTCTGCAACATAGAAAAAAATTTCGTTAATGTATATTACATGGAACAATTATTTATAGAATGCGCTAATGTAAAAACTACTTCAAGTCAATACCTCGATGATGCTACATAACCGTGCCCGCTATTCATCTGGAACTTCTGTCCATAAAGGGTAGCAAGGGAGCATGGTGAACCTTACTTGATTTCCAACTAAGCACGTGAAATACTTCGCGTTATTCCCGATTTGCTACATTGTATGTTCGACATTGTCAAACGCGATGGGAAGTGGCATCTTCCTGTTGGCTTGCCAAACCTTCTCAAGGTTAATACCTCGAGAGATACCCCGTCGCTTAGACGGGGGCACTGAAAAAGAAAAAACATATGATATATATGAAGTCACTTTAAAAAAGTGTACAATAAGTGGTCTTGAAACAAAAATTCTTACCCGACTCGCAGTAGGCATCGAGCCGACGGGGTGGCTGATGTGGATGATCGCCTGCACCATCACTTCCGTGGGACATGACGTCAGCCATGCTACTGTTCCCTAAACTTATATTTTTTCACATTTCAGTACCTACATTAGTTGTTTCCGTGCAATTCATCATAAATTTTTGTTTTCTTTTTCTGCCAATGGTCCTTAATGTAATTTGCACATCAGACAATTTTTGTTATTTATTTGCATTTCAGTCCCTAAACTTTTAGTTTTTCATATTTGAGTCCCTGAACTTATATTTTTCCACATTTCAGTCTCTAAACTTGTATTCTTTGACATTTCAGTCGTTAATGTAATTTACACATCAGACACTAAAACTTCATTTATTCGCATTTAAGTCCCTCAACTCATAATTTTTCCACATTGCAGTCCCTAAATTTTTATTTTTCCCATTTCAGTCCCTAATCTTGAACAACACAACAACAATTGAACAAATAATGTAAAATTTTCAAACACAAGCTATCCCAAATTAGAAAAGTGTTAATGATACTAAACTCAAACACAAACTATCCCAAATCAGAAATTGGAAACCAAAAAACTATCCCAAACTGTTAATGAAAATAAATTCAAACACAAGCAATCACAAAATCAATATTACAAAAAACTAAAACAAAATTTTCCTAAATCTATTTTGATTCACACTTACCTAGCTTTGGAACAGTGGAACAGTGGACGACTGTGGGAGAGACGGTGGCTGCTGCGACTGTGACTACGGTGAAATATTTTGGCAGAAGAAGAGGTTTTGCTAAATGCAAAAGAAGAAGAGGTTTCTGCATTTTTTTAGAAGATTAAAATTATGGTGGCGAACCAAATATGAAGATATTCAGGCCAATATGGCCCAGATAGACACTTGGGGATCTCTTCAAGAAAATGATCATATTATAATTTTTCTTGAAAAATGTAGAATATCAGGCCCGACGGTCACTATGAGAACTGAAACATGCTGGATCCATTCGAGACTACGTGAAAACATTTTCAGGGCATACGCTGGATATCCAAGATATGTCGAACAAGGATAAGCTCTTCACTTTCATGGAAAGGCTAAAACCATTGGCAAGAACCGAACTCCAAAGACAAAAGGTGGATAATTTAAGCACGATAATGGGAGATGTCAAATGCTTGATGGACTATCAATGTGAACTAGAAAGGAATGGCTACAAGGAAATATCCGATCTAAAAGTGGAGAAAGTAGATCATTCAAGCCCACATCGAGCTGAACTAGGGGAGAACGCTACTCTCACCATAAAGAAAAGCCGTAATAGAAACTATTAGGGTAGGCATCAGGGCAGCCATCAAAACAAATGGAACAAAGAAATGCACTAGAGACCAAATCAGATACTATTCGTAGAAATGACAGGTTCTTTTTATACAACGGGCCTCATCGGGTGAAGGATTGCATGCACTAACAGTTTATAAATGCATTGAGCTAACTGACAGGTAGAGTGTTGGGTTCGACGCAAAATGTCCCTCAGGTAAGCGGTGATTACGAGGTTGATTATGAGAATGACGAGGTGCAACACAATATCGCATTGGGTGATTGAAAAGGACGATGTTTCCCAAAAAAAGGTAAAAGAAGAAGAGCTGAAATCCCGTATTTGTAGGATTAAAGGCATGATGTACATTGATGTGAAGACCAAAGGAAAGCCAATCAAGGCCATGATAGATATTGGTGCTATACACAACTACCATGCTAGTATCGAAGTAGAACGCCTTGAGCTTGTGCTGGAGAAAGGTAGCAAAAAAGTCAAGGTGATCAACTCATCTGCTCAATCGATTTCTGGAGTATTTACTTAAACAAAAGCTTAATGTTAGACAAAATTAAATTATACAAACAAAATTTTACATTTTTTTCATTCTTAATACTATCCATTTATCCAGCTTTGTAGTACTGAATAATAATAAAGAAATTATTAATATTATATTCGTTATATTGTTCCATACGATATACTAATAAACAAAAACAAAAACAGCAGCACTACAGCACAAGTGCAGAAAGCAACACATTCATCTGTGATGCCCAAGCATAACACAATTGGGTCCACTGTACATTAAAATACTTTGGCAAATTTACTTTTAAATTTAAAATCACTCTCTATTATATCTTCGTTATCAATTAAAAAAAAAGGGCATTGCATTGAAATAATATATTTGGTTTTCTTTGAGAAATCGAGTGGACAATTTTAGAGAGGTACAATATGAAAATATAGTTTTTGCTCTTGGTACATTATTGAACAAGAAAGAAATAATGTGCTATCTACCATGCACATTGATATTACAGAATCTCTTAATTAATATATTCAAATTACTCAATCAAATAAGTATATTTTTTTAACTTCATTCACAATCTCTAAATTTACTAATTTACTTATACTAGGTTTCGACCTGTCGCGTATCTACCATGTCGCATATTTGTAATATGACTTAATATTGTGCCATCTACCATGTCGCGTATTTGTAATATGATATTTAATATTGTTTTTGTTACTTATTTTTACAAGATTGAAGGATTAAAGAGCCAATGACAGAAAGAGTTCAAAATACTCATGGATAATACTTCATTAGGACATTGAATTATGGTATGACAAGACGAGACAGGGTAAATTATAATCAAATATTTGATGCTTCCATTTTTACTGATAAAGTTACATTTCAATCTATGTAAAAGCATAGTAGAATGAACACAATAACCTACTTTACACATGATTAAAATATGACATATTTACATTTCACGGAGTGTGATAGGGTTACCTATTCCATAAGTGACAGTCATGCAATTCCAGAATCACAACATTGTTACCTAATCCAACACTTCATTAACTATAATATAAGACCACACTCTATGCAAACATTTCAGAGAAAATTGCCTATAAGTCACCTATTGGTAACTTGTTCCAAATTAGGTCAAAACATTTTTCAAAATTTTCATTAAGTCATACTCTTCAACAATATTTCAAATTAATCCCAAAATTACCCATGTGATCTATATTTGCCACACCCATTGCCATCGGCACTACTCCCACCATCTCCTCAAACATCACCACCACCATCACTTCCTTCTATCCCACCTCCGACGGCCAATTCACCGCCAGGGCCACAAACTGGCAGTTGTGTGCCTTGCCATAGGGTGGAGAAATCTGGTGTTCAAGATAAAACTATATGCATGTGGTGGAGGGTGGGTACGATTCATACTTTGTCGTTGTTAAACGGAAACACCAGAACAGTGAAGCGTCTCATGGTGGAGGAGGATAAAGAATCCATAGGCAACGGGGATCAGAAATGGGTGGTGTATAGTGAGAGTCTTGATAAGTCACATGTTAAGGTATAGAGTGTTTCAAAAATGGCACCGAATTCAATATATATCAAAGCGGGTATTAACTGGGAATCAATACTATCAGCCAAGTATTGTTTAAAATCATATAATCAATTATTTTTATTTCGAATGGTTGATCCGTGTGTGTGTGTAGAAAGAAAAATTTTGTATAGTAAAATGTTTCTGAATATTTGTTTCTATAAATGGTATACTCATGTATGGACTGCTAGCACCATTTTTTGGCTCATGGTTATTGTCAAAATATATTTTTATTTCTCTCTATTTTATGAGATACTTGAGTTATTATTAGAACATCTATTTTACATATTTCAACATTTTTTGTGTTTCAGAATGTTAGTGTCACATATTCAGTGTGTTGTTTGATACTGTATTATAGAAAATGGTATGATAGAAAACAGTATCATAATAAAACAGTATAATAGAAAACAATATAATAATAAAATATTATCAAAAGTACATTTGTATCAATATCATAATAACAGTATCATAGTTAACAAATTGATGGCGTAGAGGATCTATCTTTGGCCTATCTGGAAGCGAGAGATCGTGATCGTCATTCTTCAAAGAAATGGGCATAGAATTCACATATGAGCTCAAAATTTCTATTATAATATGTTTTGAATTTTTAAGGTTTCAGTATTTATTGTTCTTGAAGTTTATCCACTTTCATCAATTTAATTCGGTATTCATAGGAATCAACGAGTTGAGTTTGAGTTAGTATTATTTATACATGTTTCTGCCTACGTAGAAATATAACAGTATCAAAAATACATTATTATCAAGCACATACTTAGGTGAGCACAAATGTTATATTTTAACATAAACCATAGCACAGTATCTAAATAAAATAGTATATTAATAATATCAATCTACGTTTTTTTTCAATAATATAAAAAACACATTATTATCAATCTACATTTTTTTTATTCTCAATACTATCCATTTATCTAGTTTTGTAGTACTGAATAATAATAAAGAAATTATTAAAATTATATTCATTATATTGTTCCATACGATACACTGCTAAACAAGAACATATTGAAGAGTATATATATTAGTTATGGAATTTGGTTCTTTGAAATAAGGACACATCCGCATGGTTAAGAAAAACAAAAACAACGACACTACAAAACTAGTGCATAAAGCAACACATTCCTCTGTGATACCCAAACATAACACAGTTTGATCCAGTGTACGTTATAATACTCCAATAAATTTACTTTTAAATTTAAAATCACTATCTTTGTTATATTTTCGTTATTAATTAAAAAAGAAAAAGAAAAAGAAAAAGAATTATAACAATTGTTAGAAAGCTTACAATAGTAGGCATTACGTTGAAATAATATATTGAGTTTTGTTTGAGAAATCGAGTGGACAATTTTAGATAGGTAAAATATGAAAATATAGTTTTTGCTCTGGGAACATTAGAGCATCTCCAATGCATTCCATCGATTGTTTTTTAGAAATGTCACATAAACACAGATTCACGGAGTTATAAAAAAACTTATCCAATACATGCTGACGAGGACTCCGTTTAGCTGACTCAACAAATTTTAATCCAACTCAACATTTTATTTTAAAAAAAAAATCGGACGAGGGCAATAAAAATTGAAAACTCTCCAATTTTTTTAAAAATTTAATGCCACATAAGCGATAATATTACTTTTAGACCGAATTCATTGGAAATGAATTTTTTATTTGACCGTCCATTCAATAGACATAGTACCACATCAACTGGAAGTCCATCAATTTTACCTATCACGTAGACTGAAATAAACGCAGTGCATTAGAATATCTCTAATGCATTCTGTTTATTGTTTTTTAGACATGCTACATAAGCACATATAGACGAAGTTATAAAAAAACCCTCTCCAATGCATGCTAATGAGGACTTCGTCTTGCTGATATGGCACACACACAAAAAAGACTCTGTCTAGAAGTCTGTCTCAATTTAGACGGACTTCTAAACAGAGTAACTCAACAAATTTAAATCAATATCATAATAACAGTGTCAATTGTCGTATGGTTAAATATAGCAAATACAACAATATCAAAAGCACATTATTATCAAGCACATGCTTAGGTGAATACAAATGTTATGTTTTGACAGAAACTATAGCACAATATCTAAATAAAACAGTATCATAAATAAAAGTATGTTAATATATCAATATCATACATGATAGTATCTTAATAAAATAATATCACATACACAAAATACAACCCAATATAAGAATAGTATCATAGATTGAAACAATACTAAGCTTTTAATGAAAATAGTATAAATGATCTTGTACTACTAATTGAGCATTTTGAAACAGTATCATTTCTTCAAACATAAAATATTTAATCTTCAATGTGTGTTTGTTTTGTGGAGTTCAAAAGTAGTTTTTTTTAGAGATTTTGAAAAAAGTTAGTGAAATGTGTGATTGAAAAGTTGATAAAATTTGTGGGTCTCATAAAATATGTAGTTGAAAATAAGTTTGGGAAAAAGAGAGTTAATAAACATGTCCAAACATGCTATAATGTAACGAAAACCAGTATACAATATTAAAAGTAAAATAATATCAATCATTTTAAATAAAACAATATCATAATAAAATATTATCATAAAAAAATATCATAAAAAATAGTATCATAATAAAAACAGTATCATAATAAAAATAGTATCGTATTTGAATTAGCGCTTTTTCCAATTGTAGGGGCATGTTGGTCTTTTAGCACTGAAATATGACTTGAATTGAATTAATTTTTGACCATATGACTTAAGTGCCCATGAGCACATGATCAGTGACAAGTCCTGAATTTTTATTTTTATTTTTTATGCACAAACTTACCTTGATCTACAACCCAATTTATCTTAAGGTTTGCTTAGGAATTTTTTATCTACTGGTTTTGATTGTTTTTTAGTGGCAGCGCTTATAAGAGGTTGAAAAAACTAGTGTCAGTATAATGTAATTTGTAGTGTATTTCTCAACCCACTGAATCGTTGGTTTTCGGTTATTTTTCCAATTTTATTTTTTATTCTTTCAAAAACTTTCAGAAGTGTTAGATAATAAACTCTTAAGCATGTGTTGGGCTGTTTTTAAAATCGCTACTATAAATCACTCAAAATCGAACTCATCATAACCGTCCAAAATTAGTACTTTAAAAAACCTCCATAACTAGTACCTCAAAACTCTCAAACAACTCCTAAAAGATTTGTACTGAGTGCAAGGGACGAGTTGAGAGGGGCTATACGATAGGATGGGACTTGCATTTTGCATTTTTTTTTCCTTCTTTTTCTATATTTCTTTTATTCTTTCTTTTTATTTTTCATTCTCTTATCTTTTTTTAATTTATTTTTCGTTCTCTTGTTCTTTTTTATTTTTTTTTTAAATTTAGTATTTACCTATTTACTCTTCAAAAAATTGAACATGCGAATAGACATGCTTTTTTAACTGGGATTTGAATAGAATCCATCTAAAAAGAAGTTGAAGAACAAAATTACTATAAAGGCTATATGTTGGGGCCTCAGGCAAAAATTACTGTGTTTCAACATTTTCACACACAAAATTCAAAATAAATCCCTAAATTATAGCCATTTTCCATTTTGAACAGAATATCCAAATTGCATGTGTCTTCAATTTTGAAGTAGTATACCCAGATTTATCCTCCATTTTTTAATTATGAGAACCCTAAAACACCTCGAACTTCTTTTTCATCTTCTTCAAGAGTTTGAAACTCATAATCAGGAAAACAAAATTGTAGTGATGGATACTCCAAATCGCAGAGTTACTCGGTCCATAACCAAAGTTGGGTCATCGGAGCAAGAAATAATCAACCTCGAAAGAATCTCCAAAAAATCAAAGGTCTGGTACAACAAAAAAAGACAATTTCAAACAAACGAAAATATTGAAGAAGACTCAAGAGTGACATAAATTTGAACCATAAGTACCTCGAACTATTTATATTACGTGTAGTAGATGTGAATTTAATTGTAGTTATTCTTTGCCTATCGCAACTGCCCATATGCCATCTGTAACGGCTAGTGTTACAAATGGTCTTCAAGTGATAGTTACGGGTTTGTCAAATGTGTGTTAGTATTTGTGTAGAATTGTCCATATTAATGTTTCATGGTGTGTCACAAATATGATTTATGTAACAGTTTTGTAACATGGACGGTCTCAATTGTGGTTTTATGTGTTACAATTGATAGTATCGTATGTATCACAAATTTTAACAAATGTGTTAATGAGCTATACTGTATGTGTCATGAATGTTCTTGTTGTGATTTAAAGTAGAGAGTTTTTTTCTTTCAATTAAATTCACTAATATTTGTGTAAATTTATTTTTGTGGAGAGAGATTTTTTTTTTCAAACATATATATTAAAATTATATTTGGATGATTGAAAGAGTTATCCCATAATTAAAAATCATGCAATCATGGATTACAATAATTGTCGTTTATTTTACTTTCAGTTATGGTATTAAATGTAATTAAAAAAATAACATTACTAATTATAAACAAAATGATATGGCCAATATTTTTGTAATATATAATACATATATGTTTTTCTGTAATTATTTTTAAATAGTAGCTTATTGTATAAAAATTCTTTATCAATTTGTATGTTAGAAAGTCTTTTCCTTGTGTATTTTAAAATTATCTAAGATAATCTCCAAGAGCAGGGCGGACCCATTAAGGGTCCAGTGGCTATAGTCGACTGGATTTCCAAATGCGTCCAACTGGGCTTGGCTTTAAATTCAATTTTCAGGTTTTTTTATTTGTTTTTTTCAAAATTAATTCTAGCCCATAATCTCAGTCCAAACCCAATAAAGCCTTTGATTTTAATTTTGGGTAAATTCAAGGCCGGTCACTGTTTTGGTACTTATGGGCTCTAAAGTCATATGGTCAAAACTTAATTCAATTAAAGTCACATTTTAGAGCTAAAAGACCAACATATCCTTAATATTGTAAAAAAAATGCTAATTTAATGATACTGTTTTATTGTGATATTGTTTTGTTGTGATACTATTTTATTGTGAAAGACCAACATACCCTTAATATTGTAAAAAAAATGCTAATTTAATGATACTGTTTTATTGTGATATTGTTTTGTTGTGATACTATTTTATTGTGATACTGTTTTGTATGATATTATTTTATTGTGATACTATTTTGTATGATATTGTTTTATATGATACTATTTTGTAATACTATTTTATCTAGATAATGTACATTGGTATATATATACCACGCTTTTATCTTTGATACTGTTTTGTCTATGATACTGTTTTATATATATAATGTGCTATGATACACTTACACCATGTTTTTATCTTTGATACTATTTTATTATGATAATATTTTAACATATGATATTGTTTTAATCAATGACAATGTTATTGAATACAAATGGTATCAATGGTCTTATACTACTAATAGAACATTTTAAGAACAATATAATTACTTCAACTAGTAAAACATCTATGATACTGTTTTAATCTATGATAACATTATTGAATACAAACAGTATCAATAGTCTTGTACTACTAATGGAGTATTTTAAGAATAATATAATTACTTAAACCAGTAAAATAGATCGATAATACTGTTTTATTTAGATAAAGTGATATGGCATACTTATACCATATTTTTATCTTTGATATTATTTTATTATGATAGTGTTTCAATCTATGATACTGTTATTTAATCTATGATACTGTTTAGATTGTAGTTTGTGTATGTGATACTGTTTTATTAAGATTTTTTCATGTATGATACTAATATATTAAGATACATTTATCTGTGATACTATTTTAGTATGTATGATATTGTTTTGACAAGAAAAATTAATGATTACCATTTTAAGTTAAAGAGACGACTTCAAATGGCTAAAATCTATCGTACATATTATAATAAAAATTCTGAGCACGTATGCAAATTCTATGCTCATTCTATTATGATACTGTTTTCTATGATACTGTTTTTCTATAATACAGTATCAAACAACACAAATGACTAATTAACAACATAGAATAATATAATGGCCAACTTTCGTCATAGCAATGTCCACATCGAACTTTTTCATTCCTATAGAAATTCAAGCTGCTATTTATAATAACAAATCATGGCAACTCTACAGAAATTCATCAAACAAATCTTCCTTAATATTTTCTATAATATAGTATCATGATACAAATGTGTTTATGGTACTGTTTCTCATACCACAAAGGCCAAACCTTTCTAAAGAATAGCATAAATGCATCAAAAGCTAATCAAGAAGCCAACTTCTAGAGATTTGACATGTTTTCTTGAATTGCTAGTCTAACTTATGTTTTCGCAGCCTTTGATGAAATAAAATTGGAGGGACGTAAGCCGGTGGTGGAATATAATCTGGTAGAGAGTTCCATTTTTCTTTGTCAACTACTTTTTTGAATTTATCGGATTTGTTTTCTCTCTCTTTCGTGGACACAATTTCCTTGTCTACACCAGGTCTCTTTACATGAAATTTTGGCAATTCAACTCCGCTTCTCGTGGTAATTGCATTTACTTGCTCTTTTGGATTGACCTCGGTATTGCTTGGCCATGTGCCTGGTTGTCGCTTGATCGATAGTTTAGTTAACTGTCCAATCTAATTTTCTATATTTTTTATCGCGATATCTTATCTTTTCTGCACTTCCTTGAGTCCCATCTCCATCCGTTCTGACAATTTAGCGACTGTTTCTTCAATCCTCCTTCTCTTTATGGGGTCTTTCCTGATTTGGCAGATTTTGAATGTTTTGGGTATTGCCATATGAGAAATTTGGATGATTTTTCCACCATGAATTGTAGGTATGTGGGTATGGATTATTATGCTATCGTTGAAAGTTCGGAGCATATGCAGCTTGTTCAGGTGATGACATATCAACGGTGGTTAAAGGGCATTCTGATGATTGATGGTTTGCACCGTAGGGACAGTTGAACCATATTGGCTAAGTGAGAATATTTCATTGCTTCCATTTGCTTTGCCAATGCATCAATTTTCGCCAGTACAAGTGAATTGATTTCCACCTCGTGCACATGTTGCTTTCTTCTGCAATCTTCTATCTGGCCACATAACGAACTGTTCACTCATCGTTTCATACAGGTCGTGAAGGTCACCGGTGGATCTATTTTGGATAGAGCCACCTGTTGCAGAATCTGTTGAAGAACGACTATTTGGAGCTAAACTAGAGTAGAAATAATGATTCTGAGCTGCTAAAGGAAAGCCATGACTTGGACACTTTCAGAGCAGTTGCTTGAATCTTTTTCATACCTCGTGAAAATTTTTCAACTCAGATTTTTAGAAGTTGGATATTTCCTGCTTCAATTTGTTCACTCTGGCCGGAGGAAAGTATTTCAGTGTGAATTTCTGGATCAAATCTATCCATGTAGTGATGCTCTCAGACGGTAGAGAATCTAACCATTCTCTAGCTTTATCCTTTAGTGCGTGTGAAAAGAGCCTCATCTTAAGTGCCTCTTCATCAATACAGTAGTATTGGAAATTTTCACAGTATTCATCGAAGCGAGAAATATGGTAATGAGGATTTTCATCTGTTCTTCCATAGAACGGCGGATTGTTCAAGAACAAATTAATCACATCTGGCCTCAAATGGAAGTTGTCGTGTCCATAAGGCGAATAGATTATGCTGAACCGATTCTCAATAATTGGTGGCATCATATATTTACCCATAAGAATATCTCATTCATTAACTTCAACTGGTCGATTAATTGGTGCAAGTTTATTTCTCACATATGTAGGTAATGGATCATGAATTCGGTTGTCTTCCATTGTGTCTTTTTGCTATTTTTTCTTTTCTCTTTGTTCACGTTGTCGTTGGTGAAAGCTCCGTTCGATTTCTGGGTCTAAATCAAATAGATCAAGATCTTTTGAAAGGCGCATACATACTTGATACCTGAAACTTTAGAAAATATTTGGAATTCAGCAGTAACACGAAGAACTAAGAATAAAAATAAAAATAGAAATAAAATAAATAATAATAAAAAATTGTTAAAACTAAATTATGAATTAATGTAGTAATTAATAAAACTAGTATCCAGCAACGACACCAAAAATTTGTTGTGTGATTTTAATCTCGCAAGTAGACAGATTGTTAACACGTAATAAAGTGATGTGAAAGGTGTCGAACCCACGAGGACTAATTATCAATTAACCTATTAATTTATAGTTCAAGTTTTAACAATGTAAAAAACACAGATTCGTTTTGATATTAATTCTAAAACTATTCTAATTATGTTTAATTAAATCTAAATTATCAAGCAATCAAAGTAAATATGTGAGAATGAACTCAAGTTTTACTAACACTAGGATTCTCAAATCCACCTATACGTTCCTTAATCAATTATACGTTTAATCGCTTTAGCTTATAATTACTATAGATTGAAAATCGGTGATCCTATAATAATTAAAAACATCTCTCGATGGTCAATCAATTCTATATCGATATGTAAACCTAATTATCTCTAATTAAGTTTCGAACATAAAAATATGCATTCAAATCATAAGAACACCTAATCGGATTTCAGAAGGCATAATAGTAATTTTTATCTATTATTGGACTATATGTTATTCAAAACCACGTGCTTATCTATATTGAATCTCTCGACTTCTATAATAATCATAAAATATTCTAATTGTGATCAAGCATTAAAACATTAGAAAAAATGAATAAAGAATAATCAAGCAATAAGTAATTAATTACTAAAACAGAAAAAATTCTAATTAATTAAAAACATATGGTTTCATTGTTCATCCTAGCAATAAGTAAATTAGCCGTACATGATTTCGTAAAAATAATACAAGAATTGTATTAATCATGTTCTGGATGAAAAAGAAGAAATTAGAGATACAACCCGTGATTTCGGCCCAAAAATCTTCAATCTGTTTCTTGATCTTCGATTCTTCTCTTGTCTCTTTGTTCCCAAAATTCTTCTATCGTGATTATGCTCTATTTTGCCTTTTATATCCTCTCTTTTCGCTCTTCAAAACATGCTTTAACTCTTTTCCTTATCTTGAACCCGGTAGAGTTTGACTTCTATCAAGAATCTACTTAAGTTCTGCCCAAAATACTCATGCGGCCTCGTTGTTAAAAATCTTGCGATCACATGGTTTTGTCCATTTACGTTCTGTAGAAAATCTTGGAAGCATGCAATCGCAGCACTAGTATACCATACGATCGCATGGTTGTTTGAACGCAGTTCCTCAATTTCTCTCTTTGATATTTTTTTGACAAGCCCCTCAAGTTTCTTTATCTATTCAATTGAGTCATTTTTTCTTCTATTTTGCTTTCTTTTCGTTTGATCAACACTTGAATTTAGTTATTATCCTATAATAATTAAAAAAACACGCCATTATACTGAAAACATGCAATAGTACTCATAATTGTCCCTTTTTGTGAGTTCCAATAAGTACAAAATTGTACTTATCAGTTTTCAACCGCAAATGTTGGTCATTTGCATTTATTGGCATTTTATTTGTGTTTAACAAATTGCCATTGAATTTTGGAATACTTTCTTTAATTCTTTAAGTGGTTGATTGTATATGCAAGCTTTGTTTGATTTGTAGGAACAAATATTGAGATGAATGATAGCTTAGTTGTGTGTGTTGAAAAACATGTATTTAATGAAGTTGATATAATGAGACTATTATACGCCGTTTTCGAAGTATAAGAAGCCATAAAGAACAATTGTAAAAAAAAGTAGTAAATTTTGAATATTATCATTATTGTCTAATTTGAGATTATTTTTTTACGTAATTCTGTCTAGCGTCATGAGTTCGCCCCTTTCTAAGAGACTCTTTAATAATAAGATCTTTTCTATTTTAAAAAGTCAACATTTAAAATTATGTTACGAGAGTCTCTCCAAATTAACTTTTAAAAACTATTCCATCAGATGATTTAATAAAACTTTTCAAACGGTCCTAATTACAGTATAATTAGGCTTGGGACAATTTTATAAAACTTCTCTATTAATGATTAGCAAATTAACAAAAAACTATAAATCATAATATCCAATAATTTTTTTTTCTGAATTTTTTTGTTTTTGGAAGAACAAATTAAATGTGATCAAGTTTACATCGGCACATAGTTAGGGGATCAAAAATGAAAATTTTTAAATCAGCAAATTCATTTTCTAATAATTTATCTCACGATCAACCTAGCTTGTTCACTAGTTTAGATTTTAAATTTAAAATTATCCAATATTGATTTTCAAGGCCAAAAGTGCCACTAAATTTTTTTTGTGCATCTAGAGAACATGAACTCATTAAATCGTTAGCAATTAAAGATGTTCCAGTTTAAATGTCTGATATGAATTACAATATCTAAAATGGCATCAAATAATGAAGTCTCTATCAACATGTAAGGCATGCAACATATTGTAAGAAATTGAGGTATACATACACAGGAGAAATTAAATCTTCAATTCTTTTAAGTCGGACCAACCTTGTACTTAGATAGAATTCGTGATAGAAGTTTACATTTGATGAATATCGTGAAATCTGATTTTCTGATTAGTTGGAGGTGCGATCTCCGATACCACAGCTGTCCAATTGTCCAGCCTCTAATGGTGATCCACATAGCAAGAACATATCTGGATTTCCACGATCAAGAACAAATGAAAGCAGAACCTTTTGGGAATAATTGTATTTGGCTGTCTTTTTCCTGTGCTAGCAAATAATGAAAACCAACTTATAATTTAATCTGTCGTGACCTTTGTATTTATAGGTAGGGCTAACCCTAGTCCTAGTTCTAGTCAAACTAGAACCCATCAACAAATTGGTCCAATTAATTAATTTAATTAATTAATTTGGTCCAATAAATAATTAAGCCTGATCCAACTAATTGGACCTTGGACATTAATTCTTATAATCTCCCACTTGGACAAGGTCCAACTCCAGATGCTTAATTCTCGCTTTATGTATGTGACCCATTAGGTTCCCATTCACGATGGAAAACTTAGTGATATTCTCATCGATTCACCTAGATCGATCAATTCACGTCGCTGTCTAAGATTGACATCTAGCAATGTGTCAAGGGAATCCATGTGAAAGAAAATGTCATGTGGTATGACAAAACCAATATATGTACGATTACCATTGAAATATAATCCCTTCATCAATATAACCCAATTGGTTAAGAGATATGAATCAGCGTCAATCTCATTTCAACCAATTATATTATTCACCTCAACTCTTTGTTGATCTAATCTAATTATGATTGAAACATTTTCAACTTATAACTCCACCCTGGCTGAAAAAATTTATATCAACTTAAGTAGGTAAAATACAGGTTATAATCTCCTACTTTCCAGGAGTGACGAATCCTCATATTGGACATTCACAACCTTTATATGATTTTCACTATACCCGTATGACGTCTTCCTGGTGACTCAAAATCTTCGAATCCCATCAAACGTTCGTCAAAGTATAGTGGTCCTCATATAAGATTCTATGATTTCCTCAAGTCAAAGGACCAAATCCACTACCGCATATTAGAGATTTACCACTAACGCTTGGATAGTTATCTATGTGGAATCTCTACGCGGATAATCCAATGTCATGTTCTCATAACAATGCATTCATGTGTTCATTCAGATGTCCATCTACACTTAACTCGTGAGATCAGCTACTTTCTTTAAAAGACATGCAACACATGTTAGTCTAACTGCAATAATGATATCTGTATCTCATTATTACTATCACTAGGGATATTTCAAGAATAAGTTATTTATAACTTGTATCTCATAATCAAAACACCTTGTGATTAACAAGTTATTATGAACTTTTCTTCGGACTCTATTATTTTAAATAATAAAAATTTTAAAATAAAAGATCTGCCATTAAAATGTAGACTAGTATTTAATTATACAATTTGTTCATATACTTCAATGTCTAACAAAGAGTGTATAAAAAAATATCCTATACAAACTAGATCCAATCACTCAGGTATCTTATTACCATCAGATTTAGCATGACCATCATGCTTGTGCTGGGACAACAACTTTGTCAAAGGATCTGCTACATTATCGTATGTTAGGACCCGTTCTATCTTTATGTCATTTCTTAAGATTATCTCCCTCATGAGATGATATTGCCTCAATATATATCTGGATCATTGATGAGACATGTGTTCATTCGCTTGTGCGATGGCTCCATTGTTATCACAATACAAGTTATTGGATCAACAATGCTATGAACTAATCCAAGTTCAGTAATGAACTTATTGATCCAGACCATTTTCTTTACTGCTTCTAAAGCAGTTATATATTCGATTTTTGTAGTTGAATCAATAGTCGTATCTTGTTTGGAACTTTTCCAACTGACCGCACCACCATTTAGAGTAAATACATATCCGAATTTGGGATTTTCTATCGTCTTTATCAGATAGAAAGCTGGCATCGACATAACCTTGAACTATAAGTTCATTTCCTCAATATACCAAGAACATGTCTTTAGTCCTTCTTAAGTACTTAAAGATGTTCTTGACAGTGATCCAATGTTTCTCGCCAGAGTTAGCTTGGAACCTGTTTGTGACACTCAAAGCATATGAAACATCCGATCAAGTACATAGCACGGTATACATGATAAATCACATTGCTGATGCACAAGGAATTCTATCCATGTGATCTCTTTCAATTTGTGTCTTTGGACACGTCTCTTTTGAGAGATAGATCCCATGCCCGATGGGACAGAGTCCTCTCTTGGACTCTTCCATGCTAAATCTTCTCAAGATTTTATCTATGTACGTAGATTGAGATAGGCCAAGCATTTCATTAGATCTATCTCTATAGATCTTTATACCAAGAATGTACGCTGTGTCTTCCATATCTTTCATGGTGAAATTTTGGATAACTACAATTTTGACTGATTTTTGGCATTGGAGACATTGTTTCCTAATAATAATATGGCATCCACATACAAAATTAGAAACACGACTTTGCTCCCACTAACCTTTTATACACACATAGTTCATCTTCATTCTTGATAAAATCAAACATTTTGATTATCTTATCAAAATGAAGATTCCAGCTCCAAAAGGCTTGTTTTAATCCATATATGGATTTCTATAGTTTGCATACCTTGTTTGGCTCTGTGGATTCAAAACCTCCAGGTTGTATCATGTACACATCCTTGCTAAGATTCCCATTAAGGAATGCGATCTTGACATCCATTTGCCAGATCTCATAGTTATGGTATGCTACTATTGCAAACGAAATCCGAATTAACTTAAACAGGGCAACTGGTGAGAATGTTTTGTCAAAGTCAATCCCTTGTCTTTGCTTGTAACCCTTCGCAACCAATCTTGCCTTATAAGTATGAACATTACCATCCATGTCGACCCTTTTCTTGTAAACCAATTACATCCTATAGGTTTTACCCCTTCAGGCGGGTCAACCAATGTCCAAACCTTGTTTTTGTACATAGTATTCTTCTCGGATTCCATGGCTTCCTGCCATCTCTTTGAGTCAACACTTGACTTTAATTCTGCGTAAGTAGTAGGTTCATCATTCTCGATTAGTAATACATTACTAGTAATCAGGAGATCATATCTCAGAGAAAAATGAATGACTCCGCTCGACTTACGCGGAGCTGGTGTGTCCTTGGGAACTGGTGGTTCCCACTTTCTCAATATGTGCTTCATCAGATGCAAGCTTAGCCATTGGAACATCTAATTGGTTCCTTTTATTTGTAATTTCTTGAACCTCTTCAAGATCTACATTGCTCCTACTGTCTTCTTTAAGAATATAGCAAGTCTCGATATGATGAGCTTCATCTCGATGGGATTGTAGAAATAGTATCCTGCAGTTTACTCTGGATACTCTACAAATAAACATTTATCAGATTTAGCTCCTAGTTTGTCTGATTCAACGCGCTTCACATAAGCGTCGCATCCCTAAACCTTCTTATATGAAAGATCGGGTCTTTTTCTATTTCCATAACTCGTATAGAGTTTTATTGACCAATTTAGATAGGACACAGTTTATTATATAACATGTAGTGTTAAGTGCATATCTCCAAAATGATTTTGGAAGAACTCCGTAACTCACCATTGATCGCACCATATCAAATAAGGTACGATTTTTTTTCTTTTAGGTACCATTTTGTTGTGGTGTATACGGTGGAGTCCACTACGAGAGAATCTCATTCTCTCTTGGATAGTCTAAAAACTCACCCTTTAAATATTCTACACCTTGATCAGATCTAAGTGTTAGAATATTTTTCTCAGTTTGCATTTCTACTTCTTAC
The DNA here is from genome assembly GCA_030279155.1 of Forsythia viridissima. Lineage (NCBI taxonomy): Eukaryota > Viridiplantae > Streptophyta > Magnoliopsida > Lamiales > Oleaceae > Forsythia > Forsythia viridissima. Next base: position 22,523,970 of record CM059040.1, read on the forward strand.
TTGAATTCCTTGAACTTTTCAAGGACTTCACTCTTGAATTTTATCAAGTAGATGAAACCATATGTAGAATGGTCATCTATAAATGTGATGAAGTAAGAAAAGCTACCTCTAGCATCTTTAGATATTTGTCCATGTACATCAGTATGTACAAGACCCAAAATATCTGCAACTTCGACTTTCTTTCTAAAAAAGGGTGTATTGGTCATTTTTCCCAACTGATATGATTTACACTTATCAAATGATTCATAATCATTTGAATCCAAATATCCATCTTTATGTAACTTGGTGATGCATTTTTCATCTATATGACCGAGTATGCATTACCAAAGATATGAGTTCTTAGTTTTATCTCTTTTATGCATTGCAATTCCTCTTTTAATGCCACTTATTTCCACATTGAAAACATAGATCATCAGACTTGGATTTGTCTTTGTCTGCTTTAACTGTTTCTTCAATATATTTGGCCTTCTTAGATCCTTTTGAAAATGTTCTTTTAGATTTCCTCTTAGTGCTCTTAGAGGTACCAATGGCCAAAGTTTACCTATTTTATTGGGCTTAACAATTTCAGCATGTTTAGCGACTCGAATAAGGTACACTGAATCTTATTCATGTTGAAGTTCATAATGAACTGCGAAAAGTTATTAAGTGGGGACTACATAACTAAGTCAACACTTAGCTCGTGGTCCATGGTAAAACTTAATTGGTTTAATTTTTCAATATAACCAATCATCTTCAATACATGAGCACTGACTGAAGATCTTTTTACTATCATACCTCTTCATAACATTTTGGATGTCTCGTATTGCTCAGTTCGTGACTATTTATCATTCAACTAATTGAAATGATATATATATATATATATATATATATATTGGTATATACATCCATACCCTCGTGCAGTTTTTCTAATTCATGTGACATACTGCAAGCATCACATGTTGCAGAGTTATTCTCACCACTGTGTTTATTGTAAGCCTCCACGTTCTCCGGCGTAGCCTCCTTAGTAGGAGCTTCCGACATTGGTTGCTTAATGACATATCCAAATTTTCCTTTTAATGCTTGAGAACAATTCTCATATTGTGGTGCCAGTCCAGAAAATTTGGTCTAGTATGTTTGTTGACATCCAATATGCCTCTCAGATTCATATGGTTACTCATGATTCAACTAATAAATAACAAGATAGAACAATTAATTAAAATACAGGAAATTAATTTAACATGGACTTATATTAAATTAATTATGATCCTACTGTTTAAATTGAATTAATGACCCTAAAACATTAATCAATAGAACCAGTTAGATTCCCAGTGGACCAGGATCCCTTTTGTTTTATTAGAATCTTGAGTGACTCAACAAATCCTAATAAAACATCCAGGTAGATACTTATATCAATCACATCTCTATGTGACTCCTAGATCATCAAGTAGACAACTTATTGTCGCACACATCTTATGTGTTTACTTGATTGTGCCCCTAAAATTCTATTTCATTGAGCGACTCACAAAAAATAAAATTTTAGTTAAATTCGACCCATTGTTCAAAGACATTAAATGTTTTATAGTGATAAACATATCCATGAGCGAGCAGCCTTGAGTGACTCAACAAACTGATATCGATAATAGATTCTAATTTTTCACTATAACAATAGAAGGCACGCTGTGTTAACCATTTAATACAAATTTAATAATTTGATAAAAAGGGGCTTGTATCATCATATTTATATATATTAATTAACATCTAACATGCAATCAATCATACATAATTATAACTGTAGATGATTATGGACTTTATTTATCTAATCTTCCTGAGCCAAAAGGAAGATTAGTCGGTCAATTTCTAAGGGACGTTGCATTCGTTCATCGAATGCTAGATGCAAATATCTCCATCTCCTACTGCAACATGTATCCTATACTAGTTGCTTCCTTGTGGCTTGATTTCAACATGTATCCTATACTAGTTGCTTCCTTGTGGCTTGATTGCAACATGTATCCTATACTAGTTGGCACGCATGCCCTAATAAATGGACACGCTAGCCCTAATAAATAGGCTAGCAGGCCTATTTAATTAAATAATAGGCTCGCAGGTCCAACCAACAATTAACAGAAATAAGTAACCATACAATCAATCATATGGGTCGAGTCCATAATCATCCACTAAACATCCATTTTAATATCTAATATTAAAAATATATTAGTTTCTAAATTTGCAGCTTTGACAGTATAATAAGTCTAAACCTTTTAGACATTTTGAAATGGACTAGACGGAATTAAATAATTATTTCAATTAATTAATTAATTTTTCAACAATAAAATTAATCAATTAATTTTGTTCATAAAAGAGATTTTCAAAATTTATTTTATCTCTCAATTTAAAGTCACACTCTAATTGAACATAAAATTTGTATATGATCAAAATTGTAATTTTATAAAGTAAAGTTAATATTTAATTTGGTAAAAAATAAAATATAGTTTAAAAATCATTTTAATTTAATTTTGAATATTTGACCAACATTAAATAAATTAAATAATTACAATTTTTCCAAAAATTTAAAATTGAAATTGAGACTCTATTTCTCCTTTTAAAATCTGAGGACTTGATGTGAAATTTCTAAAATTGCACAGCCAATCCCTTAAAAATTTTAAAACTGTGGGTCTTTCGATGCAATTTCTAAAATTGCACAGAAGACTCCTCTCTAATTTTAAAACATTGGGTGCTTCATTTGCAATTTCCAAAATTGCGAGAAGGCCCATTTAATTCCTTTAAAAATAAGGGGCTTTCCATGTAATTTCTAAAATTGCAAGGAAGCCCCTGTTCCCAAACTTTAAAACGAAGGGTTTCTGCAAGACAGCACCGCCAACGGATCAGCTGGCGGTGGTCGCGCCAGTATCTAACACCGGCGGCCACCGCGGATTTGTGTCGAATAGCAGCGGCGCGCGGTGTTCCTTTCTCCAGTGATCCGCCGCTGGTCAGAGGTTGACCTTTCAACCTTTTTAGTTAATTTATTTATTTATTTTTAAAGCTTTGCTGATGCCGCTCGTCAAAGAGGGAAAAAGGAAAGGAGGCGCAACCGCGAACAGCAACAACAATTGCTCTGTTCCAAGAGCAGCAGCAGCTGCCGCGAAGAGCAGCAACCATTGCTCTGTTGCACGACCAGCAGCAACCGCTGTAACAACTGGCGGTGCACTCGTAGCTGGTGGCAGCTTCCACCGGCGGGGGCTGCTCTTTAGTCCATCTGGTTCCAATTGAATCCAAATCAAATTCAGATTTACCTTTGTCCAAAAATTTATAATTTTATTTTAAACTGTCAAATCTCAAATCAAATTAATACAACAATGACAATTATTGTTGAATTCATTAAAGCATTCTAACGAACTCTAACAAGTAACAAGGCTGTCTTTGATACCACTGTAAAGAATAGAGGTATACATGCACAGTGGAAATTAAATCTTCAATTCTTTTAAGCCGGATCAACCTTGTACTTAGATAGAATTCGTGATAGAAGTTTACATTTGATGAATATCATGAAATCTGATTTTCTGATTAGTTGGAGGTGCGATCTTTGATACCACAACTGTCCAATTGTCCACCCTCCAATGGTGATCCACACTGCAAGAACAGATCTGTACTTCAACGATCAAGAACAAATGAAAGCGGAACCTTTTTGGAGTTATTGTATTTGGCTGTCTTTTTCTTGTGCTAGCAAGTAATGAAAATCAACTTATAATTTAATTTGTCGTGACCTTTGTATTTATATGTAGGGCTAACCGTAGCCCTAGTTCCAGTCAAACTAGAACCCATCAACAAATTGGCCCAATTAATTAATCTAAATAATTAATTTGATCCAATAAATAATTAAGCCCGACCCAACTAATTGGACCTTGGAAATGAATTCTTACACATGTTACGCTCTAGCAGTGATGGACTGTAAATTCACAAGGGTATGCAAGACATAGCAATGGGCGAGATAACAAGGCAGTCATAGCTAGATACCTAACGAGGTGGTCAGGGATCGAACGCAGGATGCCACCTAGCCGAATACACGAATGCAAAGGCAACCTATGTAACATAAGCTTTTAATTTGGACATCTAAAACATTCTACAAGGTTTGAAGATGATTCTAATATATATATGTTGTAGGCAAATTAGAGAAATATGATAGATAATTTTCTAGACTATTTTACGGTAGAAATATGTTAGAACGTATTTAGAATGTGACAAACGATAACTTTTTCCAGGACTTTATTTTGTAATATCAAAGATATTTTTTGTGTAACACTCTAGTGAACTCATCTCTATCGTAGGATAAAGTGATATCTACCATCCACAGTACGAGGTTAGATGTATAAATAGAAGTTCAAAGGGCTCATTTGTAAACAACTACGACAATGTTTTGACTGCATTAACAAATATAAGATTAGAGAACATCATGTGAAACACCACAAACAACCTTCGCCAAAAATAATAGCTTCCATCCTCTCGCGCTACCTCAACTCTTTTGACATTGTTTCTTACATCAATACCAACTTCATTTGCGAACTCGTTAACATTTCTCCGAGTCATTCACCACTTTATTTGCAACATGATTCCTCACAACTCATCAACATTGTTCGTCAAGTCAATGACCCACTCATGTGTAGTGTGCTCTATCATCACCCCATTTGCATTATCTCCCGCCTAGTCTCTAATCTTCAATTTCATCTGCATCTACAACATCTTTTATAGCTTCCACTGCATCTTCTAACAATTGATGCATTTTCTATGACCGCTACTAGTTTACCACAACATATACAACATCTTCTATCCACGTTTGTAGTAGCTCTTCTATCTACTTCAACCCCATCAACTTCATTTGCAACTACAATGAAACCCCGTTATACTGCTTTCAAATTCGACTTGAAGTGTGTTCAGCATGAATATGCTTTACTAATTTATTTATACTAGATAAGTTACATTTTTATTGATAAAGTTACAATTCAATCTTTTTCCAATTCGAGACTCCCGTTTTATTGCCAACGAACAAGCAAGATGCATCGAGTATTATCGTTGCTGACTTTTTAGAACTTGCTATTACTATTATATTTTAAATGAAAGAAGGATATTTCTTCTCTAGAGCTCTCTACTGTAAATATGACTATGAAAGAGAAAGTTGAAGTAAAGCAACCGAAAAGGGCCTAGAATAGTTTGATAGGAGGTTCTATCTGAAAAAAGAAGAACAAGGCAATTTCATTACGGTAGCATACCTGCTGCCCTTTGATGCTTCTTCTTCTTCACTGCTAAATAAAATAAATAGTAGAATATGAGTAAGAACAAAATATTAAAAACTTTAATCTATACTTAAACTTAAAGAGAATTATCACAAAAAAAAAAAGAAAGAAAAAAAATACCAGGGTACAGAAACAGTAGTGAACATAAAGAAATGCAATGGAGGAGATATGGTAATGCTGTGGAAAAGTTAATACCTTTTGTGGGTGTGTTGCTGGCACCTCTGCCTGTTGTGCAGCTCGATTTGATTTTGTCATGTAGCCTCTCTCTCTCTCTCTCTCTCTCTCTCTCTCTCCATGTATATATCACACTGATTGTATAATGTATACGTTTAACAATGATTTATTAAATTCCTAAACTTTTTTCCTAAAATAATTATGAATTTTAATTATATTAGACTTTAATAAATTTTTCTTGCTTAAATAATCAAATGATTTTTTGAATTTTCACATTCATTATTTACTTACATCTTTGTTTGTAAAAAGGTTTTTGTATGTGATAGTGTCTATGACTAGAGTTGACAAAGATTTTAAACTGTGTTATTATATATATGAATATTATTAGAATTATAAAAAGAATTAGTAGATGTATTTTAGTTTAGTCTCAGAGTTCAAGTGATTAAAGCAAAAAACTCTAGATAAAATATATTTATAAGGGGCTTTTTAAGAACTTCACAATTTTTAGCTATCCAAAAACAAGGCTAAATATATGCATACCACATTTTTGTATAAGTGCACTATATTTAAATTGCAAAAAAGGTATATAACCTTTACTTCTAATATTTTTTCATCGTATTCTTATAGTCAACCTTCCATTAATTATGACATATTGTCTCGATAACGGTTTCCGTCCAAAATTTTCATTAAGAAGAAACAAAAAGACTCAATTTTTTTTTTATATTTTTAAATAAGCAAAAAAATAAATGAATACAAAATTTCGATTAAATATTTGTCCATCATTTTAAAGCACACTAATAGAATTTTTAGACGAAAATTGTTAGTAGGAATAAGATGTGTTAATTAATAGAATGTTAAATATAAGAATCTGATGAAAAAAAGTTAATGACATAAATGTGACAATAAATAAAAGTTAAGAATTTTTTTTATCCAATTAAAATGTAGTGTATTTATAATAAAATGTTGTGTGAATATAACCACCTCAAAACAAACCACAAGAGGTGTTTCATAATTTTTGAAATTAAAGATGGTGTCCATGTATTGATCGGATATGTCATGGGAATTTTTGTAATTTATTCTTGCTCTTTAACTTTTACTTTCTTCCTCTTTTTTTTTTTTTTTTTTTTTTTTTTTTGAAATCGCGTGTTTATTTTAATTAAACAATTTTATACACATTGACATTAATGGAAAATTTAGACCCGTCAAGATTGCGTCAGTCAAGTAGTTTTTTTTTTTTTTTCGACGACAAAATACAAAAGGTTATTGATGAAATTGGAATAAAAAATAATTAGTAGAGTGATTAAAATGAGACTTCCCTCAAGGTTGAGTGACTTGGTTTTATAAAAGATCATTTTTGTCTTTGTCACTGGCATTTGTTACTAGTTGCAGTACGTACTAAACCTTCTTTATATTAATGGGTAGTTAAATCAGTTTTTAACTTTGAATTAAATTTTTAACTAAAATTAAACAAAGGCTTAATTTTAGATAGAATTAAATTGTACAAACAAAATTTGACGTACTTTTTTTTTCATTCTTAATACCACCCATTAATCCAGCTTTGTAGTATTAAATAATAATAAATAAATTATTAAAATTATATTCATTATATTGTCCCATTCCATACACTACTAAACACGAACATATTGAAGAGTATAAAGATTAGTTATGGAATTTGGTTCTTCGAAATAAGGACACACCCGCACGTTTAAGAAAAACAAAAACAACGGCACTATAGCACGAGTGCAGAAAGCAACACATTCATCTATGATGTCCAAGCATAACACAATTGGGTCCACTGTAAGTTATAATACTTCAGTAAATTTACTCTTAAATTTAAAATCAGTCTCTTTGTTATATTTTCGTTATTAATTAAAAAAAAGGCATTACGTAGAAATAATATATTGGGTTTTGTTTGAGAAATCGAGTGGACAATTTTGGAGAGTTAAAATATGAAAATATAGTTTTTGCTATGGGTATATTATTGAACAAGAAAGTAATATTGTGCTATCGAAAGTACCTGTTTAAAAGAAATACTGAAGACTTTTGGTGAAATCAAAATATTTGTACAAAATTCTAGAGATATTCAAGAAAAGGGAACAAGGTGTGTAAAGTTGCTCTTTCTTTTTCGAATTTTTCTTTGGTTTCCCATTTCTTAAAATGTGTACAAGTTTGGGTGGACCTTTTTTTATTTTATTATTATTTATCTTTTAGTAATTTGGCTGGATAATGTGCAGTTTTGTATGTGTAGAACTTATCCTTTGCAATTTTATATGAAGTGGTGTACTTCCCTGGATTGGACTTGGAGTTTGTAATAATTCTATATTGCCTTTTTAAAGAAGAGAAATATTGTTGTACACACGAATTCCACAAATGATGAGAGATTGACAAAAACTTGCACAATAAAGTTTAACATTCATTACAATGTGTTGATTGCACTTAGGGTATAACATGACGTCAGTCAAAGATTGGATAGTAGAATTTGTCAAATTAAGGTCCCCCTCTATTTTTGGATCTTTTTGATGGTTTAGCTACTTTAGATTTGGTGCTTTATTTTACTCTTTTGTGGCCGGATCGTTATGAAGACTATGCCAACAACCAATCAGAGTATGTAAGAGATGCACTGATTGCAACAAGTTTGGGAACAATCACGTTTTTCATCTCTATATTGGGTGTTTGGGGCTTTAGATGTTGGTACTTTCATCGTGCATGGGATTTTCCTAATGATTTAGAGATACGTTTATTATGTTGATTTAAAACTCTGCTCTAATTTCATAAATTAATATTTAATGTGTTTCTTGTATTGTCGATTAGGATGGAGAAATCTCTAATGATTGGCTTCTTTCAAACCGGACAACTCTTGAAGTTTAGAATATTTAGAGATATTGTTGTTTACGTATTGATTTTATTTGATACTGGGTAAAATAAATTTTAATATATTATGTACTTTGTTGTTCCACTTAAGTTCTTATTATGTGCTAGACGAATTCTTATTTTAGAAGCTTTGTTGTTTGTCTTTTAATGTATTTCGCGTTTGAATTCCGATCCAATGTATTTCGGGTTTGAATTCCGATCCAAACGCCAAAGATTACCGGTGAAAGCTAAAATTTTAGTATGGACTAAAATTAAGAATGGGATTGGACACAAACTTTTACAGTAGTCTAATTTATTTTATTTTACTTTATTTTTATCAATTTTTTGAAACAAAAGAGAAATTTTATTTTATTTTACGTCTAAAGCCCAATTTATCTTAGAGTCTGTTTGGGAGTTTTTTATTTACTGGTTTTGGATCTGTTTTTGGATCCAAAATCTTAGTATCAGTGTAGTGTAATTTGGGGTGAATTTCTCAACCCATCAAATCAGTAATTTTTGGCTATCAAATTTTTTCTCTATTTTTTAAAAAAAATTTCACAACCGCTTAATATTAAACTCTCAAATATTGATTGGACTATTTTTAAAATCGCTACTAAAAATCAACTAAAATTAGACTCTTCACTTATGTCCAAGATCAATACTTTAAAAATCCTTTATAACTAGCACATCAAACCCTCACATACCCTAAAAAGTTTGTGCTGAGTGCAAGGGATGAGATGAGAGGGGTTATAGGATAGGATGAGGCTCGCATTTTGCATTTGTTTTCCTTCTTTTGTCATACTTCTTTGATTCTTTCTTTTTATTTTTTGTTATGTTTATCTTTTTTTAATTTATTTTTTGTTGAAATTTAGTATTTTCCTATTTACTCTTCAAAAAATTGAACATTGCGAGAGACATGTTTTTTTAATTGCGATTTGTATAGAATTAGGGATGGCAATAGGGTGGGTATGGGATAGGTCGGCCCCGCCCCGCCTCGCCTCGCCCAGCCCAGCCTATTCGCAATGCGAGACATGTTTTTTTTACTACGATTTGCATAGAATTAGGGATGACAATGGGGCGGGTCTAGGACTGGTCGGCCTTGCCCCGCCCCGCCCCGTCCCGTCCCGTCCCGTCCCGAGTGGCAAGAGTTTGACTTGCCAACCATCTCGGTTAATTTTTTTAAATTAAAAAAAATTATTAAAAAAAAAGAAATACGAATTTGTTATATATTTGTTGTAAAAAAAAAAATACAAGATTGGAGTTGTGGTGTAGTGGTTAAGAGTTTAATTTCATAATTTCAACACAGGTTTGATTCTTATTTAACCCATCTTTAGAAAAAAAAATGTGATTTGTGTGTTTTAAAAAAAAAAAAAAAAAACACAACAAAAAAGGGGGGAGGTCATGGGGTGGGGTGGCCCCGTCCCAGATCCCTCACGGGTAGATATTTCTGTCCCGTCCCGTCCCGAGTGGCAAGAGTTTGACTTGCCAACCATCTCGGTTAATTTTTTTAAATTAAAAAAAATTATTAAAACAAAAGAAATACGAATTTGTTATATATTTGTTGTAAAAAAAAAAAATACAAGATTGGAGTTGTGGTGTAGTGGTTAAGAGTTTAATTTCATAATTTCAACACAGGTTTGATTCTTATTTAACCCATCTTTAGAAAAAAAATGTGATTTGTGTGTTTTAAAAAAAAAAAAAAAACACAACAAAAAAGGGGGGAGGTCATGGGGTGGGGTGGCCCCGTCCCAGATCCCTCACGGGTAGATATTTCTGTCCCGAATCTGCCCCTATTACCTGAATAGTCGGGGAGGGATAGGGCGCGGGGCGGGTTCAGGGCGGCGGGTTTTTTGCCATCCCTACATAGAATCCATCTAAAATGAAGTCGAAGAACAAAATTGCTATAAAGGCTATATGTTGAGGCCTCAGACATAATTTTCACATATATAATCGACAATCAATTAATTGTGGAAATTATACCCAGTACTTGTATATTTAGAAATAATTTTAACATTGCAAACATTATCATTTATTGTTAAAAAGACTATATTATTTTACATTTTTAATATATTAAATTAAAATAGATTGAAAAATATAATAAACAATTTTATCACGTTCTTACATTGTTGCACACAAAATCTAAAATGAATTCCTAAATTATAGTCAACCATTTTCCATTTTGAATAAAATCACCAAATTGCACGTGTCTTGAATCTTAAAGTAGTATATTCAGATTTCTCATCCATTTTTTAATTGTGAAAATCCTAAAACATCTCGAACTTCATTATCATCTTCTTTGGGAGTTTGAAGCTCATAATCTAGGAAACAAAAATTGTAGTAATGGATACCCCAAATCGCAGGGTTATTCAGTCCATAACCAAAGTTGAGTCGTCGGCGTATAAAATATTCAACCTTAAAAGAGTCCCTAAAAAATCAAAAGTTTGGTACAATGAAAGAAGACAATGCCGAGCAAATGACGATATCGAAGAAGACTCGAGCGATAGAAATTTGAATCCCGGCTACCTCGAACTATTCATATTACGTGTAATAGACATATGCCATTTGTAACGCCTAGTGTTACAAATGGTCTTCAAGTGATAGTTATGGGGTTACCAAATGTGTGTTTTACTATTTGTGTAGAATTGTCCACATCAATATTTCATAGCGTGTCACAAATATGATTTATTTAACAATTATGTAGTATGAAGTGTCTCAATTGTGATTTTATCTGTTACAATTGTCTGTTGCAATTGATAATATCGTATGTATTACAAATTGTAACAAATGTGTTCATGTATAATTTATGAATTTTGCCATTTTATGTCAACTGATTGTGTAGACTTATTTGCATTTAGTCACAAATGTTATGTAATATGAAGTGCTACAACTGTTATTATCATGGGCTTTATTATGTGTCATGAATGTTCTTGTTGTGAATTGAAGCAAAGTTTTTTTTTCTTCTTTCAATAAAATTAATTAATATATTCGTGTAAATTTGTCTTTTTGAAGATAGAAATTTTTTCCCCAAATAGATATATTAAAATTATATTTGGATGATTGAAAGAGTTATCCCGTAATTAAAAACTCTGCAATCTTGGATTACAACGATTTTCGTTTATTTAGCCTTCATTTGTTGTATTAAATGTAATTAAAAATAATATTACTAAATATAGACAAAATGATAGGACCAATGTTTTTGTAATATGATACATATATGTTTTTGTAATTGTATTCAAATAGTAGCTTATTTGTCTAACAATCCCCTATTAATTTGTATGTTGGAAAGTCTTTTCCTTGAGTATTTTAAATTATCTAAGAGCATCTCCAAGACTAAGAGGCTCTTTAATCACAAGATGTTCTCTATTTTAAAAATTCAACATTTAAAATTATGTTCCGAGAGACTCTCCAAATTAACTTTTAAAAACTATTTTAATCAGATAATTTTATAAAACTGTTCAAACGGTCCTAATTACAGTATAATTAGGCTTGGGACAATTTTATAAAACTTCTCTATTAATGATTAGCAACTTAAAAGAAAACTATAAATCATAATTAATATCCAATAATTCTTTTTGTGATTTTTTTAGAAGAACAAATTAAATGTGATCAAGTTTGCATTGGCACATAGTTAGAGGATCAAAAATGAATTTTTTTTAATTCAGCAAATTCATTTTCTAATAAATTATCTCACGATCAACCTAGCTTGTTCACTAGTTTAGTTTTTGAATTTAAAATTATCCAATATCTATTTTCAAGGCCAAAGTGCCACTAAATTTTTTTTTTTGCGTCTAATAGAGAACAAGAACTCATTAAATCGGTAGCAGTTAAAGACGTTCCATTTCAAATGTCTAATATGAATTACAATATCTAATAATCTAAACGCATAAAAATGGCATCAATTAATGAAGCTATTAGGTGTACAGTACACTGTTCATTTGATCAATAATTTTCTATCAACATGTAAGGCATGCAACATGTCACGCTCTAGCAGTGATAGACTGTAGATTCACAAGGGTATGCAAGACATAACCATGGGCGAGATAACAATGCAGTCATATCTAGGGACCGAACGAGGTGGGCACGGCTAGGGATCGAATGCAGGACACCACCTAGCCGAATACAAGGATGCAAAGCCGACCTATGTAACATAAGTTTTTAATTGGGACATCTAAAACATTCTAGAATTGTTTAGAAATTTGTTGAGAACTAAGGTTTGAAGGATGATTCTAACGTATTTATGTTCTAGGCAAATTAGAGAAATATGATAGATAACTTTTTAGAATATGTTAGAGTAGAAAAATGTTAGAACGTATGTAGAAGGTGACACACGACAACTTTTTCTAGGACTTTCTTTTGTAATATCAAAGATATGGTGTAACATTCTAGTGAACTTCTCTCTATTGTAGGATAAAGTGATATCCACCATCCACGCTACGAGGTTAGATGCATAAATAGAAGCTCAAATGGCTCATTTGTAAAGAAGTACGACAATGTTTTGACTGCATTAACAAATATAAGATCATAGAACATCATGTGAAACACCACTAATAACCTTTCCCAAAAATGATATATTCATTCCTCTTGCGTTACCTTAACTCTTTAGACATTGTTTCTTACATCATTGACAACTTCATTTGCGAACTCGTGGACATTTTTTTCCAAGTCATTCACCACTTTATTTGCAACGTGATCTCTCACAACTCGTCAACATTGTCCGTCAAATCAATGACCCACTCATGTGTAGTGCGCTCTATCACCACCCCATTAGCATTGTCTCCTGCCTAGTCTCTGATCTTGAATTTCATTTGCATCTACAACATCTTTTGTAGCACCGCTGCATTTTCTAACAATCAATGAATTTTCTATGACCACTACTAGTCTACCACAACATATACAACATCTTTTATCCACATTTGCAGTAGCCCTACTATCCACTTCAACCCCATCAACTTCATTTGCAACTACAATGAAACCTTGTTATACTTCTGTTGTAATCAGATGTGTGCAACCCTTGCTGCTACATCTCTAATATGTTGAAATCCAACTCGAGACTCCTGTTTTATTTCCAACGAACAAGTAAGATGCAGCGAGTATTATCGTTGCTGACTTTTCATTCCCAGCTATTACCATTCCATTTTAAGGGAAATAATGATCTTTCTTCTCTACTATAAATGTAAATATGACTATGTAAGAGAAAGATGAAGCAAAGCAACTAAAACAGGTCTAGAATAGTTTTGATAGGAGGTTCCTATCTGGAAAAAAAGAAGAATAAAAGGCATTTTCATTTTGGTACTATACGTGCTAACCTTTGATGCTCCTTCTTCTTCAACGCTAAATGAAATTAATAGTGGAATATGAGTAAGATCAACATACTAAAAACTTTGATTTGTACTTAAACTTAAAGAGAATTATAACAAAAAAAAAAAATACCAGTGTGTAAAGAAACAATAGATAGCGTAAAGAAATGCAATGGAGAAGATGTGGTAATGCAGTGTAAATGCCAATACCTTTTGTGGGTGTGTTGCTGCTCCATTTCATTTCATTTTGGCTATCGAACTAACTATTTCACCCTGGGGAGACGGACCAACAACCAATGATCTTGTTCATTCATGTCCATCCGTTAGTAGCTAAAAAGAGTGCATCTACAAGAGAGATCTAAAGACGAGCAAATCGCTAACCTAAGTTGATAAAGGAGCATGCATGCCGATTACAATAGAATGTAAATGGTCATCGGGGAATTGTTAGCAGCTGGGCTTGATCAATGGGCTAAAACCATACCATGCAAGAAAGCTATATTGTTTAGTTGAAATTGAAGATGCCTCTTTCAGAGACACAACCTAAGGATGTAATTGACTTAGGTGGTCAAGAGATCACTGCTCTGAAATTCGACATGAAGTCTTTTCAACATGTATATGCGTTGCTTAAGTTACAACATGAATATTCTTTACTAATTTACTTATACAAGATAAGTTACAATTTTAAAGATGTACAGTTCAATATTTTTCCAACTCAAGACTCTCGTTTTATTGCCAACAAACAAGCAAGATGCATCGAGTATTATCGCTGCTGACTTATGAGTCCTAGCTATTACTATTCCATATTAAGGAAAAGAAGGATCTTTCTTTCCTAGAGCTCTCTACTATAAAATGTAAATGTGACTATGCAAGAGAATGCTAAATTAAAGCAACTGAAACAGGCCTAGAATGGTTTTGATAGGAGGTTCCTATCCGAAAAAAAAGCCAGTTTTATTTTGTTGGTATACCTGCTGCTAATGTTTCTTCTTACTCAATACTAAATGAAATAAATATTAGAATGTGACTAAGATCAACATATTAAAAACTCATATCTATACTTAAACTTATAGAGAATTATCACACAAATATATATATATATATATATATATATATATATATATATATATATATATATATATATATATATATATACCAGTGTGCAATGAAACAGTAGTGAACGTAAAGAAATGCAATAGAAGAGATATGGTAATGTAGTGGAAAAGCCATTGCCTTTTGTGGGTGTGTTGCTACTCCGTTTCATTTCATTTTGGCTATTGAACTAGCTATTTCACCCTTGTCTTTTTCTTGGGGGAGAATGACCAACAACCAATGATCTTCTTCATTCATATCCATCCAATATGAGCTAAAAAGAGCACAACAACAAGAGAGATCTAAACATAAGCAAATCGCTAACCTAAGTTGATAAAGGAGCATGCGTGCCAATTATAATAGAATGTAAACGGTCATCGGAGGAGAATGTGGTTAGCAGTTGGGCTTGATCAAATGGGCTAAAACCATACCGTGCAAAATATTGTTCAGTTGAAGTTGAAGTTGAAGATGCCACTTTCAGAGACACACAACCTAAGGATGTAATTGACTTAGGTGGTCAAGAGATCACTGTTTTGAGATTCGACTCGAAATATTTTCAACATGTATACGCTTTGCTTAAGTTACATCATGAATATGCTTTACCAATTTACTTATACAAGATAAGTTACATTTTTACTGATGTACAGTTCAATATTTTTACAACTTGAGACTCCCGTTTATTGCCAATGAACAAGCAAGATGCAGCCAGTATTATCGCTGCTGACTTATCAGTCCTAGTTATTACTATTCCATATTATGGGAAAGAAGGATCTTTCTTCCCTAGAGCACTCTACTATAAAATGTAAATATGACTATGTAAGAGAAAGCTGAAGTAAAGCAACTGAAATAGGCCTATAATAGTTTTGATAGGAGGTTCCTATCCACAAAAAAAGGCAGTTTTATTTTGGTGGTATACCTGCTGTCCTTTGATGCTTCTTTTTCTTCAATACTAAATGAAATAAATATTAGAATATGAGTAAGATCAACATATTAATTTACAAATATCTATACTTAAACTTAAAGAGAATTATCACACATAAAAAAAAAGAAAAAATATACCAGTGTGTAATGAAACAGTAGTGAACGTAAAGAAATGCAATAGAGGAGATATGGTAATGTAGTAGGAAAGCCAATACCTTTTGTGGGTGTGTTGCTACTCCGTTTCATATCATTTTGGCTATCGAACCAGCTATTTCACCCTTGTCCTTTCCCTAGGGAGAAGGACCAACAACCAATTACCTTGTTCATTCATATCCATCCAATATGAGCTAAAAAGAGTGCATCTACAAGAGAGATCTAAACACGAGTAAATCGCCAACCTAAGTTGATAAAGGAGAATGCAAGCCGATTACAATAGCATGTAAACGGTCATCGGGGGAGAATGTGGTTAGCAGCAGGGCTTGATCATATGGGATAAAACCATAACTTGGAAGAAAGCTATATTGTTTAGTGTAAGTTGAAGAAGCCTCTGTCAGAGACACACAACCTAAGGATGTTATTGACTTAGGTGGTCAAGAGATCAGTGCTTTCAAATTTGGTTTTAAGTGTGTTTAGCACAAATATGCTTTACTTAAGTTACAACATGAATATGCTCTGCTAATTTACTTATACTATATTAGTTACATTTTTACTAATAAAGTTACAATTCAATATTTTTTCAACTCAAGACTCCCGTTATATTTCCAACGAACAAGCAAGATGCAGTGATGATTATCGCTGCTAACATTTCAGTCCTAGCTATTACTATTCAATTTTAAGGGAAAGAAGGATCTTTCTTCTCTAGAGCTCCTTACTATAAGTGTGTAAATATGACTATGTAAGAGAAAGTTGAAATAAAGCAACTCAAATAGGCCTAGAATAGTTTTGATAGGAGGTTCCCATCCAAAAAATAAAAAATAAAGAGAAAAGGCAGTTTCATTTTGGTGGTATACGTGCTGCCATTTGATGACTATTCTTCTTCAATGCTAAATGAAATAATTAATAGAATACGAGTAAGATTGACATATTAAAAACTTTAATATATACTTGAACTTAAAGAGAATTATAAAAAAAAAGTAAAAAATACTAGCGTGTAATGAAACAGTAGTGAACATAAAGAAATGCTATAGAGGAGATATGGTAATGCAGTGGGAAAGCCAATATGTGTGTTGTTGCTCTATTTTATTTCATTTTGGCAATTGAATCAGCTATTTCACCATTGTCCTTTCCCTGGGGGAGAAGGGCCAACAACCAACAATCTTTTTCACTCATATCTATCTAATAGCCACTAAAAAGAGCGCATCTACAAGAGAGAACTAAAGACGAGAAAATCACTACCTATGTTGATAAAGGAGCATGCATGTCGATTACAATAGGATGTAAACAATCATTGGGGGAGAATGTGGTTAGCAGCTGGGCTTAATCAAATGGGCTAAAACCATACAATGGAAAAAAGTCATATTGTTCAGTTGAAGTTGAAGAAGCCTCTTCCAGAGACACACAACCTAAGGATGTGATTGACTTAGGTGGTCAAGAGATCACTGCTTTCAAATTTGTCTTGAAGTGTGTTCAGCATGAATATGCTTTTCTTAAGTTAGAGCATGAATATGCTTTACTAATTTACTTATACTAGATAAGTTACATTTTTACTCACAAAGTTACAGTTTAATCGTTTTCCAACTCGATACCCCCGTTTCATTGCCAACGAACAAGCATGATGCAGCGAGTATTATCGCTGCTGACTTTTCTGTCCTAGAAATTTGTATTCCATTTTAAGGTAAAGAAAGATATTTATTCTTTGAAACTCTCTACTATAAATTGTAAATATGACTATGTAAGAGAAACATGAAACAACGCAATTGAAACAGGCCTTGAATAGTTTTGATAGGAAGTTCCTATTCGAAAAATAAGTAAAAATAAAAGGTAGTTTCATTATGGTGGTATACTTGCTTTCCTTTGGTGCTTCTTCTTCTGCAATGGTAAATGAAACAAATAGTAGAATATGAGTAAGACCAACATATTAAAAACATTAATCTATACTTAAACTTAATGAGAATTACCACAAAAAAAAAAAGAAAAAAAAAATAGTAGTGTGTAAAGAAATGCAATGGAGGAGATATTGTAATGCAGTGGGAAAGCCAATACCTTTTGTGGGTGTGTTATTGCTCCATTTCATTTTGTCTATCCAAAGCTATTTCACCCTTGTCCTTTCTCTGGGGTAGAAGTACCAACAACCAATGATTTTGTTGACTTATATCCATCCACTAGCACTAAAACGAGCGCATCTACAAGAGAGAGCTAAAGACGAGCAAATCGCTAACCTATGTTTATAACAGAGCACGCATGCCGATTACATATCAAATAAACGATCATCGGGGGAGAATGTGGTTAGCAGCATGGCTTGATCAAATGGGACAAAACCATGCAGTGGAAAAAAGTTATATTGTTCAATTGCAGTCGAATAAGCCTCTTTCAGAGACATACATCCTAAGGATGTGTTTGACTTAGCTGGTCAAGAGATCACTGCTTTCAAATTCGGCTAGAAGTGTTCAGCATGAATATGCTTTACTAATTTACTTATACTAGATAAGCTTCATTTTTACTGAAAAATTTACAGTTCAATTTTTTTCCAACTCGAGACTCCCGTTTTATTGCCAACGAACAAACAAGATGCAGTGAGTATTTTCACTGCTGACTTTTCTGTCCTAGCAATTTCTATTTCATTCTAAGGTAAAGAAGGATATTTCTTCTTTAGAGCTCTCTATTGTAAAATGTAAATATGATTATGTAAGAGAAAGCTGAAGTAAAGCAACTGAAACAAGCCTAGAATAATTTTGATAAGAAGTTCCTATCCGAAAAATAAGTAAAAATAAATGCAGTTTCATTATGGTGGTATACCTGCTGCCCTTTGGTGTTGCAATGATAAATGAAATGAATAGTAGAATATGAGTAAAAACAACATATTAAAAACTTTAATATATACTTAAACTTAATCAGAATTATCATTCATAAAAAAAAAACAAATACGAATATGTAAAGAAACAATAGAGAACTTAAAAAAATGGAGGAGATACGGTAATGCAGTGGGAAAGCCAATACCTTTTGTGGGTGTGTTGCTGCTCCATTTCATTTAATTTTGGCTATCGAACCAGCTATTTCACCTTGTCCTTCCCCTGGGATAGAAGGACCAACAAACAATGATCTTGTTGACTCATATCCATCCAATAGCAGCTAAAAAAAGAGAATCCACAAGAGAGATCTAAAGATGAGCAAATCACTAACCTATGTTGATAACGGAGCATGCATGCTGATTAAAATAGCAAGTAAATGATCATCGAGGGAGAATGTGGTTAGCAGTGGGGGTTGATCAAATGGGCTAAAACCATACCAAGCCATATTGTTTAATTGAAGTTGATGAAGCCTCTTTCAGAGACACACAACCTAAGGACGTGATTGACTTAGGTGGTCAAGAGATCACTGTTTTCAAATTCGACTTGAAGTGTGTTCAGCATGAATATGCTTTACTTAAGTTAGAGCACGAATATGCTTTACTAATTTACTTAAACTAGATAAGTTACATTTTTAGTGATAAAGTTACTGTTCAATCTTTTTCCAACTCGATACTCCCTTTTATTGCCAATGAACAAGCATGATGTAGCGAGTATTATCGCTGTTGACTTTTCTGTCCTAGCAATTTCTATTCCATTTTTAGGTAAAGAATGATATTTCTTCGTTAGATATCTCAACTATAAAAGGTAAATATGACTTTCTAAGAGAAAGCTGAAGTAAAGCAACTGAAACAGGCCTAGGATAGTTTTGATATGATGTTCCTATCCAAAAAATAAGTAAAAATAAAAGGCAGTTTCATTATGGTCGTATACCTGCTATCCTTTGACGCTTCTTCTACTTCAATGGTAAATGAAATAAATAGTAGAATATGAGTAAGATCAACATATTAAAAACTTTAATCTATACTTAAAATTTATTGAGAATTGTCACAAAAAAAAAAAGAAAAAAAGAAAAAAAAATGCTAGTGTGTAAAGAAACAATAGTGAACGTAAAGAAATGCAATGGTGGAGATATGGTAATGCAGTTGGAAAGCCAATACCTTTTGTGGGTGTGTTGCTGCTCGATTTCATTTTATTTTGGCAATCGAACCATCTATTTCACCCTTGTCCTTTCTTTGGGAGAGAAGGACCAACAACCAATGATCTTGTTGACTCATATCCATCCAATGGCAGCTATAAAGAGATCACCTACACGAGAGATTTAAGGACGAGAAAATCTCTAACCTATGTTGATAACGGAGCATGCATGCGGATTACAATAGCAAGTAAACGATCATCGGGAGAAAATGTGGTTGGCAGCTGGGCTTGATCAAAAGGGACAGAACCATACTGTAGAAAAAAGTCATATTGTTCAATTGCAGTAGAATAAACCTCTTTCAGAGACACACAACCTAAGGATGTGATAGACGTAGGTGGTCAAGAGGTCACTACTTTCAAATTCTACTTGAAGAGTGTTCAGCATGAATATGCTTTGCTTAAGTTACAGCGTAAATATGATTTACTAATTTACTTATACTAGATAAGTTACAAATCAGGCACACCTCCAGTTTGGATATTCGGGAGCCGGGTCCAGTACTCCCACTTTCAACAACTGGATATATTCACAAGAACTCATGCGACACGAAGGACTGCCGGAATTGATAGCAAATGTCGAGTTTCCACTATGCTTAGTGGACAATCCTCATTGGACGAAATTCGTCCAAAAAAATCTCCAACCTAAGTACATTAATATTTCTAGAAATACACTTCGTAAAGATACTATTGTTAGATATAATATTAAGAAAGAAGCTATTATTAATGATATTAAGAATTACAACGGTGTTGTATCTTTTACATCAGACTTATGGACATGTTGTAACTAAAAAAGATACATGGTTGTAACTGCACACTATATTGATAATAATTGGTTAATGCATAAAAAAGTAATAGTATTTAAACAAATATACTATCCTCATAATGAAAATAATATTTATCAAGTTTTATTAGGTGTGTTACATGAATTTAAACGTGATTCTAAGGCTCGTAGTTTTACATTTGATAATGCACGCCCAAATATAGTAATTGAAAAATTAATGCAACACTGTAATCAACATTTTGATGGTATTTTATTTCATATTTGTTGTGTGCGTCATGTGTTTAATTTAATTGTACAAGATGGATTAAAATTTATACAACCTCAATTGGAAAAAATTAGATATGCTATTAATTATATTTCAGTTTCACCATCAAGAAAACAAATTTTTGCTGCTCTATGTACAGAAATGGGCTGCAATCAAAATGTTTTACAACTGATGTTGCCAATAGGTGGAATTCAACATATCTTATGCTTGAATCGTGTGAAGGTTATGAAGATTGCATTACTGTCTATTATAATGGCCGACACTCACACGACTTAGAATATGATTTAGAATTACATGATTGGGAAATATGTGGTCCAGTTAGAAATTTTTTACAAGTTTTTTACGACGCAACAACTGCATGTTCTGGTGTTTATTACCCAACCACTCAACTTGTTTTAAATCATTTCTATTATATTGCTAACAATTTTAGTAGGTACACGAATTTTGCTCTTTTTACTAGTATTATACATGTTATGGAAGCTAAATTTAGGAAATATTGGGAACAATTGCCTATGTTATTTCCATTAGCATGTATCATGGATCCTTGACTTAAGTTAGAGGGTACAAAAGTAACAATAATGGCAATTTCAGATAAATTAACTTATGGAAATCCAGTCACGTGTGCTAATTTAGAACAAACTTTATGTTCTATGTATGAGGTCTATGCTGAAAAGGCTGGTACAAACATTGTACGACCCCCTAATCCAACATATACTTCGTCATCAACTGATGACATTGACTTATGGAGTTATATTAGTACACATAGGACCACTCAAGGTCAACAATTAGTTGGTTCTTCTTCTAGTTCTTCCCTTCTCCATTCTAATGATACACCTGTAGAGTTAGGTAGATATTTTGCGCATGATATGCTTAGTATGTTAGATGACGAGGAGAGAAAAAACTTTGATATACTTAAATGGTAGAAACGACATCAACGTAGTTATCCAATTCTTTCCAAAATGGCACGTGATCTACTAACACCTCCGGTCTCAACTGTAGCATCGGAGGCTGCATTTAGTATAAGTGGCAGGGTTTTATCTGATATCAGGTCAAGACTCAAAGTCGACATTTTAGAAAGTTTACTGTATCTAAAGGATTGAGATGATGCCGAACTTCGAATTCAAGATAGAGTGGACATAATAATGTCCGAAGAACTTGAAGATTTGAATATGGATTAATCATATTCGTAGTGAGTATTATTTTGCATTAATATTTCTGTATTTGAAGAATTTTTCTTATTTTAATAAAAAATTGTACACGTAACATCTTGTTCGTGTACAATTTTAACTCCGTCTACTTTTAAAATAGCCGGTCCCAAGCTCGAAAAAAGGAGGAGAGTTTTAAATATTATATTTTTAACATAAAGGATTTTCGATATGGTATTTCTTTTTTATTTTCAAATTTTAAAAAATGTAAAACACACAAAAAAGAGGTGGGTTTTAAATCTTTAATTTTTAACATAAAGGATTTTGTATTTCTAATTTCTTTTTTATTTTCAAATTCAAAAAAAAAAAAAAACATAACAAAGAGTCAAATATGAGGATTTTAAAAAACATAATAAAGATGAGAATTCAATAAATTTTTTAACATAAAGATAAATATTTAATCTTTAACATAAAGATAAAGATAAATAATTCATTTTAAATATTTACATTTCTTTCTTTAACAAAATAAAGAGAAGGATTTATTTTCAAATTAAAAAAAAAAAATAGAGGGTCGAGCCGAGCCGGTTCGGCGCACGAGCCTGTGGGCCGAACCCAGCGACTCGTCTGGAGACCAGCCGAGCTCATGTTTTACGAGCCGAGCCGAGCCATTGCCATGCCTAGTCAAGAGATCACTACTTTCAAATTTGGCTTGA
This sequence comes from Forsythia viridissima, assembly GCA_030279155.1. NCBI lineage: Eukaryota > Viridiplantae > Streptophyta > Magnoliopsida > Lamiales > Oleaceae > Forsythia > Forsythia viridissima. Next base: position 22,546,665 of record CM059040.1, read on the forward strand.
AGTGTGTTTAGCATGAATATGCTTTGCTTAAGTTACAAGATGAATATGCTTTACTAATTTACTTATATTAGATAAGTTATATTTTTACATATAAATTTGCAGTTCAGTCTTTTTCCAACTCGAGACTCCCGTTTTATTTCCAACAAACAAGCAAGATTCAGCGAGTATTATCGCTGCTAACTTTTTAGTCCTAGCTATTACTATTCAATTTTAAGGGAAAGAATGATCTTTCTTCTCTCGAGCTCTCTACTGTAAAATGTAAATATGACTATGTAAGAGAAAGCTAAAGTAAAACAACTGAAACAGGCCTATAATAGTTTTGATAGGAGGTTTCTTATCCAAAAAGAAAATAAAAAGAAAAGGTAGTTTTATTTTGGTGATATAATTGCTGCCCCTTGATGCTTCTTCTTCTTCAAAGCTAAATGAGTAATATCAACATATTTAAAACTTTAATATATACTGAAACTTAAAGAGAATTATCACACAAAAAGAAAAAAAATAAAAGAAAAAATATAACTGTGTGTAATGAAACAGTAGTGAATGTAAAGAAATGCAATAGAGAAGATATGGTAATACAGTAGGAAAGCCAATACCTTTTGTGGATATGTTGTTGCTCCATTTCATTGCATTTTGGCTATCGAACCACCTATTTTACCCTTTTCCTTTTCCTGGGAGAGAAGGACCAACAACCAATGATCTTGTTCATTCATATCCATCCAATAGCAGCTAAAAAGAGTTCATCTACAAGAGAGATCTAAAGACGAGCAAATCACTAACCTAAGTTGATAATAGAGCATGCATGCCGATTACAATAGCAAGTAAACGGTCGTCGGGTGAGAATGTGGTTAGCAGCTTGGCTTGATCAAATGGGATAAAACCATACTGTAGAAGAAAGACATATTTTTTAGTTGAAGTTGAAGAAGCATTTTTCAAAGACACACAACCTTAGGATGTGATAGACTTAGGTGGTCAAGAGATCACTGCTTTCAAATTCTACTTGAAGTGTGTTCAACTTGAATATGCTTTGCTTAAGTTACGGTGTAAATATGCTTTACTCATTTACTTATAGGAGATAAGTTACTTTTTACTGATTTACATTTCAATCTTTTTCGAACACGAGACTCCCATTTTGGTGCCAACGAACAAGCAAGATGCAACGAGTATTATCGCTGCTGAATTTTCAGTCCTAGCTATCACTATTCCATTTTAAGGGAAAAAATGATCTTTCTTATCTAGAGCCCTCTACTGTAAATTGTAATTATGACTATGTAAGAAAAAGTTGAAGTAAAGCAATCAAAACAAGCCTAGAATATGTTTGATAAGTGGTTCCTATTCAAAAAAAAAATTAAAAATAAAAGTCAGTTTCATTATGGTAGTATACATGCTGCCCTTTGATGCTTATTCTTCTTCAATGCTAAATAAAATAAATTTTAGAATATGAGTAAGAACAACATAGTAAAAATTTTAATCTATACTTAAACTTAATGAGAATTATTACAAAAGAAAAGAAAGGAAAAAAAATAATAGTGTGTAAAGAAACAGTAGTGAACGTAAAGAAATGTAATGGATGAGATATGGTAATGTAGTGGGAAAGCCAATACCTTTTGTGGGTGTGTTGTTGCTCCATTTCATTTCTTTTTGGCTATCGAACAGGCTATTTAACCCTTATCCTTTCCCTAGGGGAGAAGGACCAACAACCAATGATCTTGTTCATTCATATCCATCCAACAATGGCTAAAAAGAGCCCAGGCAACAGGGACTTCTCGATATCCCTCGTTTACTAATGCCAGACCGCCAACACCATATCATAATGACCTTCGAGAGCCTTAAAGGTTATATCTATCTGAACACCAAACAGTATGATACACACGTAGAGAGATTACATTATACTCACTAATATCATCTCATTCCATATACCCTACCTAAGTATTTACCATCATTAATTTTTTTCTTATTATTTCTTTGTTTACATGTTAAGCTTTGTTACTTCTCTTGTGTCCATGCATATATATGTAGGTGTAATAAATGCATCAATATATCTCATACGTCATATATGATGTGTAACAGTATTTCAGTGTATGCACATGTATAACAATATCATATAATCATGACGTATCTAAAACACTCCATTCATAGATCAATCGATATCATATATTTGTGTTTAATAACACTATATCTCATGTAATCATATAAGAGCACCATTATAATATAGATACTATTGCTTTATATTGTAGTTGAACTGTCTACCTCTCGCCTATTATAGTATTCAAGGATGTGTTTCTATATATTTTTCACAAACCATACACTTGAAGTCCAAAGTGATCAAGAATCTTCCTATTCATTATATTTGGGGTCAAATACTATGAAAAGGGTGAAAATACTAGTGGAGAGTCCATACCTAGAACCAACGAGTAGAACATATGGAGAAACTAAAGTGTCGAGATTGATACAGATATTTCGACAAGGCATATAATATATCATTGAAAATCTTATCGAGTCAAGAGTCTAACATATTTTAGGAATCGAATTCGAAGTTTTCTACAAAATGTTATGTTCATCCGGAACGCCAAACTAATCGAATCAGGGGTCGACCCAATGAAGCAAGAGGTTTAACCCCCACAAAAAATTTATTGGGGTATGACCCTTGGGTTCTGGGACTGACCCATACCCACCAAAATTTCTTGGGGTCGACTCTTTCCTCTACGGGGTCGTCGAACACCTTGTTTTTCGTACTTTGGGCGTGTCTCATGGTGCAAGATCATTTTTACTATATTTCTTATCTAAAAGTAATTAAAACTACTAATTGAAGGAAAATTAGCTCTTCTAGCTGAGCTGCTGCTTATTTGAGCTTAGGTTTCTTTTCAAATAAAGTCACCCTCCTCTATTTATTGGAGGAGCTAGGGGCTTAGCTACAATTATTATTTGTCCTAATAACATTTTTTGCTCTAGTGTAATTTTTGCAATTATCATTTTTTATCATATTTATAATTTCCACCCTAGGAATTATTAAAGTTCCTAAAACACCTGAAAAATTCCTAAAAATTGCAAAAAAAATCCTTGGATATTACAGATGGGGACAATTTATCACGAAAGAATTGAATTTGTCTCCAGTAGAATAAAATTACCAAAAGACATCCTCCACTAAGCAAGAAGAAGATCTTACATCGTGTAATGAAGCTATGGATGATAAAGACGCCAAATCATCGAAAAATTGCCATGAACTCGGAGATGGAGCCCATGTACTCTAAAAAAATGTGGAAACTTGTAGACGCACATCAAGGGGTTATACCTATAAGGTAAAAATGGGTCTACAAGAGAAAAGGATTAGTACGTGCGAAGGTAGAAGCTTTTAAAGCTAGGCATGTGGCCAAGAGTTGTAACCAAATAGGAGGTATCCATTATGAGGTAATGTTCTCGCCATTAACCATGCTTAAATTTATTCAAATTTTCTTATATGCAGCTTATTATGACTATGAGGTTTGACAAATGGATGTTGAGACGACATCTCTAAATGGTCATATTGATGTTAGTATCAATATGATGCAACAAGAGGGTTTGTGAAAGAAACATGAGAGCAAAGTGTGTAAGTTACAAATGTCCATTTATAGGCTTAAACAGGAATCTAGGTCTTGGAATAATATATTTGATCAAACAATTAAGACTATAGTTTTGATCAAAATTATTCTGCCACCGGTCAAAGTTTATGTTCTTCCAATTCCATTCTCTCAAATGCTGCGAAAAAATAAGCTAGAAGAGCAATTCAAGAAATTCCTCAATATATTCAAGAAACTCCAAATTAACATACATTTTGCTGACGCTTTAGCTCAAATACCAAGCAATGCAAAATTTATGAAGGAAATTCTGTCAAACAAAAGAAATTTGGGGGAGTACGAAAAGTCATGCTTACCGAGGAATGCAGTGCTATCTTGCAAAACAAGCTACCTCCGAAATTAAAAGATCCAGGGAGTTTCTTTATTCCTTGCTCTGTTGGTAGTTCATTTTTTGAGAAAGCATTATGTGATTTAGGTGCTAGCATTAATTTGATGCCTTACTCTATTTTCAGGCAACTAGGTCTCGGAGAAGCAAAGCCAACCACATTCTCACTACAGTTAGCTAATTGATCAGTCAGCTGATCGATCAGTTAAGTGTCCACGCGGGGTTCTTAAATATAGTTTAGTGAAAGTGGACAAGTTCATATTCCCAGCTGACTTCATTATATTGGATATAAGAGAAGACAGGAATGTACCACTTATCTTGGGACGACCTTTCTTAGCTACTGGACGAGTGATAATTGATGTGCAAAAGGACAGCTAGTGTTGAGATTAAATGAGGAGCAAGTCACTTTCAACGTGTTCAAAGCAATTCAATATCCAAGCTCATCTGACTTGTGTTTTTAGATCGATATCATCGATCACAAGGCAACTAACACCTTTGCTTTGGAAAATCCTTCAGATCCATGGAAAGCGTGTATTATGCATTTGCAAGAAGAAAATTCCGACTCTCTAGTTCTTGAAGTGTAACAACCCAAATTTTTTGCATTTCAATTTCAAGTAAATAAAAATTTCTTACTTTTGACGTCGCTTCGTACCTCATGATTTATTTTAAAAATTTTGGTTATGTTTAAATTTTGTGCATGTTCGCTTCAAAATTTTAGTCGACGTCTATTGAAATTATTTCAAAACGAACCTTATTCTATTTTCTTTTGGTAAGTTGTTAATTTCAAGTTGAATAAATAATTTATAGCTAGCCTAAAATTTTAAATTTCATTCCCCGGTTCTATCTAAAGATCTCGGCCATTTATTTTCGATTCTTAGTCAAAACTCGACCTATTTTCAACTCCAAAATTTAACTAAAAGGCCCACCCCAAAAAAAACACCTTAAATTCTACCATTTTGCATCAACCAAACAGCCCCTCTCTTAACAAAGAAACCACCCCCATGATCTGAGGGGAAAAAAAAAGGAACGTCCCAGCAGCCCACATTCCAACCATGTTTCTTGCCATTTCCTTCCCCACTTTTCTCCCACTCTTGAGCCCTCAATCCAACTGACTTCTCCCACCAAATTACCCATAAAAACCGTTCTCCAATTCTCCACATTCAGCCAAAAACAAAAGGAAAAAATAAACTGCCACCACCAGCTACAGGAACTATCCCCAGCAGCCATGATAAGTCATGGTCTTTGCCACTTTCTTTCTCCCACTCTCCCTCTTTTTTCCAGCCCTCAATACATCTGATTTCTCCCTCCAAACCCATCTCAAATCGTCCACAAGATAGCCCAGAAAATCATTTCCTAAGTTAAGAAAAAACTCCCATTTTCTCTTAAAAAAAAAATCAGCCTCAAGTCCCAGCATTCTTTCTTCTTGCCGGCAACATCCTCCCATGTTAGTGTCTCAAATTCAATGCAACAAATTAAGAAGAAAAACTCTCATTTTCTTGTCTAAAATTTTGGCCAGCATACGCTCTCAGATTTCTACATTTTCAACTCCAAAATCTCACTTTATACTCTAGTTCCATCTCCATTCGGTCCTAAGTTTCTTCAACCATCCATCCATTTTTTCTTCTATTCTTCTCCCTGCAATTCTCGTCTGGAAAGAAGTCCCCATCATCCCCTATTTTCAGCCCCAAATCTCAGCCAATAACCCGTCTGCTAAGCTACCCAAAACTGACCCAGATTTCAGCTAAGAATTAACTACCCACTTCCATCTGAAAACAGTCCTCCGTGATCGGCCAACTACCCCCACAATCTTCCCATTTTCCCTCACCTTTCAACCACCAAAATAACTGCCATTTCCCCCCCCCCCCCCCCCAAATATCCCAAAAGTCGGCCCCCCTTCAACACCAGTTGATCTCCATAATTCAGCAGCAAGAAATCCAGATTTTCTCTCCTTGCACTCCAGTTTCGGTCCCCTCCAATTTCAGCCATAAGTTCCAGCTTTTATTTCCTTTAACACTCCACTTTTCTCACCCCAATTTCGTCCATACAACATCCCAGAAAACCAGCCCCTAAGTTAAGCAAAAACTCCCTTTTTTCCCATCATTTTTGACCCTAGCATTTCCAGTTTGTATTCTATTTTCAGCAAGTGTTCTTTCTCTTTTCTGTCCAGAAAAATCTAGCCCCCAACAATAGATATTGTAGCCTTGGTTTTGATCCTTAAAATCTATATCTTTCCTCTCATTATAAGCCCCAAAGTTCCTCTCATTTTAGTCAAAAGAAAACTAGTCCAGTAGTCCATGTGTTCCTCAGTTTTCGGCAGAAGTAGTGCTCCTTTTCAAATTATTTTACAGTGAAGATCACATACATTCTCTCCTAGATTTCTATCTCTAATGTTCTCTATATATACATATATTTATATAGTGTACGGGTTTGTTATTTTTGGAAAGCTACAGAACCAATTTTTCTTCAACAAAGCTTCAACCGAAAACTTGTTTTCGAGGTAGTTTTACTTAATGTTGTTACTACAATTTTTAAATGAAGTTTTGATAAATTATGACGTTATATGAATGCCATGCAAACTCATTTACGAAGGAAATTATGATAGTGATTGAAGGTAATCACTTTAACATGTTTGTGATTGAATGAAATCACGTATGACGTTATGTGGTGTCGGCTACCAATGTTTAAGATGATGTACGTTTCAAAAATCATGGCATGTCGAATTTATGTTTAAGTAAAAATTTTCACATGTTATAAGTATTGCTATTGAGTGTTTCTTTTGAAATACTCACCCCCAACAAATAAATAAATTTTCAGATTGAACAGATTGGCGTTGATGCGATGGCGGTAGACGAGCTTGTCATGAAAAGTCTTATTTAGTTTATATTTTGACGTCGAAATGATCGAGTCAATTTTGATGTAATTATTATATTTTAAGTATTTTATTTAGTAAGTAATTATGTAAAATGTACGAAAACAAGATATTGGTTTATTTTTCGTTCAAAGTTAAATTATGAATTTGCCTAGTTTCTTTCTTTTTAAGAATTTTTAGCTTACTGTCCACTTTTTGAAAAATCATAACTTTTTCTACGGTTGGAGTTTTTGAGTGAAATCAGTGACTATGGAAAGCCCTATATGTGATCTAATAATTTAAATTGAAATCATTCAAAAAATTCCATCATATGAATTTATTATGTACGGTTGAACAGGCTGCCTCATTGCACCCGAGACAGTTTTCAAGCAACTTCGGCCATATTGTTCACCTACCAAATGAAGTAGCTAAAATTTGAAATTTTAATATGTTGTAGTCCGTAGTCCCAAGTATCTACAGTTCTAATTTTGTAAATTTTGGAGTTCGTTAAAATGGTCTAATAAATTGTGGCGACACCCATTACGGTATAGACAAAACTATGAAATTTTGAAGAAAATTCCTTTTCCTTTGCACGCTTGTTATGTTTCCGCAACAATTAAATTTTTAAAACCCTTCAAGGGCATGAGAAATATTATTTGGAGTCGTCAAATATATTTTAGAGATTTTTTAGTGACCCTCCAGGTTGAGAAAATACGGGGCGTTACATGAAGAATGTGCCAGGTATTTACAAGGAGCCGAACGGATGGAAAGAAGAAATAAATACATGGAATTGGGTACCACACCTCCTCAACAGCCACCTTCAATTCCACAGGCTCTGACTCTCGAGTTAAAGCACTTACCTTCTCACCTTAGGTATGCCTATCTTGGTGAGTCATCTACTCTTCTAGTCATTATTGCAAATTCTATCAATCAAGACCAGAAAGATAAATTACTCCGAGTCTGGAGAAATTACAAATCAGCCATCAGTTGGACTATAGTAGACATAAGAGGTATCATCCCATCCATATGCATGCATAAGATTCTAATGGAAGAGGCATATAAACCGATAGTGCAATATCAATGCAGATTAAATCCTCATTTGCAAGATATAGTTCGAGCTAAAGTTTTAAAACTACTGATACCGGTATCATCTATCCTATTTTAGATAGCACTTAGGTAAGCTGAGTTCAAGTAGTGCCTAAAAAATGAGGAATTACTGTTGAGATGACAATAACGAGCTCATACCAATCAGATTGACTATCGGCTGGTGAGTTTGTATTGACTATAGAAAGTTGAATGATGCCACTCGAAAAGACCATTTACCTCTATCATTCATTGATCAGATGCTGGAACGTTTGGCAGGTTATTCTCATTATTGCTTTCTTGATGGGTATTCAGGCTACAATCAGACTCATATAGCCCTAGAAGATCAAGAAAAGATGACCTTTACTTGCCCTTATGGCACGTTTACATATAGGCATATGCCATTTGGCTTATGCAACGCTCCTACAACATTTCAGCATTGTATGATGTCTATTTTCTTCGATATGGTCGACAAATTCATTGAAGTATTCATGGATGATTTTTCAGTTTTTGGATCATCATTCGACGAATGCCTAAAAAATTTGACATTGGAACTTCAGCGTTGCGAAAAAACAAACTTGGTACTTAACTGAGAAAAGTGCTACTTTATGGTCCAATAGGGCATTGTGTTGGGACACAAGATTTCAACTAAAGGCATAGAAGTCGACAAAGCAAAAATCCAAGTTATAGATAAACTGCTTCCTCCGAAAATATTTAAAGGAATTCAGTCTTTTTTGGGACATGCAGGGTTTTATAGACGGTTTATAAATTTTTTTTTAAAAATAACTAAACCGTTCTGCAGTTTGTTGGAAAAAGAAGTCAAATTTAATTTTTTCATAGACTGTTTTAAAGCCTTTAACACTCTCAAACAAAGCGTAATCTCAGCACCAGTCATTGTAGTCCTTGATTGGGATCTACCATTTGAACTCATGTGCGATGCAAGTGACTTTGCCATCAGGGCAGTTTTGGGGCAGCGAAGAGAAAAAGTCATACATGTCATATATTACGCCAGTCGAACTCTCAATGACGCTCAAATGAATTATACCACTACACAAAAGGAATTACTAGTAGTAGTATCTGCCTTCTAAAAATTTTGATCTTACCTCATTGGATCGAAAGTGATAGTGCATACGGACCACGCAGCATTGAATTATCTCTTTGCTAAAAAGGATGCAAAACCAAGACTGGTTTAGTGGATACTGCTTCTTCAAGAATTTGACTTGAAAATTTAGGATAAAAAAGAGAGCGAGAACGTGATAGCCGACCACTTGTCAAGAATAGAATAGTCAAAAGAGAATGAAGAAGGTAAAATAAATGAGAAAATTTTAAACGAGCAAATTTTTGGGATAGAGCAGTTGGAAAGTGCACCATGGTATGCAGATTATGTGAATTACCTTGCGAGCAACATCGTGCTACCTGATTATGATCATCAACGTCGAAAAAAGTTCTTTTCAGAACTTAAATACTATTTTTTGGAAGATCCTATTCTCTACAGATGGAATGATGACCAAGTAATTCAGAGATGTATACCTGAAGAAGAAATGGAGACTATCTTGGAGCAATGTCATTCCTCACCATACGGAGGTCATTTCGGTGCTACCAAAATAGCAGCCAAAGTCTCACAATCTGGGTTTTATTGGCCGACATTATTCGAGTATGCTTACAATTTGGTAAAAAAATATGACAGGTGCCAAAGGAAGGGAAACATATCCCGAAAGCAAGAAATGTCCCTTCGAAGCATTTTAGAGGTTAAACTTTTTGCTATGTGGGAAATTGACTTTATGGGACCATTTCCACCATCGTTCTCAAATTCCTACATTTCAGTGGATGTGGACTACATTTCAAAATGTGTAGAAGCTGTAGCCTTACCGACTAATGATGGCCGGGTGGTGGTGAATTTTCTAAAAAAACATTTTCACGCAATTTGGGACTCCTCGAGCAATCATAAGTGACGAAGGTAAACATTTTTGCAATCGACAATTTGAAACTCTCTTGGAAAAATACTGCATGAAGTATCGAGTGGCTATCCCATACCATCCACAAACTAGTGGCCAGGTGGAAATCTCCAACCGGGAGTTGAAACGGATCCTGGAGCTAACCGTTAGTACTTTGAGAAAAGATTGGTCGAACAAACTAGACGATGCTCTTTGGGCATACCGAATTGCATTTAAAACTCCAATTGGAATATCACCATATCGCCTAGTTTTTAAAAAGGCATGCCATTTACCGGTTGAGTTGGAACATCGAGCTTACTGGACATTGAAGAAGTTGAACTTTGATTTGAAAGAAGTCGGTGAAAAATGAATGCTTCAATTGAACGAAATGGATGAATTCTGGTTTGATGCCTATGAAAATTCCAAACTGTACAAGGAGAGAACGAAGAAGTGGCATGACAAGAACATTGAAAAAGGCAGTTTGAGGCGGGACAAAAAGTTCTCTTATCAATTCACGACTCAAGCTCTTTCCGAGAAAACTACACTCAAGATGGTCCGGGCCATTCATGGTAGTCAAAGTCTATCCACATGGAGCGGTAGAAGTTGCTCATGATACAAAGGGTAGGTTCAAGGTGAACGGACAAAGGCTAAAGCAGTACCTGGAGGGTGATTTTTCAAATGAAAAGTCTTTCACCACGTTAAGCAATCCCGAGTGATCACCACGACAAAGTCGAGCTAAAGACTGTAAACAAGATTCAATGGGAGGCAACCTATTTTTCTACCATTTTATTTAAATTTACGTATCATTTACGTTTTAGGAGTTCAATTCACATTTTGCACGTTTTTATACTTTTAGGATTTAAAGTAGGCTTTTAATTTTTACGTAATGATGCTTTTATCATCATCATTCTGCATAAGCACATTTTCAATTTTTTTAAAATTATGTTTAGAAAACCATAAAAAAAAAAAAGCTAAATCGCAGAATTTCCTATGTGATCACATGGAATTACCCACTGCGATCCCATAGACTGGGCAGAAAACATTCTGCCCATAATTTGGTAGTCCTGCAATTGCAGGAATTTACTTCCTTGTGATTGTAAGGGCTACCAGAACGTTTAAAACCTGGGAATTAGGTCTCATTTTCAAAACATAAACTTTCAAACTAAAAATGTTACCCTCTTCAATCCTTGATCTTTTAAACTCCAAACGAGCGTCACGGGCACCAAATTACTCAAAATAATTCATCCATAAGCATCAACTCCATGAATTCAAAAGTAAGATTAAATCTTTATGGCAAGATTTTTTTATTTTGTCTTTCAATTCCATTTACATTCATTTTTTCGAGTTGTTTGGAGAAATGTGGATTAGTTTAGGCTTGAATCGAAGGATACGTATGAATTTGATTGGGTTTAGATGATTAGGTTGAGAAAAAATTTGGCTTTGGTTGAACTATCCTAAGCACCCAATTTATGAAGAACAAAACATTGCTTGCAACATGTTCGACAAATTGCCCCAACCAAAATTTTTGCCAAATATGGGGAAGATGTGATCTTAGGCTAGTCTATTTGACCAATGCTATCGTTTAGGATCTTTAACCGAGGTTTAAACACAATTATATCACCAAATTCAGCCCGTGACCAAAAAAAGGAAAATCTGGCTGCCATGGCAGCCATGCAAGCCACTTCCACCTGCCTCCGTTAGCACTTTCGTCCCCTATCCGTTTAGCACAAATGACCTCGAAATCCAATGAAATTTGAACATGTGATAGACCAAAATATGTACTTCCATTCCATCCTTTTCCATTTAACTTTTAAATATTCTTGGGTATTTTTCTCGGGAACCGAAGTAGCTTCGCCGAACACATTTTTTAGAGAAAATTTACTTAAAGTTCGAGGGTGGTCAATAATACCATGTAAGTCCTTTTTCATATCTAACTTGTTTTTGTTCATTTTATAGGTCATGGCTCCAAAACGACCCCCAACTACCGTAGAAAAAATAATTAAAAAGGCAACCAAAGGTACATCAAAGAGAGCACAAGTGGAAATCACCGATTCCTCCCACTATCTATCCAAGGAGCATGAAGAAAGATTCAAGAAACTCACTAGCCAATGGAGCATTTGAGGAGAGTGGAAGTTACAGTTGGAAGATTTTCCTCACTCCGAGTTATACAATCTGATCGACATGTGTGGCTGGTCAAAAATTGCAGAAACACCGCACAAGATCTACTCCCAGCTCGTCCATGAGTTCTACAAAAACTTAAACCATGAAATAGACATACATGGGATAGAGCACTACGGGCAGACATGACTGAGGGATAAATGGTTTATGTTTACTCCGAGGGTCATTAATCAGTACTACAGACTAAGGGATAAATGGTTTATATTTACCCCGAGGGACATGACTGAGGGATAAATGGACAGAGCACTACTGAATTTATTCGTGAGCCACAATGTCGACCAGACCACACACCGCACTGCTATCAATTATGTGAGGGCTCAATTACTACACCATATCGCTCATTGGAGGAAGATAGACATGGAAAGTTACATCTACACCCTGATCAGTACTCTTGGCTTCCAAACAGACAAGAGGCACTCTGCCATCTTCCCAGCTATGATTAGTGGCATTTGTAAAGAAGCAAAAGTTCAAATTTCTGCAGCAGAGCCGGTATTGAAATCCAAAAGACCAATCAACCGCTATGTTATGGAAAATGCAAGAAGGTACACTACATGAGTTATGTGGGCAGTCCCAACCACAGAGGAGCATCCTCAAGAAGACCATCCAGACGCGCCTCAGCCAGCCATACCTCTCAGAGACATAGCAGCCATGCTATGTCAACTACTAGAAGGTTAGGCTAAGTAGACACGGCTCATTGTCGCTACGTGGACTAAATTGCGCACAGTGTAGCAGGAGTTGACGATGTTGGATATAACGTGGATACATTCTGACACACTCAGATGAATATCGAGATTAGTCAATGACAAACTAGCCTGAAGCAAAGTCGGATTTGATCCGACTACGACGAGGTCATGAGGCTGTTAGACAGATGTGCGGGCAAGCTAGATGATATTCAGGACCAGATTTGTAGACCAACACCTAGCCAAGACCCTCCACTAGTATATCTGTCCACACTCCTTCTTCCAGCACCATCCGATCCACCTCCGAGAAGTCTCTGAATTTTTATATATTATATTTCTTTTGAATTTTTACATTGGGGACAATATATCTTTCAAGTTTAGGGTGGTGGACTAAAATAAAAAATTTACTTGATTTGATAATTGATATTTGATTTTTAACTTGTTTTTGTTTGTCACCAAAAAAAATTATTAGTAACTGTTTGCATGTTTATGTGATATGAATAGCCTTGCCGGCTAATGACGAAACTTTTCTTTGAGTTTAGCTTTAATCATGACTTGTGGACAGATTATTACTTTGTTTAAATGTGAGGCTACTTAACCATGCTTGATAATGTGTTGTGTCAGCCAGTTATGATGAATTTTAGTTATGTTGGTGCACTTAAGTTGAAAACAATAGGATACCTTCTTGAAACTAAGAATTATTTGTATCTTGACAAGTAACCAATACAGTGAATAAGTTTGATAATTAAGCTGTGATGGTGGCTATCTAGGCTTATGTTGATTTCGTGTTTGTTGAAAAAATTGTGTGGAGCACTTTAGACTAGTGAAAAGAAGCTAGGTAATGATCGAATAATAGGAATCTAATCCCCAAGTATGAACTTATTGCACGCAAGGAACGATGCTATTATTATTAAATAACTCTTTTCATAGCCTTTTTGACTCGAGTGATAAAGCCCATCGGCCTAAAGCTCGTTACATGAGTCATCTACAAAGCTTAATAGATTGAGTTTCGCACACTATTAATATCTTATAAATCTTTTCCTAGCCTTTTTAACTTGAGTGAAAAGGCCCGTAAGGAGTTTTTCAAAACTCGATGCCCTAAGGTTCAAAAGATCTGGGAGTCATCAATCTAAAGCTCGTTACATGAGTTATCTAGAAAGCTTAAGGGACATAAGATTCCTATAAAAAAAATCTGCTAAAGCCAGTGAAAAATCATTTGCAAAGTAAACATCGAAATTAGATAACTAATGGGTTTGACTTTCTTAGTAGAAACTTCCTGGTCGAGAGCACTCAAAAATAAGAGAATTTTCGTAAACCTAGTTTGTCACGATTTTTAGCTTTCTCAACCAGCCTAGAGCAAGAAAAGAATGAGTGAACTATAACCTTAGACTCAAAATATTGAGAAATAAAAGAAAATATTATATTGGGAGAAAGTGTACCTTACGAGAGGGAAAGAAGAAGTCGACCAAATGGTTAAGCTATCACCACCATAGAAATTAAGTGGATCAGATTAACTGCTCTCACACACATATCAAATATGGTTTGAGTAGAGTCACGTTTGTAATAGTAACACCTGAACACTCGTCATAAATTATAAGTTGTTGCAAAAGTTGAAGCAAGAACGCCAAGTTATTTATATTGTGACTGTTTTATTTTGTCATTATATGCATGATTGTCTTTAGCTAGTTTATTTGAAGACGAATAAAAGTTCAAGTTTAGGGGTGTTTGATAAGTACAATTTTTTACTTATCAGAGCTCACAAAAAAGCACAATTATGATTACTCTTGCTTGTTTTCAGTATAATGGCGTGTTGTTTATTATTGTTTTAGGAAATAATCAAAATCAAGTGTCGATCTAACGAAAAGAGAGTAAACAGAAGAAAATGAGACTTACAAAGAGACTTGAGGGGCTTGGCATGCAAATATCAAAGAAAGAAAATAAAGAACTACATCCAAGGTAACCATGCGATCGCAAGGCGACAATATTTACCACAGAACCTTGGTTGATCAGACCATGCGATCGCATGGCTTTCTGGGCAGATTTTAAGTAGATTCTTGATGAGAATAAGACTCTATCAAGTCCATGAAAAAAGAACTACCTAAAACACGTTTTGAAGAGCAAAAGAAGGGTATATAAAAGCTAGAGAATAGACAAATCGTGGGAGACGAATTTTGGGAACAAAATATACAAGGAACGAATCGAAGATCGAAGAATGGATTGAAGATTCTTGAGTGGGAATCACGGGTTGTAATCTTATTTTCTTCTTTTTCGTTCGTAACATGATTTATACAATTCTTATATTGTTTTACAAAATCATGTCTGAAAAATTTACTTCTTGTGAGGATGAACGATGAAAACTTATGTTTTTAATTAATTAGAAGTTTTCCGTTTTAGTAATTAATTGCTTATTAATTGATTATTCTTTATTCATTCTTTCTAATGTTTTAATGCTTGATCACCATTAGAATGTTTTGTAATCTTATTAAAGTCAAGAGATTCAATATAGATAATCATGTGGTTTTGAATAACATATGGTCTAATAATTGATAGAAATTACTATTATGCCTTGTAAAATCAGATTAGGTGTTCTTGTGATTTAAATGTATTTTTTTATGTTCAAAACTTAATTAGAGATAATTAGGTTCGCATATCGATATAGAATTGATTGACCATCGAGAGAGGCTTTTGATTATTGTAGGATCACCAATTTTCAATCTATAGTAATTATAAGCTAAAGCGATTAAACGAATAATTGATTAAGGAACGTATAGGTGGATTCGCAAATCCTAGTGTTAGTAAAATTTGAATTCGTTCTCATAAATTTACTTTGATTGCTTGATAATTTAGATTTATTCAAACATACTTAGAATAGTTTTAGAATAAAATTCAAAACGAATATGTTTTCTTTACTTTGTTAAAACTTGAATTATAAATTAATAATTTAATTGGTAGTTAGTCCTCGTAGGTTTGACACTCTACACATCACTTTATTACTTGTTAATGATCTGTCCACTTGCGGGATTAAAATCTATAACAAGTTTTTGAATGTTTTGGGTATTACCATATGAGAAGTTTGGATGATTTCTCCATCCTGGATTATAAGTCTGTGTATATGGATTATTCTATTGTCGCTAAAAGTTCTGAGCATATGCAACTTGTTCAAGTGATGACATATCAACTGTGGTTAAAGGACATTTGATGATTGATGGTTTGTTCCGCATGTTACACATATTGGTGGGGACATCTGAACCATATTAGCTGAGTGAGAATACTTCATTGCCTCCATCTGCTTTGCCAATGCATTGAAGGTGGCCACATAACGAACTGTTCACTCACAGTTTCATACAAGTTGTGAAGGTAACCGGCGGATCTATTTTGGATAGATCCACCTGCTGCAGAATCTACTAAAGAACGACTGGTTGGAGCTAATCCAGAGTAGAAATAATGATTCTGAGCTGCCAAAGCAAAACCATGACTTGGACACTTTCGGAACAGTTCTTTAAATCTTTCCCATGCCTCGTGAAAATTTTCCTACTGGATTGTTGGAAATTGGATATTTTATACTTCAGTCTGTTCACTCTGGCTTGAGGGAAGTATTTCAGTGTAAATTTCTAGATCAAATCTGTCCAAGTAGTGATGCTCTAAGACGGTAAAGAATCTAACCATTCACTAGCTTTATCCTTCAGTGTGTGTGGGAAGAGCCTCATCTTAAGTGCCTCTTCATTAACATTTTGGTATTTGAAATTTCCACAGTATTCATCGAAGCAAGAAATATTGTAATGAAGATTTTCATCTGTTCTCCTATAGAATGACAGATTGTTTAAGAAAAAATTAATCATACCTGGCCTTAACTAGAAGCTGTCGTGTCCATAAAGTGGATAGATTATGCTGGACCGATTTTCAACAATCGGTAGCATCATATACTCACCCATAAGAATATCTCGTTCATTAACTTCAACAGGTCGAGCCATTGGTGCAAGATTATTTCTCACATGTGAAGGTAATGGATTCTGGATTCGATTATCTTCCATTGTGTCTTTTTACTGTTGTTTCTTTTCTCTTCGCTCACGTTGTCGTTGGCGAAAGCTCCGTTCGATTTTTGGGTCTAAATCAAATAGATTAAGATCTTTTGTATGACACATACACACTTGACACCTGAAACTTTAGAAAATACTTAGAATTCAGCAGTCACACGAAGAACTAAGAATAAAAAAATAAAACTAAAAATCAAATAAATAATAATAAAAAGAATTGTTAAAAACTAAATTATCAATTAACGTAGTAATTAATAAAACTAGTTCTCCAACAATGGCGTCAAAAACTTGTAGATTTTAATCCCACAAGTGTACGGATCGTTAACAAGTAATAACGTGATGTGTAGAGTGTCGAACCCACAATGACTAACTACCAATTAACCAAATAATTTATAATTTGAATTTTAACAAAGTAAAGAACACTGATTCGTTTTGAATTTTATTCTAAAACTATTCTAAGTATGTTTGAATAAATCTAAATTATCAAACAATCAAAGTAAATTTATGAGAACGAATTCAAGTTTTACTTACACTAGGATTTGCAAATCCACCTATACGTTCCTTAATAAATTATTCGTTTAATCGCTTTAGCTTATAATTACTATAGATTGAAAATCTGCGATCCTACAATAATCAAAAGCCTCTCTCGATGGTCAATCAATTATATATCGATATGAGAATCTAATTATCTCTAATCAAGTTTCGAACATAAAAATATGCATTTAAATCACAAGAACACATAATCGAAGTTCACAAGGCATAATAGTAATTTCTATCTATTATTGGACCCTATGTTATTCAAAACCACGTGCTTATCTATATTGAATCTCTCGACTTCAATAAAGATCACAAAACATTCTAATGGTGATCAAGTATTAAAACATTAGAAAGAATGAATAAAGAATAATCAATCAATAAGCAATTCATTACTAAAATAGAAAAACTTCTAATTAATTAAAAACAAAAAGTTTGATCGTTCATCCTAGCAATAAGTAAATTAGCCGGACATGATTTTATAAACCAATATAAGAATTGTATAAATCATGTTCCGGACGAAAAAGAATAAAACAAGATTACAACCTGTGATTCCGGCTCAAGAATCTTCAATCCGTTCTTCGATCTTCGATTCTTCCCTTGTATATTTTGTTCCCAAAATTCATTTTCCGCAATTTGTCTATTCTCTAGCTTTTATATCCCCTTCTTTTGCTCTTCGAAACGTGTTTTAAGTAGTTCTTTTGTCTTGGATTTGATAGAGTTTTATTCCCATCAAGAATCCACTTAAAATCTGCCCGAAAAGCCATGCGATCACATGGTTTGATCAACCAAGGTTCTGTGGTAAATCTTGACGCCTTGCGATCGCAGCCATGGTTAACCTGCGATCGCATGGTTACCTTGGACGTAGTTCTTTGTTTTCTTTCTTTGATATTTGCATGTCAAGACCTTCAAGTCTCTTTGTCTATGTATTTAAGTCCAATTTTCTTCTATTTGCTCTCTTTTCATTAGATCGACACTTGATTTTGATTATTTCCTAAAACGATAATAAACAATACACCCTTATACTGAAAACATGCAAGAATACTCATAATTGTCCCTTTTTGTGAGCTCCGATAAGTACAAAATTGTACTTGCCAAAAATCTTGATGAGCTTTGTGTCTACAAGTGCATCAAAACAACAAATTAATTTTTTTCGTACTTCATGTTGATGACATCTTACTCATTGGGAGTCATGTAGGGGCATTATCATCAGTGAAGGAATTGTTGGCACAATAGATCTGTGTGAACGACTCAGGGGAGCTACCTATGTATAGGTATTCAAATCCTTCGAGATTAGAAGAACATGCAAATAGCTCTTTCTCAAGCTTCATATTTAACAAATTTTTTGTTAGGTTTTCCATGCAAGAACCCTTTGAACACGAAATACACCTTTTCAAGGAGCACTTTCCTAAGACTCCTAGTGAGGTGGAGCGTATGAGTGAGCTTATGTATTTGTAGAAGAGATCCTCATGTACGCTATGCTGGGCACCGAATCAGATATTTGTTTGGTTATTGGGATTGTTAGTCAATACCACTCTAATCCTAGACCAGAGTAATGGACTTCAATAAAGCATATATTCAAGTATCTTTAAAGAATGATAGACTAAATGCTTGTCCATTCAAGGGAAGATATGGTTATGGTGGGTATCCAATCTGATAAGGATTTTAGAAATTCCAAGTTGATCGGAAGAGTATAGAGCAATCTTATATTGATGATTCCACCTTGTAGGTAGAATATGTGGCAGCTTGAAAAGTAGCCAAAGAGGCAATCTCGCTCAAGAATTTCCTTGTCTTGAGGTTGTTCCTTCAGCATCACAACCTACGATATTGTATTATGACAAGAGTGGGCCCATCGCAAATTCTAAGGAACCAATGAGCCATCAACATGGGAAGCACATAGAGTAGAAATACTACCTTGTCTGAGACATTGGTCAACGTGGGGATGTGGTGTGCAAAATCGTATGTGTAGATAATTGTAGACCCTTTTACTAAAAGCCTATTAGCTAGAAGTTTTGATAGTCACATAGAGAAAATGTGAATACTTAATATGTCTCATATACTTTAAGACAAGTGGGATGATTGTTGAGATATATGTCTAAATGCGTATTTCTACTACATTTATTAAATAATAAAATGCCGTTTCTTTTCTTATTTAAATAATTGTTCGTGCATATTAATTTTTAGCAAGCAATTAAAATTGTACCTTGGTCGCATAAATTGAGCACTATAGTCGTTAGGTGCAGACATGTTCAATTTATAATGTGATAAAAAATAAAAAATAAACTAATTGTGTACTGCCAGAAATGAAGTCAAACATTTTCTTTTGATGAAGTCTTATTATCCTCATTAAAATTTATCTTGATTTTAGTAACAGAGGTAATAAAGCAAATAACATGTATTAGACATGATCGTGTAATATTTTATCTACTGTGATAACCATAATGATTAAATATTATATGCGACTCCCTGAGTTCTAAGAGCCCGGAACATCATTGGGTTCCTAGTATTCGTTGATTTTCATAACATAGTGTAGAAAAGAACAATTGAAAAGGGTCGAGACTTCGAAAATTTCTTGTAATATTTTTTTCACATAATTTAACATTACTTAAATACTCATCATGAAAATACAAAATTTGAGGATTTACATTGAAATAAGAAGAGACAAAACAAAAAGGGAGTCGGCAAGGGACTGCCAACTCCCTGCACCCCGCGACTGCAGATAGTTGGCTGGCTCCCTACGTGGCCGTAAGGCCATCCTAACCCAATGCAGATTTTCGTATGTCCGTAGTTCTGTTTTTCAACCCTAATATATATATTTTTCAACATACAATAAAAATATAAGCATTTCTTATAAAAGTTCCTTCTTGATTCAAACATTAATATGCATAAAAACATGAACAGGGTCAGGATAGGTTTCGAGATTTAACTAAACATACAATATGATATCTAAACATAATAGTTGCAACTTATAAAGATTCTACCACATTGTTTACAGAAAATTGACATTTCTACTTAACATAAAAAAAATTCATTACATCGACATAAAACAATAGCACCCCCAAATCAATTTATCAAACATACTTCAACTCTTTCCCTGTCGAAACTCCGCAGCTCGATCCAAATCACCGCCATCCACACAACTTGCTTAATCTGTAGAGTGAAATAAAAAGAGAACGAATATAGGAATACTCAATAAGAACATCTTATTAGTGCCAACATAACCCATACCGTCGAAACATATCACATAGATATATTACCGACAAAATCTTAGATTTCGAACAATTCAGTTCTACGTAGAAACTGATTATGGCAATATTATATCATTTCATTGCTGTAGCTTTGTGCATTAGTCGAATTATAAGAAAAATCAATATCAAATAGAAAGCTGACAACTTAACTAATACACATGTTCCTACCTGGACTTTTGATGCGGATATGAATCCTTTGCTTTGAAAAGTTGAAATTTGGTTTTGAGCTCTAAGAAATTACAGTAAAAACTTCTTGTTTTCTTCTCAAATATAAGTTACAATCGAGTGTTTGGTAACTCAGGCAATGTGAAAAAAAATATGGGTGCCAGATTAGAGGGCCACGTACCATCTTACATCTGATCTTCAAAATCTCTCCATGCACTCTGACTATGTTGGGAATGATGATGTTATAGTAGGAAATAATAATAGTATTCATATCTCTCACATTGGTTCTTCTACTATTGATTCACCTCTTGCCTCATTTACATTAGAAAATATTTTATGTGAACCCATTTTGTCTCTCAAGTAAACGAAACAATACTACCATAGAATTTTTCCCTAACTATTTTCTTGTGAATGATCTGAGTACAAGGGCATCCTTGGCCCGCGCGAGGCAAGAATAAGAACAACTTGTACTAGTATTCATCATCAACATTACCTACCAAGCCATCAAATCTGTCACTAATTTCCTTTATGAATTATTCTCTTATATTGTAATAAACCATTTCAAATTATTTATTCTGATGTTTGGGAGCCAGCCCTTGTTACTTCATTTGGACATTTTCGTTACTATGTGAGTTTTGTTGATTATTTGACAAAATATACTTGGTTGTGTCCTCACAAATCCAATAACTGAAGTAGATAACATTTTTGAAAAATTCAAGAAACTTATTAAAAATTTCCTTCAAACTTCGATTAAGACTATATATACAGATGGTGGTGGAGAGTATCAATCACTCTCTCATCTATTAATCAAATATGGCATTCAACATCTCACCTCACCCTCATACACTAATGAACATATCGACTCTAATGAGTAAAAACAATGCCACATTGTTGAAACTGCCTTACTCTACTTCACCAAGCTTCTGTCCCACTTTGTTTCTGGTCCCATGCCTTTCAAACTGCTACATATCTCATTAATCTCATGCCAACACCTGTATTTGAAAATGACACCCCTTATCACAAGCTTTTCGGCTACTATCCCAAGTACACTTCCTTTTGCGTCTTCGGGTGGCTCTGTTATCCTTGGCTTCGACCTTACAACCATCATAAACATGAGCCACATTCCTGACCTTGTGTGTATCTCGGTTTCTCCCTTTCAAATCATGCTTTCACTTGCCTTGACATAAACTCTAATAAAGTCTTTGTTTCTATGCATGTTGTGTTTTTTTAACATATATTTCCTTATAAAAATGTTTCATATCCTGAATTTCTATCACTAACCAATCTTTTTTGAGATTGCTTTCTCTTTTTACAGAAAAACATCTGGCAAGTATTTCTTCTCCTGACTTTCTTCCTCATTCTCTAAATTCAATACCCGTAGGTCACTGCTCCCAACCAACCATCCCAACTAACGCCCACTGTCATCACTATCTCTTCCAGTCCGGCGCACAATCTATTATCATTTTCTGATAAAAAATCCTGACAAGCTCGATCATCCACTCCTCACAAGGAAACTCCTACTTCTTCCACTAGCTTAGATGTTTCTGGTGCCCCTCCTAATCAGGTAGGTGGTTCTCTCTCTTCATTCTCTTTCAATACATCGCCTACCCATTACTACCATCTCCAAAAATGTCTCAACCTTGGCAAATAGTCACACGAGCTCAAAACAATAAATACAAGCCAAAAATACCACTATCTCCTTAACAACAACTTCAACTTTTCCATCGTGTCTTCACACTGAACATTCTTCATTCACCAATGCCAATAAAATTCCTCAATGGCGTGACGCCGTGAAGGAAGAATTCATCGCCCTCCAAAAAAATAATACCTAGTCTCTAGTCCATTTCTCTCCCACATAGAATATTATTGGATGTAAATGGGTCTATCAAATCAAGAAGAATTGTGATGGTTCCATTGTCTGTTACAAGGTTTGCCTTGGGGCTAAAGGGTTTCACTAACGACCTGGCATATATTTTAGAGAAACCTGCAACCCAGTTCTTAAACTCGCTACTATTCGTCTTGTTCTCTGTATAACAATGTCTCATGGTTGGTCTTTGCTTCAATTGGATGTTAACAATACTTTCTTGCAGGGGACTCTCTCTAACAATGTTTTATGTAGCAACCCTAGGGGCTTATTGATTCCAAGAATCTGACTCATGCTTGCAAATTACACGAGGTTATCTATGGTTTTTGCCAAGCTCATAGAGTATAGTACACTTAGCTATGAACCTTTCTCCTTGACAATGGCTTCATTAACTCCAAGACTGATCCTTCTCTGTTCGTTAATCGCTCTAGTTCTCATATTATCTACCTTCTTATCTATGTGGATGTTATTATTCTTACTGGCAGCCATTCGTGTTGATGATAAATATGATTACACTTTGGTAAATGACTGCTGCTCTCCTGTGGACGCCTGTCTTAAGTAATCTGCCCGCCTCGTCAGTCCGCCCGCCTCATTGTCCTCATATGCCCGCCTACAGTGGATAGAACAACAGTCACCCACGTCCATTGAGAATATGAAACACCAGCAGTTAAAGAAGACGAAACGTCCTACATTAAATCCTAATTATGAAGAAGATGAAAAGGCACCCGCCATTAATGACTATTGTGGATACAGCTACGGGTCATTCCTATAAATAGGAGATCATCCCTCCAGGTAAAGATAGAATATACATACTCAATATTGTTACCCTGCATATTTGAGTCTATACTATACTAATTTTCACGCCAGAGTGGAAACGAGGGACAAAGCCCCACCACCTTTTGCAGGTCTCCACCACTACTGTCGTCGCACTTGGAGGAGAAGAAGACATATAATTATCAATTGGCGCCGTCTGTGGGAAACCGTACAAGAAATCATGGCTCGAACCAGAAGAACTAAGAATGCAACGGCCCCGGCAGCCCCTGTCAGGGATGCAGATACGGAGTCTAATACCGCCACTAATCATCCACAGCAAGAATTTGCTTCTGCTGCTCAACTTACGGCTTTGCAAGCTCAAGTGGCGACCTTAACGGCTTTGCTCCAGGGTCGTAACACTACAGTTTCTCAGTCACCGCAAGGCCCTGGCCCTTCGCAGGCAGGACCTTCACCGCTGGATGTTCCATCCCAGGGTCCCAACCCTTCGCCTTTAGGACCCTCGCCATCGGAGGCTCCTCTCCAAAATCATAATTTTCCAGCAACGGAAGCACCGCCGCGAGCCCCTCCGTTGGCTCATAACTTTCCAGCGATGGAAACACCACCGACAACAGCTCCACCGTTGGTTCCGAGTTCATTAGCTCCATTTCCTGCACCTCACCTCAATTCACTGGCATCTGGTCCAAATCCACTTTGGGGACAACCGTCGTGGGTTCCAACGCCCACTCCAGTTGAGACACTTGTGTTAACCCTAGAACAGCGACTGGAGGACATGATGAGTCGCAAAATAGCTGAGGCTATGTTGAAAAAAGGCAGTAGACAACAATCTATGGTGTTGGAAGAAGACCCTTTTTTTCCAGAAGTGATGGCAGTTCCATTGCCACGGGATTTCGAACAGCCGAAGATGGAGAAATACGACGGATCAGCTGACCCTGTCGATCACCTCAGAGCCTTTGTCGATTTGATGAGGTTGAGGGCTACCCCTGACGCAATCATGTGCAGGGCCTTCCCGCCCACACTCAGGCGTGAAGCCAGGGATTGGGTAGCTACTCTCTCCCTAAAGTCAATTCGCACATTTGATGATTTTTCCAAGAAGTTTGTTGCATACTTTGCTAGTAGCAAACGTGCAAAGAAAACTGCTATCGGTCTGTTACAATTGACCCAAGACAAAGATGAATTATTGAAAGATTTTATTGCCCGATTCAATAGGGCCACTTTGGGAATTAAGGATCTACAGATGTCTGCTGTAGTCACTGCTATGATGAATGGAACTCGCAGTCATCCATTCAAAATGTCACTCTCTAAAAACCCACCTGATACAATGCATGAGCTGCTAAGGAGAGGAGATAAATATGTGGATGCAGAAGAGGCATTTTTCATTACTAAGGGCATGAAAGATCGAAAAGAACCTGAGTCTAACAAAAGAAAGAACCGAGACGAACCAAGGCCCCTAGAAGACAAAGGCAAGCAAAAAATAGTCCACCCAGGTCCTAATCGGACTAGTACTGGAATTGAGGCGTATAATACACCGCTGCACACCTCCAGGACTAACGTCCTGATGGAGATCCGAAATATGAAAGAACTCGTATGGCCCAAAAAGATGTGGGCACCACCACATAGGAGAGATGAGACCAAGTATTGTAAATTCCATCGAGATCATGGACATGATACGGAGGATTGCCAGCAGCTGAAGGAGGAAATAGAAAGACTTATAAAAAGAGGATACCTATCCAAATTCGTGAAAACAGATAAAGAAAAGGGAAAAGAGGCTGAATATCAACAACCACCACCTCCTCGCACTGGTGTTATAAATGTCATAGTTGGTGGTATTGCCGCGGGAGGTGACTCTAATTCAGCACGGAAGAACTATGCTCGGGGTAGTAGATCTATTTCGGTGGATAAAAGTGGAAGGTTTAGCCAGAATATCACTTTCAATGATGAGGATTTAAAAGATGTTACTTGCCCACATGATGATGCTTTAGTAATAGTAGCTGACATTGCAGATTTTGATGTGAAGAGGGTATTAGTAGACAATGGTAGTGCAGCTGACGTTATGTCCTGGGGAGTTTTCCTAGGATTGAAGATATCACATAGCAAGATCAAACCTGTCACCACTCCACTCCATGGGTTTGGAGGAGCCACCGTTATACCAGAGGGAACAATTGAATTACCGGTGACTTTGGGTACTTACCCAACTAGTGTGGTGATAATGACTAGCTTCTTGTTGGTAAAAGCTCCTATGGCCTACAATGCGATTTATGGTCGCCCACTTTTGAATGCAGCTAGGGCTGTGGTTTCCACGTACCACCAAGTGATGAAGTTCCCTACTAGTCGTGGAGTAGGATGTGTGAGAGGTGACCAGCAAGCATCAAGGAGGTGTTATGTAGACAGTATACTTCTCAAAAATACGGTAATGATGCTTGATATCGAACAACCTAAAGTACGAATCGAACCGTTGGAACTTACTGAGGAAGTGGTGATAGCTGAAGGTCAGGTTTTGAAGAAATATTATCAGTAATTTATCACTTTTCTTTTTCTATAGAAGCGAGTATATGTAGTTGTATTAAATAAGTACTCCTACATTTGATTTTCAATTCAATAAAATGCCCACGCGGACGGATGATGAGGGTGCTACGGAAGGATCAGCCTCGCTGAAAAGTCCTGGTGCACCTACTGAACTCGACCTACGGCAACCATTTATTACTTGATATGGTCTCTATTAAGGTTTTATTGGGTAATACGAATTTTTCTTCAACTACTACTACAATCACATCAAGGCGATGAGACTGTGTATCCAAAATTGAGGCGATGAGCCTTAATTAAAAAATTAAGGCGATGAGCCTTAATTAAAAAATTAAGGCGATGAGCCTTATTCAACATACCAAGGCGATGAGCCTGTGTATCCAAAATTGAGGCGATGAGCCTTAATTAAAAAATTAAGGCGATGAGCCTTATTCAACATACCAAGGCGATGAGCCTGTGTATTCAAAATTAAGGCGATGAGCCTTATTCAACATATTGAGGTGATGAACCTTAATGAAATGAACAAGGCGATAAGCTTATAAATCGATGGGTATGGCGATGAGCTTATGTCCTAAAATTAAAGTGATGAACCTTAATCAAAAGACCAAGGCGATAAGTCTAGGGCTTGAAAAGTAAGGTGATGAACCTTAATCAAAAGACCAAGGCGATAAGCCTATGGCTCGAAAAGAAAAGTGATAACCATATTCAGGTAGTGATCTTTAATCACCAAAAAAAAAAAAAAAATAGGGGAGGGGGGCGCACGCCCGCCCCCAGCAAGGGGGCAGGGCGCCCACCCGCCCCTAAAGGGGGCTGGACGCCCATCCCCAAAGGGGGTAGGGCGCCCACCTGCCCCCAAAAGGGGGCTGGACGCCCGTCCCCAGCACCTTCCCCCAGCAAGGGGATGGGCGCCCACCCCCACAGGGGGTTGGGGCGCCTGAAAACCCACCCTATCAGTCCCTAATTTTTCATGCATTCGAAATTGGTTTCGAGATGCCAAATATACCATTTAAACATGCAGATAAATCTGAATTTTCTTTTCGAGGGCGTTGCTCCCGAGCCTCCACGAGGGGCGCTGCCCCCTCGACCCCCGAGACCTGACCGGGCAGGTCGAACCCCGCAGCCTGACCGGGCAGGTCGATCCCCGTTCCGGGGACGTTGCCCCCGATGCGTCGAAGTGGCAAATAAATTTGCCTAAACAGATTGGGTCAGGTCTTGTATATTTAGCCAGATTGACACGAAGTCACTTTCGTTGTTTTTAACACTTAGTTAATTTCTCGACATATTTAAACCAATTTCCAACAATCCCCCACATGAATGGAAATTCCTTGATACGCAAAACACACCTAGCCATTCGATTATTTTTAACGTGTTTTTCACTTTCTTATTTTGTTTGGGGGAGGGTATAAATCATATGTTATACATTGCAACCAACAAATTATAAAGTGAAAAACAATTTTATTAATGATGTATGTTTAATGACGAACATACAAAACTGAAATTCGCAGTAATCAACGGTATTTGAAAGGAAATAGACTGAATATTAAAATTTTCATGATTAAGCGGGACAACTGCCACGAAATTAAAATAAATAAAACTACTGTTTAATCATCACGAGAGCCTGCAGGTTGAGATCCAACCCCTCCATGGTTAGCTACTTTAACTTTCTGAGCAGCTAAGTCTGCAGCTCGACGTTTCTTCAGATACCTATCAAATTCATCTGGGTCTATCTCTGGATGACCATCAACCAGCCACTCCTTGGTCATTTTGATAGCGGCCTTCAAAGATTCTGCGCCATACATGTGTAAGCTACCCTTGTATTCGGCAGACAACTTGTACCGTGCTATGGCCTCATCATCTGCAATCTCCAACTTTTTGCGAAGTTGGTCTACCTCTTTTTGAATGAGAGAATTCTCATTATATTTTTTCTTAGACGCAGCTGTTGCCTTGTCCAACAAAGACTGCATCTCTGCTACGGCTTTTTTCTTATCGAGGTCTTTATCGGCTGCACACTTCTTAAATTTCTCCAAATCACGCAATACTTTCTCCTCTATAACAAGCATCTGTACAATAGAAGAAATCGAAATTAAATGGAGGATAAAAGTTAAGTGAGAAAGCAATAGACTGTTATCAAAATATAACAGCTTACCCTGCGGTGGTTGGTGTACATAATACGACGCA
This sequence comes from Forsythia viridissima, assembly GCA_030279155.1. Lineage (NCBI taxonomy): Eukaryota > Viridiplantae > Streptophyta > Magnoliopsida > Lamiales > Oleaceae > Forsythia > Forsythia viridissima. The sequence goes on from CM059040.1 coordinate 22,574,641, forward strand.
TGGCAGCTGCTTCTTTATTTTTTAAATTATCAATGAGCTTCTCATTCACACAGCCTAACATGATCTCAGCTTCAACAGTCGAATCAACAGGAGGAAATCCAAACTCCTTGAAAGCATGGGCATCATTACTCCTGGTAGTGCGCGACGCGGAGCGAGGGGCAACTGTTATCTCAGCAGTAGCTTTTCTTTTATCAGCCCGCCTTTTCTTTTTGTTTAAAGGAGATAAAGACGGGTCTTCAGCATCAGTGGCGAATCCTGCCACATCCATCACGCGTCCAAAGTCAAAATTATCCATATCTGTGAGAAAAATAGAAATTGATGAAACAAATGCAGGCAAAAATGAAAAGTCCAAAAAGAATAAAGACATAAAAGTAGCCTACCCTCAGGTGATCCAATGTGAACCCGCCTCAAATTCTCATTAGATAACACCTCGCTCATTTGTGATCCCGGAGGCGTCAAGCGTAAAAGCTTATCTAATCGTGTTTTCAATTCATGATCAAGATCCAGGGGCTCGTTAAAGTATTTGTAAAAAGGAGTTCTCCAACAAGTTCTAAAGGAGAACTGTCCTACCTCAGGTCGAACAAAAAAGAAACGTCTCCTCCAACCACTATTTGAACTGGGAAAGTGAGGTACTAACAATTTTACCTTAAGTTGAATATACGCGTAACAGTTACTCCCAAGCACAGGATACATGTCAAATACACTTCTAAAAAGCCTTAAACATGGCTCGATATTATTTGTAAGGCAAAAATATAAAAAGTAAGTTGATATGCGCCAAGAATTAGGGGTCAATTGGCCAGGAGTGACATGAAATTCGTTGAGGAAAGAAACAAATAAAGGATGAAGAGGAAATCTTAAACCAGCTGTCATGCTATCACGGTAAACTACGACCTCCAAAGGGTCCGATCCTGGAATTCTTTCACTAGAATGGGGAACTCGGTATATATGACCGGGGGGTAATTCATATTTTTTCAACATTTTCATAAAACTTTTTGAATTGTAAATACTGGCGTCGTTTGGTATTTCTAATTCTATCAAATTGCCACTTGGAGAATGTTCAGTATGAATATTGAGTGGGCGGGACACTGTAGAAGAATCGGCATCAGAATCTACCAATCCATTAGAGGATGAAAAGTCAATTATATGGTCAGTATCAGATAAAGGCAGGCGAGGCCTCCCGCCCCCAGCAGGGGGCGAGCCTAGCCGCCCGCCCCCAACAGGGGGTGGGCATGGCCGCCCGCCCCTAGCCGGGGGCGGGCTTGGCTGCCCGCCCCCAGCCGGGGGTGGGCGTGGCCGCCCGTCCCTAGCTAAGGGCGGGCATGGCAGCCCGCCCCTAGCCATGGGCGGGCATGCCCGCATTGGGTTTGAGTGCCGCCCCGTCCCGTTTTCGTCCCGGGTAGAATAATTTTGAACTATAAATGAATTTCCTTCGTCTGGACCTGCATCAAGTTCATCAACAAGATCATTCAAATATCGAGGCCCACCACGTCCTAAAGAACTAACAAATGTCCATTCTTCAATTGGTGGAAAGTTATCATCTATTCCTATAGATAGGGCACGATAAGAGGGACTGCTGTTAGAATTACTGGTTGAAGAACCACTACTAGAGGTGACCACCGTCTTATACATCTAAGAAGAAGGCCAAAATTTTTTCGAAGAAAAAGGCACAAGAATGAAAAAATTACCTTAGATGACGAAAGAAGGAAAAACCTCTATGAATTAGACAGAAAAGAAGAGACGAGTCTGAAGAGAGTTCCAGCCAAACTGAGAAATATGGGAATACTACAAATAATATCCCCTCTACCTCTCTTATATATATATAAAAAAAAAATCTTCTAAATAGGGCTAAAATCTAAGCCCATATCAATTTCAAATTAGGCCCAAAATATTTATTCTATATTTGGTCAGTTAATTACCATATATTTTTTTTATTGTAATAAATAATTCATTATTTATTTACACAAATTATTTTTAAAAACAAAAGGTTTTGGTCAAAGGTAGATGATTAAAAGGCAATATTTCTACTTCTCATTGACAATAGTCCATGAAAAGTAGAGGGGCTTATGATGATAAATATGATTACACTTTGGTAAATGACTGCTGCTCTCCTGTGGACGCCTGTCTTAAGTAATCTGCCCGCCTCGTCGGTCTGCCCGCCTCGTCAGTCCGCCCGCCTCATTGTCCTCATATGCCCACCTACAGTGGATAGAACAACAGTCACCCACGTCCATTGAGAATATGAAACACCAACAGTTAAAGAAGACGAAACGTCCCACATTAAATCCTAATTATGAAGAAGATGAAAAGGCACCCGCCATTAATGACTATTGTGGATACAGCTACGGGTCATTCCTATAAATAGGAGATCATCCCTCCAGGTAAAGATAGAACATACATACTCAATATTGTTACCCTGCATATTTGAGTCTATACTATACTAATTTTCACGCCGGAGTGGAAACGGGGGACAAAGCCCCACCACCTTTTGCAGGTCTCCACCACTGCTGTCGTCGCACTTGGAGGAGAAGAAGACATATAATTATCACGTGTATTTACCAAGAGGTTTTCTTCTTGATTCTCTCTAAAAAATATTTGGACACTAAGTATTTTCTAGGAGTTGAAACTAATAGGTCCTCAAGTGGTCTTCTCTTGTCTCAATGGATGTACATTCTTGATCTCCTTCGCAAGACCGGTATGCATGAGGCCAAAGAAATAAGCACACATTTGTCTACCTCCGAATATTTGAAGCTTGATGATGGCTATCCTAGTCATGGTCCCACTGAGTACCGTCAATTTATGGGGTCTCTTCAATATCTCTCTCTCACTCGACCTGATATAAGCTTCACCGTCAACAAAGTAGCACAGATCATGCACCACCCATCGTCCAGACATTGGAATGGAGTCAAATGTGTCCTACGGTACTTAAAGAATACTTCTCACTATGGTCTGTTTGTTTCTGCTTGCTCTTCTTCATCGCTACATGTCTTTACCGATGTTAATTGGGCTGGCATTGCCAACACTCGTCACTTCACTTCCACTTACGTTGTCTTTCTTTGTTCTAATCATATCACTTGGAGTTTCTAAATGCAGTCTACCATTGCCCATTCTTCTACTGAGGCCAAGTACAGGGACATTACTTCTGCAATTGCCAAACTTAATTGGTTAACAAATCTTCTTGGTGAACTCAGCGTTTTACTTCCCTCTTTGCCGACCATTTACTATGATAATATTGGTGCAACTTATCTTTGTTTCAACCCAATATTTTACTCTCGGATGAAGCATATTGCCATTGACTTGCATTTTCTTTGGGGTCAGGTAGCTTGGAAGTAGGTCACATATCTCATGTGCACACTTCTGACCAAGTCGCAGATTCGTCGACCAAGCCTTTTCCTCGAAAATAGTTTCAGCTACATTGGTCCAAGCTTAGCATCCTTCTCGGATCCTTGCATTTGCGGGGGACATGATAGAGCATTAATCTAGGAATCCATATATGTACAAAAATTTATTTATTTTGTTTGATTTGCTTTCTCTTTTTGTCCACAATTATAAGAAACTACCAATTGTAATTATAGGATCGCAGCTACAATAAAGTCTATAGATAGTAATCTTTCTTATTAACGAAAACACAACAATTCCTACAGAAACTGTTTAGAAATGAGAGGTAACAAATGGTTAATCGTGTAGTAAAAGTCAGGCTTAGGTATTTCAACAAAAAAAACTGTCAAATTAAGGAAAGTTTTGTAATCATCCCACAATTATTTTACAGGTAAATTACATTCAGGGTCCCCCATTCTTTGAAGTTTGTAACAATTTTGCCCTCATTAAATTTATTCGTACATATCATCTCAAACCTTTCAATAATTTGAAAAAATAGTCATTTATGACAATTTTGCCCTCGAAAACAATAAAAATAAAAAATAGAAGGAAATTTTGCAACAAATGTCCCAAACTATTCAAAAATGTATCGTAAAATACTAAACCTGATAGCCCACAGTCCCCTACCACCACCAAACCACTCTATCATAAGAAATACTCTTTGTTCTCTAAACAAATACTCATTTTTCTTCATTTATGAACAACTGAATAACATAAAATAGAGAAAATTGAAAATTTTAGATTTTGCAAATGAACCCAACCACAATCATGTCTATTTTCTTGGATCTGAAAATGGAAAGCAGCTACATTGAAGTCTTTTGGCTCGAATCTGTAAATAATCTATTTTTTTTAGTTTTCAAATGAAGGCTATAACATTTGATGTAGATGGAAATATATAATTGTTTGGGGATGGAAGAAGATTTTAATAGAGTAGTTTAAGAGGTGGTCGTAGCTGTTGGAGAAAGGAAATGAGGAGAATTAACAGGTACGCGGTGAGCGGTAATGATGGAGAGGCGATGATAGTTTTCAGCTGATGAGCGCAATTTTAGTATACATATTACCCGTCTTATTTTGTTATTAATTATTCATTGATAAAAGTACTAATTAATGTCTTATTTGAATTATGATATATTGTGAACTACAAAGATTTGGGGACCAAGATAAAAGTTTTTGAAAGTATGAGACCAAACTTAAAGTTTTGGCGCAAAAAAGATTGAACTTGTAATTAAAACTTCAAGTGGAGACCAAATAATATATATATTGAAACTTGGAGGACTAAGCTTACAAATTGTGATTGGAATCAAATTTTTGAGCAAATCATTACTATTTGTCGCGGTCAAACTGCGGCAATGACCAAAAACGACTGTTTGCGCAGACATGGCATGTTTTGATATGTTTTGGCTTATTTTCAATTTTAAGTCGGGGTCTTTTCTGTCTTTTCACGTACACGAGTTTCAAAATTAGTACAACACTATATAAAGACTGAATCTAGGTCAAGGAGGAAGACGGCAAGAAACAAGAAAGAAGAATCACGTGGCGAAGAAGAGTTTTTGGAAGATTTTTTCTTCTTCAATCCATGCCGAGTTCTATCAAATCTTTTGCTTTTAATTTAATTATGTCTTCTAATTTTCTTGAGCCAAGGTAGACGATGAAACATTGTTTAAGTGAAGTTATTAACTTGTTATTTTTTTAATTCCATTTTTGGGCTTTAACTTTTATGGTTCGTTCTTGTTGGATTAATTAAATAAAATCTATTTCATCTATATCACGTATTCTTGATAGTTAGAAATTAATTTAATTAATTCGTGCTTGGTGCTTAAATGTGTTCTTTTAATTTCTTTCGATTATCTGTTATTTAATTATGAATTTGGAATACATAAAATGCTTAGGATACGAAACCTTTGATTCTTTGTTTTCTTTTAATTGAGTTTGATGCAGAAAACGTTTAAGTAATTTAAGATTGAAGCAAAAGGGAGCCAATATTGGATTTTCTTCTTTTTGATTTAATTGATAAATATTTTAAGACGACAATAGATTGATTTCGAGTTGTCATTTGTTTTTTAGAATTAATCAATAATTGGATAATTGCTAAGTTAAACAATGGTGGATTCCGAAACCTTGGTACTTTAAACAACTTGAATCTTTAACTTAATTGTTTTAGCATAATTAATTAGTCTTTAAGTTAAATTATTTCAACCAAATTTCTTTCGACGCAATTTGCCTAGAATAATAGTTAATTAAGATTAAATTAGACTTTCTTCATTACAGTCCATATGAGATCGACCTCGTTGCTACTTTTCTATATTCCAATAGATTCATGCGCTTGTGAGTTATTTAAAATTTGACATCAAATTTTTGGCACCGTTGCCAGAGAATGCGTCGAAAAGTTGATTGAGTCTTAATTAATTTTATTTTTTACTAGTTATAATTTAGGAATGTTTTTAAGTAAAAAAATATATAAATATATAGTGCATGATTGGTCTTAGATCTCTAGAAATTAAGGTAGAACCTCTAGATAGTGATATTGAAAGAATCTTTCACCAACAAAAACGAGCTACCACTTTAGATAAAATTGAAGAAATCGAAGTAATAATCGCTATGTGTGATGAAATTAAGGAGAGACCTTTTAGGGACTATTTTAGTCCGTTGGCTAATTTGAACACATTATGAATACAATACCACCCACAAGTAGCTGCTAAGAATTTTGAGCTAAAACCGAGCGTTCTTAATTGTCTTCCAACTTTATATAGTTTAGATAGTGAAGAACCCTATAATCTCTGACAGATTTCTATGCTGTATGTGAGACATTTAAAAATGAGAATGTTTCTCCTGATAATGTTAAACTTCGTCTGTTTGCTATTTCTTTGAAAGATAGATCTAGATCATGGTTTAATACATTACCTACCAATAGTATTACATCTTGGGAACAAATAGTTGCTAAATTTTTGAATACATATTTTTCTGTTCATAAGACTGATGCTATTCGCAGGGAAATTTCAAAGTTTGTGCAGAAAGACGAAGAACCATTCTATGAAACTTGGAAAGAAATTTAATGGGCTCCTTATGAAATGTCCACATCACAGCTATGAAAAATGGCTCCTTATGAATATTTTTTGGAGGCATTACTATCATATATTCAAGAGTAGTTGATGGCCACAAGTGGTAAAGAGCTTATGTCCAAAAATACTACAGAAATTTGGAGCTTCTTTCAAAAGCCCACTGACAATTCACAATAGTGGAGTCGATCTTCTTGGATTGAACAAAAAAGAAAGAGGAATCTATGAGATTCGAAGCAGTGAACTAAGCTCAGATATCAAAAGAAATCAAGGGCGTGATAGAAGATATTTTCCGCCAGTTAACCTTGATGAAAGCCAATAATTCTGCTGAACCAAATGCATGTTCTGATCAAGTGAATGCTCTCAACATGATGAGAAAACCACCTTACAATCCTTATTCCAACATATATAACCCAGGATGGAGAGACCACCTCAATTTTTCTTGTTCACAGGGTGTTCAACAGGATAGTATTGCAGGTCAAGTCCCTCAATAAAATGCCAAACAGTTCAATCAAAAATTTTCACCGCTAAAACAACGGGAGGAGGCAATTCAAAAATTGACAAAAGCTACACAAGCTACATTAAAAGCACCGATATCACACTATTACTGAGTTTAAGAATGAAGTACGAACTAGTCAAAACTCACATGCCCAATCCATCTCTAATATGGAAAACATGGTGGGACAACTGACCTCATCAGTCCAACAGTTGGCAACAACCATAAAGAAAATAGAGTTTCTGAGTCAACCACTTCCTAATCCTAAATGAGTGCATAATATTGGGACCAATTCAAGCAAACAACAGGAAAAGGCTAAACCATCATAACTTTGAGACGTGGAAAACTGTTTGACGACTAAGTGGAAATTTAAAAAAGAAATACATCTTAACCAGTTTCTCTAGGTAATGCACCAACTGATGATTTAATTCAGGAAACTCCCAAAGGGAACAATGAGCCATCTTACATTCCAAAAGCTTCATTTTTTCAGAGGCTAACAAAAGTGAAGCAAGGTAGTGCGATCAACGATATCATGAAAATATTCAAGCAGGTAAGTATAAATATCCCTCTACTTGATGCTATTAAGCAATTTCGTGCCTATGCTAAGTTCTTGAAGGACCTATGCACGAAAAAGAGACAATTGCATGTACGCAAAAAGGCCTTTTTAACTGAACAGGTTAACTCTATAATTCAAAGCAACACCTCTGCAAAATTTAAAGATCCAGGTTGTAAAATTTAAAGATCCCGGTTGTCCTACTATTTTATGCATCATAGGAAACCATAAGATTGAAAAGGCTTTACTAGATTTACGAGCTAGTGTTAATCTTCTTCTTTACTCAGTGTATATGTAACTTGGGCTAGGCGAGTTAAAACCAACATCTGTGATTTTACAACTTGCTGATAGATTTGTGAAAGTCCCCCGTAGAATTGTAGATGATGTTTTGATACAGGTTGACTAGTTTTATTTTTTTTGTTGATTTTATTGTACTTGACACTCAACTGGTACGAGACTCTACAAAACACTTTTCTGTAATTTTTGGTTGTCCTTTTCTAGCAACATCTACTGCTATTATTAATTGTAGGAATGAAGTTATGCAGCTATCTTTTGGTAACATGACAATAGAATTGAATGTTTTTAACGTCAACAAGCAACCATATGATAATGAGGACATTGATGATGTTGATATGACAGAAGCATTAGTTGATGATTCTTTTGTTTCTACTAATTGTGAATATGATTTAAAGATTTGTTTAACTCATTTTGGTTTATATTTTGATGCTGATAGTGCTATAAATGAAGTGAATGTCTTGCTTCAGTCAGCACCAGAAAATTGAGCCACTTCCAACAAGGGAGGAAAAGAACATCCCATCAGTTCAATGACCACAAAAATTAGAGCTTAAAGTATTGCTTGACACTTTGCAATATACATTCTTGGGAGAGGCCGACACTTTACCAGTAATTATCTCTTATTCCCTTTATGATGCCAAAAAAAAAAGTTGTTAAGTATTTTGACTAAACATAAAGAGGCACTAGGATGGACCATTGCTAATATCATAGGTATAAATCCAGTAGATTGTACGCATCATATCTATCTTGAAAAGAATTCTAGGTCTACTAGATAGTTGCAACGTAGGTTCAATCCTAACATGAAAGAGTCCAGTACACGTTGTCCCAAAAAAATCAGATATCACAATAGATACTAATACTAACAATGAATTGGTTCCAACTAGAGTAACTATAGGTTGGCGTGTTTGCATTGATTACAGAAAATTGAATTTAGTCACTAGAAAAGATCACTTTTTTCGTCTATTCATTGACCAAATGCTTGATAGGCTTGTAGGTCATGATTTTTATTGTTTTCTAGATGGTTATTCTAGCTATAATCAAATTCTCATAGCTCCAGATGATCAAGAGAAAACTACTTTCACTTGTTCTTTTGGAACATTTACATATAGAAGAATGCCAACTGGTTTGCTAAGGCACCTACTACTTTTCAAAGATGTATGCTTAGTATTTTTTCAAACATGGTTAAGAGGTTTCTTGAAGTGTTCATGGATGATTTTTCTGTATATGGAGATTCGTTTAATGAATGCATGCGCTATCTAACTTTAGTTTTGCAGAGATGCGATGAAAAGAACTTAGTTTTAAATTGGAAAAAAATGTCACTTCATGGTGAAACAATGTATTATTCTTGGTCACATTATCTCTAGTAGTGGTATTGAAGTTGACAAGGCCAAAGTGAATATTATCTCCAATCTTTCACCTCCAAAATCAGTGAAAGTAGTAAGATCTTTCATTGGGCATGCTGGTTTCTATAGAAGATTCATTCAAGATTTTAGTAAAATCTCTACACCCTTATGCAATTTACTTGCTAAGGATGTACATTTTGTCTTTAATGATTCTTGTTTAGAAGAGTTTGAAATACTTAAAAAATTGTTGACTGCTATCATTCGACCACCTGATTGGGATTTACCTTTTGAACTCATGTGTGATACCTCTGATTATGCTATAGGAGCAGTTTTATGATAGAGATTAGATCGATTGCCTTCGATTATTTACTATGCTAGTAGGACTCTTAATGATGGACAATTGAATTATTCTACTACGGAGAAAGAAATGTTAGCAGTTGTATTTACTTTAGATAAATTTCGATCATATCTTGTAGGGTGTAAAGTAATTATTTTTTCTGACCTTGCTGTCCTCAAATAACTTCTCACTAAAAGATGCTAAACCATGGTTGATTTGATAGATTTTGCTTTTGCAAGAATTTTACATTGAGTTTAGAGATAAAAAAGGCTCTAAAAATGTTGTAGCTGACCACTTATCTCGTATTGTGCTTGATTCTATACAAGAAAAACTACCGTTAAATGAGTTGTTTTTAGATGAACAACTTATGAATATTGATGTTGTACACTGGTTTGCTATCATAGTTGATTATCTTGTTACAGGTAAGCTTCCAGAACATTGGACTAAACAAGATAGAACTAAGTTCTTAGCTGAAGTGAAGAGCTTTATTGGGAAGACCTTATTTGTTTAAATATTGTGCTGATCAAATTATAAGGAGATGTGTCCCAGAAAGTGAATGCCAAAGTATGATATCTTTTTGTCATGACCAAGCTTATGGAGGTCATTTCAGTGCTAAAAAGACTACTGCCAAAATTTTACAATGTGATTTTTATTGGCCTACTCTTTTTCGTGACACTTATATTTTTTGTTCTACATGTGACAAGTGTCAACGTATGTGAAGCATTTCAAAAAGAAATATGATGCCGCTTAATCCTATTCTCATAGTTGAGATATTTGATGTATGAGAAATTAATTTCATGGGACCTTTTTCCCCATCATTTGGCTATCTTTACATGTTGGTTGGTGTCGATTATGTTTCCATGTGAGTTGAGATAATTTCACGTAGGACCAGTGATCACAAAAGTGCGGTGGCATTTTTGAAGAGCAATATTTTCTCTCGCTTTGGCACTCCACGGGCCATAATCAGTGATGGTGGGTCTCATTTCTGTAATAAGCATTTTCAAACCCTGTTAGCAGAGTACTTCATCACACACAAGGTTGCAACCCCATATCACCCACAAACTAGCGGTCAGGTGAAGGTTTCAAATTGAGATATAAAACAGATTTTGGAGAAGATAATTTGACCTGATAGAAATGATTGGTCTATACAACTTACTGATGTATTGTGGGCATATAGAACAGCTTTCAAAACATTCATTGGAATGTCCCTTTATAGACTAGACTGGTGTATGGAAAAGCTTGCCACCTGCTAGTGGAGCTGGAGCATTGGGCATATTGGGCTATCAAGAAATTCAATTTTGATTTACATGAAGCTGGGTCAAAAAGAAAATTACAGCTGACAGAACTTGAGGAGATTCGGAATGATGCTTAAAGAATGCAAAAATCTACAAACAATGAATGAAAGACTTTCATGACAAGCACATAGTAAGAAAATTGTTCACCCCAGGTCAGAAAATACTTTTATATAATTCTCGTTTGCATTTATTTCGAGGTAAGTTGCGTTCTAGATGGTCATGTCCTTTTATTATTCGAATAGTTTATCCCTATGGAGCAATTGAGGTTGAAAACTTCAAAATGGTGATATTTTCAAAGTTAATGGCCAAAGATTAAAACCATATTTGGAGTTCAACTCTCAGAGGGGGAGGAAGAAATTGATTTGAGTGAATATGTCTATCCAACTTAAAAAACAAAAATAAAAACAAAAAATAATAATAACAAATTACAAAAACAAAAATTTAAAAAAAAAAACCATACACCAATACAAATTGGTGTATCTGAAAGGAGAAACCGCATCTTATTTGATATGGTGTAAATAATGATGAGCCACACAATTCTTCAAAAATTATTTTGGAGATATGCACTTAATACTGCATGTTACACACCAAACCATGTCCTATCTAAATCGGTCAATAAAACTCCATTCGAGTTATGGAAATTGAAAAAGACCCGATCTTTCATACATGAAGGTTTGGAGATGCGACGCGTATGTGAAGCGCGTTGAATTGGATAAGTTAGGAGCTAAATCATATAAATATTTATTTGTGGAGTATTTAAAGAAAACTGTAGGATACTATTTCTACAATTCCATCGAGATGGAGGTCATCGTATCAAGACTTGCTATATTCTTAGATAACACAGTGGGAGCAAAGTAGTTCTTGAAGAAGTTCAATAAACCACAAATAAAATTGACCAATTAGATGTTCTAATGGCTGAGCTTGCATCTGATAAACCACATATTGGGAAATTAGGAACCACCAGTTCCCAATGAGACACCAACTTCACGTAAGTTAAGCAAAGTCATTCATTTTCCTATGAGATACAATCCTGATTACTAGTAATGTATTACTAATCGAGGAAGATGAACCTACTACTTACACAAAATCGAATTTAAGTGTTGACTCAAAGAGATGGCAAGAAGCCATAGAATCCGAGATGAACTTCATGTACGAAAACAAGGTTTGGACCTTGATTGACCCGCCTGAAGGGGTAAAACCAATAAGTTGTAAATGGGTTTACAAGAAAAAGGTCGATGTGGATGGTAATGTTCATACTTACAAGGTAAGATTGGTTGCGAAGGGTTACAAGCAAAGACAAGGAATTGACTTTGATGAAACTTTTTCACTAATAGCCATATCTAAATCAATTTGGATTCTGCTTGCGGTAACAGTATACCATGACTATGAGATATGGCAAATGAATGTCAAAACTACATTCTTTAATGGGAATCTTAGTGAAGATGTGTACATGACACAACCTGAAGGTTTTGAATCCATGGAACCAAACAAAGTATGCAAACTACAGAAATTCATATATGGATTAAAACATACCTCTCAGAGCTGGAATCTTCGTTTTGATGAAACAATCAAAATGTTTGATTTTATCAAAAAATGAATATGAATCATGTGTGTATAAAAAGATTAGTGAGAGTAAAGTCGTATTTCTAATTTTATATGTGGATGACATACTATTATTAGGAAACGATGTCCCGATGCTAAAATCCCTAAAATTGTGGTTATCCAAAATTTTCTTCATGAAGGACATGGGAGAGGCAGCGTACATTTTCGGTATAAAGATCTATGGAGATAAATCTAAGAGAATGGATGGCCTATCTCAATCTACGTACATAGATAAAATCTTGAGAAGATTTAGCATGGAAAAGTCCAAGAGAGGACTCTGTCCCATCGGGCATGGGATCTATCTCTCAAAAGAGATATGTCCAAAGACACAAATTGAAAGAGATCGTATGAATAGAATTTCTTATGCATCAGCAATGGGATCTATCATGTATGCCATATTATGTACTCGACCGGATGTTTCATATGCTTTGAGTGTCAAAAGCAGGTTCCAAATGAACCCTGGCGAGAAACATTAGATCTCTGTCAAGAATATCCTTAAGTACTTAAGAAGGACTAAAGACATGTTCTTGGTGTATGGAGGAACTAAACTTAGAGTTCAAGGTTATGCCGATGCCAGCTTTCAGTCTGATAAATACGATAGCGAATCTCATTCCAGATATGTATTTACTCTAAATGATTGTGCGGTTAGTTGGAAAAGTTCAAAACAAGAAATGACCGCTGATTCAACTACAAAAGCATAATATATAGCTGCTTTAGAGACAGCAAAGGAAGCGGTCTGGATCAAGAAGTTCATTTCAGAAGTTGGAGTAGTTCCTAACATTGTTGATCCAATATCTCTGTATTGCGATAACAATGGAACCATCGCACAAGCGAAGGAACCCATGTCTTATCAATAATCTAAATATACATTTAGGCAATATCATCTCATTAGGGAGTTGATTTTAAAAGATAACATAAAGTAGAACGGGTCCCGACGGACGATAATGTAGCTGATTTTTTGACAAAGTTGTTGTCCCAGCACAAGCATGATAGTCATGCTAAATTTGATGGTATTGTGATACCTAAATAACTGGATCTAGTTTGTAAGTGACATTTTGTGATATACTATTTGTTAGACATTACGGTATATGAACTAATTGATTAATTAAATGTTTGTCTACATTTTAAATGGCAAATCTGTTATTCTTAAATTTTATTATTTAAATTAATAGAATCCGAAAAAAAGTTCATAATAACTTGTTAATCACAAAGTGTTGTGATAGTAAGATACAAGTTATATATAACTTATTCTTGAAATATCCCTAGTCATAGTAATAATGAGATAGGAAAATATTAATGCGGATAGACTAGCATATGTTGCATTTCTTTTGAAGTAGCTGATCTCAAGAGCTAAGATGTAGAAGGACATCTGAATGAACAAATAAATGCATTGTTATGAGAACATGACATGAGATGATCCACCTAGAGATTCCACATGGATAACTATTCAAGCGTCATTGGTAAATCTCTAATGAGCCGTAGTGGATTTGGTCCTTTGACATGAGGACATCATAGAATCTTATGTGAGGATCGCTATACTTTGGCAAGTGTTTGATGGAACTTGTAGATTATGAGTCACTAGGAAGATGTCGTACGGGTATAGTGAGAATCATATAAAGGTAGTGAATGTCCAATATGATGATTCGTCACTCTTGGAAAGTAGGAGATTATAACCTGATTTTTGCCCACATAAGTTGATATAAATTTCCTCGGTCAAGGTGGAGTTATGAGTTGAAAATGTTTCAATCATAACTAAATTAGATCAACGAAGAGTTAAGGTGAATATATAATTGATTGAAATGAGATTGACGCTGATCCATATCCCTTAACCAATTGGGTTATATTGATAAAGGGATTATATTTCTATGGTAACCGCACATATATTGGTTCTGTCATACCACGTGATATTTTTTCTCACATGGATTGCCTTGACACATTGCTAGATGTCAATCTTGGACGACGACGTGAATTGATCGATCTAGGTGAATCGATGAGAATATCACTGCATTTGCCATCGTGAATGAGAACCTAATGGGTCACACACATAAGGCAAGAATTGAGCATCTGGAGTTGGACTTTGTCCAAGTGGGAGATTGTAAGAATTAATGTCCAAGGTCCAATTAGTTAGGTCGGACTTAATTACTTATTGGACCAAATTAATTATTAGATTAATTAATTAAACCCGTTTGTTGATGGATTTTAGTTGGACTAGAACTAGGGCTAGGCTTAGACCCGCCTATAAATACAAAGACACAATAGATTACGTTTAGAAGTTGGTCTTCATTACTTGTTAGTACAAGTAAAAAGACAACACAATACAATTACTCTCAAAAGGTTCCACTTTTATCTGTTCTTGATCATGAAAGTCCAGATCTGTTCTTGCTGTGTGGTTTACCATTGGTGGCTGGACAATTGGACATCTGTGATATTGAAGATCACACCTCCAACTAATCAGATAATCAGATTTTACGGTGTTCATCAAGGTAAACTTCTATCACGAATTCTATCTAAGTACAAGGTTGATCTGACTTATAGAGATCGCATATTTAGTTTTCGCTGTGCATGTATACATCAATTCCTTACATATCCAACACATGCAACTACTCCAAAAATGCATTTTGGTCTCTAAACTTTTCAAAAATTGCAAACGAGCCCAACAGATCTCTTAGTAACCAACTTCTTCACTTCTCATTATTATCTCTTATAATACCTAAAATGAAGTTTGACAATAATATTTATATCATGAAATTCTACGATATTACAGTTTGTATAACTAGTTGATGCCCTAGAGATTCCTATGATACATAGGCATAGCATTCCCAAAAAAGAGATGCCCCTGCATTTTTTCCATGAGAATCTACTTCCTACACTCCACGAAATTGGAAATTTGATCATTGATGTTTGGTTCCATGAAGTTGGTGACTTTATGAAAGATACTTACTGATGGCGATTATGCAAAATGTTGGGCAAGAAACCATATGAAAATCGCAGGGGATACAATTATTATCACACAAATCAAGTAAATGAAGTCCCTCTAGAGGAGAGGACTATGTTTGTTACATTTTCAAAAGGTTACCGTGTTTCTGAAAGTGAAGTGAGGGGATTCTTATCTAGTAATTTCGGGTATTGCGTAAAATCCTTCCACATACAAGTGGTGATGCCTGGTCAACAGGCACTACATGCTTGTATTGTGTTCTTGAGACTTCATTCCATTCATACAATTTTGAGGGGTGAAGACTTAGAAAAATTTAGTGTCAATCGAAAGCATGTATGGATGCGCAAGTATGTCCCATGCAATGGAAACTCATCCGGCTAATCACTGGGATGTCTCCGACCTTCTAGATTGCACATGTTAGTCTAATATGCTAATCGTGTTTTATGTATATTCGTAATATAAGTGGTAGTTTTTCATTCATTTTGTGTGTAATAAGTGTACGAATTAATGTCCAATGTCCAATTAGTCAACAATATTAATAAAAGGAATTTAATATTTATACTTAAATTTCACTTTGAAATAAATGTTGGACAATATAATAATTAAATATGATAAAATACTATAATCATCTTTTTATTTTGGGTATATATAAGAAATTTGCAAATTTGTCCTCAACCTTTTTTTAAAAAACTATTTTGTCTTTAATCTTTAGAAAATTAGCTCATTCATCCAAATGGATGAATTTCATTCATTCAACCCCATTTGACCAACATATTAAAAATAGTATTATCTTTAATTAAAATACTAAAAAAAATGAAAAATGAAAAAAATTTATAAAACAAAAATATATGAAAAGAATAAAAAAAATAGAAAAGTAGTCATCAGCCCTTACCCACAACTACAGCAACAGCCACTGCCACTGCCACCATTCTACCAGTGGCGGATCTAGGGTTGAAGTTCAGCTAGGGCGGATGTTGACTGGTCAACGGTCAAATATTGACCATTGACCAGTCACAGACGATGCTTGTGAAAAAATAATGTGAAAATATTTTAATAAATACATAACTTATAAAGCAACAAAAAAAAAATCATATAATAGTGAAATATAATTCGATACAAGCCGTAATAATTCCTGTTTGATGACCAATTACAGTGTCTTAGTCAAAATGGGAACGAACAAGAACTACAAATTTGGTAGTTTAAATAACCTACCTTCCTCGAATGAAGCCTCTCCTTCTCTTCCTCTATGAGCTCTGAAAATGCCTGCCAACAAAACGATAATCATTCATTAACATGATAAAATACACGTCATACACGATAGCCAGCACCAGAGGGGACCTAGGATAATGGTTCAGTGGGGACGATAAAGAATTACATAAAAAATAATTTAAAATAAGACAATGAATGATAAGAAAAAACTTAAAATAAAGTCAAATCTATGGCAAAAAAAAAAGAGCAAAAATTATGATAAATACTTTCTATATTCTTCAATTTTGACACCCTCTTTTCAAATTATGCAATTATCATATTAAAGAGAAATAATAAATTCTTTAGTTGAAGATTTATTCATGTAATTATCTTAATTTTTTAATTTCTTAAAGTTCAAGGACTACAAAAGAAATTTTGAATTTAAAATATAAATACTTTCTTTCTTTCTCTCTCTCTCTCTCTCTTTCTCTCTCTCTCACATACACACACACTGACATACACACACACACACACACACACCGTCTTCTTCAAAACTCAAGAAATGTTATAGATACAACATATACATACACTACACGCACAATACACACACTGGTGCAGGAAAAAAAAATTTGACGAAGCCAACACTATTTTTTCGCGAAATTCCAGCACGGGCAGACGTGGGATCTCGCCATGTGCTAGATCTGCCTCTGCATCCTACCATCCGAAACCACCACGCCTTTACTACCACAACACCACCGCTACCACTAACTTGCACCATGCCATTACCGCCAACAAATGTGGATTTCTCCTCCCTCAAACACTGCACAAAATGTTGCCATTTTTTGATAGCATCCGAGGGAGGAGGGGGGAGGGGAGGGAAGAAATCCCCCATGTTCTCTATTTTATGGCAGGAGGGGAGAGTTAATTTAAGGAAAGGCCACCGAATTAATTTGTGATTACTGCTTACTCACCGAACATCAAAAGGTAAGCAATCACTCACCCGTCTAATCCAATAATTTCTCATCCACCACTAATGAGGAAAACGTTAGGACGAGCAGACGGAAAATGCTACGTAGCAAATGAGTGTACATGTGCCACTTTAACAACATTAAACATTCCACATCACCAAAATTGCAGTTACCAAAATGCCCCTAGCTTCTGCCACTAATATATGATTTCATAATCCCCAAATCAATTTCTAGAAATTCATACCATCCTTATGAAATTCTCCCAAATCAGAACTAGAAACTGCGTACATGAACCCCAAAATTTTGCCCAAATCATTACCGAAAATTGAAAACCTTTGAAATGAAACCTTGAATTCTTACGAATTCAAATTAACCCACTTATCAATTGTAATGGAATATTCGTAATCCACTTCTCCCAAGTCTCTGATGAGGCAGTGTGTTATTGTAGGCAAACATCTATGACAAGGACTTGGTGGACGAAGAACAATCCAGGTAGGAGGTTTCGAAGTTGCAGATTTTATGGACGACTCGATGCTTGTGATTACTTCTCTTGGGTAGATTCACTCTCCATCCGCGTTACAAGAAAATAATCAACAGACTTTTACATAAGGCAAACAACAACAACAATGTGGGGCATAAGATGCGAAGATGGGTGGAATTACATCTGATTGCCTTGTGTGTGTTTTTGCTGGATGCCATATTTCACAAACTTTTTTTTTTAATTTTAGGAGGAAATCGATGTGGTTCAAACTTTTTTTTTTGGTTTGTGAAAATGCTTGATAGAGCACTCTGTAGTTGGTTGCATTGTGTATGTTGGTCGATTTGTGCTATGCATATTTTAGCTTTGGATGTGATGATGGCTTTGTGCATTGTGATTGTGGTTTTGACTCCGTTTATCTTATAATAAATTGTAGTCTTTTACATCTCTTGTTTTGAATTCCCTTGTAATATATATAACATCTCTTGTTCTGAATTCTTTGGAGTGTTTTCCAATGGTTGAGATATGCACTGGAGGAGTTAGGATGTCGTTCACTTGTTAACTTATTTTTTTGTCACTTGACTTAGTAGTGCTGTAATCAGAGTGTAGGTTCTTGGTGGCCAACTAAAATGCAGGGGTTTCTAATTGCAACCCAAAATGGAAATCCTATACTGTAATTTGAATGATGTGATAGCTGGTGGCCAACTAAAAAATAAGGGCTTCTATGACATTTTCACATCATAGAAGCACACAGAAAGAGGCTTCTAAAAAATGGGCAAGAACACTAGAAATCTAGATGCAGATTAAATTTGTTTAGCCAATCAAGATAAAACCTGTAAAGCTAACAATTTCTGTCACTAAGCTACTGAACTAGAAAGCCCCTAATTTGGACTTTTTTAAGGGATTCTTAAATATGGAAGGCGAATGCCATGATGTCATACTTATGCTTTGCCATCTAATTTATCTTTGAAGGGAGCTGTGATGTAGCTTGCCACTCTTTGAAGTGCGGACACATCGTCGACATGTCGCTGGTGGCTTTATTCAAGCTGGTTTAAAAAAAATGAAAATGAAAAACTAACATTTGAAGGCTGATTAAACTGGGTATTCTTTAATTTCGTGGTTGTGCACATCTCCGACTCCAATCCAAACTTATTCTGGTGAGATTTTGATACCACGTGTTTTGTTGGTGAAACCCTAGCAAGTTGGGAATGTAAATTGTAATGGAAAAGACTCATGTAGACTGTTTTGTTATAAATTGTTAATGGGATGTGATTGTTGGGTATTGTTGGTAATGGGCTGCTTAATGCAAAATACAACATTGGGTTTTGTGGGCAATGGGTCGTTCTTGTGGTAATGAGTTTGACCCATTTTTTTAATGTTAAAATACAATTTTGCCCTCAAACAATTAGCTTACGCAACAAGCTTGCTTTTTACCATTCATTTCAGCACCTTCATAAAAAAAAAGCATTAGTTACAGCACCATTCATTTACCGGTTCCGTGAACCAAAAAATAAAAAATAAAAATTCAACATCTTCTTCATTTTTAATCTTCATTTGCAAAAGCCAAAGAGTGCGGGGCAATTGGTTAAAATTGGAATACCTCATATTTTTTGGACACAGTGTGTTGTACACACACTAAATCTTACTTAAAAAATATTTGTGCGGTAAACAATGTTGAGAATAACCTGATTACGATGAGTGCAGTTGGATTACTAGCTTTATGATGTAGTAATGATGATTAATTTTTTTGATCATGAACCACTTTAAGATACTAGCAATTTTTAATGTATTTGTGATATTGAAGTTGTTTTCCATTGTCGAGATACGATTTGCTTCTGTTATTGTTATGTTCAAACGATTTAAACTTATTCAACGTGGTCTTCAAGAAATGGGCATCTTATTGTGAAGATGATGTAAAGAGATCAAGTTTTGTGAAAACAATAATACTTGATGATCTTTGGTTGGACTCTATAGGTTATGTTCTTGGTTTCACTTCGCATATCTATGACATGATTAGATTTTGTATTATGAACAAACCTTTTTTCACTTGATTTACGACATGTGGGATACTATGATTGAGAAAGTGAAAGGAGTGATTTATAGGCACGAAGGAAAGCATTAAGAAGAGGTATCACCATTTTATGATGTTGTTCACTGCATCCTTATTGATCGTTGAAACAAGAATAACACTCCACTTCATTAGTTGGCTCACTCTTTAAATCCAAGGTCAATTCTAAATTCTAATTCATACATTAATTATTTATTTACATTTTTGTAATGTTTGTTATTTTTAGTTACTTACTACTTAAATTGTCATTTCTTTATTTTTCATCTCTCTTGTTTATGTACTATAGCGTGGAGTGACTTACTGCGGATTCCACTAGAGTTCCTCCACATAGAGATGTAGAGGTTTCACGAGAAAGAATAAAATATTTCAAGAGATACTTGTCAAATGAATACTGTTCTATAGTGAATAAGGATTACTCTAAATTTTCAATGATGGAAGAAGATTTTGGTGAATTTGAATCTATCACTGATCGTTACCACTTGGACCCAAAGACTTGGTGGGTGATCTATGGTGCTTGTGCACCTACACTTCAAACTTATGCATTGAAGTTATTGGGACAACCATCTTCTTCGTCATGTTTTGAGCGAAATTGGAGTACTTATTCATTTTTGCATTCTCTTAAAAGAAATAAGCTAACTCCAAAATGTCCGGAGGATTTAGTCTTTGTTTACAGCAATCTATGTCTCTTGTCAAGGAGGAGTCCTCAGTAATCACAAGAAAATAATAAAATGTGGAATGTCGGTAGTGATGCATTTGATTCATTGCAAGATGTCAGCGTGCTTGAACTTGCCAATTTATCTCTAGATGAACTCGAGTTAGAGGCGATAGTGTTTACGAATGACATAAATGAAGATGTTGAAGAGGCAATTCTAAATGAATGATATACTTTGTTTCATCTCCATTTTGTTGAACTTGAAGTCGTGTTTTGACTAAACATGTATGAAATTGATGTCGAGTTTGATTTATATTTGAGTATTTGTATTTTATACAATAAAATAAGTATACAAATATGAAATATTTATTAGCTTTACACATACAAAAAATAAATATCGACGTGTCATTGTCGGTACTTTTTAGAAAATCCCGTTCGACGTATTCGATACGCATTGTGTTATACACGCGTATCCGTATCGGTGCATCATAGTTGCCACCTAATGCCATGGTGTCCTGCGTATGCTTTTATCTCTTTTCCATCTTGTTTTCAATATTAACTCAGCCCATATAAGCAATTTGATCATACCTTCCACCCTCCAAAATAAATAAGTCATACAAGAAAAAAGTGTGTAAAATTCGAAACCTAAAAACGTATGGATAATACTCCATTGTTTTGAGGTTGAGTAGAGTAGAAATTTTTTCACTATTTAGAAATAATGCTCTTTTTATTCCTTCAGTCATGAATAATTTGATGCCAAAAAATTTTCCTTGTCCAAATAAGAACCAAAGATAGGCAAGAATACATTTCATCAAAAAAGGACCTGAATAGGGAAGAATAGAAGTGGGGTTAAACATGCTAGGGCATCTTATTGTAATTCTAATAACTTCAAACAACAAATAATCTTTTCCCAAAACAACAGGGGCTATATGATATTCTCATTTGAAAGGCAAGCTGATAAGGGTGTCCTACACGCTTATCTTGGTTCTTGAATATACTTAATAGTTGATTATTTGGGTGGAATTCTACTCACTTTATGTTATATTTGACTTTTGTAGGCTAAATCCCCAATTTGAAGATAGATTAAACAAAAAGAAGAGTTTGATGCTTAATTAAAGCTTAACCGGACGGCACATACATGAGTTGAAGTCGTTAGAAAACAACGAAAGTGAATTCAAAAGTTTTGGGAGCAAAAATCAGATTTTAGAAAAGGTCAAGGACTAATTTGCACACTTTCAAATATTTTGAAGACCACTTTAGAAAGACTAGGACCAATTAGAATGACATTGAAAGTTTGTGGATGGAATCGAGAAGATTTAAGGAAAAAAATGACAAAAATCGTACCTAAAAGCCAAATTGGGGTCCAAATTACAAGTTTTGGAAATAAGGTCACACCTCGGTAGCTCAAAGCATTGTGCGACCTAGGTGCCGTTGCACTAAATTCTATGTAGTGCGACCTCGTCTGAAAGAAGAGTTTTGGGCACAGTTTTGAAGTTTATTTGTACTATGACTTTTCTTGGACACAACTTTCAAAGCATCTCAAGCACTATATAAAGACTTATTCTGGGTCAATTAAAAGAGAGTTCCAAATCATAAAATAACACAAATCTTTAGAAGAAACTCCACATCAAAAACATCAAATTGTTGGAAGGAAAATTACAAGAAATCATTAGAGCTTCAGATGATTTTGAAGAAGAAGACAGCGCCATCCAAGATTGTTGAAGAGATTGGGTTGTCTCCATCTTCTATTCTAAATTATCCCGGTTATGTATTCACTTTTTATTTTATATTTTTGTAATCAAAATATGATAGACTAAGCCTTTGTAGCTAGGATTTTAATGAAACATTGTTGACTCTTTAATCTAATAAATTGCTCGTTTTTATTCTTGCTTTTGGGTTAATTTTTTTTATCATTCTCTAATTTCGTTTTGATACTTGATCACTATTAAAACGTGTTTGTGATTTATATTGCTTTTGAGAGATTTGTTATAAATTAGCACATGATAATGAACAACACAGGGTCCTATAATTAATGGTCTATGTCATTATGCTCTATGAAATCGTTATGTGATTATTTTTGTGAATTAGTGCATGTTTATGTGTTCAAAAATTAATTAGAGATATTTAGATTCACATATAAGTATAGAATCGATTGACCATCGAGAGAGGGTCAATCGAGAGAGGTTGTTGGTTGAAATTGGATAATTGATTTTTAGCTTAGGCATCTAAGTTTTTAATTTTGTTGATTGTTTGTTATTGAATTAATTGTCATCTTTAAATTTAGCCAATTTTAAGATAGTTCTTGTGACTTGTGTTGATGTTAAGAGGTGCTACACGTGTCTAGCTCAAATAACAAATGACATAAATATCTATTCGAATTCATTATAGAGATATAGTTGGGTCATAGCTAAAAATTGGTTTAATTTGTATGAGATAGAAAATTAACATATAAGGAATACCGATAGTCAATACAACTCAAGAATTGATGTAAACAAGAAATTGAGGGTTAACAATGGTGGATTCGATATTCTAGTACCTTTCATGATTTGATTAATTCTGAGTTTTGTATAATTCTAATTACTTATTTTAGTAGATAATTAGATTTAGTTAGAATTGAATTTAAATAACTTATTGTGTTTTTCTTGAATTATAGCTAGTATTAATTAAAGTATAAGACATGGAAAATTCAGTCATTATAGGTTTGACACTCTACTTATCATTATATTACTTGTTAACAAACCGTCTACTTGCGGGATAAAAGCGACAACACAAGACATCATATTCCCTCGAATAATCTGAAGCCTTGTATTTCAAGAAAATCAGCAGGGCAAGGAAATATATATCGAATCAGTTCTCAATTTCTGTATACCTTCTACAAAAGAATATGTGGCCATGATAAAAAAATGTTTCAAAAAATGTAAAAAATTGATGACGCAAAATATAAAATACAGACAATTCTCAAGCCTTTCAGATAATGCCCTTCTTTCTAACATCAACTAGAAAGACGCATGTGATCAGGTCACTACAACAAGCAAATAGAACCATATGATTACAAACATATTCAGCAGTAGACATGTCTACATTTTCAACCAAAACATGATCAAATATGAGTGATAAATAATAATTTAGCCATTGCCAACTCTGAAGCATACAACCACAAAAGTCCAAATTGATGTTAATCATCCTCCTCAATAAAAATTCTAGTCTATCTCCTAGCCCTCCAAGTAGTAACTTTGTTAAGGTTCAGTTTGAAATCGTCTTTTACGGTCTTCTAAATTAGTTTTGTTTTCCATTCTAGGTCTACCTTAAATGTTTCTAAATACCGCTTAGCAACATACTTAGCTATGCAATGCCTATTCGTACTATCTCTGGTACACATGTGGGTGGGAATGTATGATTTTACTTGTATGCAACCCAACTTTTTGTTCAATGAAGCCCAAATCCTCCACTGACAATCCAACTTTTACACTGCATGAGCCATTCTATTGTCATTTGGCCTAAACTTCAAATTGCACCTTGTCACTACCCCCATGTTTTTTTTTACTGATTTCCTAAACAATTCCATGTCCTTAAAAGTTTTTCCAACTTCAAACTTGGGATCGAACATCTTCTTCTCTGGAACAAAATTAGGAAAATTATACTTGTTCTCCTCACTTGATGGAAAGTTACTATGTAATTCATCTGACTCTAGCTCCACTTCACTAGATGTTAGATGTGTTTCTTCAACAACAAAGTCTGAATTGAGTCCCACTGCTATGCTTTCAAAAGTATTCTTGTCAAATTCAAAATTAATGTCATTCACATCATCATCAGAATCACTAAACTACAGCAAGAACGACAATTTCATCTTCTTCATTGTCACTCTCATGATCTGCCTCTGCAATGTAAAGATAATTCCAGTCATCTAGATTATTTGATAACATATCATAACTCAAAAGTAATAAGAAAAGTGTACCCGTGGAAGCTAAAATTTAAGGGTGCCAAAGGAAGGCGACCATAACCTCATTCAAATATGCAATTCTTCACCACATATTGAACTGACTAAAGGGTGCCTACGGAAGCAAAATTTAATAAGCAAAGTGTGAAAAAATATATAATTAAAGGATTTTAAATTTAACTAGTAATGTGAAATATTCCAATAAGTTTAGTTTTAAGCCTTAGTGTTACTATAAACTTGTAATGAGAGATTTTAAATTTAACTCGTAATGGGAAAGATTTCAATAAGTATGATTTTAAATTCAACAAACAATATATATACCGGGATTTCAAATATACATCTCCAAATTGAATCTATATAACAACAAAAAATAAACTAGTTTTTTATTCATTACATAAAAATGCAGATTTTTGAACATATAATAAATTTACAAATTACCTGAATTCATCTTTGTCTCTACCTCCAATAAGAATTCTTCTTCAACCAATGATGTGTTGTCCATTTATGCATATTAGGGTGTCAGTGAAGAAACACTCACGATAAGACTCTTTCCTCACATTGAAAGATAAAGCTCGGGAATGGCTAGATTCATTACCTTCTAGAAGCATCACCACATGGATAGATCCGAATCAGAAATTTACATTTAAGTACTTTTCCTCCTGCTAGAGTAAACCGTCTCAACCATGAAATCTCAACCGTCCAACATGAGGATTTAGAAAACTTCCAAGAAGCATGGGAAAGGTTCAAGGAGCTGCTTAGAAAGTACCCCAGTCATGCTTTTCCACTAGCATAAAAAAATCATTATTTCTATTCAAGATTGACTCCAAGTAGTCGTTCTGCAGTTAACTCTACTGCAGGTGGCTCTATTCGAAATAGGTCGGCTAGGATCCTTGTGACTTATATGAGACAATGAGTGAGATTTTGTAATGTGGCCAAACAGAGGTTTACAGAAAAAAGACAATTGGATTGCATGATGTAGACATAAATACAGTGCAACTTGCTAAAATTGAGTCATTGTCAAAGCATATGGAAACCTTAAAACACTCTCAATCTGTTAACATGATCCAAGCACCAGTTTCAGTTTGTGTTAATTGTGGGGGCAAATCATCAAACGTCAGATTGTCCCTTGATCACCACTGATCATTCACTAATCGAGCAAGTCACATTTGCGCAAAATTTTCAACGCCAGTAGAATAATCCATTCCCATAGTCATACAATTCAACTTGGAGAAATCATCTCAACTTCTATTATGGTAACAATCAGAATGTTCAAAATCTACTAAATCAGGGAAGCCAAGATAGGAAATGAGGGACATGAATAGGTTTTTTCTTAGTTGGCAGACCGGACTAATACTGAAATCAAGGGTGTCAAAGCGCCCATAAAAGAATTGGGCCAACGATATGATGTGGCTATAAAAAATCTAGAGAACCAAATTGGACAGCTGGCTAAACTTTTCACTGAAAGAAAACCAGGCACATGGCCTAGTAAGAATATGGTCAATCTCATGGAGCAAGTACAGAAAATAACAACTATAAGTGGGGTGCAGTCACCTGAAATACATGTCAAGGTTACCTAAGGAAAAATAAGTTTTTGAAGAACAGAACGAAGAAATAACTCTAGATATGCAAACTAATCATGAGCAGGTGGCAGATCATGGAAATACAAAAATTCCAAAGCTAATCCAAAAATATGTACCTCCCATCTCTTTCCCACAAAGGTTAAATTTACAGAAAAATAAGTAGGATCAACAGTTTGCACAATTTTTTGATCATCTAAGAAAGCTGCATATTAACATATCGTTTGTGGAGGCCCAGACTCAAATGCCCAACTACGCCAAGTATATAAGACAACTGCTTGTAAATAAGAAAAAACTGGCACAAAGAAAGACAATAAAGCTTACAAGAG
Organism: Forsythia viridissima; assembly: GCA_030279155.1. NCBI lineage: Eukaryota > Viridiplantae > Streptophyta > Magnoliopsida > Lamiales > Oleaceae > Forsythia > Forsythia viridissima. The sequence continues at coordinate 22,601,124 of CM059040.1, forward strand.
GAGACAGTGCTATAATGGAAAGCAACTACCAGATAAAATGGATGATCCAGGAAGCTTTATAATTCCAATTACCATCGACAGTCTCATGATCGACAGGGCAATGTGCGATCTTGGTGCAAGTATCAATCTAATGCATCTTTCTATTTTCAGGCGATTGGGACTTGGTGAAGCTAAACCTGTAAAGTTCAGTTTTCAGTTGGCTGACCGATCTATTAAAAGGCCATTTGGGATGGTAGAAAATGTGGTGATGAGAGTGGAAAATTTCTTATTTTCCATAGACTTCGTTGTTCTTGATATGTCTTAGGATGTTGAGATCCCTATTATCTTGGGTTAGCCTTTCTTAGCTACTTTGGATGCTCTCATTGATCTTTCATGAGGTGAATTGATATTGAGGGTTTACGAAAGAGAGATATTTCATATAATAGAAAAAGATGAGGCTCCACCACCACCTCCTTATTGGACAGGATACCAAGTAGAGACCTTGAAGAAATTCAAGAAAAACTTCTTCAAAAAGTTTTTTTTTGGGGGGGGGGGGGGGGCGAAGCTAACAGTATAGGTGAATGACAATGGCAAACAGGTTGTTCAGATGCCAGAAGTTGATATGGATAAACATATAGTTGAAGTTAAAGAAGACATCCTTGGTGCACATGTTGCATTTGTTAAATAGAGGAAGGACAAGCCACAAAACATAGAGATAGAAATCAAGAGATCATTGGAAAGTGACACATTCGATGATCTTGAAATCTCTTTTTCTTACACTTGAGCAACCAGACAAAAAGTCAAGCTAATAACTATAAATAAGGATTGAATGGGAGGCAACCCATTATTCTATCTTTAACTATGTTTTGCATTGCATATAGTTCTTTTGATTTTTGATTTTTATGTTTGCATTAGTGACTTAGGCACGTTTCGTTTTTATTTAGTATTTTAGCATATCATCATCTTCCTACTATCTTGATCTTATCTTAATATGTGTAGGTATAATGGCTGCAACAAAAGAATGCATAGAGTAGCTCTAAATGCATTTGGACCTTCAATTCCAGTTTGCCTCCACCATCCAAACCACCACAGGGAAGTCCTTGAACTCTTTCTCTTATTTCTATTTATGCTTCTACATTGAGGACAACGTAGATTTTAAGTTTGGGGTACCAAAAACAAATCTTGCATGCTTGTGTGTTATTAGATGGCATTGCCAGCTAATTACGCAATTTATTTGAAATTGCTTTTATTCAAGACTTGTGAACATGAATGCTAATTGTGTTTTATGTTAAATTACTTATCAATGTTAGATCTTTATTGAGCACAATAGTTGTGATGGTCATTAGCAAGATGGATGTACTTGTAGAATGCAATATGTTGCCAATTGGATCTAGGAAGATTAAACCAATGCCATAAATACAATTCAATTACCAAACCAAGTAAACAAATAGTTTGGATGTGGTTGAGTCGTGGAGTAGCTAGGTGGGATTGTGTTGATTCCGTGCATGTTGAATATTGGTGTGGAGTGTTTTTGGTTAAAAGTGAAAGCTATGTGATGATTGGATCTAATCCCCGCATATTATATCTTGCTAAAAAAAAAGACATTGCACTTCTGTTATCTCATACTTATCTTCGTAGCCTTTTTGACTCGAGTGATAAAGTCTGTAGGAGTTCTCAAAACTCGATGCCCTAAGGTATGTAAAATTTGGGAGCCATCGGCCTAAAGCTCACTACAAGGGTCATCTAGAAAGCTTAAGGGAGTGAAGTTTTACATATATAAGATGATGAAAAAATAAAAAGTCTAAGGAACAATTATGTAAAACTAGTAAGGTTGAGCATTTTTGTTTAAATTTGGGGATATAGATAACTAGTGGGTTTGACTTGTCTAGTGGAACCTTGTCGGATGAAACACTCAATAAAAGGAGAATCGTATCATTGGCTGAAGCCCAACAAACTTGAGTGAAAAAATAATAAGTGAATTGAGCGCAACCTTAGAATTAATACCCCAGGCTAGAGAGAAAATTTCAAGTTTGGGGAAGCATTTCACGAGAGGGTAATGAAAATGTGACCATTGAGGGTCAGGTTATCACCAACAGTATGCATTATAATATTTTGGATTGAGTATTCACACACACACATCGAGCATGGAATAAATTTAATTTTTTTTAAGTAACATTGTTTTAAAACTTTTCATGATATATGAGTAGAAAAAAAAACTGAGGCAAATGACAAATAATCTAACTTATGGAGTGTTTGTTATTTTAGTTATTTTTTATTTTATTTGTTTGCACGTTTGTGTGTTCTTGATTAATTAGTCTTGTTCAATGATGAACAAGAGTTTAAGTTTGGGGGTGTGATCAGTGTGATTTTTCTTCTTTTTTGTGACGCTGAATTTTCTGTATTTTCATTGGTTCAAGTATGTGATTGTGAATGCACCGCTCAAAAAACCTTGATCTATTTGATTTCGATCCAGAAATAGAATTGAGTTTTTCACTAAAGACAACGCCCCGTGGTGCGAGTAGCCGATGTCAACCAAAGGGATATCTAGATGGGTGAGTACATGATGCCTCCTATTCTTGAGAATCATTCTAGTATAATCTATCCTCTTTATGGGCATGATAACTTCCAGCTGAGGCCGGATGTAATTAATCTATTCTCGAACAATCTACCTTTTTATAGGCGAAGCAATGAAAATACACACTACCACATCTCTTGCTTTATGGAATATGGTAGAAACTTCAAATATCAATGTGTCAATGAAGAGGCACTCAAGATGAGACTTTTTCCATACACACTGAAGAATAAATCTCAGGAATTGTTAGATTCATTACCATCGGGTAGTATCACTACATGGTCAGACCTAGTTCAGAAGTTTACAATGAAATATTTTTCTCCTGCCAGGGTGAACAGACTCAAACATGAAATTTCCACCTTCCATCTAATAAACTTATTCAGAAAACTTCCAAGAGGCATGGAAAAGGTTCAAGGAGTTTCTCAGAAAATGTCCAGTCATGCTTTCCTTTGGCAGCACAAAATCACTACTTCTACTTCGGATTAACTCCCAACATCAGTTTTTCAGTAGATTCCACCATCCACCACTGGTGGCTTGATCCAAAATAAGTCAGCTGAAGAACTTCATGACTTGTATGAAAACTATGAGTGGCCAGTTTGTGATGTGGCCAAATAGGGGTTCGCAGAAGAAAACAGCAGGAATGCACAAGGTAAAAATAAATACATTGCTATTAGCCAAAATTGATTCATTAGCAAAGCAGATGAAAATATTAAAGCACTCCCAATCTGCTAATATTGTTCAACTATCTCTTCCGGTATGTGCAACTTGTGTGGTGAATAATCAATCATCAGAGTGTCATTTAACCACTGCTAAACTTTCATCACCTGAGCAATCAGCATACGCTCAGAACTTTTAACTCTAACAAAATAACCCATATACAATCCAAGATGAAGAAATCATAAAAAAATTCTCCTATGGAAATAATCAAAATGTTCAAAATCTGACAAATCAAGGAAGACCCGAACAATGGAAATGAGGATGGAAAGATGCTTTCTCTAAATTGGCATTACAGATGGATACTGAACTCTGAGGCGTAAAATCATCCATAAATAAAGCTAACCAACGAAAGGATGCAACTATGAAAAATGTAGAAAACCATATTGGACAGTTGGCTAAATTATTCATTGAAAGACAATTAGGCACATGGCCCAGCAACACTGAGGTAAATCAAAAAGAGCAGGTATATGCAATTACCACAAAGAGTAGAGTAGAGTTACCATAAATTCATATTAAAAGACTACGTGTGGTAAAGGAAACTGAATCTAGTAAAGAGAGAGTGAATCAATATGATGAATCAGAAGATATAGTTAAACAAGGAAAAAGAAACTCTCAACCATATTATATTCCACTAATCAAACCTTATACATTCCTCCAATTCTATTTCCTCAGCGGTTGCGCAAACATAGGCTGGACAAGTAGTTCAAGAAGTTCTTGGATGTATTCAAGAAACTCGAAATAAACATACCATTCGTCGATATCTTAGCTCAAATGTTTATCTATGTGAAATTCATGAAAGAAATTCTATCGAATAAAATAAAGTTGGAGGAGCATCAAACACTAATGCTGATTGAGCTATATTCCAAACTAAGCTATATCTAAAATTAAAAGATATAAGGATTTTCACTATTCTTTGCACTATTGGTAGGTTGTTCATTGAAAAGGCTTTGTGTGATTGAGGCACTAGTACTAACTAAATGTCTTACTCTATTTTCAGACAGCTACGTATGGGGAAAGCTAAGCCCACAACAATATCATTGCAGCTGGCAAATCGATATGTCGAACATTCGTGCGGGGTTGTTGAAGACAAATTAGTAAAAGTGGAAAAATTCATATTCTCTGCCAATTTCATTATTTTGGATATGGAGGAAGACAGTGATGTACCACTTATCATGGGTCAGCCTTTCTTAGCTGTTGGACGGGCATTGATTGATGTGCAAAGAGGACAATTAATGATGAGATTGAATGAAGAACAAATTACTTTCAATGTATTCCAGGCAATTTAATTTTCGAGATCTTGCAACTCTTGCTACCAGATTGATAACATTGATCACGAGGCAGCCATACTTTCATATTGGAGAACTCATTAGATCCATGGAAAGCTTGTACCATGCATTCATAGGAGTTAAACTCTGAATATCTTGTCATTGAGGAATATGCTAGATATTTACAAAGTTCTGAGCCGATAAAAAGAGAAAAGAATTATATGGAATTGGGCACTAGACCTTCGCAACAATTGCATTCTATTCAACAAGCCACTAGTATTCTTGAGTTGATATAGTTACAGTTTTATCTTCGGTACGCATATCCCAGTGAATCATACACTATTTCAGTAATAATTTCAAATTCTATGGACCAGGAATATGAAGACAAATTACCCTGGGTGCTTCGAGCCCACCAATCAGCCATTGGGTGAACTATCGCTAATATCAAAGGTATCAGCCCATACATTTGTATGCACAAAATACTCATGGAAAAAGTATATAAACTGGCAGTACAATATCAACACAAATTAAATCCTCATTTACAAGAAATGGTTAGGATAGAGATTTTGAAACTACTTGGTGTCGGGATCATCTATCCAATTTCATATAGTGCAAGGGTTAGTCCAATTCAGGTGGTGCCAAAGAAAGGAAGAATTAAAGTTGAAAAGAATGGTAATAACGAGCTCATACCGGTCAGGTTAAATACAAGATGGCGGGTTTGCATTGACTATCATTAATTGAATGATGCAACTTGAAAAGATTATGTTCCTCTACCATATTGATCAGATGTTGGAGCGATGCCTAATAAAAAATTTAAAACAAGGCAATTATATAAATAAATGTTACAATTATTATTTTATTTTTTTGCGATATATTACAATTGTTCTTTACAAATTTTTGTATTTTGAAAATAATGTATAATGAATAGATTATTAATATTATAAAATATATCTTTCTCAATATACTCAAAAAGAAATTTAAGAGGTAAATGGATAAATTATCTATCAAAATAAAGTCGAAGGCATTTTCGATGATGAACTTCAGAAAGATTTGGGGCAACCTAGAAAGAATAGAAGATCTATGTAACCCAATTTTCTTGTGATTTGTTGATTCACATCGATAAAACCAGTTGTGTGCCACATACATGGCACGAATCATAAGCTTCTTCTTACTGATAGTGTGCAATATCGTGAACAAAAGTGGAAATGTTGAATGAAAATCTGTCGAAGAATGTCAACATAGAAATGATAGGAAAAAATAAAAAGAAGCAATCTAGACAAAATTGAACTTACTAATAACATGAATTTTTTGGACATGCAGTATGAACGCCTAAAGATGTAAAGTCAATAGTACTTTTGCAAAAAAGAAATAGGAAAAATGAAATTGTAAGATATAATACACAACTTTCAACATAATAACTTTCACAAAGACTTGTATAAATAGATAATTATCTTGTGATGGATGCAATCACAAGTCGATATCTTGTGAGCATGCCAATGCATGAAACTTGATATACGCCTAAAAATATGGTTATAACCAACTCATATGGATGACTAATAAAACTATATATATAAACCCCTGGAGGATTTTAATATGCTTGAAGCATATAGTTCAACTTTTTGAGAAACTTAATCGATCAAAATACAAATCTCAAGTGATAGGGAGAATTAAATACAGGTTGTACTCTTTTTTCCTTGATGAAGTTTTTTTCTATTAAGTTTTTCTGGCAAGGTTTGTAATGAGACAACTTTCATAGCGTATCCAAAAGAATAATGTACTCTTTTTTTCCTTTACTGGGTTTTCCCACAGAATTTTTTTGGATAATGTTTTAACGAGACATATTCTTTGTGTAAATGAGATTCAATGGAAAGTGTTATAAATATTATAGTTATGGATGTCCAAAACCTACAATAAATTTATCCTCAACATAGATATATGTTTATACTTTCGTGTGTTAAAAATTGTATACAAAATCCATGGAGGGAGCAACAACAAACTATGTTTTTAATGTAATTGCATCAACCATCACGATGACTATCTTGTATGAAGATGGTATTGTTCGGAGGCTATAATATTGAGCATATTTTACCAGAATTGTTTTATACAAATTTTATAAAGATGGTGGCATTGAAGACAATGCACATAATATATGGATGGCCCAATACAATGATTTTTATTGATTGAAATCAAAGGAAGTAGTTTTACTCTTTTTACTCCACTCAGGTTTTGTCCCACTGAGTTTCTGACATGGTTTTAAGGAGGCAACATTTGATTACTCCAAAATTTTGATAATTATTTTTTATCTCCGTTTGGTATTTTTGTCCCACTAATTTTTTGTGAAACAAGATTTTTAACGACAATTATTGTATAAATAGTCATTCAAGGCTCATGTTGTAAAAATATATATAATGATGAATGATTATTTGGTTGTCTTCTTGCTCCAGAAGAGTGTATTCTATTCAGATTGTAGCTCCCATTGAAATCCTAGTAGTTGTTATATACTTGAGTTTTGACTCTCTCTCTCTATTTTCTTCTATTATAGTTTATAACAACTTACTTATTTCTAACTTTAATAAATAAAATAAATGTATTTATAGGTAAATTCACTTAGCTTAGCCAAACATGCCCTTAGTGTTTTGTTATTATTGATATTTCCTTGATCATATGAATGAAAAGTCTTAAATATTTTTGTTCTAGGAGAGCCCATTTAAATGTTCGTTGGATTATGTGACGATTTGCTATATAGAAAAATCGTAAATTACTAGAACTTATCAATAAAAGTTAAAAAATATTTCATTTCTTTAGTTTTGTATTGGAGGGAAATGTTACATAGACCAAATAATGAATTGATCGCATCTTTCGAAGAAAAAACATACTAAATAGATTTTAGTTCTTCAATTTCATCGCTTTCTCAACATGAAAACGGAAAACTACATAGAGATAGTTGGATTTAGAGCTGACAAAATTGGCCCAGCCCGATGGGCCAGCCCGTACAACATGGGTATTAGGCTGGGCCAACCTTTAAAAAGTTGGCCCGAATCGGTCCAAATCGGCTCAGAACGATTAGCCCGATAGGCCATTTGGCATTGGGTTACTTTGGCCTTGTTTTAACGGGCTGGCCCAATATATTATTTGATTTTTTTTCTTTCACTTTCAAGCTCTCCATCAACTATGAAATGCCCTAATTTTCATCTGATTCGCTGATTCTCTTCTCTCATCTTCATCGAAATCTCGCTACAATCTATCAAAATCAGCCTACGATCTGTTAACCTAGACGGCGACGACAAAGTTCGACAGAGATTTGGCAATTGTGGGGTATCCGACCGACTGCGAAGGATTTTTCTTCAGAATCATTTTCATACTGCAATCCGCCGAAATTCGTCGAAATCATCCCCAAAATCCATTAACCCATCTTGCCAGCTCCATATTGCCCAATGGGTTACTGCAAAGTTTGAGTCTGACAATTGACTACGAAGTGAAAAACAATCGGTAATTTTTGTATTTCATTTTTTTGTAGAATTTGTGAGTTGTGTTACTTTTTTGTGCGAATTTTGGTTGAGTTGATTTTCAGTGTTTTTGCTTGATCCATTGTGAATGGATTTTGAATTGAAATTTTGTTTTGGGATGCACAGGAAAGGTGGTGAATTATGATATGAGAGCTAGGACTGTGGTAATTATAGAATTAGGGTGAGTAGCGGTCATTTTCTCACTAGCTGATGCGGCCTTGGATATGGTTGCAAATAGAATTTTAAATGAATTAATTTGATCCCCTACGGTGGTGGTGATGTCAAACTCATAATACATGGATCCTTTACTTTTTTCCATTCCTTCCTCTTAGCTTCGTATGTGAAACGGATTAAAATGTGAAAGTAATAAGTTGAAATCCCAAATACATGAAAATGTATTTAGATGACAACTTTAATGTTTATGGTTCCAAACATATTATTTTATTTCATTTTAAGAAATAGATTTCAAATTTCCCTATTTTTTTGCCATAAAGAGGCTGTTTTTGTTGTTGTTCAATGAAATATTTATCTAAGCAGTAATACCACTATATTTCGGGCTTGTTCGGTTCCCATTTTTTGCCTATTTTTATTGACTTTTCAAAGTTTTTACACAATAAAAAAGTTTGAAAAGCCAAAAAAAGTGGTCAAAAAAACCTATTTTTTGAAAAAAAAAATCTACACCGAACAAGCCCTTCATCAAGTATCGTATGCGAATTTTTGTAAGACTATGACTTGGACTGAATATTCAATTTTCTTGAGATGTAGACTAAATCTTGCTGCTATCTGCACTCCAACTCATTACAACACGCGCCCTCTTGACATGATCTACAGTAACTTCATTGATGCTCTCCCTGTGATAAATGTTTCATCTTACATTTGTGGCACATTTTTAATGTTTATTTGATATTGTTGAAAGATTTGATGTGTTTTTGTTGTTGGTCAAATTGAAATTTTTATTTGGGGTGATGGCTTTTTGTGGATTTAGGTCAAGTAATGTTCCGAAAATGGCAAGCGTCTCATACACTTCTCAACTTGTGAGGTTTAAGGAAAACAATCAGCTGCTTTTTACCCAAAGATAGCTGATTGCAACAGGTTAGCTGTCATTTTTCTTTCTCCTATTTGATGAGGACTAAGTCCAGAACTCTACAATTCTCTTGAAATTTTCCTTGATGAATTTTGTGAATTGGTGTTGGAATTCGAAATGATCGAGAGTATTAATCACGTAAGATTAATTTCAAGAAATGAAAATTGTGAAAATCAAAAAATTAGTAATGAATCTGTCTGCTTGCGGTGGATCACGGCCAGTGCCGTCTTCTCTTGGGCAAAGCACTGTACGAATTTAATTTTCACTGCTGCCATGGCTAGGGGTGGTGGTTAGTTCGATCAATTTGATCGAACACGGGCATATAGGATTTATTCATGTTTGGCTAAGTTTAAATTATAATTTAAGTTAATTAAATTGTCCAAACATAATTTTTATCCAAATATTTCGTAAAATTCACAACTTATAAGTACTTAAAAATAATTTCAACAATTAGAATGAAGTCTCTTGGATGAGAAGATCTTATCAAAGAAGCAGCGGAGATGATTTTGAAGGATGTAGAATTGGGACATTCTCATATTAAAAAATGATTGCACTAAAATAAGTACGTATACAATATTTTTTAAAATTAATATGTATAGATAGTATTTTTCTCTAAGATTTCTGCCTTGAGTAGCTTGACTATAGGCCCACTAGATAAGGTTTAGTAGTTTGATATTTGTACAAATCAATCATTATATTTTGTTGAAAGATAAAATGTAAATAAATAAATTTGTTTATCTTTAACAGCATAATTCCAATTACATGGAACCGATTGGTTCTATTTGTAAGAATATCCATTGGGAATCGGGTCAAGTCTAGTACAAAAGAAAACTAGATGGAATTGGAATTGAATTGTTAAAGAGAGACAAATATGTTAATTAGATAAACCCTAGTAAGTAGATCTCTGAACTCAAGTAATATGTCAATATGTAGCAACACTAATGTAGAAGAATAGTAATATGGCTTTTTTACTGCATAGTGCAATTTGATTGAACTTCAACTGGTGCCTAGATAATTTCCTCTTGCACAAGAGAGATTGAGTGAGAGACAATTTAATTTTTTTTGTTCAAAAGGTTTGCTAGAAAAAAAATGTTGATTGTAGTGGAGGTTGCCTGTTCCTGTCATGTGAATACACGCTATCGGTTATCTAAATCTTTAGTTTCATTGTCCGTGCATGAAGAAACTTCTCAATAGGATTAGTGAAGAAAAATTAGTTGATATGATTGATTGGATTACAAAATATTCAACAATTAATACATCTTTGTTGCTGCTCATTTTTGTGTCCAGCATAGAGTAAAGGTCCAAAAGAATCTTAAGAAAATTCATGATTAATATATTTGTACAATTGAAGAGATGAATTAGAAATTTGTATTGTCAAACAAGTGACTTACACAATTATTTATATTGCACAGTTACAGTTATGGATTTCAATCCTGTATCTAACAACGATGAATTAGAAATTTTGAAAACTCTTAATACTATTGCTAGTAGTAGTAGGAATACTGATAGTGTTCAATCCTCCAAGAAGAAATCTAAGCTTAACCCTTCTAATGTTCAGAATCATTTTGAAAAGATTGGTATGAAAGATGGGAAAGAAAAATGTAGATGTATAGATTGTGGGAAAGTATATGGTCGCCCACCAGCAGGAGGGACTTCTCACCTACTCCGCCATGTTCCAAAGTGTCTATTGATTCCTAAATGTATGGATGCTGGGATATTAAGGGCTAGGAAACTTGATCAGAAAGCTTAGAAAGCTTATCGAGATGAACTTGCTAAATGTATTATAATGCATGATTTACCCTTTAGCTATGCTGAGTTTAAAGGGGTTTGGAGGTGAACAAAGTATTAAATCTTGAATTCAAACTGTTTGTTGAAACACTGCCAATGCTGATTGTTGGAATATGTATTGAAAAGACCAAACTGAAGACAAAGTTAGTTAATATTCCTAGAAAAGTATATTTTACCTCTGATGTATGGTCTGCCATAACAACTCAAGGTTATATGATTGTGACTGCTCATTTTGTTGATGATAATTGGAAGTTGAAAAGTAAATTTCTTGCTTTTTGTGAGTTGGATAGTTCACATACAGGGCTTGAATTACCAGGAAAAGCATTTGAAGTCCTAAAAGATTGGAGGATAGATACGAAAATATTTTCTCTCACATTGGATAATGCTACTTCCAATGCTAGCGTGCAAAATTTGTTTAAAGAAAGACTTGAGTTGCATAATGGCTTGTTGTGCAATGGTGAATTTTTTCACATAAGATGTTGTGCACATATCTCGAACCTTATAGTTCAAGAGGGTTTGAAAGTAGCTAGTGAGGCTTTGTATAAAATTAGAGAAAATATTAAGTATGTGAAGGCTTCAGAAGGGAGGTTGAAACAATTTAAAAGATGTATTCAAAAAATGTGCTTAGATGACATTGGTAGTTTTTTTAGGTTGGATATGTCAATAAGATGGAATTCTACCTACATGATGCTTGAAAGTGCAATTAAATATCACTGTGCTTTCACTAGTTTGACCTACAATGATAGAAATTACAAGCAATGTCCGTCTAATGAGGAATGGGAAAGAGCAGAGAAGATGTGTGCTTTCTTGGCCCCATTTTATCAAATTACTAACTTGATATCCGGGTCATCTTACCCCACCTCCAACTTGTATTTCATGTAAGTTTACACTATAGAGATAAAATTGAATAGTGAAGATGAGGTGATCAAAGATATAGTAACAAGGATGAAGGTAAAATTGGATAAGTATTGGAGTGACTATTGTGTAGTTCTTGCACTAGGGTGTGTTCTTGATCCCCGCACGAAGTTGAAGTTCTTGAGCTTTTGCTATAAGAGAATGTATCCATATGACTATCAAGAGAAGGTAGATACGGTAAAGAATGCTTTGTATACTCTCTTTTCTGAATATATAAAGAATGAACATCAAACTCAATTGCTTCACATGATATGAGTCATATGACTCAATCTTCTCCACATGGGCAAATGATTATGGGAAGAAATGGAACAAACTCATTGCCATCCATATGTAAACTAAGTTTATGGATTAGATAATTATGCCACATATTATTTATTGTGTTTATTTTCATGTATCTAATGTAGTATACATTTTGTTTATATACTTGTAAAATTTTAGGAGTTTGAAGAGGAAATGAGCCAAGAGACTGGAAACAATGACAAGTCTCAACTTGATACTTACTCGGAAGCAAAGATTTTGGGTAATGATAAGGACTTCGATGTTCTTCTATATTGGAAAATGAATAAATATCGATTCCCCGATCTTGCAATTATGTGATATTTTAAGTATTCCAATCACAACGGTAGCTTCATAATCTACTTTTAGTAATGGTGGTCATATTTTGAACAAGTATAGAAGTTGCCTACTCCCTAAAAATGTGCAAGTGCTCATTTGTACTCGTAATTGGGTATATGGTTTCGAAGAAATTGAACCTTCTGGTAATAATAATTATGGAATTACTAGTGTAATGACTTTATTTTTTTCTTACTTGCAATCAATTCATGAATTGACTTCTCCTATATTATGAATTGTAGATGTAGATGGACCAGTGATATAACTTTCTCATACTCAAATATCATTCCTAGTAAGGATGGTTTTATTGATAGTTAGTTCAGAGAAAGTATTGTTTACTCATCTATGAATTTGAAGATGAAATCTCTTTTCTTTCAGTGGTGGATGGACTATGGATGCACGAAACGAAGATTTTTGGCTTAAAAATACAAAAATGAATGCGTTGTCCATGCATGGATAGAGTTTTCATTGGAAGAAATAGCTGCTATTTTTATATAAAATGACCTAATTTCATGTCTCTCTCTGCATATTTTCCATAAGCTGGAGTTGTTTTAGCTGACAAATATTTAACCATCATACGATAGATCTGCTTCAAATATTTTTATTATATCGTAATTTTATTTTTGCTTTTTATTTGAAATTCTGATTAGTTACCAATTAGTTTGTAAATTCAAAAATGTTACATTTTTATCTTTATGTTTTTAGAGGATGTTGTAGGTCTAGAGGTATGTCTACTAGTACACCGTGCTATTAAAAATTACTTGGCGGATTTAATTTTTTGTATATTGAATTTATGCTAAAGAAATAATATGTATCGTCTTGTATTATATTTTTCCAATAAATGCAGATAAATAAAAAGTGTTATAAAAAAAGTAATCATGTAATGAATTAAAAAAAAATCAAACAAACATTTTTTTAGACATTGCATAATAAACAACATTCTACATCGAAAACAACACAACGGAGATTAGGTTGTTAAAAGCATATTTTTAGAAACTTTATAATTATTTTGTCACCTATCAAAAAAAATTGGACCGGGCTGGCCGGTAGTCCAAAATTGGGCTGGGCTAGCCCAATAAATTACTGGCCCCTTCAAAAATTGGGTCGGGCTGGTTTCATGTCTCGCCCATTTATTTCGGGCCTAGCTGTGCCCGGCAGCCCATTTGCCACCTCTAGTTGGATTGAAATGGAAAATAATTAATGTCAACCATCATTTCATTAATTACACTGAAAATATTAACTGCAACATGCTAAAGATGCTTTCTTCTTGAGTAGATGCCAACTCATCACAATATGCTTGCTTGGGTAAAGAATTGATGATACCTACATTTTGACATTATCTCACTGTTGGAATAAAACGAGTCGTCCATGTGAATTGACCCGACCCAAGTTATATGGAAATGATTTTGGAGGGAGGAGTTAAGGTTTAAATTTGAAAATCTCCACCTCATATAGCTTCCATCAACTTCCACACCTCTATATATTCATATATATATGGAAGTTAAATTCGTGGTGGAGAGAGAGAAGAACACATGAAGTTGGTGTCTTGAAAAATATCTTATTTTCGGTTCTTGGATTGTGGAGATTAAACTCTTTCCATTGTGATTGAGTTTCTGGACCAAAGAACACTATTTTGATCGAATAGTAAACAAACAAACAAACAAGGCAAATGATTCAACCTCTTGATCTTGGATTTTCAAGTAAGTTCTACCACTTTTGTGTTCGGTAGAATTAATGTTATAGAATATTAAGAGGTTGTTTCCTCAGAGACTTTTCAGGTTGTTTCCTTGCATGTTAATGTACTAAAAAATGTTTTGGTATGCAAATATATGCAAGAAATCCGAAATAAATGTCATTTGTTAAAGTTTGAACACACTTTAATGGCACAATATGAAATACTCAACATTAATTTGTCAAATTTATACCATATGTTCATATCATGATGTAGAATATTTCAAAAAATTTCACATAGTTTGGACTTATATTTCAAGAGAAAATCAAAATCCTAGTTAAAATTACCGAAACTTCATAACATGATCATTTTTTGTTCACTATTTTTCGTGTTATGAAATTGGTATGGTTAGAAAGGTGTTTTCATGAGCTTTCTAACGATATAAATAACTCTTATTTTAGACTTAAAACGAAGGAGTTATGAGATTTAAAGTTTCGGTCAATTTGCTCAAAATTCTGCAAATTTTGAAGAAGATGATAAACAGTGGTGTTTTCATTTCCTCACTCTCTGTCAGTTATGTTGTTGTCCCAAACACTACATTATGTATGTTATTTGTGAAATCTGACCACACAGATGAACTCCGAACGTCGAAATTAGAGGAACAGAACCCAAGAAGATGTCGAAAAGTGTTCATAATGCGGCTTGTGGCGTGCACGCACGCCACCTACCGAGAGTAGGCAAAGTTTTATATAAAAAAAATATGCATGTTATGAAACAGTTAACGAACATGAGGATTATTTGGAAAGTTTTAAAATTGTAGAATGCTCTCCTTAATATTCTGGTATTTCCAATTTGATCATCGTATTTTTTTAGAATTAAAAAAAATGGAGGAGGGGGCAGATTTATTTTGGCGGGTGACAGTGCGTGAGGGACCTTTTCGCAATTCTGAAAATTTCAGAATGGTCCCATAATATTCTGGATTTATTATTTGAGTTCAATATAATTTTTTCTTATGAAAATATTTTTATGCATTTATGTTTAAATAAAATTCATTTATAAATACATAATAAATATTTTCTAAGTGAATTAAAATTCTGAAAATTTTATATTAAATTCAGAATATTTGATTGAGGGTTCTGTTTTCTAGTGGGAGTTTTTTCGAGATACTCCTATATTATTATTTATTTTAAAGTGTAATTTTATTTTTAAAAAAAATTAGATTTAAGTCAGAAAATTATGATTTTGGTGTCAAATTTTTTCTGATTTTAATTAGAATAATATTGTGTGTTCTTGAATAGTGTAAGTCTTAATTTGGTTATGTGATCCACTTGATTCATTCCTGTCTTCCCGTACTTAATCAGATATGGTTGAATTTATGCACACTTTTAGCATCCTTGGAAGGAAGGTTAAAATATTACAGACAAAAGAACGTGTTGAAAAGCTATGAGCTTATTAAAATCGTAAAATGGATTCAAGACATAACCTAGTACAATACATAAAATATCTCGAAGTAATGCACTTAGAAGTAATACATCTGAGACAATATATTTGTGAGGAGAAGAAACATGTCATCTTTCAATGCCTAGTAATTATATTTAGAAAAATTGGATATAATCGCATGTATAAATATGTCATTTTTTTATGTTTTAGTGCATATGATCAAAATGTCTTAATTATATAGTACATGTTTAATTGATTTATTCAGTGGAAATTCTAAGGTTGGAAGTGTTTATGTAATTCTCACCTACACTTATTGTTTTTATATTATGAAATTAATTTTTGTGATAATGAAACATTAGAGAATGAGCAGCTTGGAGCGGCTAAATCTCCAGGACGTGCTTTTGTAGCTAAGTCTAGTTCTGGCAAAGCATCGGGCTTTAAGCATAAGAAAAACTAGAACAAAGGTGGGGAAGAAAAAGAAAAAGAGATTGGACAGGGACCTAAAACGAACAAGCCCAAATGCAAAAAAAAAGGGGAAATGGTTTTGTAAGAAGAAAGACAAGAGCAAGCTAAAATGCTACAACTGCCAAGTGGTGGGTCACTTTGCTCGGGATTGCCCTGAGCCAAAGAAAGTAGCTCTTGTTAATACTTTTTTTTAGTGTTGTTTATGTTTATAGCACTGTTTTGCTTACTGAATCTTATCTTTTGTAGATTGTAGACTCAGTAGCGACAGACCATATAACCAGGGATAGAGAGGCATTTGTGGAGTTCCACCGATTTTCAGCTGGTACAAAATGGATATATGTCAGAAACGATGATAGAGTGGAGGTGAAAAGAACCGGTACATGCAAGTTGCATTTGCGTGATGGTCGTACTATTCACCTTCATGATGTTCTGGTACAACCAGGAATACGACGAAACTTAATTTCAGTTACTATTCTTTTAAGATTAGGTTTCAGTTTGAATTTTAGTGGTACTTTTGTTCGTATAAGCAATGGTGATGTATATAATGGATCTGGATATTTGTCTGGTAGTATTGGATTGTCAACAAAACACTTATAATTATTATGTAAATTATTATTTTTCTATGAATGTATCTTCTTCTAAAGATATGATTGTTAATACATGTGTATGTCATGCTAGATTAGGGCATATTGGGCAAGAGAGAATGAATAGGTTGGCTAAAGATGACTTACTAGGTTCAATATCTAAGGTTTCATTGCCTACTTGTTAGCATTGTTTAACAGGAAAAACAACTCGAAAACCATTCGGTAATATATTGAGAGCCGAACTTCTATTGCAATTAGTCCATTCAGATATATGTTGTCCTATGAATGTGAGGGCAATATATGGAGCCTCTTATTTCATTACTTTTATAGATGATTTCACGCAGTATGGTTGTGTTTATTTGATTTCTCATAAGTCGGAGGCATTAGAATGCTTTAGACATTTTTTAAATGTGGTAGAAAATCAAATAGATAGAAAGGTGGAAGTCTTAAGAACTGACCGGGACGTGAATATGTATCCAATGAGTTCAAAGAACTATGTAATGATAAAGGAATTATTAGGCAGTTAACTATTCCTAATACACCACAACAAAATGGTGTTGCTGAGAGAAGGAATAGGACATTGCTTGAAATGGTGAGGTCCATGATGGCACAAGCTAACTTACCTATTTCCTTTTGGGAAGATGCTTTGTTAACAGCGACTTACATCCTTAATAGACTCTCCTCAAAATCGGTACCTACAACACCATATCACCCTTGGACAGGTAGATTACCTGATTTAAGTTGTCTTAGACCTTGGTGATCAGTTGGATACATCCATGATTCCTCAAGTAAATCTGGAAAGATGGGTCCAAGAGGCAAAAAGTATATCTTTATAAGATACCCAGACAAGTTCAAATGATATGTGTATCTAGGTGAAAATCAGGATGGGACTATAACTGAGATAGAGTCACGCAATGTGACATTCTTTGAGAATGATTTTCCTAGCAGAGGATAAATTACAAAAGGAGAACCTTTATTTGAATTAGATGATAGGGCTGTCTTCGATAAATCAATTGAGGTGCATGAATAGGCACTTCCACCTTCTAATCCAAGTGGGAGCAAATTGTCTCAAAATGACAAAGTCACTACGGAGCTTCCACTTTGTAAGAGTACTAGGAAAAGTATGCCTAAACGTCATTTTGAAATTGAAGGCAAGCTTTTCTAGTATCTCCAGAAGACGATGAAGAGCCTAGATCTGTTCATGAAGCTCTATCAAGCCCTGCAAATGAAAAGTGGAAGAAATCAATGGAAAAGGAGATGGAGTCTATGAAATCTAATCAAGTATGGGACTTGGTTGATTGTCTTGTCGAAAAGCTATTGGGAACAAATGGGTTCTCAAGATAAAGCGAAGGGCTAATGGGACCATAGAGAGGTATAAAGCTCGTTTGGTGGCAAAAGATTATACCCAACAAGAGGGTACAGATTATGAAGAAACCTTTTCACCAGTAGTGAGATTTACTTCTGTTCGCCTACTCTTAGCCGTAGTGGCGCATTTAGATTTAGAATTATATCAAATGGACGTAAAGACTACTTTTCTCAATGGAAAATTGGATGAAGAAATCTACATACAACAACCGGTAGGTCTCGTCGAACAGGCCAAGAGAACAAAATTTGTAAATTGCAAAGATTAATATATGGCCTAAAACAGTATTCGAGACAGTAGTACTTGAGATTTGACAAAGCTGTAATCTCATATAACTTCGTTATGATGGACGAAGATCACTGTATTTATGTAAAATCCAATGGAAAATTTGTAATTTTATCTGTTTACGTAGATGATATCTTATTGGTTGGGAGCGATAAGGAGTATGTTGAGATTGTTAAGAAATGGTTGTCTTCTAATTTTGAAATGAAGGACATGGGTGAAGCAGATTATATACTTGGTGTTAAAATCTATAGAGATCGTTCTAAGAGACTTCTTTCTCTATCACAAGAGTCATATATAAGGAAGGTTCTTGAACATTTCAAAATGGAGAATTGAAACCCAATTGATACTCCTATATCTAAAAGCAAAACTCTAAGAGTACGCATGTGCCCTAAGACTCCTGAAGAAAAAGAAGAAATGTCCAGAGTACCGTACTCCAATGCGATTGGAAGTTTGATGTACGCTATGATGTGTACTTGCTCAGATATTTGTTATGCTGTTGGTCTGTTAACAGGTATCAGTCTAATCCTGGAAAAGACACTGGAAAGCAATCAAGAGGATATTGTGATACTTGAAAGGTACTGCTGATTATTCCTTATGTTATCAAGGAAATAATTTGCGCTTAAAAGGATACACAGATGCTGACTGGGATAGAGACCTAGATGAGCGCAAGTTAACTTCTGGATATGCATTATTGCTTAATAATGGCTCCATCTCTTGGAGTAGCAAGAAACAAACATGCATTTCCTTGCCTACAATGGAGGCATAATTTGTGGCTTGTGCTTCAGCAGTACAAGAAGCTCTTTGGTTAAAAAGATTCTTTCAGCATCTAAGAATCCTTAGTAGTGATATGGGACCTATGTTGATTTATTGTAATAGTTAGGTTGCTATTGCATATACGAAGGATCCAAAGTATCACAGCAGAACCAAATATATTGATACAAAATATAATTTTGTAAGAGACATCATAGCAAAGAAAGAAGTGACTTTGCAATATGTTTCTACGCATAATATAGTAGCTGATCCATTTACCAAACCGATACCTAGAGATGACTTTATGACCCATGTTAAATCTCTAGGATTGTCTAGAATTTAATTACGTATATTGTAAACTTTTGAATGTCCATTAATGAACAATGTTTTGAGTTCATATATTATGTGTAATCTATTGTTGTGATTAATAGTTGATTGATTTTTATGCACATAGAAAGTATGTCGAACAGGTTGAGATTGGCTCACTTACACGAGCAATCACCTCAGACAATTTTAGGTTGTACTGGGATGAGAAGAAGTGATTATGTACTGTATATGATCTGGTCTCCTTGATGAGATATCGAGATGAGATTACTATAAGTAATCGAAATGGACTCCACTATCCATTATACCTATTTTAGTAGCTATATTGAGTTCTCGATTGAGTTTGCTTTGAGGAATTAATACAAGGAGAATTAAAGTTTAGTTATCAAGGATACCTGAACTAAAATCTGAACCGTGTGTTTTAATTTACCGAATATGACATACACCATGAAAAGGGAGAAAACACCGTAGCACGTGTTTCATACTGTGTGTGCTTTTATGACCAATATGTGGTAATTGAGTGAATGGATCCCTACTTCCTCATTGTGTGAGACTCCGTGGTTTACATAACCTTATATATACCCTTATGACTTTTGACTATTTTTTCAAGATTTTATTTTAGTGTTGCTACTTTAGCATGTTGCCAATAACTATGATTGATTCATTTCGATAGAACATGTCTAGGAAAGCAAATGATTTAAAGTTGAAGGATTTGAGTAAGAAAGGAAAATCATTTTGACCAACATTTCTATTTGTATTCACCGACCGGATAATTGTGCTAACCATATAGGGTTTACAACACAATTACGAATACAAGAATTAAGTATGGAATTCAAGTATGTTCCATAAATATTTGGGAGATCGAAAATATTTGAATTAGTGTTAGAAAATGATTTGGGAATTAGCGAGAAAAGTATTTTCTCTAGTAGAGCTGCTATATATCCCTAACAAGTGTATGGCATTGTGTGCTCTTTAATAAACTCGTTGGTCGCACGATCCATTTATCATTATAAACTTTAAGATATTGAGATAAATCTAATTGATATTATATTAGATTCAGTTCATGTGGGTTGACCCGACCCAAGTTGTATGGAAATGCTTTTAGAAGGAGGAGTTAAGGTTTAAATTTGAAACTTAACTCCCCACCTCATATAAATTCCATCAACTTCTACAACTCTATATATTCATATATATGGAAGTTAAATTCGTGCAAGTAGAGAGAGAGAGAGGAATACATGAAGTTGGTGTCTTGAAAAATATCTTATTTTTGATTCTTGGATTGTGGAGGTTAAACTATTTCCATTGTGATTGAGTTTCTAGACCAAAGAGCAGAGTTTTAATAGAATAGTAAACAAGCAAACAAGGCAAGTGATTCAACCTCTTGATTTTGAATTTTCTGGTAAGTTCTACGACCTTTGTGTTCGGTAAATTAATGTTAGAATATTACACTCAATCATAATGCTCTATTCCTAGAGCCATCAAAAGTTATTGTTTTCTTCAGGTTTAGTTTCTTTATCATTTCATGTATTGATGTACTTCATATAGTTTAAATTTAGTATTCGATAGACTTGGATTCCATAGATCTACAATGTGCTCTGAAGATCAGTTGAAAGACATGTCATACGACTTAATTTTCCTTGAGTTCCACGATAAATCCTGATTCTTGCAGCAATATTAGCACTTATGTAATCTTAATAGAATTGATTCCTATACATGCTTCATTTTTTAATTCTTCTTTTCTTCTCAGTCGACAGATATTTCTAAAATTATAATGCTCTTTACCTATTGCAAACTTATGTTTGCTAAAAGCCATTTTGTGTTCTGGTGGATATAGTATACTGTAATGTAGCTTGTTCTTTTTACTCTAACTAGGGCAAAAATCACTAGTTCTCTCCTATTCTCCTTTAGTCAAAATTTTATCAACTAGTTTTTTCTTATATTGTCATTGGTAATTTTAATTTGTGGACTTTGTGTTGTTAGGTTTTACCATATCTTGAGTTTGGATATTTTTATGGATACTAGACAACATCACATCAAATTGAAGTAACTCAAAGTTTTGGCCTCAATTATGTGCTTATGGCTTTAAAGTCACTGGAAATGTAGAAACAACCATTGAGATTACTCTAAATCCAGAATTTAGACTATGTGCGACTCTTTTTGCCCCTCCTTTTTTTTCTTTTGGTTAAATTTAGTTTCCAGTAATGTTTTAGGTTTTGATTTTGAAGAATCACATTTTTTCATAAATTTGACTTATTTTATTTTTTGGCAAAAACTTTGCTGGTTTAGGGATTTTACTATTGTCTATTTTATTTCGGAGGTTTGTTTGGTTAATAATTTGATGAAGGTGTCAAGAACAATTGAAGAAGATCAAATTGCAGTGGAATGGGAAGAAGAAGAGAAACAGTAGAGCCAACAGAATTTTGAAGTGACCGTAATTAAACGACGCCGTTTGGATTAAATGAAGACGACACCGTTTGGAAACTTTATTATCACTTTGCATTTTATTATTAATTATTTTCTGTTTTTTTTTTTTCCCTTTCTTTTAAAAATTTAAAGACATTTATTGTAAATGGGTTGGGAAATCTGCATGAGGAGAGAGTGAGCAGTTTTTTGGGTATTGTTCTGTGAATTCTCAACTCAGCTCAGCTGAATCTCCATTCCATCTTCTCTCTCCTTATCTTAATTCTCAATTTTTTTCTTTACATCTGTTGATTATTTCTTTGAATTATGTATTGAACCCTTTGATATTAAATGAAAGTGAATTAATTAGCCATACTGGAGTGAGAATTGCCTTGAATTAGCTTATTGTGGTTTTGTGTATGATATACAACCACAACAAGTTGTATCAGAGAAGTTGATCCAATAGAATGAAAGAAACTAGGACCAAAGCCCATGAAGAACACTTGCGCAAGGTGGATAAGGAAATGGGTGATCTGAATGCAGCCTTTAGAGCACTAAATAGCAAGGTTGAATCCTCTGATTTATCTCTCAAGGTGTTGGGTAATAGGCAAGAAAATTTTAAGAATATTGTGTCTGATATAAATAAAAAATATGAGACTCTAGTGGCTATGGTGGCCCAGCTGAATAGAGGTAGGAATGAAGCTAAAGATAAACAGACAGAGAGTTTTGTACCCTAGGCTATATCAGGAGGTGGATTGGGTAGTAATAGACTTGGTTCACCCCATATGACTCCAATCAGGGAAGATGTTGGGTAAAGAAAGCAAGGAAGTATTTCCAATTCCACCAGGTGGCTAAAAAACACAAAGTGGGCATAGAAGAAATGTATTTGAGAGGAAAAGCAGATATATGGTTCCATGGGTTTGCTGGATCTGTTGGGTTATATGTTCAAATAGTATAATTTTGCTGTACTGAAATGACAATTTTATATTGAATAAAACTTTGGTTTGTATTCATTTATTATTATTGCATTTGTTTAATATGGAGAATGTAAATAAAGTGCCAATGATCACTTGTGATAATATAAGTTGGATACTTGCGTTGAGAAGTATAGTGTGACACAACTTATATTTTGATCATCAATAAAAATGTTCACAACTAATGTATAAGGGTTGGCGCCTTGTACCGGAAGGCTGTAATGTTGACTATTTAATCATTCGGATTTGCGATTTGTCCTTATCGTAGAAATGGATTAATGGTGACACTAGTACACTTGGAATGTATTGAACGGACCACGTGTCGAATTTAATTATATAGCATGACTATGCGAATAATTAAGTTCCACTTCATCACATGATATTTCATCTAAATCCCTTGACAGGATTGTGTATATCTTTTCGTTAATTTGATGGTTCTTTGATTTACCAATGGGTGAGATCAATTTAATTGATCAAATATCTCAGTGAGTTGGGAGCTAGAGAATGAGCGAAGTAGAGAACACGAATTTGTGTCGAGACCTGTCGCCTTGAAAAATAGGTCTAGTGACAACTTAAGTATTTTATATTGAACGGTCATAAATCTGAGCTCAGTGTTTAGCGACGGCTAAACTTCGACATTTGTGAATCAGTTCACAAGACCGCTGAAGAAAATGTAACTTAAAGTTAATGAGAATAATTAGAAGGGCAAAACGGACATTTATGCTCATACCTAATTATCGGATCTCAGACAGAGATGAAATATATATATATATACGGTAGGTCAGAGGAAAGTATTACAGCTTCTGTAATTTTATATATTCCGAGAGTGCAGTCTCTTCCCTTTAGTGGAAAAAGCAAAAGACTAATAATTAGATTGAGGGGTCTAGGGTCAACTAGACAGAATCTGATTATTGGAGCTTGAAAAATATATGTTCGATCAGGTCCTGTTGTAGTTCTATAAAGTTTTGGACTTAATCACAGTTACTATGAATGTTTTGGACTTAATTGTAATTGTGATATAAGTTCAGGGATTACATATGTAATTAAATCAATCCTAATCTAATTGAACTTGGATGCAATCAGGACTCTTGTCGTTGTTTGCAATCAGAATGCTTGCCATATTTATATCACATTGCTTGTGACATAAATTAATTTCGAACAATTTGATCAGTTAGAAAAGAGAAGAAATTTAGCTTCTTGGTTTTCTAGATCTGACCAGTCCAGAAATTAGTCTTTTGATTTAATTAAAAGGTACCCACACACCGGTGTAATTCAGACTTCGAGAATACCATAGAAGGCTTAAACGTTGGGAGCACCAAGTTCGTGAATCAGAAGCAACATGCTCGTGAATCATATCCAGACTAATATCGTTTATCGATTCAGGTATAATACTAATCCATTAGTATTTTAATTATAATAAATACGTGAATGCATAGCAAAGATCCTGGTTTTATTGAATTAAAGAAAATTTTTATTTTCTGGCTAACTCTCGTGCTAGTTTCCAACAAGTGGTATCAGAGTGGTCTAGATCGTTCACGTGTTTGTTATATTATCTAGATCTGATATTTGCATGTTCTAGTCGAGCGATGTCTAGGATTATCTGTTTATATGTTGATTGAATAATTGATATTATTTTAAACCGTGATCCAATTATTTTGTGGCCACATTTGTTCATTGTATTTCATTATTTTGAGTCTGTAACAAGATAGGTGGATTACGACTCCATCATCTTGATTTATTTTTTAATTACAAAATAGATTCAAAATGTGAGCCCTAAATTAGGACATAGATATTTATGTAATATTGAAGATTCAAGATCAGACCGATGAAAAAGAAAAATCTAACAGCCGGATCACAGATCTAGTGCGCCAGATGATCTGCGAGAACACAGATCAGGTGTCGCTGGAGTTCTGCTATCACGCTAGAGGTGTGCCACCAGATGATCTGCACGAGTGCAGATCAGCCTCGCCGAAGATTTGTGCTTGCGCAGATCTGGTGCTGCACCAGGTGATCTGTACGAGCACAGATCAGGCACTAGATCAGGCACGGGATCCACGCTGGATCTGGCATCCCGGATCCGTGCACAGCAGCATGCCATTGCGGGTCCAGGTTTGTGCGCGATCCGCGAGTCCAGGTGCAGATCAGTCGAAATGCTCTGGCTCACGGCTGGGGTATGGTGGCACTGGCGGTGGTATGGGCGGTGTTGATTTTGGGTTGTTTGGACAAGAAGATAATCTCAAGGAAGAAGAAGACCACATTTGGTTCCTTGGATAATTGGCTATTTGGTTGCTTGCTGAGATAGCTCCTGTTTGGATCAATGAACAGTAGCTGATTGGTTGCTTGGATAAGGACTGTTTGGTTACACAGATGGCTGCTGTTTGGACTTGTTTGGCAATTGGAGCAAAGTTATGGGATGAAGATTTAAATTAAATATTGGATTTGGATCCAATTAATTTTTAATTTATTTCTTGAGTCTTGTTTTGGGCCACAAATAATTGTTAAATTTATTGTTAATATATGCTTTAAATATTTGTTTGAGATATTATTATTCTGTAAATCATGTCATATAGAATTAATTTTGGCATCGCTCGTGATACTTAGAATAGAATGCATTTCATTGGAACATTGTTTTTCCCTTGATTAATTTAATTTAAATTAACTTTTTCTTGAAAGGGAAATCCGTAATAATTAAACTGTATATTAATTTAATTAATGTGAACAGTTGGTAATTATTTAAAATTTAAATCTATTATTTTAAAATATTGAGTGGGAGAGGATTTTTATTTATATAAAAATCCACGGTCTCCTTTTGTCAATTCATAAGCAACAGAATGCGTTAGCCTCGTGCCGGTAACGCAACGGACTCCCTATAGGAAGGCTGCGTAATTCGGGTTGTTTGATTGGATTCTTTTTTGGTAAGATCTTCTAGATAGAATATAATTTGAGATCATCCTATAGATGGCGGGATTATTTTTCAAGTATTTGGAGATCTAGACAAAGGTTATACACTCAAATCGAGATCATCTATGAACCTCCTATAGAGGCTCTCGCTTATGATATTGGTGACCAAATAAAGCGATACTGGATTTATCTAGACATTTATTGTCAAGATATGATTTTTCTGGTGGGAGAATCCCAGCTTAATCAGTGGACACGGTGACCTTTCCTATAGAGAGGCCTGTTGGATTACAAGGATTAAGTAGTCGTCACATTATTGTAGTTTTATGGATCTACATGTGCATTCATGCATCATATGTTAAATTCGCTACTCAATATTAATATGCAATAATTTTGTTATTTTTCAGCAAAATGTCTCTCAGTCCATTTTCCGTTATCCTAAAACAAAACCAACTAACTGGGAAAAATTATGTGGATTGGAAACGTAACCTAATGATTGTTCTCACTGTTGAGAAAATTGATTTTGTGCTTGAAGAAGATTGGCCTGAGCAACCCACTGAGACTACAAGCAAGTACATGAGGGATTCTTATGATAAGTGGGTGGCTGCAGACAAGTTGGCTCGCTGTTACATTTTGGCATCGATGTCAAATGTGTTACAGCAAAAGCATGACAGTCTTGAGACCTCTTATGACATAATGAAAAGCCTCAAGGACATGTTTGCGCATCAAAGTAGGAGAGCTCGGTTCGAAGTAATTCGTACCTTACAGAACATCCGCATGAAACCCGGAATGCCAGTGAAGGACCATATGTTAACCATGATTGGACACTTCAATGTGGTAGAGAATCTGGGTGCAGCTATTGATCAAAATACTCAGGTGGATATGGTATTGAACTCTCTACCTGATATGTTTTCACAGTTTACTGTGGACTATCACTTACACAAGATGGATATGCCATTGACTGAGCTGATGAATGAGTTGCAAAATGTAGAAAGTGGTCTTAGGGCCAAAGGTGGTAATGCTTATGCAGCAATTGGTAGCTCCTCTGATTCCAAGCCGAAAGGTAATGGTGGAAAGAAAAAAAAGAGAGCTAGCAAGAAGCCAGTAAGCAACAAAAAGACCAAAGCAGATGGAAAGCCGAAAGGAAAGTGTTTCAGCTGCGGCGAGAAAGGTCACTAGAAGAAAGACTGTCCCAAAGCACTAGCTAAATAGAAGCAAAGTGCTGGTGAGTTTTTCGTAACTGAGTCTTGTTTAGTGGTTGATTTTACATATTTCTGGGTTGTAGATTCTGGAGCTACTAATCATGTTTGCATGTCAATGCAGTTGCTTCAGGAGAGCAAAAAACTCAATGAAAGCCAGTTTACTATCACAGTCGGCACAAGAACAGTAGTTTCGGTGAGAGCTGTAGGAGTATATTTTTATTTCAATAGTGGTAGGCATTTAATTCTTAAAGACTGTTATTATGTCCCGCGGATAAAGCGGAATTTGATTTCCATTTCTTGTCTAATAGGACAGGGTTATTCTCTTGATTTTGCGCCTAATAAAGCGCTTTACATTTTGATGAATAAAGCTCCTATTTGTGTCGGATATTTGATGAATGGTTTTTATATATTAAACTATTCCACAAATGAAATTAATAATACTTCTACAAACCATAATAAACAAAATACATACCATACTAGTAATACTTATCTATGGCATCTTAGGCTTTGACACATCAACCTTAACAGGATACAAAGACTAGCAAAAGATGGTCCCCTCAACTCAATTGAGGTCGAACCATTGTCAGTCTGTGATTCTTGTTTGAAAGGTAAGATGACCAAAAGGTCCTTTTTAACAAAGGGACATAGAGCCAAAGAAGTGTTAGAATTAGTTCATTCTGACGTATGTGGACCTATGAATACACCAGCGAAAGGGGGATATGAGTATTTTATCACCTTTACAGATGATTACTCTAGATTCGGATACATTTACCTGATGACTAGAAAGTCGGAGGCTTTTGAGAAATTCAAAGCATATCGGACTGAGGTCGAGAAATATTTGAATAAAAGTATAAAGACATTTTGATCAGATCGAGGTGGCGAATATCTCTCGGGAGAATTCAGAGACTACTTAACAGAAAATGGTATAGTTTCTCAACTGAGTGTGCCTAGTACACCCCATCAGAATGGCGTTTCAGAAAGAAGAAACATGACATTGTTAGATATGGTTAGGTCAATGATGAGTTTTTCAACTCTACCTATATCATTTTGGGGATATGCACTGGAGACAGCCGCTTATATTCTTAACCTAGTTCCATCTAAGTATGTTCCCAAGACTCTCCTGAAAATATAGAATGGGCACAAACCAAATTTGCATCACATCCGAATTTGGAGATGTCCGACCCATGTGCTGAAAGGAAAGACAGTAAAGTTGGAGTCTAGATCAAAAATATGCCTGTTTGTGGGATACCCTAAAGGTACCAGGGGATACTATTTTTATAGTCTTCTAGATATGAAGGTTTTTGTCAGCACAAATACAACCTTTCTAGAGGATAAATATATTAATGAACGTCAGTCCAAAAGTAAGGCTGTTTTGGAAGAAATGAGTGGGAATAATCCCAACTCATCAATTCCTGCAACACAACCTACTGACAGACGACCCATGGTATCGTAAACACCTAAGGAACGTTATCTGAGTGGGAGAAATGATTCATCATCTAATTCCATAGATCAAGAAAATGTTCAAGATAATGAGTAGGTAATTGTATCACCTGAAGATGATACCAACATTGATGAAAACATTACAATTCCAAATGAAGCCACGATTCAAGATCCACCGCCCCTTAAGCAAATTCAAAGGGTCATCAGAAAACTGTCTAGGTACTTTTTTTTCGGAGAATCCAAAAAGGTGATCTCTACAAAATAAGTAGATGATCCGAATTCATATAAGGAGGCTATAAACGATGTGGATGCAGATTTGTGGAGACTAGCTATGAACACTGAGATAGAATCTATGCATTCTAATCAAGTCTGGGAACTTGTAGATGCACCAAAAGGGATAAAACCCATCGGGTACAAGTGGGTCTAGAATAGAAAGAGGGGAGTAGATGGGAAGGTGGAAACCTTCAAAGCAAGGCTAGTGGCTAAGGGTTTTACCCAAAGAGAAGGTACCGATTACGAGAAAACCTTCTCGCCTGTAGCTATGCTCAAATTCGGATTCTCTTATCCATTGCAGCTCATTGTGATTATGAGGTGTGGTAAATGGATGTCAAGACGGCTTTTTTCTTAATGGTCATCTTGAATAATGTATCTATATGGTACAACTAGATAGGTTCATAGAACGTGGTCATGAATCTAAAGTGTGCAAGCTGCAACGGTCCATTTATGGATTGAAGTAGGCATCAAGATCTTGGAACAAAAGATTCGATGAGGTGATTAAGACATATGATTTTGATCAGAACTTCGACGAACCCTGTGTCTATAAGAAGATACTGGACAAAAAGGTAATTTTCCTCGTGCTTTAAGTGGATGATATTCTACTCATAGGAAATGATGTGGGAATGTCATTATCTACGAAAGCGTTGTTGGCCCAACAGTTTTCATATAAAAGTTTTGGACAAAGCTAGATGTGTTCTAGGGATTCAGATCTTAAAAGATCGAATGGAACAAGTTGGTAGTTTTGTCCCAAGCTATATATATTGACAAGATGC
Organism: Forsythia viridissima; assembly: GCA_030279155.1. Taxonomy (NCBI): domain Eukaryota; kingdom Viridiplantae; phylum Streptophyta; class Magnoliopsida; order Lamiales; family Oleaceae; genus Forsythia; species Forsythia viridissima. The sequence goes on from CM059040.1 coordinate 22,630,408, forward strand.
TTGTCAGATTGCCATGCAAGATTTTAAAAGGGCAATTTGCTTTTCAGACATAGAATCTAACTATTTAAGGAGTATTCTCAAAAGAAACTCCTGAAGAGATGCATGAGTAGAATACCTTATGTGTCTGCAATGGGTAGTCTCATGTATGCTGTGTTGTGCACTAGACCTTACATTTATTATGATGTTGGTATGATAACTCGTTATCAGTCTAGCCAAACTAGAACATTAGGTGATTGTAAAGCATATCCTTAAGTACCTTCGCAGAACGAGGAACTATATGCTGGTTTACTCTTTGGCATTGGGGTATATGTATTTTAAGATTATACTCTAGGGTAAATGGAAGAATTGTTGGGTTATATGCCCAAATAGTATAACTTTGCTGTGATTAAATGACAATTTTATATTTAATGAAACTTTGGTTTGTATTCATTTATTATTATTGAATTTGTTTAATATTGAGTATGTAAATAAAGTGCCAATGATCACTTGTGATAATATAAGTTGGATACTTGCGTTGAGAAGTATAGTGTGACACAACTTATATTTTGATAATCAATAAAATTGTTCACAACTAATGTATAAGGGTTGGCACTTTGGGGGTAGAGAATATAGTTGATGATGCCTTATCCAGAAAGGAGGAGTGCAATGCCATTTCTACCTTTACACCAACTTGGATAACTGAAATCATGGCTTGTTATGAAGGGGATAAATAAGCACAAAATAAGATCCATGCTACCACCAGTGGAGGGTCAATAGAACTTGAATACCAGTAAAAGAATAGACTTCTGAGGTACAATGGAAAATTATACATTGTCAGTGGATTAAATATAAGACAGAAAATCTTTGAAAACATCCATGCATCACGGGAAGGGGAGCACTCTAGTGTGCAAGCTAGCATATATATAGCTAAAGAACATTTTATATAGCCAGAGATGTCACTAGAAATCAAAATGAGGGTTTTGCAATGTGAAATATGCTAGAGATGCAAAGGAGAGCATAACCTATACCCAGGTCTACTACAACCCCTACCTGAACCCCTCCATTTTTGGAGCCATATCTCAATGGACTTCATTGAAGGTCTAGCGAAGTCAGGAAAGAAAGATGTCATTTTTGTAATAATTGATAGATTTACCAAATATAGACACTTTGTAGCTTTAACACATCCTTTTTCTGCTATGCAAGTGGCTCAATTCTTCATAGAGAATGTGTTCAAATTACATGGCATATCCCAGAATATTGTACCAAACAGAGATAAGGTTTTTGCCATCAAATTTTGCAAGGGTTATTCAGTTTGTTGGGCAGTCAGCTAGTTGTCCCTAACCATCTAGACATGGAAGAAAAAGGCAAAGTACAAATTCATTCTGACCATCCAGGCCATAAAACCCAAATACGATCATGGCTGACATTAAAATTCAGATAACACATTATCAACTTCCTTGGAGAACGTTATGATTGCTTCACTTGGTCTTGGCGTCAACTAGCAAGTAATCAAACACAAAGTAAACGTCAATCTCTACTACATACCATTCAAGCAGAAAAGAAGAATATTCACACTAGAACATAACCACATAGTCAACAAGAAAGTATAGAAGCTAATAGAGTCTAGACCCGTGTGGAAAGCTCGCTACTCTGGATGGCTCACCAACGAATGAAAAAATTCATATATTTTTTTACCATTTATCAATACATATAATCAAATACCATAGTAAAGAGAATAATAACCAATTCAAAAATCAATGTTGTTCACATAGTAATTTATCATGAATGAACCGTTGAATTTTGATCTTAACCATTGGATTTGAAGAACAATGAACTCACTGTCTAAATTTCAAAATGATCGGACTATGTATCGCTAAGATATGAATTTTTTATCACAGTTGTGTAGGCTGCCCAAACTCTGCAAATTTTCTACACTGTCACTCTTGGATTTTCTCTCTATTTTGGGTGAGCTACTTCATGCTGATAACGTGTTATAAACTAAAAAGAATAGTAGAAGAGAATAGATAGAAACTATATATGTCATTATAATAATAGACCCATATATACATGGTTTCAAAAACATGTAGGACAAATAAAACATATCTAAATATGGTCATCAATAATTTCTTATAATTTTACAACATTATTTTGATAATAAGGCAAAAGTTACTTTTTTAATTTTGTCAAAAGAATAATTTATTCTAAAACTTGCTTAGTCACTTATAAACAAATATTTTAAGCTTAGCCAAACATGCACTAGTTTGATTGCAATTAATGATATTTCTTTCACAATATGAATGACAAGTTTTAACTAATTTTGTTCCACAAGGATTTTGCTTTATTATATGATTATTAGCAAGTAGCGATATCCCAGATTACTGAAACTTCATATTTCATAAATGAAACATGTTCTCTCTTAGTTTTGTGATGAAGGTAAATAGTACTCAGATCGAAGGAATGAATGTATAATTTACAAATGTTTTGGGAATTAAACTAATCAATTAATCATGCACAACGGAATTTTAAAATTTAATACTTTACAGATTTACAATGATGTTATAATGCGGATTGTGATAGGTATTTTAGCTCTTGAATAATAAAACTCACGAATATGAATATTTTGGATCAAAAACAAATTCTCTTTGTCAGTTCTTGATGTATCATACAATTGTCCAATTTAGTGACGGGGCCATTATGAGAATCTAATATTTTTTTATAAATCATAATCTTTAAAAAGCTTACAAGAAGATATCGAACACAATCGATTGATGCAGTTAGACGTATTCGATACTCACTTCATATTTATTCTGATTGCTTGAAAAGACTAGCCTCAATACTTTGTTCTTGATTATTGAATGATTCAAACAATCCGAGTTAGGTTGTGTGCACTATTAAATTTTTCAATATGTTTTTTAAGACTATGTTTTTTCTTCCAATTTGAGAGCCTGTCGACAACAAAAGAATCACGACTTGAACTCGAGCTAGAATTTGTTTTGTGAATTAATGTTCTACCATAGCAAGAATAAGAAAATCTCCAGCTTAATTGAAAAAGGTTAAAGATGAAATCCCAATCAATTTTTTTGTGTCAAAGGTGGAAGACGAAAACGTGAACTGTCTATGTAGAAAAAGAAGTTATCTTAGATGAATCAATTTTGTTGGGCTTTTGTTGGGCCTTATTTATTTAGTTCATTCATTTTTGGGTTTGGGCTTTAATATTTTTTGTTTTGGTTGGTTATTAAATTTAAAAAAAAAATTGAAAAATTTGTAAAAAAATGTCATAAAGTTGGGGGGCCTGGTCTCCCCTAGGACCCCCCCCTCCCCTCCGCCAGTGGTCCAATTTTTCAATCGCTAATAATAAGATTAAGGAGTGTTGGAGTGACAATGAAGAGGTGAAGTAAAGGATCAAACACTTGAAACCTAAGGAACCGAATTGAGAAACTACCTACCGAAGCATGTGGAAAAATTCGAGCACAAATTTTGGTATTAAAATATCCACAAGGAAAATTATATACTATTGAAAATATAATTGAATTATAAGTCAAACACTTTTTACACATCTCAATTTCGAGTTTCCTATAAGAGGTTATGGCAGTTTGAAATACAGCCGCAAAGAGAAATTATAAAGTTGGGCGAATGTCCTAGATTATAGATGGGCGAACGCCTAGCTGCATTGTGCAATAGCAAAGACCAAAACATTGGCCTGGGCGATTGCCTAGGATTGTACTGGGCGATCTCTCAGTGCATTTTTGGCACAAGCAGGATTTTTTTCCTTTTTGAGTTCGACTCTAATTAAGAAAACTTCTGGGACGCAATTTTAATGATTTTTGGGGATCTCTTTGGGTACTATTATGGAACTATATATATGAGTTCTTAACTCATAATTTGGGATCTGGATTTTGAGAGAAAAACAAGAGATGAAATAAGAAACGAAGATCAAGATTCAAGCATGATTTTAATTTTGAATAATGGATATTACTTTCTTCTTCTCTATAACTATATGTGCAATAGTTGTATGAGTTTTGTGGCTTATCTGACCATCGAGATATTGAAAATAGGTTCAACATAGTATCAATTGTCGTAGAGTTCGATAGGGGATAGAGATATACCGCTATGTTTTACGTGATCTTTTTGTATTTACAAATTTTAATGCATTCTTGTAAGTTTACATCCATCATAGAGATATAGTCGGGTCACATATAGAGATAGATTTAATTCTACTCGTGAGAGATTGTTAAACAAAGTAGAAATATTAATCTTCATAATTAATTTGTGTTATTAAATTGAATGGTTCTAGTTAAAGGGGATTGATATAAGTGCATTCGAAATCCTAGTATGCTTTTCTTTCCCAAATTTAAAGTAATTCTTCATACATTTAATCTTTTAATTATTTGAGTTTGTTGAAAAAATATGTGTCATATTTTTCACTTTTTATATCTTGACTTTCTTAATTAATATAACTGATTTTTAATGTTAAAAAAATATGTAAACATTTTCGTGATGACTGGTCTGGATAATGCCAGTTCTGACTGCATACGTTGATAAGTAGATTATTTTTTCAGATCATTAAAGCTGCATTTTTATTCTGTTTCTATACACGAAATATTCTAATCATATGCATATTATAGACAGTTCTTTTAGTCGGTTAAAGGATGTTCCTTTATTGTTTTGGATTTGTTTAGGAAAGAAATATTCAAGATAATCTTGAGTTTTCTAATTGCATTCCTTCCACAAATCTAGAATATATTTTCATTTATATTCTTTACTACTAATTTTCTTACCATTCTTGTTGCAGATTTTTAGATAAAAAATAATTCCTAATTTGATTACTTCTTTTACTATAAGTAAGAACATAAATCAATAGAGAATTAAGCTGTGAAAAATATTTTTTGTGCTCTTGTTCTAAAAGTTCTACATCCGATTCCATTGATGAAAAAACAAGACATCAAGCCTCATTGATTCAACTTCAAAGCAAAAAAAATTTCTTCAAACTCATTAAAGAATCAAAAAACTAATTGGTGCTCAACGAATAATTCCATATCTTGTTTAAACTACTTGGCGTGAAGTTAAAAATGGGGTTCTTAATCCAAGTGGTGGTTGCGGTCAAGTACAATAGGGAAGTGGCAATAAAGTCAATACCAATGGGTTTGATTCCACTTCATCAACAAGTCAAAAGAAGAAATATCAAATGAAGTTGATCTGTTTTCTTTTTATTGTTATTTTTTTAATTTTACAAAATTACAAAAACCGATACTATTGTATTTTTTAACAAGATTATTAGTGAATTATTTTTACCCATGGCATGGGGGCCTGTAGGTGTTTTCCTTCGGAGTTTACCACGTTACATCTTGTATTCGTATTTAAATATTTAAATTCTGCACTTAACAAGATTAGGTAAACGAACACTGTTGTACGAGTAAGATCTGTTATTATTGTTGCTCGCCAGTTCTGACTACGATAGGACGAGTATGGGAATGGCCGCCCCGGCCCAGCCTCGTTGCCATCCCTATACAAATGGCATATGATATAAATGTATGATTGGTCTATGAATTTTGAGATTTTCTTGGATTTACCAATCAGTATGGTCTGTTCATTACGCTTACGGTAAAATATGCTCAGATAAGCACACTTTGATGACATATTGACTTGTTTGATTGTGTCTTACTATTGACTAGATTGTTAGTTTCGTACTTTGTTGTGAACTATGGTCAGTATCTATGTCACTCGGCACTATAGTATGTTGTTATGTTAAACAAACAATTTTATGGAAGAGAGGGCTACCACCATAGATGTGTGCTGCCGTCATTGACATTGAACAAAAATCATGTAGAAAAGGGCTACCTTTATGGCTGTGAGAAAGTCAACCCCATGATCTTATAAATTCAGTGCTTTGACAAAACAAAACAAAATATAAATAAAGTCAACACTCTGAGTACTCAAAAGAAAATTGCTATGGTACTCCTATCTAGCACGCACAAATTTTTTCTATTTAAAGAGATATGTTCAGATGATGATTGGTTTGAAATACTTCTCAGTACTTATCTTCTTGACAAGGTTCAATTTAGATTAGTGGGATAAGTTATGATTGACTAGTCTAGTATGTCCTATCATACACTCACATTATAAATCTGATTATGCATATATATCTGATTGGAATATTTCGGGTGATTTTGATATTTTTGGACTGATTGTATATTTTGTGGACTATGAAATTTGCCCATAAATAAAAGATTCGAACTTTTCTCACAAAATATTCTCATTAATTTTGTGTGGTTTTCTTGTGTGGGCATTTCGTAGAATTTTTAATCAACATTCTAATTTTGGCAGAACAATCAGTTTTAACTGAGAAAAATCTAGATGAATTTTTTACAGAATCCAATCTTATTTTGTACTGAATATTAAATTGATCTTCCAAATTTAAAAATTCAGTTTTCCATAAATTTTCATCTTAGAGGTTTAATTCAAATTTGACATATCTGGTTAAGGAAGATTTTTATGTCCATAACTGCCAATCATCAGTTTTTTTGGAAACTGCTTTGAACATGTCTCAAAATAAACCGTCCCTAATTGTGCAATTTTTAAAAATTCTTCTCCTACTAAACTGTGACTTAGGGTTTTCTCATTCATCTCTCACACTTGATTTCCAAATTTCTCAACATCAAGTTCTCGCTTGCACTTGATTTCGAAGTTATGTTATGATCCTTATTTCAGATTGAAACAATGGTAAAAACCAAAATGCCAAAATCAAAGAAAAATGCTGGTGGTTCATCCAAGAACACTATTACTCCGTTGGCACTGCTGAAACTATGGTGGGGCATCAAATGTCACCGGTAAGGACTCTCCGACGAAGTGCACAAAGACTGGAACCCTCCAGTTCAGACCCGAACACTTCTCCAGTGGCTGTTGCATCTCAGGTTGACCAATCGATGGACATTGTTGCTTATTAACCACCGGTCAGCCATTCTAAATCACAGAGCTATCCAACATCTAAAGACCCAATTACTTTTCTGAGAAAAAAAGTCACCCTAAGTGCTCAAGAACTAGATGAAGAAGAAAATGAGGATAACGGATCTATGGGTGAGAGTGGGTCTGACAATGCTGGAATTGAAGAGGAAGTTCATGAGGATGACGAGACTGGTGATCAAGAGTCTGAACAGCCTCTCCCATTCGTATAAGGTTCAAGTAAGCCACCTTCTCAAAAATCAGATTCTGATTTTGATGTTACTCTTGATGAATCTTCGGAATCTACTCCCACACCTCCTCCAACGAAAAGAGCCACGAGGGCTGAAAAAAGAAAAGGTAAAATCAGTGATATTGCTGAAGAACCCACACCTGCTGGTCAGAACAGGTATCCCACTGCCTTAGGCGGTGCCTACAGAGTATTTCCTACTCCCAGTTCAGACCCCCAAATGTTCAGACTTGAAACATTAACTAGAGGTAGACATTCTGTTAACCCCCTCAATTACTGTTTTCTTTTAGAGACTGCTGAGAGTCTGTTTCTTTCATTTACCACCTACCGTAAGTTTGTCATTGAGTGCAAGGTTGCAATTCACGAATTCAATTCATTTGGTTTGGGTAAAATTGTTGATTTTCACAAATTACATAATCTGTTACGCTTTTCTGGACCGTTCAACGAAACTCTGGTCAAGTAATTTATGGCCAATGTTCCAAAAAAATTGGAGAAAGCTGGCAATGAATTCAGGTGGCAGGTTTATGTACTCTGAAGGACTGGCTTAGGGTGACTATCGTGGCTGTCATAAGTGATGAAGAATTGACCAAGGACAGTATTGCGTAGGAAATGACTGCCTCTACCTGGCCAGAATCAGGAGAACTGACTACTTCTCGACTACTGCCCAAATACAAAATTCTTCGTCAGATTATTATCAACAATATCGATCCATTGACTCATCGATCAAAAATTTCAGGGATCAGGGTTGTTGTGTTGTACAAAATAGGGATGAGGTTGCCAATTGATTGGGTCAAAATGGTTTTTAATAGAATTGATTATGAAGCAGCACAGGCTACCGCATCCAGCTCTCATCCATCACTTTCTTGTGCATGAAGAAGTGCTTATCATGGATTCAGACAGATTCTCTAAGGATATTCCAACACTGGGTGTTCATGAGTTTACAAATTTGGGTAGCACTTCGCATCCCATTCTAGAGTTCCAAGGCACGTTCTGTCTTCATTGGACCAGTCTGGACGTCTATATGCACTGGAAACTCAAATGGGACTGGTTAGAACACAGGTAAACCAACTTTTCGCCTTAACCAAAGTTTTTCTGATGAACTTATTTTCATGCGTAGGGTGTTGGGTAAACTTGAATATCTAGTCGATGAGCATAAAAAGTCTGTATACTAGATAGTTACTCCATAATTCTCTGCACATCCCGAAGGTTAAATGGAGACTCCGGCTTTTGATCCAGTAGTTGAGACAACTGCTGCACCTATGCCCGATGCTCCTCCACCCGTTGCTCCATCAAATATTCCTATTCACAAAAGAGACGCAAAAGCAACTGTATCTGGTGTAAAGAAGTTAAGATCGTCACAAAATTGACTGAATCTGGTTCTGACTTCTAACTTTCTAACTATTTGGTTATGGATGACTGTATTAACTCCTACATTTGTCTTCACTTTACTTCAACACTACTTTACTTTTATTTTTCTCTTCCCTCCTTGTTATTTCCTTTGGCGTTGTTCTTACAAAAGGGGGAGTAGTGGGTATTTTTTTAAGTTTGTGGTTATTAGATTGTGATTGTTGTTTATACTTTGATGATGGTACTTTGTTGGATGAACTTTGCTAGTCGTATGTTTTAGTTTATGGTGGTTTGTTGATTACTTTGATGATATCTTGCTAAGGGAGAGCAATATTAAAGTTGTGGCTAATGTGTGTGGTATTGCATTTTTTGGTCAACTTCTTTGCATGAGTTTTTGGTTTACACAGTAATATATATATATATATATATATATATATATATATATATATATATATATATATATATTGATGCTCATGGTATATTTGATTATTCACATGCCATAACACACTTCACTCTTACATTAAAAATTCGATATTTATGTGTTTGTAATTAAACAACGCCAAAAGGGGAGATTGTTGGAAAACTATGTGTCATATTTTTCACTTTTTATGTCTTGTCTTAATATAACTGATTTTTAATGTTAAAAGAGTAGGTCAACATTTTTGTGATGACTGGTCTGGATAATGCCAGTTCTGACAACCTGCGTTGATAAGTGGATTATTTTTTCAGATCATTAAAGCTGTGTTTTTATTCTGTTTCTATATATACACGAAATATTATGATCCTATGAATATTATTGACAGCTCTTTTAGTAGGTTAAAGGATCTTCATTTATTTTTTTGGATTTGTTTAGGAAAGAAATATTCAAGGGATAATTGCATCAAAGGTCCCCAACGTTTCAAAATCTTGGGGATATGCCCCTAACCTAAAATAATTGCACCAAACGTCCCCAACGTTTTAAGAAATAGGCATGGGAGGTCCCTCTTAAAACTTTCCGTCAAATTTCGCCGTTAAAATAGAAGTGTGGACTGCACGCGCAATTTTATTCCAAAAAAGGAGAGTGGGAATGGCATGGCAAAAAGGTAAATCCACTTTTAAGCTGGAACCTTCTATTTGCCTAAGAAATATGAATATGAAAAGTTTCTCTGGCTATTTTCCAAAACCACCATTGCTCCACGCTTGAGGCGACTGTTGAGGAAGTTGCTTGGTAACCCCAAATAAATCTTCTAATTGTCCATTTTTCCACACTTGGCTATTTTCCGTGAGGCATCTTTGAAGTACAATGAAGTACCACTGGGACTACCGCAAAGAAGGAGAAGGAGAAGAAGAAGGAGAAGGGATAGATATGACATGTAGCATATGTGGGAAGGTTGGACATAATAAGCGTAGTTGCATCAAGAAATCTAACACCACAAATACCAGTGCAAGCACAAGCTGCGGGGAAAATATGAAGCGCAAGGAACCTCAACCAAGGAAACAGAAGAAGTGAAGTTATATCTTCCATTTCATGGAAGAAGTCTTTTGTTGTTGTGTATTCTGTATGAATTCCAAACATCTGTGATTTATTTTAGTCTAGTGGGTTCATGAAAATATGCACTGTGATGTGTTTTTCTTTTTGTAAGGGATGATGAAAAATTCTATATGGTTGATGTGATATGGCTTTTGAATGGATGGTCTTTTTTTGCTTGTGCTTGTTTGCACTTGTGCTTGTTGGGATGATATAAAGTTCTTTATGAACTGCTGTGAGCAGGGTTAGGCTATTAGTACAAGCAGAATCTTCGTCCTTGTACTTTATAAAGGTTAGGCATAATTGGTCCTCAACCTTTTATGCCAGTTGCATGAATCATCCCCAACCTTATTTCTTAATAGCATCTATCATCCCCATCAAATTCAAATCAGTTGCACGACACATCCCCAACTTTTTCAATCAGTTGCACGACACATCCCAACATTTGGCACGTTTGGTCCCCAACCTTTGAGCTTCTTCCATATTTCTAAGGTGAAGGGAAGTCAGCAAACTAAATTAAAGGGAAATCAGCAAACTAAATTAAAAGGATAAGTTACATTGATAATGCAAGCTTCGAAATACTGAAATTACATATATCCTATACTAAAATAAGAATATCCATATGAGGAACAACCAAAATACAAATAACCAAAGCCTAACACGACTCCACTTGTATTTTTCATTACTAGTTTCCACATTCTCAATCCTTGCTAACAATACTTCGTTCTCTACTTGTAGACCTTGAATCTCTAACTTTTGCTTGTTAATCTCTTCTTCAAGTGTCTGCACATGAGCTTCTAATTCTTTTATCTGTCCTTTTATATCTTCGCTTTGAATTCAACAAACCTGGAATCACTTGCTTCGCCCGGTCACAAATTGGTGGGTCAAACCATGCAAAACAACCACATCGATTTTCCTATGGCACAAAAATTAAAGTGTCAAAAGTTTCATTAATGCAGTGAACAAGATCATCTTCCTTCTTAATGAACTCACCTCACAAACATATAATCTCCTAGCTGGGTTCGCTTCAGTCCATGAAGTTTTTAGATCCATGTAATTTCCACAACAGCATACCCTCCATGCCATGTTTGCAGTAGAATATGAGAGGAGATGAGGATAAGAGAAAGCTAATTGCAGTGAAGACAAAGTACATGTAAGAACAAAAGTAATAAATAAGAATGAGGAAGGAAAAATGGAGAGAAGTTGAAAGTGGATTTACCTTTTTGCCCTGCCATTCCCACTCTCCTTTTTTGGAATAAAATTGCGCGTGCAATCCACACTTCTATTTTAACGGTGAAATTTGACGGAAAGTGTGAAGAGGGACCTCCTATGTCTATTTCTTAAAACGTTGGGGACGTTTGGTGCAATTATTTTAGGTTAGGGGCATATCTCCAACGATTTTGAAACGTTGGAGACCTTTGATGCAATTATCCCAATATTCAAAGATAATCTTGAGTTTCCTAATTGCTTTCCTTCCATAAATCTAGAATATATTTTCATATATATTCTTTCCTACTAATTTTGTTAACAATTTTGTTGCAGATTTTTTGGTAAGAAATAATTCCTAATTTGATTACTTCTTTACTATAAGTAAAAGTACAAATGAATAAGGAATTAAGATTTGAAAAATATTTTTTGTGCTCTTGTTCTATAAGCTCTACGGTCGATTCTATTGATGAAAGAACAAGACATCAAGCTTCATTGATTCAACTTCAAAGCAAAAAAGTTCCTTCAAATTCATTGAAGAATCAAAAACTAATTGGTGCGCAACGAACAATTACATATCTTGTTTAAGCTACTTGGCATGAAGTTAAGAATAAGGGTTCTTAATCCAAGTGGTGGTTATGGTCAAGTACAATAGGAAAGTGGCGATAAAGTCAATATTGGTGGGTTTGATTCCACTTCATCAACAAGTCAGAAGAAGAAATATCAAAAGGAGTTAATCTATTTTCTTTTGATTGTTATTTTATTAATTTTGCGAAATTACAAAAATCGATAGTATTGTATTTTTGAACAAGATTATTAGTGGATTGTTTTTACCCATGACATGGGGGCCCGTGGATGTTTCCCTTTGGAGTTTACCACGTTACATCTTGTGTTCGTATTTAATTCTTTAAATTATGCACTTAACAAGATTAGGTAAACAAACACTGTTGTGCGAGTCAGATATGTTAACATTGTCACTTGTCAGTTCTAACTACAATCTGTCCACTGCTTATTTAATTAAGATTAAAATTATTATTAATTTACTTAATCTAGGTTTTAGAACTTTCAGAGTTATAATTATTTAATTATTCTTAGTTCATATTTTAGTTAGTTTAAAACACCAAATTTCAAAAGTAATTTGATTCGGTTAAGGTTATTATAATTATAATCGAACCATCTAAATCCTTGTGGGTACGATACTTGGACTCAAAATCCACTTTATTACTTGTTCGAACCGTATACTTGCGGTATAAATAAAATTGCTAACAACCAAAAGAATATTTCTTCCTAAGTAAATGCCAACTCATCAAAATATATACTAGTTTGACGACAACTAGTTTTTTACTGCAAATTAGGATGTGATTCCCATTGCTGATATTGTAATTTCAAGTTTTGTTTTTATTGTTCCCCGTATAGATATCCTTCTCATGTCTTACTTTTACTTTTACATTTGTTGTCCACGAGACTTGCAATTACTAGATGTTGGGTTGGGATGACCAAATAAACTATAGGGACATTGATGATATGATATGTACTTACTTCATAGGCATCAATATGTGATTGAAGAATATAATAACCCGTCTTTATTAAAGTGATAGTCCACAACCTAACCCAAGTTTAATTAGGTTGTCTTTAGAGAAAGAACATCCCATTTACGGGACATGTTGCTCAAGTGGCCCAATTGGCTTTCGTTTACTAAATAACCCAATTGTTGGTTGTTTGTTACTTTTGCCCAATTTGTTCTTAGCTGTTGGATCATTTTGTTAAGATCCAACGACTGTAGATCGGTGATGTTCCCTTAACCGAGTTTGTTGGATTTGAGGGGCCTCATTCATTATTCATTTAGGTGAAACCAATTTACCCCCCTCTCCTCCACTCCATGCCTCCCCACCCCCCCTCCCTTCCCCAACATACACACACACACACACACACACACACACATACATAGAGGGCAGTTGCCCTTATTCATCTTCTTTTCTGTTTGTTCCATTTTTTCTTTCTTCTTCTATGTGAGGTTGTATATTCTTTGTGATTGTTGTTGTGATTACCGTTGGGCTTTGGTAAATTGAATTTTAGAGTTTTGGTTGGGAGAGTTGCTATTTTATGAAGATTTGGGAGAAATCAAAACTGAGCCCTATTATTGTGATCGACTTGATGCTAATGAATCTTCTATTGTTAGATTATCAAGTTGTTTTTAATAAATCGGTGGTTACTCTTTGATTTCTTATATCAAAGTTGTATCAGAGCAAGTTTTGGAGATCTAGAACGTACGAAATCAACAAGGAGTGACCAGATCTAACTTTGCACTGCTCAAAACCCCTACTTATGGCAGCGTTAAGGTGTGTGCAATATAAAGTCTAGAGGTGCGTGATGACCCTATTTTGGCAGCCGTTCATCTTCTGTTGTTTGTTGCAAACTCTAGGTCAAAAATTGCTAGTCCGAAAGTACTAAAATAAAGTTTTTGCATCTCTACGGTAATAAGAACAAGTAAATTTTTTTGCACAGTATAAATATATAAACCCTAAACGTTTAATTGATTTCAAAGATACCTGCCTTTTAGATATCAAATTGTAGGTTAGGTTTATGTGTTGATAATAGCTTTCTTATCGATAACAAACTATTTCTTATTGAATTATGTATTGATTATAACTCTGTGACTAATTTGACTGTGACGTGTTAATTTTTTAGGGAGAAAATTTCTTTTGTTGTATTTAAATTGGTTAATTCCTTCTTGAGATGAAATTGAATTATAGTTTAAAATTTTCTCCAAACTTGACCTGTTTTATATTTTTCCTTGACCAGAGAACTTGATTCTCACGGAATCATGAAAATATAGGACAATGTATATTATGTGACTTGAAAATTAAGAAACATTTTTTTTCTTGGTGAATATGCTGTTTCTTTTCCTTTATGTTGTGTTTAATTTTGTCTGTATACCATAATCTGTATAAATATCTGGTTGAGAAATATTCATGCTAAAATTTGTGTACCAAACATGACCTCATATAGTTTTGAGTTGTGAGTCTTCAATGGTAAGGGTTATTTTTCAATTTGGCAATAAAAGTTGAAGAGGATTTTAGTACAACGAAAAGTTTCTAAAGCCATAGATGGTACTTTTCTTGCAAGTGTAACTGAGAATCAAGAGAAAAATTAGCTTACACTTTTATTATTTTACACCTTTCTGATGTTGTTTTGAGAAAAGTGGGAAAATTTGATAATAGACAAGCACTTTGAAAAATTTTAGAGGATCTTTATTTGTTAAAATCTACTCCAAATAAACTTTTTTTACTTGAAATGTTTTTCATTTTTAAAATTAATCCGTCAAAGGATCAAGATGACAATTTGTATATCTTTAATAAATTAGTTCAAGATATCATTAATTGTGGTGAGAAGTGTCAGAAGAATATAAAGCTATTATTTTGTTAAATTTTATTTTTGAAACCTCTAAAGAAGTTAAAAATGCTATTAAGTATGATAGGGACACTTTAACAAAATTACCATCGATTTCTTAATAAGCAAGGAAATAATATTAAAACTCAAAAGTTTGAGAAAAGAAGTGGTGAAGTGCATATAGTGAGACAAATGTCTCATTCTAGGTATAGTGGAAATTAAGATAGTCAGAATGGTGGTAAAAAGAAGGATAAGAGTAGGTTTAGATCGAAGTCTAGGGAAAAAGGTAATAAGTGCTATGGTTGTAGTAAAATTGATTTTTTATTAAGGATAAATTACATTTATAGTTCCTATTCTTTCAACTTTGTAACAATATCACCCGTATTCAATGTTATTCGCAATTATCATCCACATTCTTTCATTAATTTGCACAGATAGTCCCTAACTAATTTTTTTTATGATTTTGCCCTTTATCTTAAATAAATCAAAATAATAAAAAATATAAAATTTAGACAAAAAATTACAGTTGGAGTATATAACTTTTTTAAAAGTGCAAAATTAATTCTTTACATACTATTGTTTAAAACAATTAAAAAAAACCCCATCCCACCACCTCCACCTCTGAATGAGCGAAATTCACAGCCATTTCTTGGATCAACCAACATGGAAATGGCTAATTTTCCTAGTTCATAGAGAGTTGGCAATTTCATCAACAACAATTAAGCAAGAAACTACACAACCTCTCAGTGCCATCCATGTCATCCTTTGCATCCAAATTGTCACATTCCATGGCATCGTCATTGTCTTTTTGTCCCAATTCTCCAAACTTCATATTTAACACTTTGATTCAACAAACAATCAAAAGAAGTTGAAATTGTTGTTGATTTAAAGATAACCCATATAGAAACCTAACCCTCGGTTCTGTATTACAAACCA
Organism: Forsythia viridissima; assembly: GCA_030279155.1. Taxonomy (NCBI): domain Eukaryota; kingdom Viridiplantae; phylum Streptophyta; class Magnoliopsida; order Lamiales; family Oleaceae; genus Forsythia; species Forsythia viridissima. The sequence continues at coordinate 22,645,959 of CM059040.1, forward strand.
TCAAATTATTAACTCTTTCTCTAAACCCTGAAAAAATTGATTCTAAGAAAACATCAAACAATTTCTTGATTCCCTTGCACTAGAATAAATAATCAAAGCCCAATAGCAAATTTCTCCATTTGAAGACAATACTTTCATGATTGGCCCTCAACAATTCTTACTTCAGATTAAATAAACAAAATCATAACACACCAAACTATTTCTTTGATTATCCAAAAAATGGTAGCTATTGAGGAATAGAAAAACGAGTAGATGGGCTGATTTTGGAGGGTAATCTATTTTGGGTTAAGTTTCAAGAAATCTCTAGGGATGCAATCCGTGGAAAAGATTGGAATAAACAGGGGTGGGGGTGGGGGTGGGGGTGGAGAAGATGAAGTTTTTGTTTTTATAATTGTTTTAAATAATAGTGTGTGAAGAGATTATTTTGCACATTTGAAAAAGTTAGGTACCTCAGCTGTAATTTTTTCTTTAAGTTTTCTATTTTTTTCTATTCTAATTTATTTAAGATAAGGGAAAATTTGTCAAAAAATTTATTTGAGGACCATCTATGGGAATTAATGAATGGATGTAGATCATAACTACGAATAAAATTGAATGGAGATTATATTAGTACAAAGCTGAAAGAATGGAAACTGTGAGTGTAATTTGTTAAAGATTGTTATAAAGAAAAATAAACAGAAAGAGAAAGTGAGAGATCAAGCAAATGTAGCATCCTCCTCAAATTCTGACCCAAGTGAGGTTTATGTGTTAGTAAATTCTGTAGATGACTCAAATGAATTGATTTTGAATGTGAAATCATTTATGCATGAATAGATACTTGATTCTGTTACATCTTTTCATGTTACATTCTATAGTGTTTGGTTTGAAAACTTGCATGTTATGTGTAACAACCTTGCATGCAAAGTGGTTGGAATTGGGGGTATTCCTATCAAATTTTGTACTGACTATGGGTTTGTTTTAAAAAGAGTCAGATAGATTCCTGAAGTGACTAGAAATTTGATATCAGTGGGTAAATTAGAAGAGATGGAGCTAACTGATAAAATTGAGCATAAAATGCTAAAAATGGTTAGAGGTGCTATTGTAACTTGTAAGGGAGTGAAGAGAAATGGTATATATGTTACCAATTCTGAACTAATTAGTGGTTTAAGTTTCTTCATCTCTTCAACCTAGACAAATGACACATATAGTTAGCAAGCGAGACTAGCACACTCATCAATAATATGCTTAAGTTCGTGAGTGATAAAGGTATTTTTGGGAAGGACTATGTGTCCAATATACTTTTCTATGATCATTGTGAGCTTGGTAAGCATCATATGTTGTCTTTCTCTTCGAGTGTTCATAAAACTGTTGGAATTTTTGACTATGTACATTCTGATTTGGGGGGTTCAGCTAGTTGTCCTACTTTAGGTGGGTAAAGATATTTTTTTATCTATAGTTGATGATTACTCTAGAAAAAGCATGGGTTTATCTTTTAAAGGATAAATTCAACGCATTTGATAGTTTTAATAACTGGAAGAAGCAAGTAGAGAATCAAACTGGTAAAATCATAAAATTATAAAATACTTAAAGCTTGACAATGATTTTTAATTTTGTAATACTGAATTTGACAAAATGAGTAAAGAAAGTAGAATAACAAGACATAAAACAGTTCATTATGCTTCCCAACAGAATAGGGTAGTTGAAAGAATGAATAGAACTTTGCTTGATAAAGATAGATACAAGTGTTAAATCTGGTGTCTCCAAAACATTATGGGATGAAGTTGTATGTTAACTGTTCTAAAAATATTGCCTAAGTGGCGCCTAGGATCTGCCTAGTCGTGAAGCGCGACTTTCACGCTTAGCCATGCCTCATGCCTCTTGCCTCACCCATGTCTCGTCCTTTCCTAGGCCCGAAAAGTTTTAAGCTCGGCCTCTACACCTAATCATGCTCTACGCTTTTTAGAACAATGTTTATTACTGCTTGTTATTTGGTAAATTTAACTCTATCTACTGTTTTAAATTGTGATACTCCTCGTGAAAAACGGTATAGAAAGTGTGATGTTTATTCTATGCTTACAGCATCTCATATGCTGCATTCTATTTTGAATGTCCAGCTGATGTGGCGATGAGATAGAGAAGACAAAACTCATGTTGCAGAATTTATTGTAGAAGGACGTTCAATTTTATATATTCTGTTAGACAATCTTCCACCTATATTTTCATTAAATTGTCTATCTCTCTCATCTAATTTTCTTATCTATTTCCTAATTCTACACACACACACTCTCTCTCTTCATTTCTTTTCTCTCTGGCCACATACATTTTTTAGAAGGTGTCTAGTATTGGAGATGCTCTTAGGACCTTTGATTTACAACTTTTCTCATCAAAATGAGGAAAGCTTGAACCTAGAGCTACGACTTATTTTTCTATGTTACCCTAGGGAAGTTAAGGGTTATAGATTTTACTATAGAAGCCAAAAGAGATGAAAAATCAATGTGAGTACATATGTCATATTTAGGCTTGGTTTGGTATTGCTGTGCTTTTAAAAGAATCAGTTTCTACTGTGCTGCAGAAAGAATCAACTTTCAAAAGAATCAGATAAGTGTTTTGTAAACTCTTGTTTCAAAATTAATGTATGTTTCAAACGCAACATTTGAGCGTTTGGTAAACAAAAGTGATATATTGCTATAACGGTATTAAATTTCTAAAAAAGACATTGATTATAATAATGTTATTTTGTATTATTATTATTATCATGAGTGGTAAAATTCATTTTTTTCTAGTCAAATATTTTTAACAAGACAATGTATTCATTATTATTATTTTAAAATAAAAATAATAAAAACCTAATAAATTTTTAATTTTATAAAAATTACAAAATAAAAGTATAGTCATGTAGTGCAAAAATTAATTAAATTTATATTATTTTTTATGATCCAACTTGCATCAATTCGGTTTCTCAAATGGATATTAAATGAATTAGTTAATTAATTAAGGGTAAAATGGGTATTTTAATAATATATAAATGAAAAAGCTGAAAGCAGAATCTGAAAAGTTGTCCTTTTGCTGCTTCTCAAAATTTGCTGCCATGTGAGTCAGATTATTTTATAATCACTTTTAAAAAATTTGCCAAACACCTAAATCAACTTCTGATTTTTTAAGAATTAGAAGTTGGGCTCCAAAATCAATCTCAAACGAGGCATTAATGAGGCTGAGATGCCTTGTTTTAGGGTCTGATGTTGGTCAACAGAGTAAAAAAAGCATGTCAGTGCTAGTGATCAGTTGCAGATGATGTTAGATGGGGTTAGTGTGCATATCCCTAGCACTTTCTAGTGAGGTGGAGGCTCAAATTCTGTAGTATGTAGAAGATGAGAGTGGTGAAAGCCAGATCCTTTAGTGGATCATCAGTTGGCAAGAGATAGAGAGAGGAGACAACATAATGGACCTCAGAGGCATGGACAACATGCGTATGAGTTCGCCTTTTCTTAGGCTAGTTATAAAAAGTTAGCTGATAGAGAACCAAACACATGTGAGGAGGCTATGAAGAGTGAGCAATCAATAGAGTGGATGAGAGCAATGAAAGAAGAAATGAGTTCATTAGTTAAGAATCAAACTTGGGAATTAGTTCCCAGGCCTAAAAACAAGTAAATAGTTGATTGTAAGTGGGTTTTTAGGTCAATGAGGGTATTACTAGGACTTAGCCTTTAAGATTTAAAGTTAGGTTAGTAGTTAAGGGGTACACACAAAAAGAAGGGGTTGATTATAATGAATATTTTCGCTGATTGTTAAGTGTATTACAATTAGAGTCATGCTTGTTTTAGTTGCATTTAACTGAGAATTTGAACAACTTCATGTAAGAACTACATTTTTACATGGTGAACTTAATTTTATGAATCAACTACAAGGCTTTGAGGATAAATAAAAACCTATACAGGTGTTTTTTCTTAAAAGGTCCATGTATGGTTTAAAACAGTTCCCTAGATAGTGATATAAAAGATTTCATTCATTCATACTTACTATTGGTTTTCAAAGCAGTAAATTTGAACATTGTTTTTATTTTCAACATAGTGAAAATAATGACAATTGTGTGCTTTTGTTGTTATATGTTGATAATATGCTCTTGTATGGTTCTTCTGTGATGTTAATAAAAGAAATAAAAAATACTTTGAATGAAGAGTTTTGACATGAAAGACTTAAGAAGAGCAAAAAGAATCCCACGAATGGAAATAGAATAAAATAGGTCAAATTATTTGTTATGTTTACATCAAAGCCCTTATGTGTTAAAGGTATTGAAGAAGTTTGGCATGCATGAGTGTAAACTTGTTATGTTGCCTTTAGCAAATCATTTTATTTTGTCTAAAGATTAGTCTTATGTTAATGATGAAGAGTTAGAGAATATGAGTAGGATTCCTTATCCAAATGATATAGGTTCTATCATGTATCTGATGGTGTATATTAGGACTCACCTTGTCTTTATTGATAAAGGTAATTTCCACAGGTTTACCTTGGTATTGTGTTCATACCGATGAATTGAATGATCCCCGTTGGTTTCTTTATGTCCATATAATGTAACTCTAGTTGCTGGTTGGGCGGGTTTGTAGATTCATATATTTCAATTAAAAGACCTGAAGTAGCAAAGCATTGGGTAAAAATATCACTTGGGCCGATTATTGTGCTTAAATTTTTTGAATTTTTCAATAAACTCTTTTGCATTCACAGGTTCCATCGTTCCCATCGATTCGTACTTAATGGTTAGGTCTGAATTCTACAATGGAGCAAGTTTATGTCTAACCCAGGTCCTAACCATTGGGAAGTGTTAAAATGGGTTCTTAGATATTTGAAGGGATCTTGTGGTATAGGTCTAGTGTTTAGAAGTAGCTCTAAACACGTGAGATGTTTTGTAAGCGCAGATTATGCTGGAGATGGTGATAATAGGAAGTCTACTTCAGCCTATGTGTTTATGTTATATAATGCGTGTGTCAGTTGGAAATCACAATTACAACATATAATTGCATTATCCACAACTAAATCTGAATATAATACCACCATATAAGCTATAAAAGAGTCTTTGTGGCTTAAAGGCCTGCTAAATGAACTGTGTTTTTGGATGGTTATGTAAATGTATTCTTTGATAGTTAGTCTGCATTACATTTTTGCAAAAATCTTATTTTTCATTAGCGTACTAAGCATATAGATGTTAGGATGCATTTTATTCTATATATTGTGTCGCAGGGTGAAGTAAACCTTGTAAAGGTGCTTTCGTTATATAATCCCTCGGATATGGGTACTAATGTTTTATCCTTGTTAAAGTTCAAGAGTTGTTTGGATCTCTTAAAAATTGGTAGAGGTTAGTATGTTCCAATTTTATTGGATTCTTAGTTAAATGATTACTAACTTGTGAACCTTTCTTGTAGGCAAGAACAAGATGCTAAAGAAGGGGGACAAGAATATTTAGTCTTTTGTACAAGGTTTCTTCGGCATCAAGGTAGATGTTTGTTGGGTTGTAATGACCAAATAAACCTCGGGATCAATGCTGAAATTACCCCATAACTTATTTCATATGCCCGTCTTCACAAAAGTGGTAGCCCAACAACCTAACCCAAGTTTAATTGGGCCATCCTTAGAGGGGTAACAACCCATTTATGGGACTGGTTGCTCAAGTGGCCCAATTGGCCAATTGTTGGTAGTTTGTTACTTTGGTCCAATTTGTTCTTAACTGCTGGATCATTTTATTAAGATTCAACGATTGTGGATTGGGGATGTTCCCTTAACCGAGTTTGTTGGATTTGAGGGACCTCATTCATTATTCATTTCGGTAGAACCAATTTACAAGAGAGAGAGAGAGAGAGAGAGAGTCAATGGCCCTTCTTCTTCTTCTTCTTTTCTGTTCATCCCATTTTTTTCATTCTTTTCTATGTGAGGTTGTACATTCTTTGTGATTGTTTGTAGAATAAAATTCCTAGTTTTCTTTGTGGTTACCGTTGGACCTTTGTAAATCATATTTCAGGGTTTTGGTTGGAGGAGTTGCTATTTTGTGTAAAGTTTTGGGAGAAATCGAAATTGAGCCATATTCTTGTGATCGATGGATGTTAAGGAGCTTTGTCTTGTCAGATTATCAAGTTGTTGTCAATAAATCGGTGGTTAATAATTGAATTCTTGTATCACTATATATTGGTAAAATGGTAAATAATGAAGAATAGATAAAAGGTAATTATATTCACATCACACTTTTTATTTGTTGTACCACATTTTAATTTTACTTAACGTCCTTATTGTGTGTTTATTGTATCACTCATGTCTCCAACCTTTTTTATCGCATTCTTATCCTTAACTTTTCATTAATTAGCATGTTTTGTGTTTGATAACGGTTTTCGTGCTAAAAATCCATTGGGAGGGCTTAAACCGACTTATTTTTCCATTATATTTTTAAAAAGTAATAAATACAAAAGTGTGACAAAATAATTTTCTATATTTTAAAGTACGCAAACAGAATATCATGACATAAGCCATCATTAAGGACGAGATATGCCAATTAATAGAAGTTGAAGATAAGAATTTGACCAAAAAAAGGTCGAACCTTAAGTGCAATTAAAATGTGGTGCACTTATAAAAAAATTTAGTATCAATATAACCACCTATTGAAAAAAAAAAAAAAAACCTTTGATTTTTTCATAGTTTTATGTTATTTCGGTTCTAATATCATCAAATTTAACTCTAGAATAATTCCAATTTGAAAATTAGCATAAAAAGAAAGTTGATTTTTTTAATAATTCCTTCATCAATGACAAATATAATTGTCAAAATTTGAAAGGTCTTATTTCTTCTTCGTTATTATCATTGATTGCTAGCCATTTTACCCATATCTACATATGGCAACTCTAGTAAACATTAAACATAAGACCACCAATGGAGATCTATACATGAAATAATAAAAAACTACAATTGAAGGTGATTTCTAGGAAAAATACCTTAAGGAATTAGTTCCTATGGAGGCCTCTAAAGCACAACCCAACTTGTAGGTGGCTCTTGATAGCTAAGCAATCTTATGGGTGAAATAAAGTCAACAAGTAAATGTTATCAGTGTTTTACTAAAGATGATATATTATAATGAGTTGGCACCTCATTAAGAAAACATCTTAAGTAAGTTGTAATAATGTTCTTGTTGAAATTATAGAAACGACACTCGACATTCATCAATTTTCTACTTCAGTCCAACTATCTGTGGAAAAACTTTACACATGTTGCACATGAAAAAAGGCTATTATTGGGGTTGACTCACAACTCTAATAAAGTTAGGAATGAATTTCATTTCTATATAAACCAATCATGCAAATATGGAATTTAAAGTTAAAATAAATAGGCTTTCGGTTGAGAAGGGAGATTGCAGCCAATGAACAAAAGAAGGAAAATTGAATCAGGAGATCTTTCCTTAATTGGTGTCTAATTATTATTAAATTAGGAAATGGGCTTATATTGCAAGAGAAAATTATAAGAAATATCCGTTTGTAGGTGGTAGTTTTGAAATATGACAGCTTTTCGAAAACAAGTTTAAAAATATCACAAATATAACCCAAATAATTACTTAAAATCTCACCATATTCTAGTCAAATCTAATTCAAAATCAGATTTACTATTTCACTAAAATCAAGTTTTGCTCTGCTACACACCACCCACTCTCTCGTGCAACCGTTCACCACTACCTAACCCAACCCAATTGTGTTTCTTTTTTGATAGATTAATTTATGTTATAAAAAACAAAAACTCTATAAGTTTTGTATTATATTAGTTTGAGTTATTTTTAGATTTGAAAATATGTTGAATATAATTGCTCAAAATTTGTTGGAAAAGGTTGGATTCATTAATTAATGTATATTTAAAAAGAAGAAAGTGGAAACAAAAATGGAAATGGTGGTTGAGCACGTTCAATGTCGAACAGCAGCTTCAAGTTGTCAGGCGACAACTTGAGCTATCGAAAGCCTCAGCTGTCGTTCGAGAGTGGCTGTCATTCGAGATACCACTCTCGAACGACACCTCAAGATGTCATTTGACTGTTGAGGCTATCGAACGACACTGAAACACTCTAACATTGTACTATTAGTAATGATAACTTAATTTTTGCACATTAAAATCTAAAATGTCTACAAGTTTGTTTTTCTCGTTATTTGAGAGTTAATAATTGGGCTTAATTTTTGGACAATAATATCTAAAATGGGTAAATGTTTGTTGCTTGTTTGTAGATAGATCTCCCATATGTTGTACCGATAGATTAGTGGTTTGGTGTGCAAATCATCCAAATTAGCAATCCTAGACTAATTAGTCACACACTGGATAACTTTGACGATTAAAACATAACTTTTTCTGAAACATGTTTTGGACACTTTCCATAGTTGCAAAATGGCAGCTCTAGTTTAGTGGTAAATTGGTTCATCAAATTATCCTCTGCATGATATAGACTAATAACGTCCAATGAGGCATGTTTCAAAACGGACGTAAACTTAGGCCAATTTGGACTGCAAGAGTTTGCATTGATTACCGAGCTAGTATGTCACGGAATACTGAGGAATTTCTTAGTAGAAAAGGCAGTGGGGAAACATAGGTTGAGACGAAAGTGGTTCTTCAACCTAGATCATAAATCTCTAAATCAGTTGCAATCCACCTTCGAAGTGTGCGATGATCAGGACGACAAGTACAAACTAGGCTTAGTGCTGTTGATTGTGGGGCTATTAAGACCAGTAAGTAAAAAATCTATTAACATAGTGACTTTGTCCTTGATGGTCAAATTAGACATTTTCTACATCTATAGGGCCGAGAATTTTATGTGCTCATAAAGTCGTTGAACTACACGTGGATTGAAAGGGCGTCTAACTCCAAAGATAGCAAGCTTTTGAAGTACACATTAAATGGGTTCCCGATAATCTTTCAGGTAAGTTGTAATTCTCATATAAATTTGGTAGTTGTACTTGTTTGTAATCGTCTATTTAATTTGTAGTTTTGGTTATACGAGATTTTTCTCGAGATTGGTGAAAAAGTTGGTGATCACATAGGTAACGCGTACCCGGTGATTCTGAAGTGGGATGTACATCTGCAGCTTCAGAAGAAGCACATTCACCTCTCTTTTTTTCATTACGGAGGTAAATTTAACATTTTACATTTATTGGTGAATAATGTCAAGTACACGTTTTATCCAACAAGTTAACAAAATGTGTCTCATTCCTAATTCCAACCTAGCTTAAGAAGCGTGTCACATCATGTACTCGCAACTTAGTACCCACATCAAATGTTGTCTGTAACTCTACCTCCATCATAGGGGTCAGTGGACTATTACATTAAAATGCTAATGTACAGAGATCATATAACCACTTTTACATAAATTTTTGTATGTAATCGATCAATAGCACAATTGGGTAACTTCGTTGATGAGTCAACAATGCATTCAACAATATTGTATTATTCAACGTCATGACGTTGAACCGATCCCCAACGAAGTGCACTCTAGACCAAAACTGATACTCGACTCCCTCCAAGTACGAATCAAGACCTTCATGCATATTATTAATATGTTGCATGCAGCTGTCAAATTTAAATGATCTGCATGCTAACGCGGCTTGTTGGAAAATAGCTACATAATGTTTCCCGTGATATCTCTTATTAATGTTTCTTTGCAAGTACCATAAGAAACAACTTTAGTGAGATTGTAAAAATATTGTTTGGACAGCTTTCATGATACTATCGTTTATGTAGAAAACAGAAACTAGCCTTACCAAGTCACCAATTTGTACATTTAACTTTGTCATAAACCTCATCCACGATGCATCATTTTTTTAATCAATGATTCCCCATGCTATTTGATTGTTTGCATCTTGTTCGAAGGCAGCCAAAAGTGTGACTTTGTACTTCTCCTTCAAATGTGTCGCATCAACACATATAACTTGTCGAAAATATGATAAACCCCCAAATTCTTGCATTGAATGCAATGAAAAAAATACAAGAACTTGTTAGCACCGTCTTTTTCAATGTAGGTGATTGTTCATTGGTTCCAAAATCGAAGCATGTAGCAATATGCCAGTAAGTTTGCAAAACTTTCCTCGTGCGATCTTCGAAGAAGGATTAGTGCATTTTTCTTAGACAAGCAAGCATTGTTGTAACTTATTGTAACTCCAAATTTTTGCTGCAAATCACCAATAATGCCAGCCAGTATGTAAGACTGGTTTGTATCCTGCAACTGTTACATGATGTATTCTCCAGTTACAGAATCCGTTGCCTGCCTATGATCATTGTGTCGAAAATCTAATGAATGTGACTGCACACGTTCGTACTTTTGAACCTTAAACACTCACGACGCTGTAATTGTTGAAGCACCAAAAGTCAAGTGCAATTGTCATCAATGAAAGACAATGTCAAGCAACTTCTATTTGATTTCTTCACCTTAAATTGAAATTTGTGCACCAAAGCAAGCATGTGATATTTCTTAGTAAATTCTAACTTACTAAAAAATAGTTGGTTCACTTCAATGTCCATCAAATCCACTATCTGCGAATTACTTTCCAATTGGGTTGAAGAAATTTCCAATCCTTCTTCAAATCTATTTCGACCATTGCTACCAATCTGTGTACCATCAAACGGTTTCGTTTACTCATAATTCCACAATGGTGTGTCAATCATTTCTATATGTAGAAAGATTAACTCTCACACATGTTGGAATGTCACGCTGCTCAAGAACAACACACAATGTTTTTTCTTTGTATGTTGAAATATACCACTGTCAATCATCATCTTCATTTAGCTCTGCCGGTGGAAGATTCATGGCAAGAAGTTTGAATTCTAGATGACATGTAAACCTATTGTCATCAACATTTAGTTTTTCCATCAATCTACAGACTACAGACTAGTTCATCGTAAGATATATCACTTGCCACTTGTAATGACGTTGTTCTTGTGCCACCTCACTTCCATTCCTCAGCATGGTTTGTAAAGTTTCCACCATGATCAGAAACAATTAATCTAAAATTTTATCTAAAAAATAAGAAAAATATTAGTAACTTAATGTATCAGTAAGTGTCGTTTGGAACTTTCAAACCCTATGGAACTGTCGAAATGATGGTTCACTCATTTGGAGCTGTTGAAAGATTGAAGAAAAACATTACGAATGAAAAGGTACACCATTTGAATGCCAAAATCTTGTTTTAAAATGTTTGAAACGTTATGTTCATTCAAATTATGTTATTCATCATTAAATTATATTTCAAACATTGCCACGAGTTAATATGTATTACCAAAAAAAACATTTCAAAACTATAAAATTATCATTCTTCATACCTTAGTAAGTTGGTTGATGATTTCTACATAGCTACTGTTCCTAAAAGTTATCCTCTTGTAATCTTGATAGCAATGTCTAATTGAATTGTCTAAACGTGAAAATGTATGTGGTTGATATTGTATAACGGAAATGAAAATATGTTTATATCTTTACAGGTAAATAAAATTATCCATTGGTTAATTTCGTGGTTAGCTTTTCTTGGAAGCCAAAAATTAAAAACTTGTCATTTTTGTGAAAGGGTATATATGGCTTTTTGCATCTAAAATATCCATTTTCACACGTTATTAGAAGTTGCTGTTATCCAAAGTCACCATTTGCATTTGACTACTTTTCTAAATCACCCTATATTGCAATTAGGTCATTGAAATGAAATTTTTGTATATATATACACACAAAGGACACGAACAGAGTTACAATGTGCGACACCAATGAACAGTAATTGATGTAGAAAGAGAAAAATGAGAGAAAAAGTGACAAAAAATTAGAAAAATTGTATTTGTGTGTTTGCAGCCTACGTTGAGCGTTCTAGTTTGTTACAGAGAAAATTTGAGAGAGGGGGGAAAATATAGTATTGTGAGATTTTGTGGGTTAATAAAGTCTACTTCTCTTATGATTGTCGGCGGTTTGCCGAACCACGTTTAATTTGGTTCTCTCTTTCTGTCTCGTTTTTTACTTTTTTGTTTTTGTTGTGTTCAATGTACGTTTGGTGGGGTTTTTTTACTCAACAAGTGGTATCAGAGTTCACAGTTCAAACTCTAGGATTGCTGTGAAAATGATAACATGTTCCAAGTTTGAGGTGGAGCAATTTGATGGGAAGAATAATTTCTATTGGGCATAGTATTGTTTAAGATGTTCTCATGCAACAAGGGTTTTACAAGACGGTGGAGGGTAAGAGGCCGAAAGGGACGAAAGATGTCGAGTGAGAAGAACTGGAGGCAAAGATAGTTAGTACAATAACATTGACTCTTGCTCCCGAGGTAAAGTACAATATTTTGAATGAAAAATCTCATTCTAAATTATAAAAAATGTTATAAAAATTGTATATGTCTAAGTCCCTAACAAATAAGTATATCTGAAAAAATAATTATATTGTTGAAGATGTATGATGATACTGATGTTAGAGATCATCTGAATAAGTTCAATAATGTGTAACATAGTTGCTTAATATTGATATTAAATTAAGGATGAAGATACGATAATAATTTTGATGTCTTTGTTTGCTAAGTATATATGAGACTTTGGTGACCATGCAATTGGTTGGAAAAAGTACTTTGACAGTGAATGATGTTTCGACTACTTTGTTAGAAGAAACCAACATTAAAAAGCCAAGTGGTTGTATGAATGATGATCAAGTTTTCTTGGCAAAATTTTATACTATTTGTGGTAGAGATGAATCGGCGAAGTAATTATAGTGAGAGAGATGATCATTCTCAATCCCATTTCAAGCGAGATATTGAGTGTTACTATTGTCACAAAAAGGGGCATATTAGGAAAAATTGCCAGGAGTAGAAAAAGCATCTTGAAGCAAAGAGGAATCAAGAGTCTCAAGATGCTTCAAATTCGATGAACGTGGTTGATGATGACCATTGTCCTAAATGTGATGTAATGTGTGTTACTGATCATGGAAATCCAGTTGACACTTGAATTTTTTATTCTAGATGTGTATATCATAAGTGCCCACCAGTATGATAAATGTGAAGATAAGTTCTTTGACGATAATGAAACGGGAAAATGTTAGCAATTTATATAGGCCAATAGGAAAGATAGTTTCAGGTAGATCTTCTATTATTGCCAAGGATTGTGAAGTGGCCAAGACGGGTTATGTGGCTAATGATAAGAAGCATGAAGATTGTAGTACGAAGAGGTTAAATCACAAATTCAAGTTTGACAACTATTTGAATTTGGTTCATGTCTATTACAATTGATCGAGGAACCATGACACCTACTGATATAGGTATGGGTGCAAAGATATGTCGTGGTTTAGAGAATTTGAGTCAAGGTGGAGATTGTTATATGGCCATCTGGAACAAGAAATAAGTTTATTCCATTAGAAGAAACAAGAAAGAAAACCATCCTATTTAAGGTGTCCAAGAAAGAAAGAACATAGTTTAAATCCTTGAGATTAAGCCAATAAAGAATATTGGATTTTAGAACCCTTGAGCTCCTAGATTAGATTACATGTGGTATGATATTTTGATTAAAACTACTTGTTTGATTTAGGTTGCACAACAATTTTGTAATCGTATTGAGTTTTTCCAAAACCCATTATTTTTCTTCCCTTATAAGTAAAAATTAGGGTCATGGATGGAGCCATTGATGATGGAGTGATGAAGCCTTGGGAATAAAGAAAATTTGCAAGATATTAATTTAATTATTTTTGAATTTTAAAGAGATTGACTCGTGACATTAATTTCTACTCTTCTTTAATGTTTAGTAACCTATTTTAAAGGTTCTTCTTGTGAGAAATCAATTTATATGTTGATACATGGTGTTTGATCAGAAGTCATTAATTACAAAAATAGTTGCATATACTTGAAAAATTAATTAGACTGAGGTACACAACAAGGAAGTCTATGGGCTTGGCGCATCACATGAGGTTGCAAGCATTAGTGAATTGAGCTTATGTGAATTTTGGGCATAGGATTGGTAATGACGAGGCCATCAATCATTTGTTGAGTACTCTTTCTACGATTGAGGTGCGCATGGGTAGTTTGATCAAGGAAGAGATGCTGAACGAAAACCTAAACTGTATTGATGTTAGGAGGTTTTGCTACACCCTTGCCAACAATTAGGAAGAATACTTGAGTAAGATAGATTCAAACAGCAAGGCAGAGCGAGATGTAGCACCAGACGCATCTATCAACCAGCCTATGCTAGAGAGCGAAAAAGATTAGAGTTGGACGTAGTTTTATTTCATTCCTTATTGTATTGTTTCCCTTTAATTGTACCATTTTGTTTTCTTGCAAGCATACAAAAGTTAGACTTTGGGATGTACCTCAAGCTTTAGTTCCGTTGATTTTTTGTGATGTTAAATTCCAAACGTTGCGTTGTTTCTCAAAAGATATCGAAGTTTAAGTATTAACAAATTTCAGTTTTCCCTTTTATTCAAAACGAGATGTGTTGGTATTACTATTATCAAATGGATGTAATTATTCTGTTCAAAGCTAATGGAGCTACCGACACAGCAATTTGAATAGGGACTTACTGAAAGTAGTTCAGGACCTAGCCAGGCAGAGCCAAACTCTGCCTTTCCAACCCACCCCTCCAGCTATCACCAATCATACTGCAATGATTAAGCATTTTCGTAGACATAAGGCTCCTATCTTTTTTGACGCGTTAGGACCATTGGTAGTAGAAGAGTTACAACTTAAGCTAGAGCAAATCTTTCAACTACTAGCATGTATCGACGTACAAAAATTCCAATGTGAAGATTACATGTTTGCGGTAGTGGTGGGAGTCGGATGTCTCGAACCAGGAGTAAGGCGGAGCAGCGTGCTTTAACTTGGGACTAATTTAAGGAAGATATGATGGAGAAGTACTTCTCATAAGCTCTGAGGGACTGCAAGGAGACGTAGTTCCTACAGTTGAGACAAGGAATTATGGTGCTCGCGGAGTATGAGCGTAAGTTTGAACAGCTATCATAGTATGCGTCCCATCTAGTCAATACCAAAGCCAAGAAGATTTATATTCGAATTTTCACCTAGACGAACAAAATAAATATTTGTATACTATTTTAAATTATGGTAACACATATTTTAAATTAGATTAACACGTGTTACCAACATCAACTATCATATTTATATACTATTTTAAATATAATAATAATTATAATCATATTTTACAATTTATTTTCTTTAATAATTGTTTAAAAATACAGTATTTTCATAAAATCAATATTTTCATTTTTTTCATTTGAAAAATAATATTTTTACATGAGTAACATATGTGTTATTTCATCATTTTTATTGAAATTATTACTTTATAATTTACTCATTTTATTATCTTTTAAAAAATATATTATTTTCATTTAAAATTAATATTTTAATTTTTCATTGAAAAACAATATTTTTATATGGGTAACATATATGTTACTAAATGTTATTATATATGTTACTTCCTCATATTTCATTAAAATCAATATTTTACTATTTCTCTATTTTATAAATTTTTTAAAATTACATTATTTTCATTTAAAATCAATATTTCAATTTTTCATTTTAAAACAAAAAATATCTTTATACTAGCAACATATATATTACTATGTGTTACTTGCTCATTTGCAATAAAATGAATATTTTATAATTATTTAAAAAATTCGTTATTTTTCTTTAAAATTAATATTTCAATTTTAAAATTAATATTTCAATTTTTTTAATTTTAAAACAATATTTTTACACGGGTAACACATATGTTACTTCCTCATATTTCATTAAAATCAATATTTTACCATTTCTCTATTTTTATAAATTTTTAAAAATAAATTATTTTCATTTAAAATCAATGTCAATTTTTCATTTTAAAAAATATTTCTATACTAGTAACATATATGTCACTATGTATTACTTGCTCATTTACAATAAAATCAATATTTTACAATTATTTTAAAAATAAGTTATTTTTCTTTAAAATTAATATTTTTATTTTTTTATTTTAAAACAACATTTTTACACGGGTAACATATATCTTACTATATGTTACTTCCTCATTTTTCATTAAAATCAAAATTTTATCATTTCTCTATTTTTATAAAAAAAATTCAAAATACATTCTTTTTCATTTAAAATCAATATTTCAATTTTTCATTTAAAAACAACATTTTTATACTAGTAACATATATGTTACTATGTGTTACTTGCTTATTTGCAATAAAATCAATAATTTATAATTATTTTAAAAATACGTTATTTTTTTTTAAAATTAATATTTTAATTTTTTTTTATTTTAAAACAACATTTTTACATGGGTAACATATATAGAAACATATATGTTACTATATGTTACTTCCTCATTTTTCATTAAATCAATATTTTATCATTTCTCTATTTTTATAAAAAATTTCAAAATACAATATTTTCATTTAAAATCAATATTTCAATTTTTCATTTAAAAACAACATTTTTATACTAGTAACATATATGTTACTATGTGTTACTTGCTCATTTGCAATAAAATCAATAATTTATAATTATTTAAAAAATACGTTATTTTTCTTTAAAATTAATATTTCAATTTTTTTATTTAAAAAAAAATATTTTTACACGGGTAACATATATGTTTCTATATGTTACTTCCTCATTTTTCATTAAAATCAATATTTTACAATTTCTCTATTTTTATAAATTTTTTAAAAATACATTCTTTTCATTTAATATCAATTTTTTAATTTTTCATTTAAATTAACATTTTTATACTAGTAACATATATGTTACTATGTATTACTTGCTCATTTGCAGTAAAATCAATACTTTATAATTATTTAAAAATGTGTTATTTTTCTTTAAAATTAATATTTCAATTTTTTTTATTTTAAAACAACATTTTTACACAAATTACTTCCTCATTTTTCATTAAAATCAATATTTTACCATTTCTTTATATTTACAGATATTTTAAAAATGCATTATTTTCATTTAAAATCAATATTTCATTTAAAAACAACGTTTTTATACTAGTAACATATATGTTACTATGTATTACTTGCTCATTTGTAATAAAATCAATACTTTATAATTATTTAAAAAATAATTTATTTTTCTTTAAAATTAATATTTTAATTTTTTTATTTTAAAAAAATATTTTTACACGGATAACATATATGTTAATATATGTTACTTCCTCATTTTTAATTAAAATCAATATTTTACCATTTCTCTATTTTTATAAATTTTTTAAAAATACATTATTTTCATTTAAAATCAATTTTTCAATTTTTCTTTTAACAAATACATTTTAATACTAGTAACATATATGTTACTATACGTTACTTGCTCATTTGCAATAAAATCAATATTTTATAATTATTTAAAAAATACATTGTTTTCCTTTAAAATTAATATTTCAATTTTTTATTTTATAACAATATTTTTACACGGGTAACATATATGTTATTATATGTTATTTCCTTATTTTTATTAAAATCAATATTTTACAATTTATCTATTTTTATAATTTTTTAAAAATATATTATTTTTATTTAAAATTAATATTTCAGTTTTTCATTTAAAACAACATTTTTATACTAGTAACATATATATTACTATGTGTCACTTGCTCATTTGTAATAAAATCAATACTTTATAATTATTTAAAAATACGTTATTTTCCTTCAAAATTAATATTTCAATTTTTTTTATTTTAACACAACATTTTTACACAGGTAACATATATGTTACTATATGTTACTATATGTTATTTCCTCATTTTTTATTAAAATCAATATTTTACCATTTCTCTATATTTATAAATTTTTTAAAAAATACATTCTTTTCATTTAAAATCAATATTTCAATTTTTCATTTAAAAACAACATTTTTATACTAGTAACATATATGTTACTATGTGTTACTTGCTCATTTATAATAAAATCAATACTTTATAATTATTTTTAAAAAATAGTTATTTTTCTTTAAAATTAATATTTCAAATTTTTTATTTTAAAAATATATTTTTACACGGATAATATATATGTTACTGTATATTACTATATGTTACTTCCTCATTTTTCATTAAAATCAATATTTTACCATTTCTCTATTTTTATAATTTTTTAAAAAATAAATTATTTCCATTTAAAATCAATATTTCAACATTTTATTTAGAAACAACATTTTTATACTAGTAACATATATGTTACTATACGTTACTTGCTCTTTTGCAATAAAATCAATATTTTATAATTATTTAAAAAATACGTTATTTTCCTATGAAATTAATATTTCAATGTTTTTATTTTATAACAATATTTTACACAGGTAACATATATGTTACTATATGTTATTTCCTCATTTTTATTAAAATCAATATTTTACAATTTATCTCTTTTTATAAGTTTTTAAAAATATGTTATTTTCATTTAAAATCAAATTTTCAATTTTTTCATTTGGAAACATATTTCAACACGTGCAACATATGTGTTACCATATTTGTTATCCTATGTTACTTCACCATTTTTATTAAAATTAACATTTTATCATTTATCTCCTTTTATAGTTTATAACAATACATTATTGGAATTTAAAATCCATTTTTCATTTGAAAACAAAATTTTACAAAAGTAACATATGTGTTACTATTGCCAATCGTCTTTCACCATCCCCAACCAAGGCTAGATCTGCAATCACTATAAACAACCATAATCACCTTAACCACAAATGGGATAATACATGTATTACTTTAATTTAAATTATGGTAACACAAAGTAGCATATGTGTTACCATCACCACATCTTTCCCCACTATTACATTATTTTTGTTGAAATCAATATTTTAATTTTTTCATTTGAAAAACAATATTTTTACACGAGTAACATATGTGTTCATCATTTTTATCGTAATTTAAAATATGTGTATTACCACCACTATCATCTTTCTCCACTACCACCACTAATTTAAATTAAGATAATACATGTGTTGTCCTAAATTAGGACAACACATGTGTTGCCCTAATCATGTGTTACTACCACTACCATCTTTTTTCATCACCACAACTCCAGCACCACCAACAACACTGTTCCACCACCACCACTAATTTAAATTACAGTAACACGTATTACCACCATCACCAACATTCCCCACCACCAACACTACATCACTACTACAACTCCAAAACCACCACTAATTTAAATTAAGGTTGTGTTGTCCTAATTTAAATTAGAGTAACACATGTGTTACTTGTATGACACTTCTTACCACAACCACCATCTTTCTCCCACCACCGTGCAGATCCAGCACTACTGCTCCACAACCACTACTAATGTAAATTACGATAAGACATGTGTTACTCTAATTTAAATTTGAGTGTGTTGCCACTACCAACACTGTAGAACATTTGAGGTGATTGAGAGTAAAATCAGTATGCAGAACAACGTTGATTACGAAAGTCCCATAGAGGTGAATAAAGAAACAGCTAAGGGGGTTTAGGGTGAAAAGAGAAAAATGAGATTGGAAGCCTCAAGAAAACAAATAGACATAGGGGAATCTTCTGGTGCCATAGAAGAAAGCAGAGACATCAAAGACCAATTGATTAAAACAACTATCCACATATTTGTTAAAAAGTTTCGACTAAAAATTTCTGGAAGCTTTACCAAATTCCAATGTGTTAAATCTAAAACACCAAATCTAAAATATTTGATAAAAAGCTTCAATCAAAAAAATCTGGAAGCTTTGCCAAATTCCAATGAGCCAAATCCAAAACACCAAATATCATAAATTTGTTTAAGCTCTTGGTGTCTGATAGCTGTTGGTGATGGAGAATGCTTGATTTTATTTTTCATTTTACCTATAATCCATTTGCTTAATTCCTTCAATTAATGGAATACCATAATAATTAAGAATTCTCCACCAACAACAGTAGTTCAAAATAATAGTTGTTACAAGCTGATGTGCAAAATTATAATTAAAATATTCTCCATCAGCAACTAATAGTCCAAAATAACAACAATTAATAGAATTAAGTATTTAGTTTTAAACCTTTTGTGTCTAATAGTTTTTATAAGCTGCTGCACAACAATTCAAAATTATTGTCTTGAACTAAAACTAAAAAGAAAAACACCAAAAGTACAATAAAAAAAGCATGAAGCTAGCAAGATCCCCAACTTTCCTAACGCCACCTACTTTTAGAAGAAACAACAATTGAAGGAGAAAGAAGTATATGTCATAGATGTTCACCAACAATCCCAGGTAAAAATCAACTATTTAGAGTAGAGAGAGAGGGGGAGAGATGGAGAGAGGAGTCTCAGGTGAACGAAATAGCACCTCAAAGATCCTTTTCAACAACTTCAAAATTTTCTCCCAACTTCTCGAAATCGTTGCAATTTTCTACAAGATCAAGTCCAGTAAAGATTTCTCTCGCTCATCATAGTAAGTAATATGGAGCAGGTATACATTTTAGACTGATGTGGTGGTTATGGGAAGTGGCGGTGGTGATAGATAGGTGATAGGGCTTGGAGATCTTTGATCTGGATTTGCATAGATTTGGGGCGTAAAGTTTAGTCGATGATGGTCGTGATCATGGTGGGTATGATGGTGGCGACGCAGCAACAACATGGCTCGCGTGGTAACAATGGTGGATTGCGGTGGTTAGCGGTGACGGCACCAGGTGGAAAGCGGAGGTGATGGGTGTTGAAAATTAGGGCCAGTGATTAATTAAATTAAAATAAAGGTTTTGCAAATATTTGTACAGTGTAAAAGAGGTATTTTTCATTAGGTTTATTTTTTTGTTTAGGGTATATATTAATAAGGTTTAAAATAGAGTATATTTTGATTTTTTTTTTAAAAGTAAGTATATGAGCTAATTAGCTCTTGCAAGTATCCAGCCCAAACAACGCTCGAAAACTTCAAATTTTATTCCAATGCAAAAGGTACAAATTCTTTGCACCCATAAGAAAAAAAAAATCACATGGACCCAGAAGAAGAAAAAAAATCCGCCCAATTTCCTTGCACCTCTCTTCTGCCAAAACCCAAGCATCCATTTGTACCGCCTTCGCCGGAGAGAAGAATTTACCGACCGAAAACACCACCTTCTTGCCACGGTGGCGACAACAGTGGCCATGGGTGCCACACCCGAGACAAGCGGTGGCGGTGGCGGTGGCGGTGGCGGTGGCGCCCATTGGGCTTGCCACCGCTGCAAATTAGGCGAAGCCACAACGTCCATAGGCACTGTCGCTTCAGTCAATTGCAGTGGCAGCACCCATTGGTGCCGCTGCTTGTCTACAGCACAGTGCCCAAGGGTCTCACCGCCGCTACAATCAAGAAGTGTTGCCAATTCTGTCGATTGCAGCAATGGTACCCATTGGTGCCGCTGCCTATCAACAGTAGCGACGCCCATGGTACTGCCGCCACTGCGATCTAGGCTACTAGCACAGGCTGCCACTTTTTCCATTTGCAGTGGCGACACCCTCGATCACCGCTGCCCTGTAATGGTAGAACCCAATTAATTAATGAATTGAGCTTAACTACTATCCACAGAAAGATAACTCCAGCTCAATTTTGTAATTACAAAAATAGAATAAGAATGGGATAAGAGTTTAAGAAGTAAAATTATATAGAAGGAAGAAGAAGAATTCGGATTATAGCAACAGACATTACAAACCATCCTATTTCTCCAATTTCAGCTGCTTTTATAAGCAGTTACATAAAAAACGTGTTACCACAAAAGACAATTAATAAAACTTAAAATTAATTCTAGACTTAAGCAAAACAATGATGCAGCAACTTGGTTGGGACGGTGTCGTTTTCTTTTCAAATTTCTTATTTCTGTTGGTCATCTTCCTCAGTTCCTTTCCAATTCTAGCTGCTGAAATTGGTTCTGACAACCCCCCTACTTAGAAAAACCTTGTCCCCAGGGTTTAAAATATGGATATTCCTTCATAACTTGATATGAATCTTCCCAAGTGGCTTCCTCTCATATCTGCCGTTTCTATTTAATCAACCAATGTGTCTTAGCACAATTGGCTTTCTAGAATATCTTGGCCTGTAAAATTTCTTTTGGAAATTTATCATCCTCAGTTGTTAATTGTAAGGTAGTTGTTCTACCACTACTACTCTGTCTCCCACCTTCTTTTTCAGCAATGATACATGGAATACATGGTGAATTTTTGCATAAGTGGGCAAATTTAATCTATAAGCCACTACTCCAATTTTTTTTCTCAATCTAGTAAGTCCCATAGTACCTAGGACTCGATTTGTGGTTGATTCTTTTGACTACTGATTGTTGCTAATAAGGATGCAACTTAAGGTATACCCAATCTCCTTTTTCAAATTGTCTATCTGTTCTATTTCTATCAGCATATAACTTCATGCTAGCCCTTACTTGAGCCAAATTCTCTGACCCATCTTGTAGCATTTCCTCTACAATGGCCACATTAGTATGCTAATAAGGACCTATAGCCAACTCAGGGGGGAGGAGGGAAATCCCATACAAAGCTTCAAAGGGTGTCATCTTTATAGCAGTGTGGTAAGTAGTATAATACCACCATTCAGCCATTGTAATCAATCCAGCCCATGCCTTAGGTTTATGGTGAGTCATGCATCTGAGATACATTTCAAGACACTGATTTAGCCTCTCTGTTTGTCCATCAGTTTGTGGGTGGTAGGCTGAACTAAGGTGCAAGGTAGTCCCCATTAATTTGAACAACTCCTGCCAAAAATTACTGGTAAAGACTTTATTTCTATCAAAGATAATACTTTGAGGCAGTCCTTGAAGTTTGTATATATGGTTTAAGAACTTCTGAGCTACAGTCCTTGCTGAGAAAGGATGAGAAAGGGTAATGGCATCTATTCATCTTTGCGTTTCTGACAAACCTCAAATTGTAACACATCTTTCCTAATTTCTTAAGTCATTCCAAGCCAGTAGAAGTGGAGTTTAGCTCTAAGGATGCTGGCTTGCACCCCTGAATGTCCACGTTCTTGTGAGTCATGTATGCTTCTGATTAATTTCTACCTGGTCCCCTTCTCCTTGCCAATATATAACTTTCCTTTGCACTTAAGAAGCCCATTCTTGTATTGGTAATCAGTGTTATCATCAGTATTGGAACCAGTATTCAACACTGAAGCTTGGATGATTTCTTCAGCTACTGTATCTCCTTCAAGGCTTCCTACCACCTCTTGCATCTAAGCTAGAATGAGTTAAGTTATTGCTTTACATTCTCCTTCATTAACTCCCTTCCTGGATAGTGCATCAGCTATCACATTCTCCACTCCTTTCTTGTATAGTATTTCATAATCAAGTCCCAACAACTTAGTTAACCATTTCTGTTGTAAATGGGTGGTTATCTTTTGTTCTAGCAAAACTTCTAGGGACTGATGATCTGTCTTAATAATGAAGTGATGTCCCTCTAGGTAATGCCTCCATTTAACTACTACAGTCACCAAGGCCAGTCACTCCTTCTCATAAATTGATAGCCCTAGATTTCTTGGACCAATGGCCTTACTGATATAGGCCAATGGCCTCCCCTTTTGCGTCAAGACTGCCCCAAGATCTCCATAGCAAGTACTAGTTTCTATTAAGAATGGTTGATCAAAATCAGGTAAGGCCAACACTGGGAGTGGAATAGCTTCAATTTTTTTAGGATCAGCTGCCACTCCATCCTGGTTGATTATATGACCAAGGTAGAATTACACCTTAGTTTGCCCAAAAGTACATTTACTCCATTTAGCAAATAATTGATTTTCCTTCAGAATTTTCAAAATGACCTTAATATGCTCACAATGGCTCCTTATGTCTATGC
The DNA here is from genome assembly GCA_030279155.1 of Forsythia viridissima. NCBI lineage: Eukaryota > Viridiplantae > Streptophyta > Magnoliopsida > Lamiales > Oleaceae > Forsythia > Forsythia viridissima. Next base: position 22,669,700 of record CM059040.1, read on the forward strand.
CATAAATCAATATGTCATCAAAGAAAACCAATACAAACTTCATCAGCTAATCTTGGAAAACTTTGTTCATCAGGCCTTGGAAAGTAGTAGGGGCATTGGTAAGCCCAAATGGCATGACCCTAAATTCATATAAACCTTGGTGGGTTCTGAATGCAGATGTGTAAATGTCTTTAGAATTCACTCTAATTTGATGATATCTAGCCCTCAAGTCAATTTTGTACTTAGCCCTATGTAGCTCAACAATCAATTCATCTATCAAAGGCATGGAAAACTTAACCTTCACTGTTAGGCTGTTGAGTTGCATATAATCCACACAGAACCTCCAGGTTCCATCCTTATTTTTGACCAATAATACAGGTGAGGCAAATGGACTGGAACTCAACTGGATGATGCATGTGTCTAACATCTCCTTCACCAACCTCTCTACTTCAGTTTTTCAAAGGGTAAATAGCACAAAACGTCCCTACTTATTGAGGGTATTGTGGAAAACGTCCCTACCTTCAAAATTTTGGCATTTTCACCCTTACCTACTGGATTTCCAAAACAAAACGTCCTTCAGTCCAAAAATATAGGGGTAAATTAGTCCAACCACTTTTTTCACATATATATTACTTTTTTTAAAATTGGAGGGCTTTCCATGCAATTTCTAAAATTGCATGACAGGCCCCCGTCCCATTCTCCAACTTCTACATCATCACAAGATACACACTTTCTCTCTCTAACTCTCTCAAATATCAATCAACCAATACACTGCAGACCTACATGAAGCTTACTGGTGGACACAGCAGCAACATATCATGGAATCATCATCTAAACACAATAACTTTGTTTCTCAGTTCTACCATCCAACCACCAATAAACCCACCGCCACCGCCGACATGTTTTGTAGTCAGAACACAGCTTTAGGCTTCAATTTAAACGAAGAAGAAGAAGAATTAGATGAGCAACTCGCGGATGAGAGAGAGAATCATTCAAAAGAAGAATTACAGGAGCATGAAATCCCTAAAGAAGCATTATTCGAGAAGCCATTGACTCCTAGTGATGTGGGCAAGCTCAACCGCCTTGTTATACCAAAACAACATGCTGAAAAGTATTTTCCACTCAACGGCGGTGACTCGGGAGAAAAGGGTTTTCTATTAGGATTTGAAGATAAAGTTGGAAAATCTTGGAGGTTCCGGTACTCTTACTGGAACAGTAGCCAGAGCTACGTATTAACTAAAGGTTGGAGCTGTTTTGTGAAGGAAAAAAGGCTTGATGCTGGAGATATTGTTCTTTTCCAGCGCCACCGCTTGGATTGTACCCGGCTTTTCATAGGGTGGAGGCGTAAAAACGCTGCTCCACCGGCTTCCGTTGCCGGAGGTGGTGGTGGGTGGTCCCATTTCTATTCTGGCCATCCTTCAGATTTGGGGACGGGGGCCTGTCATGCAATTTTAGAAATTGCATGGAAAGCCCCCCAATTTTAAAAGAAGTAATATATATGTGAAAAAAGTGGTTGGACTAATTTACCCCTATATTTTTGGACTGAAGGACGTTTTGTTTTGGAAATCCAGTAGGTAAGGGTGAAAATGCCAAAATTTTGAAGGTAGGGATGTTTTCCACAATACCCTCAATAGGTAGGGACGTTTTGTGCTATTTACCCTTTTTCAAATAAATGGGCACCTATAGGGCTTAAGCTTGAAGAGTTGAGCTTCCCCCTTAAGGACAATCTAGTATTCATGGCACCTAATAGGAGGTAACCCTTTTGGTTCTTCAAATACATCAGTGAAGGCCTCTAAAATGGGGTCTAACTTCTATGGGAATATCTGTCATTTCTCCTTCTGTAATAGCATACAACTATCCCATAACCCCATATTCCTGGTGGCTCAATAATCTGTGCAAATCCTCCCCACTAATCATTTCTAATCGGCCATCAGTCTTCTCACTGCTAAGTAATATTTCTTTATTATCAATCAAGAATTTGATATATCCTTTGATGAAGTCAAAAGTGACAGGGCCAAATTGGCTAAGCCAATTCACCCTAAGGACCATGTCACTTCCCTTTAATTTGAGTGACCTGATTCCATACTGAAATTCTAGCCCATCCATCTGCTAAACTAGTGGTTTGCACAAGCTATGCTTTCCAATTGATGTCCATTAGCTACAGCCGTTGTCAATCTCTTATAGGGATCAGTTGGAATCCCTAAATCATGCAATAATCTTTCATAAATAAAACTATTGGTGCCTCCTTTGTTTGATCTTCCCTGGGAATCTAATGGTTTTATTTCTCAGATTACCCATCAAGGCACTAATTGATATCTGCATTATTTCTTCTCTTTCTTCATCAACCACTTCTCCCTCTCCCTTTTCACACACTTCTTCATTACTCCCATAATCTTCCACTTCAACTACTATGTAAGCATCCTATTCTTGCATATGTGTCCCAGGGTGTACTTCTCATCACACCTAAAACAGAAGCCTAGGGCTCTTTTGTTTTGTATGTCAGTGGGAATGATGGTTTTGTATTTGGTAGATGATTGGGTTGGGTTTGGAGTTCTGGTTAGTAGTTTTATCGGTTTTTTTATTTGAATTGAAAGGTTTATAGGTTTTACTGGTCTTGTTTAGGACAACTATGGTAGTCTCTTGAAGAATGGCCATTTCAAAAGCTTGTGTCAAGGAAGTAGGTTTGATTATCTTCACCATGGACTTGATTTCTCGCTTCAATCCACTAGTGAAGATGCTGATATAGTAGGAATCTGATAAATTGGGTAAGGCTAACATTGTTTGGGATTTGAGATCTTCAAACTTCTCTATATATTCTGTAACTCCTCAAAACTGCTCGATTTGCTAAATGTCTCCACAACCTCCTCATCTGTATTTTCTACAAACCTCCTACATAATTCAGTTGCCATTAAGCCCTAGCTAGCATTAGGATAACTATATAAGAACCCATGAACCAATTATTAGCTCTTCCTTTCAAATACATTTCAGCAATTCCTAGCTTCATGGCTTCAGGTATTTGATAGATCTGAAAATATTTGTTAGCTTTTCTAACCCATTCTCTGGGATTTTCCCATCCAAACTGTGGTAAATCTATCTTGGAGAGTTTAGTATTCCACCTTCCATCATAATTTTCCCAACTCATCCTCTCCTCACCACTAGACCTCATGGACACATCTCCTCTCTCATTGCTACATCCACTATTAGTCCCTTGAGGCTGTTTATCTTTGCTCACACTTAGCTTAGCCAACATGGCTACAATGGAATCATATTTTTCATTCATTTCTAGCATATAATTTTCAATCCTTTCTTGCTTCCCACACAATGTTTTAAGAGCCTTTTCTAATTAATCTGCCTTACCCTTACTAGATAGGAGTGTAAAATTTGTACCCATGTCACTAACATCCTTGTCTAACCTCTTCCAACGATCTTCACTGGACTTTTGCCTTGTTTCCATTTCTTCTACCAGGAACAGGAAGAGCTTCTCTGATACCAATTGTAATGGTAGAACCCAATTAATTAAGTAAAATTGCAGCTCCAATCCTAGGGTTTATTGAAGATGATACAAATTTGTCCTCTATTACAGATTTTGTACAACTGTGATACAAAAATGACTCTAATACTATTTTAACAAGAAAATAAATCAAGGAGAAAATTATGGAGTCGTAACCCACCTCTTTTGTTACAAGACTCAATAAAAACAACAATACAATAATTTTTATCACAAATGCCAAGGCCATAAATTTGTTTTAAAAAATGAAACTCATTCATTCCAATAACAAATAAATCACATAACTTCTAACACATCTCTTTACTAACACATGCATAAAGCAACAAAATTAATCGTACTCAATAAACAAAACAATATCAAAACTTTGGCTCTGATACCATTTGTTGAGAAATAATTAAAAAAATTACATGATTTGATTATCTTGTGTACTGACTAGAGTATAATCATTTCGTTTTAAGATAAACACATAGTTATTTTTGGTATAGCGTGCTTTCTAAAATATGTAGCTTTGCTTTTTTTATCTTTCTCAATTCTACCTTCAAATCTTTCGGTCTTCTACGGTGTTCTTTAAGAACAAAAGAATTACATATATTCTTTTCTTGTGTGTGGTCACAAGAATAATGGAATGTAATAATTAATTAGGCATTGACATATTATATGAACATATTCCGTTATGAGAAAGTTTCATAAAAAGAAAAATTAAAAAATAATATTTTCCTCTTACAAATTATTTTCTTCCCATATATAAGAGACACATGCTAGCACATGGGAGACGTACGCCCAACATGAGCATGGTACACGCCATTGCCACATGTCTAGTACACGTGGCATTATGTTCAATTTAATCTCTTCTAAAATTCATGATAAGTTATAACTCTTATAATTTATCATGTTTCTTATTTTGAAGCCACCAAATGGACCTGATCGGATCCAATTAAATTAAGCTTCCATAAATTAATCTTGACCCGGCCAACTCTTGTTCGGTCAAGATAATTTATTAATCTCGTTTTATTCTACTAAAAGAACGAAATTGAACTCTCAATTCAATTTAAATTACCGAAGCTGTAAAATCAATAATTAAATCCTCTGACTTGTCGTTATTATGTACTGCCCCCGTTGACCATTCTGAATATTTGGAACAAGGTTGAAATTACCAAAATGTCCTTTTTCAAATATATGTTAATCCTCAAATCCTATTTTGCTTTCTGATAGTTCCATGTGATCACATCACAATATTAATTCAACAATCAATGTTGAATTACTGAGCTCATATTTAACCGTCCACAAGAAAATAATTTGAGGCCATGTTCGTGCTTATTAAATAGGTGACAGATTCCATATTGAAAATATATATTCTTCTTTATTTTACCTTAATTCCCAAGGCACCGATGTATTGATGAGTAATTTAATCTCACACATTGATATCTCAAATAACTTCAAGTTAGTAATCTAAGTCCATTACTCGCTTAGGATTAAGGCACTACGTTTGACTGTCAAGTTAAATTAAATTTATGTGATCAATATCACAAATTAAATTTAACGTAGTCAAGTCCAATACGTTCAAAATGCACTTTTTTTTATTGCCAATTAAAGATAAATTTTAATAAAATTGAGACAATCTTATCAAAATAAATTGTCCGTCTTTATTTACTGATCTTGGACTATATAATTTAGATCGAATTATAAATCAAATATTTGCGTACTTAATAATTTAATTACTCGATTTATACGAACAAATGCTAGCTCAAGATAATTTAATTAAGGATAAATTACACTCACAGTCCCCCTTCTTTCAGCTTTATAACAATATCATCCACATTAAATTTTATTAGCAAATATTGTCTCAATCCTTTCATTAATTCGCACAAATAGTCCTCAAATGGTTTTTTTTAATGATTTTTCCCTTAGCTTAAATAAATTAAAATAGTAGAGAAAGAAAGTATAATAGAAAAATTGCAATTGTTGACCTAACATTTTCAAAAGTACAAATAAATCTTAAACCTTTTATTATTATTATTTTTTATTTATAGATTTTCACTTAAAATAAAAAAAATGTCATTAAGTCTCAAACCTTCTAATTATGTTCACTAAAAAAACATTGGAGTCTGGACATATTTCGTTCAAAGTTCTATTAATTGACAAAAAGTCAATTATGTAATCTAAATATGACCAATTTAACAAGGACAAATAGTATATTCACATTCTATTATTTAAAGTAAAAAAAAAAAACCCGCCCACCCCACCCCACCCCCACCCCCACCCCCACCCCCACCCCCACCCCCAAACAGGAACAACCGGAGGGATTTCTCCACCCCTCCTCCTATTTGCCGATCCATACTGCCTGGATTTGGACCGGCAACAACCGGGAAGAGATGCAAGGGGATTGTACCAGAAGCAGATGAGAAGCCAGTGTCAACCCTACAAAAACCCAGAAAAATTCCAATTCAAAAAGCCTGTTTGTTTTTTGTTTTCAAATTTTGAACCATTTTACTAAATCTAAAAGTTGCTTTAGTTGATTCGTGTTGCAGATAGAAATACGAAAATTGGCGCAAATGATCCATAACCTTTGTATACAATGCAGAAATGATTCCTAACATTTGTTTTTTGTACAGAAGACCCTAACCTATGTATTTTGATGCGCAATTAATCTTTATTTGATGTAAAAGACAAATATGCCCTTACTTTTTATTAGAAAAAATTGTAATTAGATTCTTAATCTTTGCAAAAGGTGCAAATGTGTTTGGTACATTTATTAAATAGTATTTAATTTAGCATCTTAAATATATCATTACTGTCGTGTCAATTAAATTTTTCATAAGAGAGAAATATAAAATTATTGCGCTTTAAGTATATGTAATTGCTATATGATTTGAAAAACTTTAATAAAAATTAAGTTAAATATATAAATAAAATGGCGTGTATAATTTTATGACATTGAATCAATCTTATTATATATTTTTAATATAAAAATACTAATAAAAATTAATTTACACATTTATGTGTTCTTTATTTTTGAACGATAAATTAAATTATGAAGAATACAATTAGAACTCTAATATTTGTAGTTAATAAACAAATAGATCAATTAAATAAAAGTATTTGAGCATCAAATTTGTGAAAAAAAATTATTTTTCTTTTTATGTTGTAACGATATAATAAAAATTTAAAATCACCTTTGCCAACATCCCTTTGCCTCCCTTTTCTATTAATTAAAATAGATTTTTCCACTTACTCAATTTAATGATCGATGGATTCCTCGTATATTCTTTTCCTTGTTCCTTTGATCTTGGACATCTCAATGTTGACAAAATTATTTTTCTTTCTATGTTGTAACGATAAAATAAAAATTTATAATTTAAATGATATAATTACTTAATAACAATAAAATAATTTTATTTAACATATTTATTAATAATTATGAGCTTAAATTTTAGTTATTTTATAATAGATCGTAAAACATACAAAACAATTTAGTACATTACCAATTTGGTCAATAAAGTGTTAATTAAAAAAAAATCGTTAATTTTCTTTAATTTTTTATAAAAAATTAAAATTATCTGTCTCATTTGCACCTTTTGTAGAGATGAGGAATCCAATTACAATTTTTCTAATTAAAACTAATGGCATATTTGTCTTTTTCATTAAATAAGAACCAACTGCGCACCAAAACACATAAGTTTGGATTTTGTGTAAAAAATAAACGTTATGGTTCATTTCTGCACTGAGAACAAATGTGAGGGACCATTTTCGCCAGTTTCCTTTGATTTGATTTTGATTTGGGGTTTTCGCCATATTTATGTACCAAGTTGCTAATATATCATCCCATGTTAATAACTGAAGATAATTTCAAATGAATGGGGTCCCTTGAAATCCCCCATGTTGTTTGTTAGAGTGGGAGTAGGAGTGGAGAAGACCCTTTTTGTTTTTGTTTTTCTTTTTATTTTTTTTTTAGTTTTTAAAAATAAAAAATTTATGAGTTATTTACATTTTTAAAAAGTTTAAGGACTTCAACTGTAATTTTAAAATTTTATTTCTCTTTAATCTATTTAAATGATAGGTAAAATTGTCTAAAAGGACCATATGCACGAATTTATGAAAAGATGAGGAAGATATCTATGAATAAAATTGAATGTGGATAATATTGTTACAAAACTGAAAGAATTGAGTGAATGTAATTTATCTTTTAATTAAATAATATTTTATTTTAAAATGTCACGAAAACAAATAAATTTATTCGACAGACAAATACTACATAACATGGTCATCGTGATCGGGAGCAGCGTTGGAGTCGAAGGTGGAGGAAGATATATGCGGTGGTGGTGATTTGCAAAGTAGGTGGCGGTGGCGGTGGCGGTGGCGGTGGCGGTAGTTCACGGTGGGCAGCACGATTAGTGTAGGAGGTTGTGTTTATTGCGTCTACCAGATTTAGGATCGGAAAAAGAAACGGTATTGGGTTTGTGCCTAGGTTTTGTGTTTTGGGAACTTTATTGGTCGTGGGCTGAGCAAATTTTGGGATTTGGGTTAGAGATATGTCATATGTGGTTTGTGTTCCTTTTTAGTTTTTCCTTTTGCTATTGTATTTTGCGGCCGTGGTTTATAAATGCGTTGGGTATAAGTTGCAATTGGTTGATATATTTTCATCTTGTGTTCCCTAATAGAAGGATTTTCAAGGAATTAATTATCTAAACAATATTTTGTCATTGATTTAGTTAGAAGTGTTAAAAGAGTATTCTAGATATGAGTAATGATCTCCTACTCATCGTAGGTAAGAGATCATTTGCCCACTGTGAGTGGACATATTTGTGTCTACACACAATTGTATGTTGTCTGAGCTGAAGTAGCACTCCCACATCAACCTACATCATCAATGGGCAAATGATCTCCTACTCACCGTGGGTAGGAGATCATTAGCCACAAGATGGGAAAAAGTTCATAATAGTAATTTAAGCATTATCACTATTATTTATACTAACATAAAAAAGAAAAGTGTAAGTTTTAAATCTAGTTAGCAAACAACCTAAAAAGGGGTTGAATAGGTTGTTACTGAAATTAATCAGAAATTGTATATATATATATATATATATATATATATATATATATATATATATATATTATAAACACAATTCACTTTAATGTTCTGATGTTGATGAAAGTTTGTTTAACATCAGAACATTACACTAAACGTTTCGCAGGCCGAGATAAATAATATATAAGATGATTAAAGAATTGATTAACATTGGATATAGCATGGTAAATCCTAATGGAAACATCAATGGGCCCCCATGCCACGGGTAAATAAATCTACTATTTTAGAACAGGTTACACACGTCTCAACCTTTTTGAAATTATAATTTTAGACCTAATCTAAAACTTTATGAGCAATTTACATAAAGTAAAACTTAATTAACAAGAACAATAAAACTTCCATGGTTTAGATCTTCTTTAACTAGTCAAGGAATGTAGTCAAGTTCTTCAGTCTTGATCTTGGTCCATTCCACGAGTGTAGCTGGATTGACTCTACAAATCGAAATAACGACACAGTCCTTATCTTGCCGCCGAAATGCCGTTCTCTCTCACAATGAATTTCTACAATGCTCAGTTTCTCATAGCCATTCACAAAAATAGAATTTTTGATCGGATTAGGACTTTAAAATATTTCTTTGGGACACACAACTAACAAATGATTTCCTCTTAAATGCTTGAGTATCATTGTTTTCAAAGTCTGTAAAAAACTTGGAACACCACCTGTCTTATTTATAGCAAAAGAAGTTTATTTAAACTCAATTACGTAGTATTTATCTTATATAAAGATAAGACAAAATAAGTCTTTAAGTTTAAATAAGCCTTATAAAAGATAGGATAAAATATATCACAAGAATTAAATATAAAAATAAATTCAGTTAGATATTTTTATTTAAGTAGATAAGAAGAAAGATAATATTTTAATATGTTATCTACTTAGAAACCTAATTCATATACAATACTTAACATGCAATTAACTCAATCACTTATTTATATAATAAAGGGCAAGAGTTTTAGAGTAACTAAAACTACTAAAACTGATAGATTGGGATAAGTATATCATTAAGTATTCCATTCAATTCCTAGATAATGATTGATTCCTAGTTGGCTCACTTCAATACGAAATAAAATATATTTAAGAATGCCAACAAAAACCGGATTCTCCAACACCATCAAAACCAGGATTCTCCAGCAATCTCCCCCTTTGGCATCTCTTAATTACAAAACTTATATCAAGTTATTTGAGGTGAGGAAATAAGCAAATAAGATTTAAGAACAGGAGATTCAATAAAAGCAATAAATCCTAATTACCAAAATCAAATTCAAGCTCTTTAATTTAAAGCAATTCCAAATTACCAAGCAAAATCAATTCCTAATTACCAAGTCAAGTGCTACTACTCCCTTTTTTTGTAATAAAGAGGAGCCAAAGTAAAAACGAAAGCAACCAAAGAAACTAAGTTAAAGAAGGGTCCGAAAACAACCAACCCTTCTATGAGGTGCCCTTGCGGGGTCCTCTTTTTCGAACCACCAGTCTTGGTTCTCTCCTTGCGCTTGGAGGACGAAGGCCTAGGGGCAACATCTTGATGTGGAGACAAATCAGCATCAAAGTCAGAACATAGAGAATTCTCAGGGCCAGTGTCAGAATGTTGAGTTCCATCAAGACCAATATCAGGATGTTGAGTAGTATGTATGGCAGCATCTTGATGTTATTCTGGAATAGGAGTCCTAGTCTGATCGGCCAAGGCCACAAGAAAGCCCTCATGAATCTGTGATGATGCTCAAAATTATTAGATAGTGTAGTGACCAAAGTAGTTAAATGCTTCACCTGAGTTTCAAGAGAACTAGTGTGATCCTCGGAGAGGCCTGGTCTTGCTGGAGGCGTTGGTCTCTTAGTGACTTTCTTAGATGGATGAAGGACCGAGATTGGTGCGGTGAATGTGTCACTTTCAATAATAGGAATATTGTGATGCTGAAGATAGGCATGAAGTAAACCAGGAAAATGTAACATCTTGGAGTGGACTTGGCGGGTCGTCGCGAACACTATTTTGTCAAAATAAGTGTGGCAATATCCAACGAGTAGAGGATGCCTGGCTTATAAAAAAAACTCAACCTTATCAATCACAATGTCTGACCGATGATATAAGGCAATTTTGTGAAGCACCTTATACTTGGGGATAAACAATGCGATAGTCATTTTCCGTAGGCCAAGGTTTCCAGTAAGTTCTAAGGCCAGTGTATCAGTTGCTGCTTCAAATTCATCATCCATTCCTTCAGTTATGGGTGATAACTCAAGCCAACAGTGAAGATTGGAAGGACTAAATGGTACTAGCCGACCCCGAACATAGACTGACCACTTAAAATTATTTCTCAGCTATTTAATCTGACAAGAAATATTAGCCAATAATTCTTTGACCAAGGTGTCACACAATTACCTAGTACAACCTAACAATTTTTGTATACCTCAATGCTCAATTAATTCAACAAGACCAGCTAATCTAAGGACATCCTCTTTGACATTAAATTCCATCACAAAATCTCGATTTGAAATAAATTTGTGAAATTGAGCTTGTGCATCAAGTGTTCCAAATTTGTAATTCAGAAGAGTGAAGACATGGTTACCTTTGCGGAGCAAACTTTGTTCGAACAACTGAGGATAAGTTGCTAAGGTTGGGATGTATGAGGATGGCTGCCCAATGTTCTGATGTTCAGCAAGAAGATCAGCAATGTTCGAACGTTCATCAACTTTCATCTTACCCTTCTGTGCATGTGAGAGCCTGACAAGGACAATATCTTTGTCACTTAAGTTGTCCTCTTCCTCATTTGTGGACTCTTCTTCTTCTTCATTTTCAACTGCAAAATCTAAGCCTGATTTTTGTTGTTCTTCAAGTTGTTCAGTCTGTGGAGACTCACCTGAACTATCCTCGGAGCTGCCAGATTGAGACCGAATTCCATAATCAGAACTCATGTCCTCATCAAACTCTCCCAGACTTGTGACTTGCATGGGAATAGCGACTGTGGAAGGGCCTTCACTGGCAGTTGATGGTTGAGGAACCGAAGAAGATGGAATGGTTCCAAAGATAGGCAGAACATGTGGCAGCAGCAAACATGGGACTGTAGAAGGTAGAGGCCAAATGAATGGTGTCGGTGGTAGTGTGGTCGCCCTGGAGAGCAGCAGCAGCGATTGCAGTAGCAGCTCCTCGACAGCTGCTTTGAACCTCTAGGTGATGAGTGGTGGTCTTTGTCCTTGTCATTGATTGTTTCCTACACACTCATACAAGATCAAGTAATATCAAGAAATCAAAGAATAAATTACACAAGAAATTTTTGGGACTTAGGGTTATGAAAAAGGAGGAAGGTCAAGTTATAAGGGACCTCTTTGCAATATAAATGAAAAGTGACTCTTTTTAAAGTTGGACACTTATGAAATTAGGACTTCTAATATTAAAACAATTTGAGTACTAAAAACAACAACAAAAAATTAAAGAAAAGAAGAAATACGCAGACCTTTTTTTTCGTTATTTTTTTATTAATAAATACAAAATTCATGAGCAACTTTGAAGAAATCTCAGTCATCTTTCTGGTCAGCCCTAGTCATAAAAAATTGTCAACATAGTTCAAAATCTCATATATTAATCATGAAGATGAATGTAATGTGTGAATAAATAATCAAAATAAGATCAATAATATCAAGACAAATCAGTACCACCATCTAAGTCACATAACCTTTTACAGAATAAAGTTTCAAACTTGCCATCATCTTATTTGTCTTTCCTATGAAGAAAATACTTGACCTGCCAAGCGTGAGTGAAATTTTTTTTTCTTTAACTCAGGTGTTTTTTTTAAATTTATAATTTATTTTGAGTTTGCATAGCCAATTAAGTATACAAGAAGTGACTTTCACACTTTCAAGGCGGCAGCCCTTTTCTCATGATTTTTTATTTTATTTTATCAATGATAGCTTCCTATTATCCAGAGAAAGATAGTCCTCTCTTCAAATATACCCGCTTGTTAATAAGACAGAGTATTATGATACCGAAAGACATAAATACTTACTATAGATCTTCATTCCATATTAAGTCAATAAATCAGATGTAGAATACAGAATTTGCCAAAAGATTATCAACACAATTCCGACATCTATAAGGTGTATAAAAGATGAATATATGGAGACTCAAACTATATTTTCAAATTCTATGACAAAAGCAATAACACTTTAGAGAATCATTTTTGCCTGCATAATTAACTCGAGAATATATGCAAATATATATAATATATTTCTATTTTTTTTAATGTAAAAAAGGCGACACATTTAGACAAGGATACATATCTCCAAAGCTTTTCTTAGATTTTTGAATCTATTAGTATCCAGAGCTTTTCTTAGATTTTTTAATCTATTAGTATCCAGAGCTTTAGTAAACAAGTCAGCTAATTGATTTTGTCTATATGTGCTCGATTGTGATGATTTTACTCTCTACTAGGTCTCTAATGAAATGGTGTCTAATATCTATGTGTTTCATTCTTGAATGTTGAACATGTTTTTTTGATAGAATTATGGCAGTGGTATTATCACAAAACATAGTGATAAGTGTTTTGTTTGATACCATAATCATCTAGTGTTTGTTTCATCCATAGTAATTGTGTACAACAACTACCTATTGCGATGTATTCTGCTTCAGCTGTAGCTAGTGAGATGGAGTTCTTCTTTCTACTAAGCCAAGCTATAAGATTGTTTTCCAGATAGAAACGTCCTCCTATGGTACTTTTCCTATTATCAATATTGTTAGCCCATGTCAGCATCACTAAAACCAGCTAAATGGGAGTTAGTTTCACTTGAATACAACAAACCATAATCAATAGTGGTATGAACATATCGAATTATTCTTTTTATAGCAGCCACATGTGACTCTTTTGATTTTGCATGATATCTAGCACAAACTCTTACACTAAAAGCAATTTCAGGTCGACTAGCAGTCAAGTATAATAAGCTTCCAATCATGCTGCGATAGAGGCTAGAATCAACCTTTGTTCCCTTTTCATCTTTAGTGATTTTTAAATTTGTGGCCATAGGTGTTGTCATTGGTTTGGAGTTATCAAGTCCAAATTTTTTGATAAGATTTTTTGCATATTTTGATTGATATATGAAAATATCGTTTTTCATTTGCTTAATTTGCAGACCCAGAAAGAAGGTTAGTTCTCCTACCATGCTAATTTCAAATTCCTTTTCCATTAAGTTTATGAAATCAATAGATTGTTTTTCTAAAGTTGAGCCAAAAACAATGTCATCGACGTAAATTTGAGTAACAAATGTACCAGAATTTAAGTGTTTGATAAAAAGAGTTTTGTCGACTCCCCCAACTCTTGTATCCCTTTTGAATAAAATAAGTAGTTAGATGTTGATATCAAGTTTGTGGAGCTTGTTTTAAACTATAAAGATATTTTTCAAGTTTATACACATGGTTTGAATAATGGGATCTATAAAACCCTTAAGTTGTTCAACACAAACTTCCTCATTAAGATAGCCATTTAAAAATGCACTTTTGACATCTATTTGAAATAATTTAAGTTTTATTTTGCAAGGAATAGCAAGTAAAATTCCTATAGACTCCAATATGGCAATATGAGCAAATGTTTCTTCAAAGTTTAATCTTTCGATTTGAGTATATCCCTGGGCTACTAAGCAAGCTTTGTTTCTAAGTATAGTTCCATGTTCGTCAGACTTGTTTTTGTATACCCACTTAGTTCTGATTACATTTACATTATTTGGTCAAGGGACTAATTTCCAAACCTTATTTCTTTTAAATTGGTTAAGTTTATCTTGCATGACTAACACTCATGATTCATCTTCTAAAGCCTTTTTCACATTTTTTGGTTCAACATGAGAAATATAACACACATGACTTATCGCATTTGTAGCTTGCCTTCGAGTCACCATATTGTTATCCCAATTCCCGATGGCATTAGATGTGAGGTGTGCTTTTTATATCCAGGTAGGTGGTTGCCTTCAGGTACTCTGATCTTCAAATGTGAGTGTATTATTAGTTCTAACATTATTCTGTTCAATTTGTTTTGTCTGCTTAGTTGCATCAGTTTTGACAACATCTCTAGAGATGTTCTGACTTTCGTCAGTGTTTTTTCCAACGTTCTGATGTTCGCTTGTTGCCTCAAATTTTCTGTCAATGTTTGAATGACTTGTTACGATGAATATTCAATAAAATAATTAGTATCATCCACTACTACATTAATTGATTCAATTATGTTTTGAGTATGCATGTTGTAGACCCGGTAAGTCCAACTATTTTCAGAACATCCCAAAAATACCCCTTCATCACTTTTAAGATCCATTTTTTCTATTTGTTCACGATCATTTAGGATAGAACACTTAATACCAAAAGTGTGAAAATACTTAAGATTAGGTTTTCTACCTTTCCAAATTTCATTAAGTGTTTGAGATGTGCATGTCCTAATGGTAACCCTATTCAAAATATAACAAGCAGTACTAACTGTCTTAGTCCACAATTTTACGGGTAATTTTCTACTGTTCAGCATTACCATGGCCATTTCTTGAAGAGCTCTGTTTTTTCTTTCAACTACTCCATTCTGTTCTGGTGTCTTAGGGGCTGAATATTAATGAAAGATACCTTTCTTTTCACAGAAGTTAGAAAAACTAGTTTTCTCAAATTCTTTACCATGGTCGCTCTTAATTCTACCAATTTTTTGTCCATTGTTATCCTTTTCAATGGTCAGTTTAGCATATAAAATTTTGAATCTTTCAAATGTGTCATTTTTTTTTAAGAAGCTAAACCAGGTATATCTAGAGAAGTCATCAATACACACAAAGATGTACATTTTTCTGCCAATCCTTTCGACTCGTATGGGTCCCATTAGATCCATATGTATTAATTCAAGGACATTTGAGGTGGCCATATAGTAATTCTGTTTATGTGATCCTCAAGTTTGCTTACCAAGTTGACATGGGCCACATATTCTTTGAAGTTTGTCTTTCAATTTTAGTATTCCTCTTACAGCGTTATCTTGGCTTAATCTTACTAGATCTTTGTAATTAAGGTGCCCCAAGCGCTAATGCCACAGTTCTGTTGAATCAATTTTAGCTACAAGACATGAAGGATTATGATCAAGTAATAGCATCTATCACTAGCTCTAGTTCCCGTCAACAAGCAAATATCTTTATTGTTTACAATCGCGCATGATTTTTGGTTGAAAATGATTGTAAGATGAATAATTTGAGATTTGTTTTATCTTACCATATGTTGGACAAGTAAGAGATGAGTGTATGTTACCTCTAGATTTATTTTCGTTTACTTTGTCAGCAGTTTCTGTAATTCCTAATTCTTTCAACATCTGACCGTTGATTACAGATTTAGTAGACATCAGAACGTTATCTGGAATATCAAAGCCTGTTTTCGTTATTCCTTTGACAAACATGATTTTCTTTGCTTCCTTATCTTATCCGTACTGAGTATATCCTAAACCATGTCTAATATTGGTGGTTCTTCCATAGCTTAGCACCTCGTTCAGTCGAGCAGCTCCAATAGTCAATTGTTTGTTTGTTTCCCTACTTTGTTTCAATTCTTCCTATAAATCACACAATTGTATATTTTTAACAACCAACAATCTTTCGAAATGAGTTATTTTATCATTGGAGAAACTCTGTTCTTTATTGGACACGGTAGTCAAAGTCTATAAATTGGCCCCAATATCACCAGCTCCAACGTTCGGTTCTCTGTCAGAACATTCATGAAAAAAATCACATAATTCAGAATCAGAAATAGAGCATGCTGTAAATGAAATATCTTGAGTGTTAGAAACTTCCCCATCTCCTTGTTGATGATCGGTTGATTCTTCGTCCTCACTCCAAGTTACATTCATGGCATTTTTACCAAATGTTCTCTTTTTATTATTAGCACATATAAAGACAAAGTGACCATATCCTTCACAAGTATGGCACTAGATAAGATTTTCTGTTTTCTTTAAATAATTTGATGAACTCTGTCTATTTTGGTCAGGATATTTCTTTCTGTATGATCTCTGATTTTTTGTTGATTTAAATCTTTGAGCCCGTTTCAAAAATTTGTCAAACTGTCTGGTAACTAATGCAATATCAATATCTGAATCACTTTCATCGCATTTATCTTTTTCTTCATACCTGTAGCTTTTTCTTTCTTTCTTGTACCAAGGTTTAGTTCATAAGTCATTAATGACTCAACCAACTCTTCAATTCTGATATCATCTATGTCTTTGCTTTCTTCAATTGCGGTCACCTTGGAGTGAAACCTATTTGGTAAAGACCGCAGGACCTTTTCGACCAATTTTGACTCTAATATCTTTCTCCAAAGGGCACGTACTTAATTTAATATGTCACACAGCCGAACATAAAAATCTTTGAATGCTTCATTGTCCGTCATGCGTAGGTTTTCAAATTCTGTGGTGAGCATTTGTAGTTTAGACGATTTCACCTTGGATGTTCTTTCATGTGCGTAAAGGATCTCCCAAGCTTCATTTGCTATCCTGCAAATAGATACTAGCCTAAATTGATTAGCATCTATAAAACAAAAAATAGCGTTCAAAGCTTTGCTATTCTAGCTAGCATTATTGAAATCAGCAGTTTTTCCATTTCAATATTATTTTCAATGATAATGGGAGGACTATAATGACATGATTTTTCATCTAGAGCTTCAACGTAAATATTCATATGGATTTTTCAATAATTATAGTTCGTTTCATCTAAGACTTGTGGTAAAAAAGAAGCACCATCCATACGTAGATTCATAGGATCTCACTTTCTAGAAATGAACCATCTCTGATACCAATTGTAAGTTTTAAATCTAGGAAGCAAACAACCTAGAAATGGGGATGAATAAATTGTTACTGAAATTAATCGAAAACTGTAAATATATATATATATATATATATATTTTAAAACACAAAGTTCACTTTAATGTTCTTATGTTGATAAAAGTTTGTTGAACATCAAAACATTACACTAAACGTTTTGCAGTTTGAGACAGATAATATATAAGATGATTAAAGCATTAACACTGGATATAGCGTGGTAAACCCCTAAGGGAAACATCCACGAGCCATCATGCCACGGTTAAATAAAACTACTATTTTAGAACAGGTTACACACGTTTCATCCTTTTTAAAATTATAATTTTTGACATAATCTAAAATTTTATCAGCAATTTACAAAAAGTAAAACTTAGTTAACAAGAACAATAAAACTTTCGTGTTTTAGATCTTCTTTAACTAGTCAAAGAATGTAGTCAAGTTCTTCAGTCTTAATCTTGGTCCATTCCACGAGTGTACCCGGATTGACTCCACAAATCGAAATAAGGACTTAGTCCTTAACTTGTCATCAAAATGTTGTTCTATTTCACAATAGATTTCTACAATGTTCAGTTTGTCAGAGCCGTTCACAAAAATAGAGTTTTTTAGCTGACTAGAATTTTAAATATTTCTTTTGAATGCACAACTCACAAATGATTCTCTCTTAAATGCTTAAGTATTTTTGCTTTCAAAGTCTATAAAAAACTTGGAACACCACCTGTCTTATTTATAGCAAACGAGTTTATCTAAACTTAATAACCTAATATTTATCTTATACAAAGATAAGACAAAATAACTCTTTAAGTTTAAATAAGCCTTATAAAAGATAAGATGAGATATATCACAAAAATTAAAATTGAAAATAAATTCAGTTAAATATTTTCATTTAAGTAGATAAGAAGAAAGATAATATTTCAATATGTTATCTACTTAAAAACTTAGTTCATATAGAATGCTTAACATGCAATTAGCTCAATTACTTATTTATTTAATAAAAGGGCAAGAGTTTTAAAATAACTAAAACTGATAAATAAATTGAAATAAGTATAACATTAAATTTTCAATTCAATTACTAGATAATAATTGATTCGTAGTTAGCTCACTTCAATACCAAATAAAATATAATTAAGAATGCCAACATTTATCAAATTCTCCAACACCAACAAAATCGGTATTCTCCAACAAAATAGAGTAATCATCAAAAACTTGAAATATGTAATATTTTCAAAGGGAGGAGGCATTTCTAAAATTATCAAAACCTTAGTAGAAATATATTTTAAGTGATTGTTTGGTATCCATTAATCAACTTTCCTCCAAAATTGCCCCTTTTTCTGGTCAAATGTTACCGCTCCTTTGGAAAGCAACAAAGTCATTTTGATCATTTTCTCCCTATTCTTTCTCCCTTTGTCAATTTGGTCAAAAGCAAAAAAACAAAAACTCATTTTAATCTCCACCAAACAACACTAATTTGCAAATTGATTTATCATTTTTTTTTATCTATTGAGAATTGTATTGCATATTTGTATGATAATTTGCAAATTGATTTATCATTTTTTTTTATCTATTGAGAATTGTATTGCATATTTGTATGATGATATTTGCTTTTATTTAGAACATGTTTGGTAAAAAAAAATTGTAGATTATAAGTAATAGATCATACAAAATGTGAATAAAAAGTAGATAAAAATTATAAATCTTATGAAATGTATAAATAAAAATTATATTTGACTAGCTTATTAATACTTATAAGCACATAAATACATAGATTATAGATTATTCACTCGCTAAAATTTTGACACTTCAATATATCAACATAGTACTGACATCACCCTAAATATAGCATCTTCTCATTTGCTATCTACAGCTCATTTATCAAAATTTTAAAGAGAGCCATCTCAACGGCAAATGGGTTCCCCAGTCCAAGCAATCTTGTATCTGTATTCTGTACCGAGTTATTATAAAAGTTTGTATGTTTCTATATGCTTCAAGCATGACATTGGACTTCAAATTCAATGGCAGCATAAGGTAGGCAGGAGAATTAAATGCAAAATGTAAGAGTTTTGTGTCATTGAATTCTGTTTGGGACTTTTTCCTCTCTGCCTTGGGAAAAAGTGACAATTTCACATTTGGTACACTGTACAAAATTACCAGTCTTTTTCTATCCTCTATTCCCTCTTGGATGTCAACCAAGTCTACGACCCGATCAAGAAGGGAAGATTGTCAGTCCCTGATTTCCCCAGGAACAATATCAATATCTAAAGCATGAGAATGTAGGATATTTAAAAGGTTTTACTCCATTGGAAGAATGGGGAGACCAGGGGAACTTTCATCTTTCATATGTGACAAACAAACTTTTATACTATGAACGTAAGCTGGGGATTTCGCCATATAAAATATGCATTCCGCCGAATTTATACTACACCAGGTTGACCTTGCATGACACCACTATTCTTTCTGGAAGAAAGAGAGTACAAAATCTGTGTGGACGGAGAAGAGCTGAGTGTCCACAAAGAGCTGTTGTCAAAGAAAACAGTAGATTAGAGTGTCGGTATCAGTTTTCTCAACATGGAATTAATCAAAGATCAAAAGAAATAATTTGAGTCATGAAAAATAATATGAATGTTTTTCCCAACATACAAACAGCAGCATAAGAAACAATACACCAGAATGCTCGAATGCCCCGTCTCAAATTTAAATTTAAAATCACTTACTACCATTCTACATAAAATTAGGTCGAACCAAAATAAAGCAGATGAGTAGTTACGGATTCCCAATTATGATATCACAAGTACTAGCAAACATCTGATATCAAATTACCCACCAATATGAGATTTGGATATTTCGTTATTAGTGCTAAGATACCTAACATTATCAAGATGTCTGTCATCCAAACGAGGTCGAAATCTCTACTATAAGAAAGCCTTGACTTTTTAAAACTAACATACCTTCATAAAAGGTTGATCTCGACTAGGGAACGACTCGATGAAACTTTCCTTCAATAGCAAAGATACCTGACAATCATAGAATAAAATGTTGGTAAGCAATGTGCTTACACAGACATGATTCTGGAAGTGGACCAGAGCCTCAAATTTCCTTGTCCACCAATAAATTGTATGAAAAACTAGTCTTTATATTAAACCAAGTAGGCTGTCTAAGTGAATGTGAAATACAACCATTGGAAACAAACTCTAAAAAAATTGCAAAACGGCCTCAGCAAGGGTTACATGACATCACATGATTCCAGGAATCATCCACCAAGAAAAAATTCGGAAGACGCATAACAGACAAATTAACGGATGTAATGCAGAAAATAATTGAAAATCATTAGCCACAGGAAATCAGTAAATTCATTAGCCACAAAATGTAGGGCCGGGCCACATGGAGGAGGAAATAACTCAACGAACATACAAACATTATATGAAGTGTTTAAACAGGATTTTATTATGATTCTATTTTATCACAATGGATCAACATGAAGATTTTATTTGATTAAGTTTGTTCCTAATTTTGTATTATCTTCTAGCTTATTGCTTTTATCCTCCTTGATTTAATTTAAGGGATTGTATTCTATCTTTTAGTGCCTATAAATAGGCTGTATCATTCTCTGTTTTTTTTATATAATTAAATACACAACATACCAGTGTTCTCTCTTTATTCTCTTCTAGATTTTGTTTCATGGTATCAGAACTAGAACTCTATTGAGGAGAAAATCATGTCTGGGCCGTATAGACAAGCCCTTACTGGAGTAAACAAGGATGGCAGCCAAGAGTCCTCCACAGAGGAGCCTGCAACAAGCCTTACAATTACTCCTACTGCTCAATCTGACTTCTCTCTCCAAATCACTTTTCATAAGTCGAATGGCATCCAGGGATTAGGTTCGATTCACATGGTCATTCGTGGTAGAGGAAAAATCGATTACTTGGATGGCACAATCACAAAACCCGATGTGAATGATCTGCAATATGTAACTTGGGACACTCAAAACGCTCTAGTGATGTCCTGGCTCATCAACTCCATGGAGGAACACATCGGAGCAGTCTATCTTGTCCATTCATCTGCCAAAACACTTTGGGAGAACGTAAAACTCGCCTACTCAGATCTGGACAACCCGGCTCAATTATTTGAGTTGAGATATCAATTCAAAAATCCTATATAGGGGTAGTCAAATGTAACCACTTATTTTACAGCTCTCACTAAGATTTGGCAACAACTTGATGTGTTTCATACCTGTGATTCATGCAGCAATTGTAGTGACAAATCCCACAAACTGGTTGAAAAACAAAGGACATGAGTTTTTGGCAGGGGTTGAACAAGGAACTTGATGAAGTCAGAGGGCGTCTCCTTGGTACTAAACCACTGCCCTCCGTTGAGGTAATATTTGTTGAGGTCAGACGTGAAGAAAGCAAGAAGAGGGTCATGCTTGGAGTGGAGACCCAAATTTATCACTGCCTAATGTCCAACACGAGAGCTCTGCTCTTGCAACTCGGGACCAGATTTGCGTGGGCAGGAGAACTCAAACTGTGGTGACTTTCGAACACAAAGAAAATGCAATTTGTAGTGTGATCATTGTCATAGGACAGATCATACCCGTGAAAATTGTTGGAAACTTCATGGGAGTATAGGCGAGACTCGAAGGCTCTTCAATCCTCTTCAGAACAGTCAAACCCGAAACCTCATGATATTAGCAGTGGAATTACACTCAACAAAGAGCAATCAGAACGACTTTATAAGTTACTCCAAAGAGAAATCTTTGGTAATTATTTGTAACTTCTTACTTAGTTGTGTGACCGAGGGACTATAATCTTGGATTATTGACTCAAGAGCCTCAGATCATATGACAGGATGTTCGAAGTTATTTTCCTCATATACTCCGACTCCTGGAAATCTCAAAGTAGAATTAATGATGGAACCTTATCAACTATTGCAAGAATGGGGACCATAAAATTAAGCCCTAACATTGTTCTTAAATTGGTCTTACATGTCCTGCTTTCATTAAAAAAGGGGAAGTTAAGACTCCCGAAATTATCTTGCAATCTTTTATCCATCAATAAAATAAACTAAGATTGTAATTGTGTTATGTTCTCACAATCCACTTGTATATTTGAGGACCAGAGTTCGGGAAAGATTAGCAGTTCGAGAGAACTCGGGGTACTATGCTACTTTTAGCTGACATCGACATGAATAAATAAGTTTTCGATGTTAGTTGTAACTCTTCCTCATAATCTAGAGAAACTGAAATAATGTTGTGGCACAATATGATTAGGTCAGCATAGTTTTCCATATTTGAAAATTTTGTTTTCTTCCTTGTTTCGAAATAAATATGTATTTTAGTGTGAAATTTATCAATTAGCTAAACAACTTCTCATGTGATTATTAAACCGTTGGATGCGTGACGAATTGGTGAAGCTGTTGTGCTAATGGTCGCCAAGTAAATTTAGATTTGCTTAGGATGCTTTAAATTAATAAGACGATCAGCGTCACATTTTCGATTATTAGCATTAGACTTTCATTTATCAAATTTATTTAACGTTTGACAATCGATTTTTAAATGTTAACGAATCATTCAATTGTTTGACAATTAGTCTTTTTATTAAAGTGACTTTTTCGGCAATAATTTATTTCTCTATGAATTTTAGTAACTCCAACCTTAAAAATTTTGGGGCATTACATTTGGTGACCATCTCACCTTCAGAACCTAAATCATAGAAGATGGTTTATCACATTTATTGATGATTGTGTTGGGTGTATCTCTTAAAGAAAAAATCTGATGCGGCACAAACATTCAAAAAAATTCATTGTATGATCAAAAATCAATAAGGCATCGATATTCAAATTTTACATCCTAAGGAAAATTTTAATTCAATCATAGGACAATATCTTTCACAACATGGTATTATACATTAAAGTTCATGCTAGCTACTTGATTAATCGAATGCCCACAAATGTTCTAAAATTTCAAACCCCTCTAGTTTTTTTTCCTACAAATTTTCCTCAAACTTGTTCATTCATTTCTCTACCTCTTAATGTTTTTGGCTGTACTTCTTTTGTCCATGTACATGATCACGAAAGAAGTAAACTTGACCCCAAAGCCCTTAAATGCATTTTCCTTGGTTATGCTGCGACACAAAAAGGCTATAGACTACTCACCCGAAAAAAGGAAATAATTTGTATCCATGGATGTCACCTTCTTTGAAAATAGCCCATACTATTCCAAAAATTGCCTTCAGATAGAGACAACACATAAGCAAGACGAAGCTAATTTTTGGGATCTTTCTCCACTACCTATCGTCCCCACATCTTTGCCACCCGAACATGAGAAAGCTGTGGCACTTGAACTTGACCATGCCAACCCCAATAGCACCCAAGCCTTAGGTACCTCCTCACAACATTGATCTCTTGAGCACTAGGAGAGATACACAACCTCTAACAAAACTTCCTGTTCATTCACGTTGAGATAACTCTCAATAAGTGGAAAACCCTTTCACAATCGAACACAATCATGATCATGTCCCGGACTCAAGTATATCATCTCCCAGTACTCTTTCTCAAATAAATGATATTGATTTACCTCACACAACATTCAATCACTCGTTTTGTATCTTAATACTCACTTATCTACTTCTATGCAAGCCTTAGCCACTAATCTTGCAGAAATAGAAATTTCAAGATCAATTAAAGAAGCCATGAAACATCTTAAATGGAGAATGGTAGTTGAAAAAGAAATAAAAACACTAATGAAAAATAGAACCTGATAAGTTGTGAAAAGACCTCGAGAGTCAGCTCTAGTGGGTTGTAAATGGGTATTCACTATAAAATGTCGATCTAATGGGTCTATTGAGCGATACAAGGCAAGACGGGTGGTCAAAGGGTTTACTCAAGCATATGGGATTAACTACCAAGAGACTTTTGCTCTTGTGGCCAAGCTAAATACCATTCAGGTTCTCCTCTCCCTTGCTGCAAATTTAGATTGGCCTTTGTAGCAACTAGACGTAAAAAATACATTCCTCAATGGTAATCTTATAGAAGAAGTGTACATGGATTTATCACCAGGGTTTGATGAGAAAAAATTTGATCAAGAAATCTCTCTATGGACTAAAACAGTCTCCCAAAGCCTGGTTTGATCGGTTTACCAAGACTATTTCGCAACAAAAAAATTCTTAGGCACATTCTGATCATACTTTGTTCTACAAGCACATAGAGGGTAATATAACTATTCTCAATGTTTATGTTGATGACATTATCTTAACAATCCATTGGAGATGAAGAGGCTAAAGAAGAAACTTGATGTTAGCTTTGAAATTAAGGATTTAAGATCAATGAGATATTTCCTTTGTTTGGAAGTTGAAAGAAATAGGACATGAAACTCTATTTCTCAGAGAAAATATACCCTTGACTTATTAAAAGAAACTGGATTATTGGGGTGTAAACCTATCGACACACTAATGGACATTGAATTTGCACTAACAGTCAATTCATACATGCGCCATACGAAGAACATATAGAGTTGCCAGTCATATTCTAAGATATCTCAAAGGTAGTCCAGGAAAGGTTTTGTTCCTCAAAAAGGGGGAAACAAGAGTTGTTGAAACATACATACGCAGATTGGGCAAGATGAGTTGTTGATAGAAGATCTAATTCAGGGTGTTGTACAAACTTGGTGACATGGAGAAATAAAAAACAATAGTTGTTGCAAGTAGTGCTGCAGCTGAATGTAGATCGCTAGCTAATAGAGTTAGCGAGTTAATCTAGTCGAAGTTATTCTTAGAAGAACTCCGAATACCATGAAACTTGCCTCTGAAGCTCTACTGTAATTATAAAACTACAATAAACATAAATCATCATCCTCGTGACTGGAGTAAAAATGTTGAGGTAGATCGGCACTTTATAAAGGAGAAGATTGAAGATCGGACTGTGTGTGACGTATGTACCATCATACGAACAAGCAGCTGGTCTCCTCAATAAAGGCCTGATAAGACCAGTATTTGAGAAGATGATTGGCAAGCTGAGGATGTTTGATGTTTAGAAGTCAGTTTGAGGGTGAGTGTTGAAACAAAATATGATTCTATCTTATCACAATGGAACAACTTGATGATTTTATTTGATTAAGCTTGTTCCTGATTTTGCATCATCTTCTAGTTGATTGTTTTTATCCTCCTTGATTTAAGGGATTGTATTATATCTCTTAGTTCCTATAAATAAGTTGTATTATTATCTGTTTTTTTATATAATAAAATACACAACATAGCAGTGTTCACTTTTTTTTCTCTTCTAGATTCAGTTTCATGAAGTGAGTGAGACAAGCAAGCTCATTGTTTGATGAAACCCTATATCAAGCAGATGGAGACACATATAAATGTAGCTAATCCAGTGATTGGCTGAAGGGAATGCAGAGTTACAGTAAACAAGCTTTGGTATTTACGAGAAAGCTAGCACATTTTCTTTCTGCAGATAATCGTAAATTGCATGGAACTTGGGCATTTTAACTTTTTTAAGGTCTGAAAAGAGTAAAATAAACTAAGACTTCCTTGAATCTAGTTGCAACTTTTGGATGGATTATAACTTGCGGATCCTCATATTTCAAGACATCAATAGATTCTAGTATTTACAGTAATGAAACATGAATTCCACCAAACATCAGTACTGAAATTTGTAAATCCGGCAAGCAAATTGTTTCACCATATTGCACAGAGCAGAACTCCTTTCCTTGAGAAAGGGAAGAGGGGGGAGGGGGGTAGTCATTTAAACTTAAAAAGGTTTAAAATGTTACTTTAGGAAACTTATCAGATTTATAGCATTCGAGAAATATTACACACCTTGTCATCATTTGATTGGACATTAGTAATTGTATGCGAGCGAAGGTTGGAACACAGAGAATCCAAGTAAGACCTCAACACTTCAAGGAAACCTTTGGCAGCTTCAACCTACAAATATTATAATTCAAACACAACATTAGTTATGAAGAACATAGGGATACACATATGATACAAATTAAAATGCTCAGACTAGACATTTCCCTTCCTAATTGTCTATGAACATTTTTTTCCCTTTATGAGTTTTTATTTTTTCTCTTCTTTTCTTTTTGTTGGGTGGTGGGAGGGTTGAGAACAGCAAGCTTTCTTAATTAGATAGAGGATTTACATTGATAGGACAGTGGTCCTCAAAGAAAAATCAAAAGCAACAAAATTATATGTCATGAATGCATACAGAACAAACTACTGTCTGAATCCATATCAGTACAATCCCACTTTATCACAAACAGGACTTTGGCTCCACAAACAGGCTAACCAACCATCATAAATCTAGTAGTGTTGGAAAATCTGAGCATTTCTTAATGTACCATGTTATGTCCACTGTTTGATCCATTGCTGAATAATCAGCACTTAAATTGCAACGTCTTATCATCTCACCTACCCCCATAAAAGAAAATCCACTCTTGTTCAATTTATTCATGTTTAGTAAATCATAGAAAGAAGTAATCATGTTATTTCTTTTTAACACCCATCATTTTGAAGGCAATAACAAATTCTTAACCTATACACTATCAATCTAAATGATGAAACATACATCGGTAGTCAGTTCCTTTATCATCTAAACTTTGTTAATATTATGAAGAAACCTCAAAATTTAATGCCTGCTGGATTAAAGAGAACCAAATATAATATGAAGTCAACTTATTTAGAGAACGAAAAGGTAAAGGAAAATTATGGTTCACGACATACCTGCACGTCAGTACATTCATGAAGGGGCCTTTTCTTCCCCAAATAACTTTCTCCTACTAGCTTCGAATGGAAAGGGCTAAGGGATGAATACAGTTCTCTTTGTTGAGGCAAATGTGGTATAGCTGGTGATTTCACCTATTGCCTCAATACAACAGAAAAGAGATTAGGTAGCTGTGGTGAAGTGAAATGTTCTTATAAATGTTAACAAGACTAAGAAAAGATGGCA
Organism: Forsythia viridissima; assembly: GCA_030279155.1. Lineage (NCBI taxonomy): Eukaryota > Viridiplantae > Streptophyta > Magnoliopsida > Lamiales > Oleaceae > Forsythia > Forsythia viridissima. Next base: position 22,697,001 of record CM059040.1, read on the forward strand.
TCTGTAAGCTATTAGAGGATTACATATTTACAGTAGTCAGTAGCAAGCACTCATAGTCCATTATTTATTTGTTTACTCAGAATGACAATTCATACTATGTGAAAAAGTTCTCTTAGTTGCCCCAGTGGAAACCCAAATATTACAGAAAGAACAATAAATGTTATAAGACTCAAGTTGGTGGCACCAGAAGTTGTTTTTAGGCTAAAGAAAAGGTGATATTATTTCAAGTACAAAGCTAACTGAATCAAACCTCTAATAAACTTTTTCTAGGCATAAAGGGGTCCCAGAAGATAAAGACCAGTAGAAGTATATAGAAGAGTAATTGCTTCCCTTAGGCTAAACTTGAGCTTCTTTTAAAATTAGAAAGGGGATTGTATTTGGAAGTACCAAATTCTTCATATACTGAGACCAATCAAGTTTAACATGTGCTATCCAACACATGAATCCTGCACCTAAAATGCAACGATCTTCCAATGTCTTTTCAGTTTCGACGCTTCTGAAGGAAACTATTTTATTCTTTTCCCAATACATGATTTCAGTGATTTAAAGTATCCAAATAATTTATTTTTACTGCATATTTGTCCATGGTAAATATCCTCTTGGCTAAATTTTTCAGCCTACATGAAGATGTAGAACCCATATTCTCTCTGGCAGTATACATGCTTTCCAGTAGAGAAACATCACAATTCAGTAGGCATGACTATATCTTGTATGGACACACTGTCACGTTTCAAGCATCTAATATTGGATTAGTTGTTTTAGACATTACGCACACCTGGTTCTTGTTCACGTCCACAAGAATGACATTCGTCAGCTTAGACTGTAGTTCAGTCGTCTTGCTCTTTATGCCTACCTGCTCAAAGTACAAACAAACTTGAGGAAGCAATAACTAAACTAAGCAGAATCGCTGAGTAACCGCAGCACACTGCCATCAGAAACTCTAAAATTCCAGACTCAGCACACTTAAAATCCATTTCCAGAAAGTCAAACACCAAAGCATATCTAACATTCCAGAAGTAGAGATGAAATGAACACGGGCCCAAAAATATTAAAGCATATCTAACATTCCAGAAGTAGAGATGAAATGAACACGGGCCCAAAAATATTAAAGGGCCTGACAATAAAATATAACAAAATGTTAAATAACTTCAATTTGAGAACCATAACCGTATGATAGCATGATAAATATGAAACTATGAGGAGGCTCTATCCACTTTTATGTGTTTCACAAGCTCAAGTATAAGTTCAGAGCTGATTTGGTATTTCCTAACTTATGCCTAAACTAGATAAAGAGGGTGCGAGCACAGTCGAGAGGAATTTCCAAACATGGACTAGTTAGTTTTTATTCTAAAATTAAGAGCTTGTCCACCATCTGTTCTTGAAGAATGCATCCATGAACTTCCAAAAATGTTAATTGTATGTACAAAATAATCAGTCTGAAATTGATTTTTATGTAAATCATGGATAGCATACAATGAAGCTCAGAAAAGAAATTCACAATTGAGCACAATGTAACTACCTGCTCCATGCATGAATACATGAATAGTTAATAGATACTAAATTCTACAGGCTAGATTAGAGCTACACTGCAAGAATAGTTAGACATTCAAGTTACAGGTCAATTACTAGCATACTAAGGTAAATCTCATACATTTCCACAGTACAGTGCATGGTCATAGATTCAAGCACAACAATAAAATGGTACAATTTACTGATAGTGACTGCAATATCAAATTAATATGGACCTAGAAGTATCAATAGATTTAGCTAACCACGTTTAGACGTCCATTATACTGTGAATAAAATAAGAAATGGAAGATGATGAAGTACACAACATTCTGATAATTATATCTGATTCATTATAAACAAAATACAGGTAGGAGATAAGTCCAGTGCTTCGAAGCTTTAGGTCAATAAATTGGTTCTGCTGAAGGAAAGCATCAACAGTTATATCTCGTGATGCCCGTGTCTTCATTAGTCAAACTGAAGTACTTTGTACGATTGAATAAGTTATATTAAGAGATTTATGAAAAAAAAATTATATAAAAATTTATTATTTAGTAAAACATAATTGATTTTTTAGTACGCAAAAAGTAATTATTTTAACAAAATTCACTTTATACTCTATTTTTTGAATAAAGTAGAGAATAATTTTCTGCATGATGTTAAGGTTTGTGACTGTTCAACAATCTGAAGCACAATTGATTTCTTGAGTTGAAAGAGGGTTACCATGACATTCTACTGAGCCAGGGTTACTTTAGTTTACTCGCACAGTACAAGATATATCCTTGTGATTTTGCTCCCAATGCCGGGAGATTCCATGAATACTGAGCAACACAAACTAGTTCAGTTCTATACAATGAAACTCATCCAGTTTGTGTTATTCTGGCTGCATCTAGTATGCAAAAGTGGTTATGGACGGTTAATATTAATAAGGAGACTAATAATCATCAGATTCAGATTATCTTTAATTTTCTTTAATAAGGTGCTGAATCCAATTAACAGGGCAGTAGAATTCATTAAAACGTGTCTAAGAAACTGTTATTTTTTATCGCAGCTATTATGCGAAGAATTTGGATATTCATGTCGATTAATTATTTTTTTATTGAATATCAATGTCCTTGGATATGTTTTGTAAATAATTACATTTTGAGGATATGGAATGCTCTTATTTGAAATTTTAAATTTTAGGAAATAACTTAAAAGTCACTAAATATTGTCTCGAGGCTAGTACAATGTGACTGAGTGAATGTGCAACGGGTGTCACATGCCAAAAATGTATATTTCATTCTTGGGGCAAGATAAGAGATGAATCATGCACTAGAATATATCGCATACCAATTGAACTAATAAGTCTTGCATTCCAATTGACCAAGAAAAGATCTCTACAATGTGACGCAATATGGAATTGAAGCAGCATTTCACCGAATTATTTTATTATAATCTCTCAATCTAAAATGCAATTTCTAATGAATCATACGAGAGTTGATAACAATGTGGATGCAAAATTGGCAAGGAAAAACAGCCAAGAGTGCAAGAAACTCACGATATAAGGAACAGGTGCATCCAGAAAGTCCAGCATGTCGTTTGGCAAAACCTGCAAATGAATGTGTCAAAATGGAAAATATACCAAGAACATAGCAAAGGTATCTAGGAGTACGTTTAAATGAGAAGCTAAAGGAAATAAACAAACAGAATACAATCAAAACATTAGAAGAAAAATTACAGATGAGAACAGAGAAATACTGGCATTAACAAGCTCTGCCACTGATAAGGACGAATCAGGGGGATAATCGAAAGAACTGAAGCAGACAAAATACCCTGCATACCGAACAAGAAAAATTGAAGATGGTTGAAAACTCTAAGCTCTTTCTTCAGCAATCCTGAGATTATGCACAAAAGAAAAAGAAAAACAAGTAGATGCAGGTAGCAAAGATTACAAAGATCGGCTCCATTTAAGTTAAATTTATTTAGGAGCATATGAACCAAAAAAAGGCAAATTTAAAATTCTATGATTTGATGGATTGCACACAAGTTTTAGTGTCTTCAGAATGAAATACATTGTTTCGTTAATCAAATAAGCTGTTATAGTTTTATTATTTAGTATAATTTATATAATATACTCGAATCTATATTTTGTCTTTTAATTACTGTTGGACATGGATATAAATTCATAGTTCACGGGTCTTATTTTAATTGCAATTAAGTGGTCTACTTGCTTAAAGAGAGTCCTATTTGATCTATAATTATCTTTAGTGGTAAATTTTAGATCTTTAAGTTTCCTACCTAGAGTTCTAGTCCTTGTTCAAGAAGGAGAAATCTTATAATTCTAGTAATACAACCTAAACAGGCACTATTCTTTGTACTACCATTAGGCATTAGCACCCAAAACCACCTCCAAAATCCACCAACTGGTCTTCAGAATTATTCCCAAACCTGCCAAACACATCACTTAATTCACATGAAGTCACGCCAAGAAATCCATCTAGAGAAGCTTTATGAGAAACATTCTAAAGTTTCTCTGCATCAATTTGGTTATTGAAGCCTAAAAAAAATAACCTTTGTTCTTATGCACATACTGGAGAGCAGTGGAAGTTCCATATCTTGCCTATGGTGTTCTTAAATTGGTGTCACTACTTGGAGCAATATTTTGAGTGCCAAAATTTCTCGATGGTCAAAGAATTAGGAGTGCCAGGTTGAAATTTGTTGGAAGGGCCTGTCATGATGGTATCACATTGAAAAATCACAGAAGAACTTGACAAGGAATGAAAAATAAACTTATTAAGGAGTATATGACTTCATGTAATCATCATCCACCATGGCATCAGATTGCCTGTGAAGACCTTGCTGATTCTCTCTCATATTATTCAAACATCGTGGCTACCACACAATCCTTTCCGAGCAAAGATATAAAACAAATAAAAAAGAAATTGGATGCATCTATTGCCAGGTTGGTGAATGATTAGGCATGAAACCTCATTCATGGAGGTGAGAATTTTCAAATTATTTTGAATGAGAATCCATGTCTTCTACAGTTCAAGCTGTCCATACCACTTCCATGCCACTTCAGAAAATATTGGAGAATCCAAGGGGAGAATTTTAAGTGCCAGAGAAAATCTTGAAAGAGAGATTTAAAATCAAACCTGAAGTTCGATGAGGAACCCAAAACCATGAAACAAGATCATACTATTGAGACCAAACCTAAAGTAGCATATTATCAGGGAGAATAATGACACAAGGATTTGATTTTAAGCTTAAAGATGGTATAGTCAGAGGATATAACAATAGAGAAATTTGATTTCAAGCCTAAAGATCGTATTATTGGGGGAAAGAACAACAGAAGAATTTAATTCAAGCTTAAAGAAGCCAAAGCTTTGATGAGGACAAAGCTGAAAATCAGGATAGCCATCCTCTTGAAAGAACATCATTGATTTCATGATTTCTGACAAGTTTCATACAGAAAGGCATTCTTCCCCTCTCCCTTCGTCATTTCAACAAGGATTCAAAGAACTTTACAGATTTCATTGTTCATTTTAATTAATACTTCATAATTCGAGGTTGAGTTATCTCAAATGTAGGAGATGATGCGGAACATATGCACAATGGAGAGAAAATCTGAAATTGTAGGTGGATAAGATAAAATTTAGCGTATCGTTTAAATCTACATTTGTTGTTACTTAAACAGTTGTTGCAATAATTGTTTTGAATTTTGCATCAAGGGCAATTTGGTCTTCTAATAATTGTTGAATGTGGATATATATGTTTAGTCCATGGGTCTTATTTTAATTTAATATATGTTGTTTACTTGTTTAACAGCAATCCTAGTTAGTCAAAACATTCTTCTTGGCCAAAGATTCTCAATCTTAAGTATGTTTTAGGTCTGCAAAAACTTACATGGTCGAAATTGAAATTGTGTCGCATAAGTTTTTATAAACTTTGAAAGGGTGAAGTTACTTATACGTATTTTTTATAAAGCACCAAGTTTGGGTGTGATGTGTTGACTAGCACCTATTCTTTTCTTTAGAAAACCAACCAAAACCTATACCAAACTCATGCCCACCTCATCCACATCGAATCCCACCACAAAATCCATCTTAGGAGGCTTGATAAAATTTTCTACAGCAGTCATCGAATCTGCCAAAACCAAGCTGCCAATAGCAAGACAGCCATTATATAACTGTTCCAAGTTATCAAGAGCATCCTCAGCTACAAACTACTGGTCAAAAGAATTGATACAAAACACTATCGGATCAAATGACCAAGACATTGTTGAGAAATGGAATAATTAAGAAATACTCAGTCTTAAGGCAACGAGAATAGTTCTAGCATGGACTCATATGAAAAGAATGTACATTTCCACGTGCAACCAGAAGAAATAACACCTACCAAATTTGAACAAACAACCACAATCTGTTTCTCCAGAAGAGCTCCAGCAAATAATGTTAATACCTGTAAATGGCAATAATAATAAGCAATATTTACGTAACCAATTATAGTTGATGGATTTAATGGACAGGTCTAAAAGTCTCCCAATGAAGTCTCAGTAACCTGGGATGATCTACAGACATGCCTAATGGTATGAGTGGACTCTCAAACATGCATGGGTTGATGCGGGTGCTAAGTATTGAAACAAAGGCATCAGGAAGTTATTACAAGCATGTTTGTCTATGCACATGTTAGACACAAAAAGTAACTTCTTTTTTTAAGCGTAGCCAAACATACTTTTGAACAATAAAAAGAACTACTTTTTCAAAACCTACTTTAGTTATCAGTGAACTTTTTAAGCATAGACAAACATGCTCTACATCCTTTCCTGAAGACCCTACTTGCTAAGTGTGTACGACACATTACATTGTGTCTATCTGAACATCTTAAGAAAGGCGATGATTATCATGGATTACACCTTTTTGAACCTTTTCATTGAATGTGAATTTATTTCATGTTAAATTCTAATCTCCTTTGAGGACCACAGCCAGTGAAAGCAAAATTTACACAAGCCATACTTCGCAAACTCACAAGACTTTTAACGGCTTTGAAGCCATATGATTCAGTATTCCCTTGGAAGAAAATTTTCATTCCACATTGGGTAACGAACTTACATGCTCCAGTCGCAAGGAACCACATAAGCATGCAACAGCCCATACTGATAAAGCAGCTGCCTCCTCCTCCGCCATGAGTGCACCATGGGCCTAGGAAAAAAAAAATACATGATATTAAAGATAAGAGCTTTACTAGAAAACTATACAGCGTAAATAGCAGAACAAATGGGCAGGTCACAGTTTCCGTGACAAATGCATTTCTTTTGGAAACCAAGGATAAGGGTACTGCAACCTTTTTAATGAACAGGAAAGGTAAAAGTTTTGCTCATTTCGGTTAAAGAACATGTACAAAACATACAGTGTATGACTCACACGCATAAAATGACTCGTACATTTTGTATGTGTCAGATGTACATTTTACCTTACCAATAAAATAAACAAAGAGTTTGTCCATGTAGTTCATTGCAGATAACTTTCCCTATTTCTTAATGACATTATAATTTTAAAATTTTGCATTTTAGCCATGAGGGGAAATGTGGTTCCTTTTGATATTATGTGAACGGAAGTTGCTTTTTTGAGAAAGAAAAGATAAACAAACCCAACCCATCCTACCTCAGCTAGTTCCAAACTTGAATTGCATGATCTCAAATCAATTGTTGATCGTAAAACTGTTTCATCAGGTCTATGATATTCCATAGGATGCAGGTGATCTAAGGGGTGGAACTTGACTGTTGAACCTCGTGCTGGACAGTGTAACTGGTAGTATTCACAAATAATTTGCAAGGAACCATGGTTGTTAGCCTGCAAATGCAGAAGTGGGTGAACAGGCAAGGGGAAGACTTCAGTAGAGCTACGTAACTATATGGAAGAGAGATTGAAATGCACAAGGAACAACGAGATTACAACCTTTGCCCACTCAAGTATATCACTGTGTTCAATGGAGATATATTGGCCAGAGAATGATGTCTCTTCCATATGTGCCTCATCAACATCACTTCTGAAATGTCTTTCTTCACTTGGAGAGCCTTGAAAACTGAAACAAGAGTTCATAAACGTTGTCAATAATCTGGAACAGTCCAGGAGAAAAGAATTAGAAGATGTTGGAAAGACAGTTATGCTGCGATTGGCAAGGTTCCCTCAGAAAATGAGTGTTGTGAGTGTCCACGCAAAGAAAACAAGAGCAAAAGGAAAATCTTACATGCACCTATGCCACACAGTTCTAGTCATCAGATAGCATGGGCGGAAGATGACATCAGGTTCATGTTCATAAACTTAAACAATTAGAAAGAAAGAAAAAATCTACAAATATCTTGAGAACACCATAATATCGTACTCAATTCTGTATAATGGCAATTAAAAGGATAGAAAATCAGGATGATTCTAAGTATGATTTGATATCACAAAGACCGCAGAACTAAACAAGAGATTTGGTTATGCTAGTGGATGGCACCTTCTATGAAACTGCAAGAAGCAAAAAACAGAAATTAAATACCTGGAGGGAGATTCAGAGCTTTCACATTGCTGATACCTTAGTAGTGGTAAAACAGCATTCGGTAAACGCTTTTCAGCCGATTGTTTTTCAATAAAATGGTCACCAACAGAAGTATTAAAAACCAATTCTCTCCTAGAAGCAAGCTTCTTTGTTTCAGGATCAAGTGCAACAGTAGTACCATTAAGTTCTTTCTTTGAGTCAATGTCCCCCTCTAGACTTTTGTCATCAATTTGAGACATATTATCCATCACTCTTCCTGAGACGGAGTAATTCATGTTTGATTGGGATGCTTCAACCGTTCCATTCAACATGCTGACTGCTCCATCTCCTAGCGATATACTGCCAGATTTTTCTGCTAGAGTCTCAACCACATCATAGCCCACAGGTCTCTCCAAGTCTAGATACGCAATCTGTTTTGTCAACCGTTCCAGCCTCTCTTCAGTGAAGATGCTACAGCATAAAGCAAAAAGGCAAAACAAAAACAAAAACATCAACATGAGCAGTTAAAAGAGAACCATTTCTGCTTTCTGTCAGCTTTTGACAATATAAACCTACAATTTATATAGCGTGTATAAATAATCAAACAAAATAATAGTACAAGACTTCAACAGACACAAACCAACTCTTTATATCTTTAATGCACACAGAAAATTTTCAAAACAACCACGTGTTCTTAATGTCTGAAAAGTAATTCATGACAGAAAAGTATATTCACCTTAGAACTGTTACCATCCTAAATTTGGAGCATGCATCAAAAATCTAGTGCCATATAATTAACCCACATACCTTTTCACCATCTTTTAGTAATTTTATGGCACTGAAACCAGAATGCAATATAACATTCTAAACTACACAAAAGCTAGTCTCTTCTACACCAATTAAGAATGACAACTGGTATATCCATCACAGAAGTTCAGAGAAGTGTAGAGCTCTATAGGTAGCTTCACATATTTTATATGAAACAGAATATTAAGTAGAGGCCCCGCCCCCGCCCCCGCCCCCGCCCCCGCCCTGGCCCTGTTGGTTGTATTTAATTTTTCTTATTTTTTTCCTTTCTTTCATTCCCATTTTTCTTGTTCAGAATGGGAAGGGGTCAGCCCCATGCCTCTGCACCGCAAGCTCATGTAACAAATTAGTCACTTAACTAATTATGAAAGTAATTTCAAACTAGGAGCAATCCTATGTACAGCATCATAAACAGATGAATTGTTCACACACCTATACAATACCCTGAAATGCAATTCGAAAAATGGAAGCCTGGAAAGAATGCAATAACAACGGCGTGTGGTCAAAATATGGCGGCTCAGACTCAGGCGGCAAGGCTGCCTATCCGAAATCATGGAAATCAATCCTGAAGGATTTTGGATTATTTCTTCAACTAAAACACAGCAACCATATAGAGTTGAATCATCTGCTACCTGGACACAAGAAAATAGTGTAATAAATTGAATGCCAAAAGTTAGAGATTGAGAATAGGAAACATAAACCCCCACTTATACAGATTGGTAAGCACATTATCATCTTCATGCACTAAAAAGTGCCTCAATAAATGAAAAGAAAGACTTCATTTTTTATGGATACAAAGAGAAAATTTTGCGTCTCAGCACAAAAAATAGAAGCGTGTAAAGGTAAATTACCCAGAAAAGAAACAAAGGGCATGTGAAGATTCTTATTAGACGGTAAGTAACCATTTAATACTTTCCTGCCATGACTTCAGCATTTCATCTATACAAACTCCTTAAGGGTTAACTTTTGTATACCCAATGAAGTATGAGAATGCTGTTCAAATACAAGAAAGTCTGTAGATAACATCAATATGCACACAAACTGGAGGACCCAAAAAAAAAGGTACAACCAGGTTGTTGCCAGGCATGTCATGAAAAATACGAAGAGAGGATTGTTGAAATAGAGAGAGGTGATTAACTTAAGCATGAAAAGAACGATGTTTGGAAGACAGATTCAATCAGCGTGGAAACAAGATTTATTTCTTGCAAGTCATTACACTCTTGTTCATTCACCAAACTTCCCCATCTTTGCCCTGTTTAGGTTCAATTGGAAATCTTGCATCCTTACTTAAGGTGTTTCTATGGCTGGTGTCTCATAGGAAAATTAATCTTTGTGAATTGATTCAAAAGAAATGTCCTAGTTTCTCTCTCTCCCTTCATGCTGTGTGATGCGTAGAAATGATTTAAAATGTATTGAAGTATTTTGACATTGTGATGCCGCAAGATGCCTATGGTGTAGGTTTCTTTAGAAGTTGATTTTGATTGGGTCTTCTTGAGCAGGTTGAATAGATTACTCATTGGAAATACAATTGGCTTTGGCAAGAGTAAAGGGGTGTAGTCATGTAGAATGCAATACTATCAGCTATTTTTGGTGATCTGGAGACAGAAAAATGGAGAGAGGCGCAACAGGATCTTTTTCAAGGAAGAGATCAAGAAGTTTGAGTCATGAGATAGAGCTAGGTTTTTAGTATCCTTATGAATTTCTGTAGATAAGGGTTGAAAGGCGTTCCTAGTCTTTAATTATCCATGGTTGGAAAAATATATTGTATTGTTGACTTTATTTTATTTTGTTTCATGTTAGAGGATTACGTACTCTCTTAATCATTATATTTACAGTCTGTAATAAAATTACGTTTCTTATTAAAAAAAAAATCCAATTAACATCTTTTGAAGGTAAAATCCAATGTTTACATTCAACTATGAATAGCTTCATAATGCAATCAAACTAGTTCACTCTAAGTGTATAAGATGCATATTTATTTCAATCATGTTTTTGTGTTGAAGTCGAGAATACCATGTTCTGGTGGTGACGTGTGGGAAAAGAAAAAATGGCATTGTAGATGCTTGAACCAACAACATCAGGTAATAATAGTGTAAAATTCACAGTTACTGTTCTAAACTGATTTCATTCATGAACAGAAAGTTTAACTGTAGTTTTCTGAAATACAGAGGCCACAATTTCTTACCCTCTTGAGTACAAAGATATGTTAATAAAGAAATTGCAGAAATATATATTCATACAACTAAGAGAAGGATATGCACAATGGTATATGGCAGAATGGGCATGACTGTACAGCTACAGAGTTACAGGATAAACAATATCCATACAGTAGGATTTCGCCAAATGATAATGTATTAAAGTAAGTTACCCGCTTTAGAAATGACTACTAATATATAATATTGACGCCAGCTTTAACTAGTGCTTAGACACACTCCTCGCTGGAAACTACATATGCCTCAAATCAAACAGAACCTCATGGGAAAATAAGGTTATCTCGCACCAATTTGAGTGAAACAGAAGCTTGCGACAAACTACAGAAAGCATAAAGCAATAGGATGGGTTTCAGCATACCTGCAGCCGGAAGACAAATGACAGATCGCTCTGTTTGAGATGCTCCTGTAAAAATGGAGGAACACGTGAAACAAGAAAAAAAGAAAGCAAGTAAATGTCATAAAATAAACTTGATTTGGGCCATTTTATTGTCTTTGTTTGGACTTGTTAATTATTGTAATTAAGTAAGCCCATGAGTCCACATCTAGAATAGTCTATATTCTAGAATAAGTCATTGTTCTAGATTAATCCATTATCTAGAATTATCTTTGTATTAGAGAGTATTTAGTGTATGTTAATAGGTAGTTGCAAAATGTATTTATTTTGGTTGTTGAGAAGGTAGGTAGAAGAGTCCATTGAACACTATAAATGTAGGTACTCCCTTGTCTTTTGTAACAAGCCAATTTAGAAATTATTTAATACAAGTTCCTTCTCTAGCCTCTTCAACATCGAAATAAATCCTCTTCCTACCAAAGTGGTATAAAAGTACATAAGATCATTTGAAAAAGATGGCAAATGGTATGATTCCCTAATGAGTTCCATTACTTGACAAGAGCAACAACGACAAATAGAGTGTTAAAATGAAGGCATTGCTCGGGTTACAAGACCTGTGAGAGATCGTAGAGAGAGTAAAATGAGCCAAGCGATAAGGCTACTATACCTCAAGGACAAAGGGACGCCTTGAAGGATTCAAGAAAGAAAGACAAGAAAGCTCTCTATTTCATCTACTAATCACTTGATGATGGTGGATTTGAGAAATTTTCGAATGCAAACACCTCCAAAGAAGCTAGGAATAGGCTTCAACTTTAAGAGGTGTATTCGAATCTCTACAAATGAAAGAATCTGAATCTATTTCCGAATATTTTTCTAGAGTATTGGCGACAACTAATCAATTAAAAACAAATGGTGAAAACTTGGATAATTTAGAATTAAGTAGAAAATTGTACTATCTTTAGACCCAAAAAGCATATTGTACTTACGATTGAAGAAACTAAAGATTTGGAGACCGTGACTATTGAAGAACTCATAGGATCTTTTCAAGCATATAAAGATAGACAAAACAAGAAGCAAAGTATTTTAGAGCAAGTACTTTAAACAAAACTCGCGTTGAAGAAAAATAATGAAGGCGACATCAACAATAAAAAAGGAAAAGGATGCGGACGTGGACGTGGACGTGAATGTGGACGGGGGAGAGGAAAAGAAAGAGGAGAATATAAGGCATCCAACTATGAAGAAAGTAGACAAAATTCATCTTCGAAAAGAGGATTTGGAAGAGGTAACAATTCAAATTAAAAGTATGACAAATCTCAAGTTCAATGGACATTATGCTTGAGAATCTACAGCTACTAATCAAGTTGAAGAATAAGCAAATTTTGTAGAAAATGAGAAGAAACATGACTCCACTTTGCTATTGGCATACAAAGGAGAAGAAGGAATGAAAGTCAACACTTATACCTCGACACGAGTGCTAGCAATCACATGTGGAAATAAAATCATGTTCGTTGAACTTGATGAATCAATGAGTGGCAATATCATAGTTGGAGATGAATTCAAAATTCTGGTAAGAAGCAAAGGTAATATCCTTATATGTTTGGTATCAGAGCTTGAATTTAGTGTTCTTGGCGTGAAAAAATCATCAAGAGAGATAAAAACTGTAGAACCCAAACCAACCGAATCTTCAGAAAGTTTTTTACCATACCATGCGTCGTCAAGGTGAACGGAGACCATATTCAGGTTCTAATGTCAAGGCGAACCACCTCGTGAGGCGTGATCACCAGCAGCAAGTGCGTGAAAAAGAGTCCCTTAGCAACTTTTTCTGGCGCGTGAGGGCTCATGTAAGCTCTTCTCTGCGCGTGGTTGATAACATAAGCTCTCCCTTGCAATGCTTAACATTCTAGTGTCAGGTGGTGGTGCATGGGTTTCCGATGGTAGCGCATGGATCAAGTTAAAGTGGCGCATGGAGGCGCGTCCAGCTGCGAATGGCGAAAAGTTTCTAGAGCTGATTTTTTCCTAACCTTTAGGTGGCTTTGGAGCATAGGAAAATTTTCACATCTCTCCTCGAATAAGAACAACAGATTTGTTCACTTTGGTATTATATTCTAACTATTTAATTTTCGCAATCAAAATTATCGTATGGGGGTAGCTATTTATTTTTCACAATAGAGATTATCGTGTAGGGTAATCATTAGGATTGGGATTACCGTGTGGAGAAACCATTGTCTGTTGCTAGACCTAGGATATTATTTGCTTAAATTTGTTTATTGATTTTTGTTTAGCTGATATAAGTGTTGTGTAACTTACTATGAGAAACTTGCATTAGTGAGAAACTGTGTTTTGTTGGAATACCTCTCTAGTTACAAAATTTGGACTATTTTTTTAGTGGCCTATTGTGATAATTGTGTATTTGTGTTTTTTGGTTGAATTGAGTCCTAAATATGACAACCCACAATTTTGAATTGGAGATCTCTAATGGAAAAGGAGATATCTCTATTTGACAAGAAAAAATGAGAGAAATTTTGGTACAACAAAATGTTTCAAAAACTATAGATGGCAATTTTTCTACAGATTTGACTAAAGAACAAAAGAAAGAATCAGATAAGCTTGCTTACACTTTTATTATACTACACTTCTCAGATGTGTTTTGAGAAAAAAATTGATAAACTTAAAACTGTAGGTGTCGAATTACGCTTATATGCAGTGTCAAAACTGGACAATTGTATGTAATTTTGAATGAATATTTACTTAATTGTGTGTTAATTTAATTGTTTTAGATCAAAACTCGAGTTCGAATGGAATTGGAAAAAAACAAAGCAAAATAGGCAAAAAATGACTGAAGGAGTACGAAGACTTGGATATGGGGACCAACTTGCAAATATACAAAAGTTAAAAGACTTGGGTTGTAAATAGAAGAGGACTAAATTGAAATGTAAGAAGAAATTAGAGGACTAAAGAAGACAACATCCAAAATTGAAGGACTTGGTATGCAAATAAGAGGACAAAAAGACAAAGGTTGAACAAAGACTAAATAAAATACTCCTCAAAACTTGGAAGACCAAGTGTGCAAATTATGATTGGAATTGAAATTGGCCAATTTGTTTTTTGTTTGCCGCGGTCAACGTGCTGTTCGCGCGTCTAGGTGTTTTTTGGCTTATTTTTAATTCTAGCCAGGATCTTTTTTATTTTTTTATGTACATGAGTTGTAAAATTAGTAAACACTATATAAAGACCTAACCTAGGTCAAAATAAGTGTCGTGAATTCTTTGAAGAACAGAAGAGAAGAAGAAAAGAACGGCGAAGAAAACGAAGAACGACCAAGATCAAAATATCTTGATGCAAGATAATCAACATCTTTTCATCTTTTCTTCAAAACCCGGTTATGTATTCAAATCTTCTAATATTTTCTTCTTTCCGAATCATGAGTAGCTAAATTCATAGTTTGGATGAACGATGTAGCCTAGTTTTAATTCTTTAATTTTGAATCTCAAGTTTTGACTTATAAATTATTTAAGTATTTAATTTTACTTCTTCTCTTAATGCTTGAAATGACTGGCCATTTTTTCATTGATCTTGTGGATTGTAATGAACTGATAAGCAAATTATTAATCTAAACTACGTAATAAAATTCGACAATTAGATAAAAAGTAGATATACACTTTTATTATTGCTGTGGTCTGAATTGAATTCTTAAGAGAATTAATACATCTAATTAAGGACCATTCTGACTGTCTAAGTTAACTTAATTAGATAGGACTAATTTGAACTTGAGAGAGGTAAATTAGGTTAAATTCGTGAATTCGACCGAATACAACTTTAGAAACAAATCTTGAGAGAGAATTAGAGATGACAACTAGGTGAATTCGTTTGTTCAAACGCTTTAACCATCATTCTTCTCTAAATTGTTGATTTTTGCTTTCAAATAAATTATTGCATTGTTTTTTTTATTTTGAAAAATCTAAAGTTCGAGTTTAAAATCTCTCAAAGCAATTTATTTTATAGTGCATTCTACAGATTAATCACTAATGATTAATTGAACGAATATATAAATAAGATAGCCTTCGTAGGAACGATAATCCGGACTCAATAAGTCCACTTTATTACTTTTGTGCGATATTGTACAATTGCAATCACAATATTTCACAACAAGTTTTCAGCGCCGTTGCCGAAGACTATTCTTATTTAATATTAGTTTAAATTAATTGTTAGTGCTAGTTTTATTTTTTTATTATTATTATTGATTTATTTTATTATTATTATTATTACTATTTTCTTTCTTTTTTGTTTATTTCTTTCAAATGACAGATGCTACTAATGCACAACTTGCTGCATTAACAAAGCAGGTGGAGCTCTTAATCAAAACACAGACGCAAAGAATGAATGCCATCCAAGCAACTATCATGTACGAAAACTGTAGAGCTACCCACTCGACATTAAATTGTATAATATTGGCCTCTTCAGAACAGGTCAACTTTGTGCTGAATAATACACATCAGCAGTATAATCCTTACTCACAAAGATACAATCCGAGTTAAAAACAACACTCAAATTTTAGATCGTCAGATAATCAGAATATTGGTAATCCCAACAATGCTCAGCAATAGAAAAGACCAAGTTTCGGAGAGATATTCCAACAGTATATGTAGAAAACTGATAAAGTATTGGAGCAACTAGACACAAACAGTCAAAATCAACATGCGTCTATCAAAAAATTAAAAACTCAGATTGGCCAATTGACCTTACAACTATCAGATAGAACTCCAGGGACCCTACCTAGTAATACTGTAACAAATCTAAAAGAGTTAGTACAAGCAATCACTACTAGAAGCAAGATACAACTGCTAGAAATTCACATAAAAAGGCCAAAGAAAAAGGATAAACAGTTGGCAATTGAAGAAGAAGAAGCTGGAAAGCAAGATGCAAAATCAAAAGAAGAAGAGTATGTGGAAAAAGAGAAGTTGGTCCTAAATGAGCAAAATAAAAAATTGGCATTCAATGATTTTACACTTATCAAACAATTCTCCGACTCCTGTATTTATTCTAAAATTGATTTTGCGATCAAGGCCAACGAGGAAGTTGAGGTTTTCGTAGTGGTGTTCGAGCAAAGTGCTAAATTACAATTATATTTATCTAAGAAGCGCAAGTTAAATTTTTGGAAGATAAACAAAAAATAATGCACAGTCAATAGATGCAAGCAAAGCAAGTCCTCCAAAGTACTATTTAAAGTGCCGTAAAGCAACCAGATAATAAGTCGAGCTCTAGACTAAAATTTGAGCGCTTAATAAGAGGCAACTCATTTTTCTCTCTTATATGTTTATTGCATTGCATGTAGAATTTTAGGACTGCATTAGGAAGTAGAGCACGTTTTTCAATTTTTAGTAATTAAGTATATTTAATTGTTTTTATATTTCAGGCTACACATCGTCAATTCAATTCCAATGCGTACTAATCAGCTGAAAGTCCGATGTTGTCTCTACGCCTTTCGATTCAAGTTAACTCTTTCCTTTTTTATTTATTTCGCTTTCTTTTGTCACATTGAGGACAATGTGGATTTTAAACTTGGGAGTGACTTTATTATTTTCGTTAATGTTGTGTGTATTTTCATTATTGTTATGTGTGTGGTGAAAAAAAAAAATTTATTTGTGTGCTTATATGTTGGATAGCCTTGCCGGCTTATGATGATATTATTTGAAACTGTTATCAATTCATATATTATAGCTAGGTAATGCTGCTTAAACTGTTTTTATATACTATACTTATCCGTGTGAGATATGATTCAGTGTAAGCAAAATAGTCATGAACATCACTAACTCTGGTTGGTATATTGAATAGAATACAATGAAAAAATAGTGAACCTAAATTGTGAAAACCAAAACCACCACTACCAATTGACAACTAAATTACCCTACCAGTTGAAAGGCTAATTTGGGGGTGGTTAAACCAATACATAAGGTATTTAGATAGATGTTGATTCCGTGCTTGAGTAATAATTGTGTGGAATGTATTTAGCTACCAAGTGGAATCTAGGTATTGACCGAATGCTAGAAATCTAATCCCCGCTTATTTATCTTGCTTCTTTTCTCAAAAAAAAAAATTGAAAGGCACTGCACTTACATTATCTTATACCTCTCTTCGTAGCCTAGTTGACTCGAGTGATAAAGCCCGTTGGAGTTCTCAAAACTCGGTATCCTAAGGTCTATCAAATCTGGGAGTCATCGGCTTAAAGCTCGCTACAAGAGTCATCTAGAAAGCTTAAGAGAGTGAAGTGTTACACATAAGATATATATATATAAAAAGGAGCAAAGGCAAGATTGTGCCTTTGTGCGCATAAATTGGAGATTTAGATAACTAGTGAGTTTGACTTATCTAGTGGAAGCTTGATGGTCGAAGCATTCAATAAAAAGAGAATCTTCACAGATCTAGATAGCAACTGTATTGGATAGACCTAACCAAATTTTGAGCAGTAAAAAAAAGTGTTTTGAGGACAACTTTAGAGTTAACACACATGGTGAGATATTGAACATCAATAAGAGAGTGTGTATTCTTACGCGAGAGAGGAAATATTTGTCCACTGAGGGAATAGAATATTACCAACCTATAAAAATTTATGTTGATTGGATTGACAATGTGCATACACTTATATCATTCGAGCATCAGATAAGTAAAAATCTATTTTTGTAGCATGATTTAGAAATTTTTTATGAATTGATTGACTTGTTTCAAAACCTGAAGAAAACACGACAAGCTATCTACTACAGTAAATTTTAATATTATTTGTTTGATTATTTAAGTAAATAGTCATGTTCGAAGACGAACAAATGTTCAAGTTTGGGAGTATTTGATAGGTGTCAAATTACGCTTATCTGTAGTGTCAAAATTGGACAATTGTATGTAATTTTGAATGAATATTTACTTAATTGTGTGTTAATTTAATTATTTTAGGTCAAAACCCGAGTTCGAATAGAATTGGAGAAAAATAAAGCAAAATAGGCAAAAAATGACTAAAGGAGTACGAAGACTTGGACCAACTTGCAAATATTCAAAAGTTAAAAGACTTAGGTTGCAAATAAAAGAGGACTAAATTGAAATAAAATAAGAAATTAGAAGACTAAAAAAGACAACATCCAAAGTTGAAGAACTTGGTATGCAAATAAGAGGACAAAAGGACAAATGTTGAACAATGACCAAATAAAATACTCCTCAAAACTTGGAAGACCAAGTGTGCAAATTGTGATTAGAATTGAAATTGGCCAATTTGTTTTTTGTTTACCGCAGTGTGACCGTGGTTTGCAAACCGCAGTTCGACCGCGACAATGCACTGTTCTCGCATCTGGGTGTTTTGACTTATTTTAAATTCTAGTCATGGTCTTTTTTGTCTTTTCATGTACATGAGTTGTAAAATTGGTAAAACACTATATAAAAACCTAACCTAGGTCAAAATAAGTGTTATGAATTCTTTGGAGAACAGAAGAGAAGACGGAAAAAAGAACAGCGAAGAAAATGAAGAACGACCAAGATCAAGAAGATTGGAACGTGAAGATTAAGATATCTTGGTGCAAGATAATTAACATCTTTTCATCTTTTCTTCAAAACCCGGTTATGTATTCAAATTTTCTAATATTTTCTTTTTTTGGAATCATGAGTAGCTAAATTCATAGTTTAAATAAACGATGTAGCCTAGTTTTAATTCTTTAATTTCGAATCTCAAGTTGACTTATAAATTATTTAAGTATTTGATTTTACTTCTTCTCTTAATGTTTGAAATAACTGGCCATTATTTCATTGATATTGTGAATTGTAATGAACCGAGAAATAAATTATTAATCTAGACCACGTAGTAAAATCCAGCAATTAGATAAAAGATAGAGATACACTTTTATTATTATTGCGGTCTGAATTGAATTCTTAGGATAATTAATACATCTAATTAAGAACTCTTCTGACTGCCTAAGTTGACTTAATTAGATAAAACTAATTTGAACTCGAGAGGCGTAAATTAGGTTAAATTCTTGAATTCGACAGAATACAACTTTAGGGACAAATCTTGAAATGAGGAATTAGAGATAACTAGGTGAATTCGTTTGTCCAAACGCTTTAACCATCATTCTTCTCTAAATTGTTGATTTTCGCTTTCAAATAAGTTATTGCATTATTTTTCTTATTTTGAAAAACCTAAAGTTCGAGTTTAAAATCTCTCAAAACAGTTTATTTTATAGTGCATTCTACAGATTAATCACTAAAGAAATTGAAATAATACATAAATAAGATAGTCGTCGTAGGAATGATAATCCGAATTCAATAAGTCCACTTTATTACTTTTGTGCAATATTATACACTTGCAATCACAATATTTTCATGACAATATCTCTATTTGACAAGAAAAAATGAGAAGAATTTTGGAACAACAAAAAGTTTCAAAAGCTATAAATTGCAATTTTTTTACAGATTTAACTAAAGAACAAAAGAAAGAATCAAATAACCTTGATTACACTTCTATTATACTACACTTCTCATATGCTATTTTGAGAAAAAAATTGATAAACTTAAAAACACAAAAAAAAAAAAAATTGGAAAAGGTTAGGACCTTTATTTGCTTAAATCTATTCCTAACAAACTTTTTTTGGTGGAACAATTTTTCAATTTTAAAATAGATTATTCAAATGATCTAGATGACAATGTAGATATGTTTAACAAACTCGTATAAGATATTGTTAATTGTGGTAAAGCAATGCCCAAATAGTATAAGGCCATAATATTGCTTTATTCCAAGCGTGTCAAAGCAGTAGTGAGTCAAGTAGTAATTGGGGTAAAAAGAAAGATAGTAGGTGGTCTAAATCTAAATTTCGAGTGAAAAGTAAAAAATATTATAGTTGTAGTAACACTAGGTATTTTATAAAAGATTACCAGAAAGCGAAAAACAAACAAACCGGTAAGGAGAGAGATAAAGTGAATGTTATGTCTTCTAATACCAATTTGGGTGAAGTTTGTGCTGATTAATTTTGTTGATGAGTGAGTACTTGATTTTGGTGTATCTTTTCACGTGACATCTCAAAAAGAATAGTTTAAAAATTTGCTTGAATCTGATGATGGGAATGCTGTGTTGCTCGAATTGGTGATGTTACTTTAAAGTTTAACACAGGTTTTGTGTACACTTCAAAAGATGTTAGATATATTCCTAAATTTAGTGGGAATTTGATTTCAGTAGGACAACTGGATAAAATTGGCTGGTATAATTGAAAATAGAATGCTAAAATTAATGAAGGGTGCTCTCGTGACTAGTAAAAGAACGAGAAGGAATGATATATTAATATATATATATATATATATAACTATGGGATAAGTTATAAGAGATTTAGACTCCTCGGTCTCTTCTACCAAAGCTGATCACATACATAAATGGCACAATAGACTTGCACATGTGAGTATTAAGAAGCTTAAGCTTAATGATAAAAATGTATTTGGTAAAGATTGTGTATCTGATTTGTCATTCTATGATCATTGTATACTTGGTAAGTATCATAGGTTGTCTTTCTCTACGGGTGTTTGCAAAACTAAAAAAGTCCTTTAATATGTACATTTGGACCTATGGGGTCCCACTAGAAATCCTAACTCGGGTGGGAATATATATTTCTTGTCTATCATTAATGATTATTCGAGGGTTCATCGTTTAAAAAATAAGTCTAATACTTTTCATAGTTTTAATAATTAAAAAGATTAAGTTCTTTAAAACCGATAATAAATTAGAGTTTTGTAATACTGAATTTGATAACATGTGTAAAGAAAGTGGAATAACTAGACATAAAACAGTCCCTTACACCCTCTAACAGAATGGAGTAGCAGAAAAGATGAACAAAACTTGATAAAGTAAAATACATGATGTTGAGTTCTGGTGTTATAACTGCTTGTTATTTGGTCAATATGACTCCATCTATTGTTTGTGATACTCTTCATAAAAAATAGTCTAGTAAGATTACTAATTATTCTGTGCATAAAACTTTTAGTTGTGCAGCTTCTTTTCATCAGAGTTGAGGAAAGCTAGAACCTAGAGCAACGAAATGTATTTTTCTGGATTACCTTTTAAAGGTCTGTTTAGTTCGTGTATAAAACTCTTTATCTTGTTTGGTTCAACGAAATACAAGAATAAAAAAATTACTTTTAAAAAGTCAGTTTTTGATAAATAAAAAAAAGACAATTATACTATTATTCTCAATTAAAAAAAAAACTAAATAAAAAAACTAAAAGAGAAAAAGTAGGTGGCACAGCAAAGGGTGGGGGCGATAGCGGCGAAAGGTGGTGGCTTAGGACGGTAGCAGAGGACAGTGACAGTAGCAAAGGGCAATAGTCGGAGAACGATGGCAGATGTGGTAGCGTTAGGGATGACAACGGATCGGAACGGCCATTAACATCACCGCCCCGTCAGAAACTTTTGTAATGCAAGGCGATGATCAAGACGAGGCGAAGATTAAAAACTCCCGTGTAATTAATAATTAATTTTTATTATTAATTTTTTATTTTTTAAATACGATTTAAATTTTAAAATATAAATATAAAATAAAATAAATAGAGATTCGAGATGAGTTCAGAAAATTTGGAGCAGGGACCATGATCGCCGCTCCTGCCCCCGATTACTAACGGGGCGGGATCAAGGTACTTTGCCATCCCTGGGCAACAGGCAGGTGGCAGCAATTATCTTAGATTATGAATGTTCAAAAATAGAATTTTTTTTAATATTACAAAAGGTACATTCTTTTTTATAAAAATGAGTAAATCATTATTCAGTTAAAAAATTGTCGTCCTCTTTCTATCTTTGCTTTGCTCTCCAAAAAGGCTATTGAGGTCCAGGTTCGGTAACCTTTCTATCGTCCTATTCCTACTGGTATCCATGACCTGTAGATAGAGATTTTTGCTTAAATTGATATCCGGATAAAAATTTATCCAAACATCACTTCCACCCAAATAGGATAAAATAAAATATCTTTAACATTTGTTCATATACAAAACGGGCTCTAAGGAAGTTCCAAGGTATAGGTTATGGGATAGAAACTAAAAGGGGTTTAAGATCATTTTGAGCTGAGATCTCACATTTAATGAGGCTGAAATCCCTGTTTAGGGGCTCGTTATGAAGTTTTGAGTGAAAAACAACAAAAGGGAGAGAAAAACTAGCTTGAGGTGGAGTTAGAGAGCTAGTACACGTCCTCATCACCTCTAGCGAGGTAAAGACTCAAATTCAACAAGAAGAGGACAAAAATGAAATAGAGATAGAGAAAGACCCGTCCAAGAAGATCCTTTAGTGGATTATCAATTAGCAGCTAAAGATATAGAGAAAAGACAAGCGAGAGAACCTATAAAGTTTGGATATGAGTCCAAGTTAATATTTGCCTATGCTAGCTATGAAGAGCTAGTTGATAGAAAGCCAAATACTTTTAAAGAGGTGATGAAGAATGAACAGTCTAAAGAGTGGTAAAAAACAATGAGAGAAGAAATGAGTTCCTTAGCGAATAATCAAAGTTAGGAGTTACTACGTGGACCTAAAAACAAATCAACAGTTGATTGTAAGTGGATTTTTAAGATTAAGAAAGGTACTACTACAATTGAACCTTTAAAGTTTAAGGCTATATTTGTTGTTAAGGGTTACACACTAGAAGAGGGAGTTGATTATAAAAAAAAATTTCACTGATTGTTTAGTACACTACAATTAGGATCATGCTTGCATTAGTTGCATATTTTGACTAAGAACTTGAACACAGGGAGCAGGAAAGCAAAGAAAGGCTCAGCATGTCATCTTCTTCTGATGATCGATTCAACCTTTGATCAAAAGGATATACTTTGGTTATATTTCATCTCTTCAACAAGGTCAAGCAACTTCTTCTATTTCTGTTTAGAATCGGGCTTCTTCTTAATCAAAGTGTTTTTCGACTCCGTCCTATCCTTACACTTATTGAATGAACTTTTTCTATGAAATATCTCACTTGACATAATTCAGGCCTACGACAGATTGGAATGGCCCTTCCTCTTTTGCCTTCCTTTGTGGCCTTCTTCGATTGCCTTGACACCTTAATATCAAGGAATCCTACCTCTTCCACAAGTAGGTGGAGACCTGGGGGGTATGAAAGAGAAATGCTGCCTATTCTTGCTAATGCCCTTAAGAAACTCTCTTCTTTATTGTTTCTCTCTACTCATGTCCAATAATTGAGTTGAATATTGTATAATATAAGAATTCATGAGTTGTACACAAGCTTTATAACCTTGTAATATTGTTGGATGTTTTGCAGCAATGGCTTTTCATTTTTCATGTTATGGAGCATTATTATATTTGATTACTATTACAACTTGATGGTAAGGCTGCTTGATGAACAAATCTACATGACAAAAACCAGATTATGTATGTTTCCTTAAAAGATCCTTGTATAGTTTGAAATAATCACCTAAACAATGGTATAAAAAATTTAACTCTTTCGTACTATCTATAGTGTTTCAAAGAAGTAAGTTAGATCATTGCTTGTATCACCAATATAATAAAGCTAATAATGACTATGTGCTTCTATTGCTATATGTTGATGATATGCTCTTAATTAATTCATCTTCTAAATAGATATGCAAGATAAAAACAGCTTTAAATGGTAGATTTGACATTAAAAATCTAGGAAAAGCTAAAAGAATCTAAGTATGAAAATGGAAAGAGAGAGGTTACATCTTGAAAGTGTTAAAAAAATTTGGTATGTATGAATATAAATCGGTTACATTGCCTTTAGCTAATCACATTGCGTTAACTAAAGATCAAGTTCTTTGTAATGAGGAAGAAGTTGAATACATGAGTAGGATTCCATATTCTAATACAATTGGTTCTATTATATATTTGATGGTGTATATTAGATTGAATTTAGCCTTTGCGATGATTAGCCTTTGCGATGATTAACCTTAGTAGGTTTATGTCTAGTTTGGGTATTAGTCATTGGGAGGCATTAAAGTGGCTTCTTAGATATTTGAAAAGGACGAGTGAAGTAGGTCTAATGTTTGGTCTTTGTAAGGAATGAATGAAATTGAAAAGTTTTGTAGATACGAACTATGCGGGAGATATGGATGATAGAAAGTCTACTTCTTCTTATGTGTTTACTTTGTCTAATTGTTACTTTAGTTGAAAATCACAATTACAACACATAGTTGCTTTATCCACTACAGAATCAGAATATATATCTACCACCGAAGCAATTAAGAAGTTTTGTAGCTTAGAGGATTCCTAAGTGAACTTTGTATTTTAAACGATAATGTAGTAGTATGTTCGGATAGTCAATCTTTTATGCATTTGTGCAAAAATTTCGTTTTTCACGAGCATACCAAACATATTGATATTAGACTACATTTCATTCGAGATATTGTATCACAAACAAGAAATAAAGCTTGAGAAAGTGCTTTCACAATATAATCGCTCAGATATGGACACTAAGGTGTTGCGATTGGTGAAGTTTAGAGGTTATTTCGATCTTCTAAAACATTGGTAGATGTAAATAATTTCTAATTTTATTGGTCCTACTTTTGGACTTGTCAGTAAATGAGTGATACGTTTCTTTTTGTAAGTGAAAGTGCTAAGAAAAGGAGACAAGAAAGTGTTACTTCATTGTACAAGGGTTATTTGGCACTAAGGTGGAGGTTTGTTGGGTATTTGTTGTCAACAACCTCAAACGGAAAATGATGATTAAAACTAATTTCATAGGCTTCGGCCGAGAATTGAAAGAAATGAGAAAACGACACCACTTAGCGAATCTAATTAACGCTCAACCCAAAACTTAGTGGGCTATTTGGAGTGACATTTATTATATGGTTGCTCAATGGCACACTCTATACTTATGGCCCAATTTAATGTTATTTGGTGTTTGGCTCATTTGGGCTTATGGCCCAAATGTGTGTTGACCTATTTGCTTAGCATTGCATGCTGCCTTATTGTTTCATTCATTCCAATAAAAGCTGCCTGCCGTTTTTTCCTTTGTGCAAAAATTCCAACCATCTTCTTCCTTGCTTGTGGAGTTGATTCTCAGCTTGTTGGTTTATCTCTTTTGTGAGATTATTAGTTCTAAGTGAGCTACTTATTATTTTGGGTCGATAAAGATGACTTGGGTTGAACTATAGTTGAGGTTTCTAGTGGTGTTTAAGTTTTAAACTGAGTCCTAAACACTTGTGGTGATTTATTATTCTACACATATATTTATCATTAGCGTCAGATCAGTTGTTGTTAAAATAACACAAGGCAGAAACAGTTGGGTAAATACCTGTCCCAGAAGTATTTCATTCAACTCGCTCATTGAAGGAGTTCTTTCAACAGCATTAACCTGTAAGAACTAAAAAAAATAAGAACCCCCTAAACTATTTGATAAAGCTCACTCCAGTGACAAAAGTGAAGCAAATGAAAACCCAAATTATTTTATTCCTTAAACTTGATGTTGAGGTAGATGAAACCATTGTTCTTAACCCCACCTCTATTCCTGCTGGAAAGCAGAATGAAAGGAGATCCTTGTATTTGAGTGGCAGCTGTTTTTCCGGAGGGTAAACAAACAAGACCTAAAATCCAAGACACAGGATTGTATGTCATCTTTATAACTATTATATGAGGTTCTTGTGTCTTAGTACAAACATGATAGCCATAGAATAGACTAGTCAGCACCTGAGGCTCAAGGTTAGGTTCTACACGAGACTGATGCTGACTGCCAAGTGCACTTCGAAATCTCCCTGTACTTTCAACCTTTCTAGCAAAGTACAGATTTTGGAGAGCCTGGATATCAGAAGTAGGAGGAAGTCCCACAACTACCATGCTCTCGAAAAGCTTTGATGACTCTTTCCAAACTCTGTGATCCTGCACACTTTAGTACCATAATTATATGCGAAAACTCGAGCCTCTATTTATATAATCATAAAATCAGCACAAATATAGAGGTAATTAGGAAACTATAGGAACTCAATAGGAATCAACATATTATCTAAGAAATATCTTACAATGAGAAGCCTGCTATCGAAAATATGGCATTCCAATTTTTTTGTTTTGAAAACAAGAAAAGAATAAGTAATATTTGATCGACTAACGGTAGGTTCTATGTGTTAAAAGCAAATCCCATATTGAATTTCCTCATTTTTGAATGTTTCTGCTTCTAACAGAAATATTGATAAGCAATATAAGTAAGAGTTCACCAGACCAGATAAATGTGAACAAGGAATGATTAAGAAATAGCAGACTTGACAGAGGAGGACCTACCAGGGACTGCAACTGAAAGTTGGCCCACTGACGTTTTTGACTAGTTAGTATTTCTGGGTTGTAAGGTCCAGTTTTCACTTCTGGAGGACTTGACAGGCCCTTCAGTATTCTAGAAACGTGGTGTTGAAGTCTTTGAAGTGGGCTACCACTTTCATCTTTTGATGAATACACCACAGAAGGTCGTGATGAATGAGCAGCGGCAGCTGATGCCGCTGCTGCAGCAACAGCCCTGGCTACATCTTCAGTTGTTTGCATGAATGATGTACTCCAACCGGGGCTACCTGACTCTTCAGTTTTCTCCATTTCTGAACTTCTCCTGCAAAAACAAGCAGATATGAGCATTCAAGGGAGGGAATCATCGAGCAGATTTAGTTTCACTTAACATTTGAAAACCCACAATAGAAGAAATAACGGGTTTTTGTTGCTCAAAATCACCCTGCCACTGAAATGCTGACAAATATATGAAAAGAGAGGAAAAGTAAACCAGAAAACCAGATCATAAAAAAATAAGTGATGTCCTTTATGCTCAAGCTTGTGCAATCATCCAAATTAAATATAATGCAAATCCCTTCAAGCACATCCCTTATTTGAGCTATCATCATAATGCATTTGACAGGGGAAAAGCATAAATAAAGAAATGCAAACACTACGAGACCCAATCTTATAACAAGCACACCTAGTGCAAGGTGTTCATTAGGAGTCTCAAACCTTACACTTTTTATGCCCTTTGTCAAGGGTAGACGAGGTCTGTGCTCTTCAGTCTCACCCTTTCTAAACTGTTGTTTTCTAACCAACTTCAAATTTTTGGGCTAGTCTTTTTATAGCTTAAAGCATTTCAGAGGGTTTCAGGTTGTATTAAACACAAGTGGACCCTAACAACTTAAAGGAAAAGGATTGAAGATTAGAGAAGAGAATAATCGGTTAGTTGTTTTATTTGTTTTTTAGACTTTTAATTTTGGCTGAGGATTAGCATCTTATTGTGGAATTACTATTTTTGTTAATTTATTATTCGACACTTTCTCAATCTTTTTCAAGTTTCTAGTTGCATATAGACTTTTAGTTTTGTTAAATGTCTTATCAAGGATGTGTTTAGATGGTTCACATTTTAGTATTATTTTGTATCTTTATATAATATCTACACCAGTTTGTTTCTTTTTTGTCCAAGTTTATTGAACTAGTATACCGCTTCTTTTGCGGTGGAATCCGACCGTAGACTCTATTATCATAATGGATTGAGGAGGTGAACAAATTTTGGAGATGATCGGTGGAGGAAGACTATCGATTGAGGGGGTGGATTGAGAATATGAACAGATTTTGGAGATGGTGTGTTGAAGAAGATGATTGAATAACAAATTTTGGAAGACATGAAATTGAAGACGTAGCGACATTGTGACACACGGACGTGCTTTTTTCTTTTCGTAGCGGACAAAACTCCCTATGGTCTTGATTATGTTTATTGGTCCATGTTGAGGCTTAAGCATCTCCTCAACTGAGGCAAAAGAAAATTCTTCGATACCCAATTTAGCCTTTTGAAAAACTAAACTCAAACCAATAAAACTGCTTCTGTTTAAATTGTATATCTCTTAAATTTTAGGCTAAGTACTTTCATATGTACTTTACAACTATTTATAGACCACTGCCACGCAATAAGGATTCACACGAAAAAAGTCAATACATGAATGGCCTCCGCAAACGGCCTCCTTGTTCATCATCTAACTGTTCACTTCGTGTACACTATCCTAGCTATAAATTCATATGAAGAACAATAATTTATATGTTAACCTAGTAGCCACTATTCTCTCTTTCCTCTGTTTTTCTGTCGCTCAACGTGATCACTCTCTCCCACCCACCCCCATAAAAAAAAAAAAAGGAAGAAGAAGAAGAAGAAGAAGAGCGAGCAACTGTGTCAAAAAAGGCTCGTGTAATTCTGAAAGTAGAAAAACATTATTTTCAGTGTAATCATGCCAAATTGAAGCTCAACAAGAAGAAAAAGGATAACTTTTCCAAGTGATTTCCTAAGAACGAGATCACAACTTTTCACCTCAAGTTTGATAAGCATAAAAAATCCACCTGATTTCAGCCTAAGCCTCCAATATCGAATAAGTAGCACCACAAAACAACCAAACCAACACATCAAATAATGAACAAAAATGTTAAAAGAAGGCAAATAATTAACTCACCTTGAATGACGATAAATTAAGGGAGAGGGTTATACAAGATAATGAATATTTGTGTATAAATACATATTATGTGTGTGCATAGGTTTTATTTAATAGAGAGAGAAACAGAGTTCAGGCGGCCACAACAAAGACACAGAGAGAAAGCAGTGTTCGTTGTTGGTTTTCTAGAAAGAGTAAATGAATGAAAGAAAAAAAAAAAAAAAAAAAAAGAACCCAAAATAGATTGGGGAATTGAAGAAAGGCCCCTTTGGCTAAATGGCCGAGTCAAATTCTCGAATTGCTTAAAAGTCCAATTTATATCAAGTAAGTTAAAAATGTTTCTTTTGCGCACAAACATAAAAATAAAAAATCTGTTATGAAACTAGAGAAAGAAGAGAAGAAAAATATAAGAGATGTGAAATGAATTGTCTGTTTCATTATAACTATGGACCTATATTTATAGGATTCCAAAGTAGGTTACAAAGAGATTTGGATATAATCAAACAAGGCTTATTTAAATATACTGATAAGACTAAGTATCCTGATAAGTCTAAATAGTCATCAATAATTATCTCATAATTTTACAACACTCCTCCTTTGATGACTATTTCTACAATAACTGTCTCGCTAAAAACTTTATTTGATAAAAACTCAATGGGACAAAATATCAAACGAAAAGAAAAAAGAGTACAGTAATTGTTAAAGTTTTGGAGTATTAAGAAAATGCTGCCTCATTAAAACCTTGTCAGGAAAACCCAGTGGGACAAAACCTGGACTAAGGAAAAAAAAGTACAGCTACTCTCCTAATATTAATCATTGAAGATCTTTGAGTCGACACATCCCAATCTCGTGCACCAATTTCTTGAATGTGGATGTTGGCAATGCTTTTGTGAATAAGTCAGCCAAATTGTCACTTGAGCGAATTTGTTGAACATCGATGTCACCATTCTTCTGAAGCTCGTGTGTATAGAAGAATTTTGGAGAAATATGTTTTGTCCTGTCCCCTTTGATGTAGCCTCCTTTGAGTTGTGCAATACAAGCTGCATTGTCTTCATACAATATTGTTGGACTATCCTTTGTTGAAGGTAATCCACATGATGCTTGGATATGATGTGTCATGTTTCTCAACCATGCACATTCTCGACTTGCTTCGTACATTGCAATAATTTCAGAATGATTTGAAGATGTTGCTGTCAATGTTTGCTTCACAGATCTCCATGATATAGTTGTTCCTCCACGTATAAACACATATCCTGTTTGTGATTTAGCTTTATGTAGATCGGAGAGATAACCCGCATCTGCATATCCCACTAAAGATGATCTTAAGTTTCGTGAATAAAATAATCCCTTGTCAACAGTACCTTTTAGGTAACGAAGAATGTGTTTAACATCATTCCAATGTCTTTGAGTGGGTGCAGAGCTATATCTTGCAAGGAGATTTACAGAAAAAGCTATGTCCGGTCGAGTACAATTTTCAAGATACATTAATGCACCAATTGCACTTAAGTATGGTACTTCAGGTCCAAGAGTTATTTCTCCATCTTCAAGTGGGCGAAATGGACCTTTTTTCACTTCAAGTAATCGAACGACCATAGGCGATGTCAATGGATGTGCTTTATCCATATAAAAACGTTTTAAGACTTTTCCTGTATAAGAAGATTGATGAACAAATAATCCTTCTGGGAACTGTTCAATTTGTAATCCAAGACAGAATTTGGTTTTTCCCAAATCTTTCATCTCAAATTCATTTTTTTAAATAATCTGCAGTTTTGTTGAGCTCTTCAGGAGTTCCTATAAGGCTTAAATCATCAACATAAACTGCCACAATTGCAAATCTAATATTTGTTTTCTTTATGAAAACACAAGGACATACATCGTCGTTTTTATAACCTTCTTTCAACAAATATTCGCTAAGACGATTATACCACATTCGTCCAGATTGTTTTAATCCATACAATAATCTTTGCAATTTAATTGAGAACATTGTTCTGGGGAATGAATCATTTGCTTCTGGCACTTTAAATCCTTCAGGGATTTTCATGTGTATGTCACTATCAAGTGAACCATACAGATATGTAGTTATTACATCCATAAGGCACATATCGAGCCTTTGTGACACAGTCAAACTTATTAAAAATCTAAATGTGATGGTGTTCATTACGAGAGAATATGTTTCGTCATAATCAATCCCAGGTCTTTGTGAGAAGCCTTGGGCTACGAGCCGAGCTTTGTATCTTGTAATTTCATTGTTTTCATTCATTTTTCTTACAAAGACCCATTTGTATCCTACGGGGATTATATTTTTATGGGTTCGAACTACAAGTCCAAACACTTTTCGTTTTTCTAAGGAATTCAACTCCACCTGTATGACTTCTTTCTATTTTGGCCAATCATTTCTATTTTGACAATCTTTAATAGATTGTGGTTCAGGATCCTCATTTTGCATGATATCTAGTGCCACATTAAAGGCGAAGATATTGTCCACGACAATATTATTTCGTTCCCATAATTTATGAGATAATAAATAATTTATTGAAATCTCATTGTTTTCGGACACTCGTGGTTCTTCAAGAATCACATTATCAGTGTTTGATTGATCAAAGGTTTCTACCATTGTTTCATTAAAAGTTTTTAGTTGGATTTTCTCTTGTACCTTTTTCTTTCGAGGTACAGAGTCTTTAGCACCAACTGGTCGACCACGCTTATGGCCTATTTGAGATTCATTTGATATGGCAGATTGTCCTACAGGGACATCAATTTTTGCAGGAGTATTTTGTGCTGGAATATATGACTTTGTCACTTTCCTTGTATCAACGAATACATCAGGTAATTGGCTTGCAACTATTTGCAAGTGAATGATTTTCTCAACTTCTTGCTCACATTGATTATTGCGGAGATCAAAATGAGATAGAGTGTTTTCATTCCAAGAAATTTTATCTTGTTTTTCAGAATGCAGTTTTTCCCCTCCCAAAGTTGGGAAATTCATTTCATCAAAATGACAATCTGCAAAACGTGCAGTAAATAAATCACCCGTTAAAGGTTCAAGATACCTAATAATGGATGGTGAGTCAAACCCAACATAAATTCCAAGTCTTCGTTGGGGACCCATATTTGTACGTTGTGGGGGTGAAATTGGGACTTGGACAGCACAACCAAAAACTCGTAGATGAGAAATATTGGGTTCGTGACCAAATGCAAGTTGTGAAGATGAGTATTCATGATAAGCAGTTGGTCTTATACGAACTAATAATGCAGCATGTAATATAGCATGACCCCAAACATATGTTGGGAGTTTTGTTTTCATAAGTAAATGCCTAGCAATCAATTGAAGACGTTTGATAAACGACTCTGCTAAACCATTTTGTGTATGGACATGAGCAACTAAATGTTCAACAACAATCCTGATTGACATACAATAATCATTGAATGTTTGTGATCTAAATTCACCAGCATTATCAAGACGGATTGTCTTGATTGAGTAAGCGGGGAATTGAGCTCGTAGAGTTATAATTTGAGCAAGTAGTCTAGCAAAAGCTATATTTCTAGTAGAAAGTAAGCAGACATGTGACCATCTAGTAGAAGAATCAATTAATACCATAAAATAACGAAATGGTCCACATGGTGGGTGTATCGGCCCACATATATCTCCATGAATTCTTTCTAAGAAAGTTGAAGATTCAACACGAACCTTCGTAATAGAAGGTCTAATAACTAACTTGTCTTGTGAACAAGCAGCACATGGATAATCATTAGGTAAAAGAATCTTCTGGTTCTTTAGAGGATGTCTATGTGAGTTATTAATTATTCGGCGCATCATTATTGCTCTTGGGTGTCCAAGTCGATCATGCCAAAGCATAAAGCTTTTTGGTTCAACGAACTTCGAGTTCGTGACATTGTTTGATTCAAATGTTTTTATGAATGTATAATACATGCCAGATGGGAGTGCCATGAGTTTTTCTTTTATCTACTTCTGACCAGATACAAAAGAAATTATGCAAATATATTCATAATTATTTTCTTGCATCGTCTCAATGTGGTATCCATTGCTGCGGATATCTTTAAAACTAAACAAATTTCTTTTGAATTTGCTAGAATAAAGTGCATCATTTATATGCAATTTCGTATTATTTGGTAAGATAATACTAGCTCTTCTAGAACCTTCAACGATATTTGATGTACCAGATATCGTATTAATATTATTTTCTGCTAATATTAAGTCCAAAAAATATTTTTTATCTTGAATAATTGTATGAGTAGTTGCACTATCAGCTAAACTGATATCTTGACAATTCATCATGAATTTTAATGAACTATGAAATAGTTTAGCGACCGATCAATGAGTCACAATAATCAAGTCCAAATGACATAAGTTGTATGCTTTCCTTCAGGGATAAGTATTATTTCATAAATATGTAAATATGTAATATGGTATTCTTCTAGACATGTGCTTATTCTAGAGTACAATAAAATATTATTTCGACTACTGCTTAATATTCTTCTGGAATAAAAAAAATTATAACGTCATATTTTCATAAAAATTATAACGTCATAAAAATTAATATTCTTCTGGAATATTTAAATTGTAACGTTATGCTCTTCAAGAGCAGCTAATATTTTGTCAGAATATTATAACATTGTGCTTCTTCGGGGCAACAACAAATCATTATTCTGAATTAAAGATTTGCTTTTCAGGAGCAATATTATAATATTATAATAGAATATTATATTTTATAAAATTAGGCTCTTCGGGAGCAATTAATATTCTTCTGGAATATTAATGTAATATAAATCTTTGTTTATTATAAAGCAACAAAAAAATATTCTTCTAGAATATTTATATGTTAGGTTTGACATATGACTCTGTCAAAATATTAACGTTGTGTTTCTTCAAGAACACCAACATACTATTTGTGAATATATGCTCTTCAGGAGCAATAGTATGCTATATATCAATTTAAAATTTATACAAGAGTATCGGAAAAATAATTAATCAAGTTAAAGATATAGAGAGCATTCAATTTATAAAGCGACGTAAACATTACTTTCATAGTAGATTAATTAATTATTTATCTACCACATGACTAAAAATTTATTCACTAAAAATTAGTTTAATAACTTTCTCATAAATAATCCAAAAGCACTGATTTACGATTATATCATCATATTACGATAAAGCAAAGTTTGGTGCTTATCACTGCAATCTCGTGTAATTTTTATCTAATCAATTGAACACAATTATGATTAGTTCTAAGCACTCAAATTTCATAAGAATACATCATTGATGTGGCCTTTAGAATATATATAAACCTGTAGTTGTATTTTAAAACAATGGTAGAAGCTAATCAATTATTCAGAAATAACTTCGGAGCATGCCATTAATTCTCTGATTTTGACGGAACAAATAATTCTCCTATCATAATTGACTTCTAATTATTGTGTGATATATTCATCTTGCAGTAATATAATAATACAAAAAAAAATTTATACCATATTGATTTGGAAATATTCATGCCACCACCATGTATATAAACATAAAAAAATAAATTAATACCTGCTCCAAATAAATCTAACTTCAGTTTTTAATTGTGGTATGAGAGAGATTGTTGTTAGAACTTCAACCTCAGTTGGTTAGAGCGTCGTGCTGATAACGTGTTATGAAACTAGAGAAAGAAGAGAAGAAAAATATAAGAGATGCGAAATGAATTGTCTGTTTCATTATAACTATGGACCTATATTTATAGGATTCCAAAGTAGGTTACAAAGAGATTTGGATACAATCAAACAAAGCTTATCTAAATATACTGATAAGACTAAGTATCCTGATAAGTCTAAATAGTCATCAATAATTATCTCATAATTTTACAACAAAACCTTAAATATTCTTACTTAATAACTAATGATAATTTCATCATATACTACAAAATATAAAATAATTTAAAAATATTATCTAACTTTTTTAATTCTAAAAATACTGTTTTTTATTTCTGTTATATTTGTTATTAACGAACATAACAAATGTAATTGTTACAGAAATAAAAAATAGTATTTTTATAATAAAAAAATATGACAAGTATTTTAAGAAATATTTTATTTATTGTGGTTATTTATAAAAAAAATTCCTAATAATTATTATTAACAGACCACAAACATGTTAACAGACCTGTCTATTAAAGCCAAATTAACAGACCAATAGGTCTGTTAATAGGCCTGTGAGCCTATTAAGGCTAATTTTGGCTAGGTAAAAAATTTGCTAAGACTAGGAGTTTGTTAACGCAAATTTACACATTTTAACTGATTTTTCAATTAACACACTTCAAATAAATTTAGATTTACAAAAATTTAAAGTAAAAATCACAATTCATACTTAGATTTATACATATTTTCATGATTTATACTACAAAATGTACAATTTCTACTGCAAGTTAAAAGAAGAAAATAGAGACGGATGAATCTCTACTTAAAATGAGATTTCTTACACAAATAAAATGGATTAAATTTTAACATTGAAATGGGTTAGATTATAACTTGAAATCTTCTCTTTTTCCACATATGGATGAACTTGAAATCGTTTAAAATAGTTATATGCAGGGAAGATAATGCAGTATTATATTTGGTAATTTACAGGCCAAAGTTGGTCAACGACCATTTTGGAAAATTGATCCGACCATTCAACACGTATCCCATATAGAAGAAGGCTGCTTTGGCTAAAACTCTGTGTCAAATGAACTAATTCGAAAAACGCCTAAGTTATACTAGTATACCTTTTTTGCGATAGGATCTGACCGTACATTCTATTATGATGATGGACTGAGACGGTGAACCGATTTTGGGATGATCGGTGGAGGGAGATGGATTGAGGAGGTGGGCAAATTTTGGAGATGATCGTTTGAGGGAGATGATTGAATAAAGGAGATGAATTGAGGCTGTCAGCAAGTTTTGGAGAAGATGATTTTGTGAGCGGAGAAATTGAAAACGTAGTGACACACGAATATTTAAGTATTTTTTCTTTCCGTAGTAGAGAAAACTTCATACGGTCGTGATAATTTTAAAAAAAGACTTAAAAATTCTCATTAACAAGATCTATTGACAGAATAATCTGTTAACAAATGATCTGTTAACAGATGGACTATTAACAGACTATTAGCATACTCTGGCCTGTAATAGACTACAAGTCTGTTAAAATCAGAATTGGCTTTAACAGACTTATCATCTGTTAGCAAACTTTTGTTAAGGTTTATTAACAGACCAAATCTTAAGGCCACACATGTTAAACTGGTTTTCAATTAACCCACCTCAAATAAACTCATATTTACAGAAATTTAAAGCAAAAATCACAATTCATACTCAAATGTATATATATTTTCATGATTTATATCATAAAATTCACAATTTCTACCATAAATTAAAAGAAGAAGAAATAACATATATTTTGCAATAATTTAGATGAGTTAGATTATAACTTTGAAATGAGATTTCTTATATAGATAAAATGGGTTGGATTCTGACTGTGTTAGATTCCAAACATAGAATCTTTTCTTTTTCAGCAGACATATGAATTTGAAATCGTTTGAAATGTAATAAGTGGGGAATATATTTAGTAACGTGTTTGTAAAATGGGTCAATGCCCAATCAGATAAATTGGTCGGATCACCTAGTCATTTAGCATTATTTTCACATAGAAGAATGCACAAAAACAAATCCTACTTTTCTCATAAATTAGTAATTAATTAATTAATTTACGAGGAAATTAGATCGTGATAGTAGTTGTTTGGTAAAAAAAATAATAATAAATTATAATTGTTTATAAATATTGTTAAACATAATATTTGATTAATTTACAAGTACTTATAAATAATGTCAACTATGCTTTTAATGGGAACTCGAATCATCTTTCGTTTTTTAAATAATACTAGTTTTTCAATTTTTTCTTTGTAAATTCCGCTATGCATATTTTTTTTTTCTTTCCCAATAGCATTACTAAATTCTGGCTTTTTTAAAACTAATTTTGAATTATTTAGATATTTTTGACAAATTATGTAGTTGGCAAGGATTTCTAATTGGGTGATTTTCATGTATAATTCAATTTTAAGCAAACTTTCAACTAACTCACTAGATTTTAATTTATCTCAATTGATTTGTGTGCAGTTTAATTTCAAATTTCACTGCTCCGCATATTCTATAACTTATCATTCCAAAAATTGATAGAAATTATAATTGACCTTCTACGTAACTACTACGTGTTACCTTAAAAACGAAAATGGTTAAACGAGGGTTATGACAATGTCTTTAAATTAAAAAATTAAAATACGTTCTTTTATGGTGTGGTGTAGTGATAAATTAATATGCCTTGTTAAAATTACGTGGAAGATCAATTGCGCTATGATTAAGTAAATTTTATCAATTAGTGAGACAACAAGTAAGAGACTAGTGAAATTTGAAACTAAAACCCCCAATATGAAATTAAATTGAAATTTAATGAGTCAATTAACACGAGTTAAAGTTTCATGATATAGAGTATGTCTAGAGGGTATTTTAGTAAAAATTTAAAACGCATTACAGTAATTTTAATGACTAAATAGCATTATTCAATAAAAATTTACAATAACATATTTCACTTCACCCTAAAAAAAGCAAACTAATTAGAAAAATTTCTAGAATTTAATTAATTGGTTATTTAAAGTGATTAGTCTTTTTATTTTTCTATGGAAAAGAGGAGAAAATAAATATATAAATTAATAAATTAATGAAAGAATTGAGGAGAATGATGGCCTAAGGTAAGGCTGGCAATGGACGCCCCCAACGACACGCTATTGCTCTGGTTAACAATTAATTTTTTTTGTAAATTGAAAAAAAATAATTAAAAAAACATATATTTGTTATATATTTGTAGCAAACAAAACAAAAATAAAAATAAAATATTGGAATTGTGGTGTAATGGTTAAGATTTATAGTTTAATAACTTCAACCCGAGTTCGAATCTTATTGAGCCAATTTCTAACAAAAATTGTGATTGTAATTCTATTTTATAATTTTTCAAAATAAAAAATAAAAATTGAAGGGGAAGGGCGGGGCTACCTGGGACCCATCACATTGTAAATATTTCTGCCATAGACCTGCTCCTATCCTTATTACTCGAATAATCGGGGAGAGGCGGGGCGCAGGTCATGTCCGGGTCAAACGATTTTTTTGCCTTCCCTAACCTCGGGTGGGATGGGTTAAAATAACAAGAGCAAGAGGTGGGTTCCTTTTTAGCTCTGTTTTGTTGTTGTTTGGCTTAATTTATTTCTACTTGCTTTTTTCTAGCTTTTCTGACACTACAATCATATATGGCCGTTTGGTATATAGATAAAGGTTAAAGATAATAGATAAATTTTGTCTTATCATGTTTGAGCGGAAATAATGTTCGGATAACAATTTAAATAAAAAAATGAGGATAAATTTTGTTGTCAGAAAGAAGATGACAAATTTTTTATCCAGATAATGATTCACTCATTTTTTTTAAAAAACGAACGTACCCTTTATAATATAAAAAAAAATTATTTTTGAACATCCATAACCTAGGATAATTGCTGACACCCGACCCCGCCCCGTTAGTAATTGGGGCGGGAATGAGAATCATGGTCCTCACTACCAATTCTCTGAACCGTTCCAAATCTCTTTTTATTTTATTTTATATTTATATTATATTTAAAGATTTAAATCATATTTAAAAAATAAAAACTAATATTAAAAATTAATTAGATAATTAAATGGTAGTAAATGAGGATTTTTAATCACCGCATCGCCCCGTCCCGTCCCGATTCCGTCCTCGTCCCCGCCCCCGCATTCGAAAAATCTCTGACGGGGCAAAGATGGTAATGACTGTCCCAATCCGTTGCCACCTCCGGCCATCGCCTTCTACCACCGTCCCCGTCCCTGCATTCCAAAAATCTCCGACGGGGCAAAGATGGTAATGACTATCCCAATCCGTTGCCACCTTCGGCCATCACCTTCTACCACAGTCCTCTGCCAACGTCCTTCGGCCACCGCCTGCTTGCCACTGCCACCGTCCTACGCCACTACCCTCTGCCATCGCCATCACCTTTTGCCGCTCTACTTTTTTGTTTACCTCTTTTGATTTTTTTGATTTATTTTTCATTTAATTAAGAATAATGGTATAATTATCTTTTTTTTTTTTTTTATTTTTATCAAATGTTGACTTTTTAAAGTGTCTTTTTTTTTTTATTTTTGTACATAGTTAAACCAAACAAAATAATAATAAACATGTTATTCAGATTACTTTTATTCATATATCTTCTATTCATATAAATAATTTTATACACAAATTGAACGAGCCCTAGGCAATCGTTAGACACTAGCGTTAAAACATTGGACAAGGCTTATAATACTCAAACTTTAAGATTATGTGGCAAACAAACACTCTAAATTGAGTGAATATTACACTCACTACTTACCAATCTTAAAATAATTCTAAATCTAACAACTTAACTAATTTATTTTATAAATATTATATTCTTAAAATTATATTAATTAATAAAATAATAAATTAAAATAAAATATATACCTCAAAAGACCACGTGAATTGTGATGAACTTTGACCCAAATTTGCTGCTTTAGTCATTGATTATTTTTGCGGCAAGTCCTTCATTTTTATAATATCTCTACTTTAGTCTATGTACTTCATCGTTCATTTCAATTTCGTCATCTTTTATTTGCAACCCAAGTCTTTCAACTTTTAGATTTTTGCAAGTTAGTCTCCATATTTATAGTTTTATGTCAATTTAGTTCTTTATAGTATTACTATTTGATACAGATGTTACAAATGATATTGTGTATCAACGTTTGATACAGATGTTACAAATGATATTTTGTATCACTGAATATGTTACTGAATATGTTACAGATTATATTACGTTATTTTACATAGCACATGTTACATGAATTGGTATTTTGTATCGTTGATGTTATATATATTACAAATGATGAAATCAATAGTTTTATTTTTTAAATTTGACATTGTGTTACATATCTCTATCATACTGATGTTACACAATATAAATAGATTTTTATAGTCCAATGTGTATATTAATACGAACTTGTTGAAGTTTAGAGTTGATTTTGCAGTTGTAACAGTTTCTATTTAGAGTCCATCGGGCATCGTAACATCCTTAGATCAAGATATTGTGAAGCCCTTGAACGTCCTCAGCACTCGCGACCGACCATAAAGCCTTATCGGGCTTTGTATTTATTGTAACTGACAGACAGCATGGTATTTTGGGATGACCAGAGAAATAATCAAAGGCAGACTGTGTTTAGATTGGCACACGGATCCTCACAAGGAAACCAAATCTCAATCTCTTAAAGATTAGGCAACGTGATGAATTCAATTAAGGACGGTAATCTAGGAGATTGTCTTGACAACCGATCATCCATATCCCATAAGGAAGGAGGATCCGATTAGATATCTAATTGATTATCTCCTAAATCAATTAGAACTCTTGTACTATAAATACAACGTCTCCGGTTATTTTAAAGTACACTCTTTTTACACTAGAATTTTACCCTAAACTCTGTTCAAATCTCTGCCTGCTTGTCCCTCCCACACCCAATTACTTTCACCTCCCGTGTATTATTGTTTATACCGACAGTTGACTTGATCGTCAGAGTACCAACGATCACCGAATTCTTTTTCTCCAAAGATCTCGGTGCCTAACGATTGTCCAAGTATGTAGGTAATATACAAGTTGGCAGAGGAGTGACTGGAGATCTGTTGACACGTGGACGATGCAGGTTCCAACGTCAACAGATTGGCGCCGTCTGTGGAAAACGAAAAACGTTACACAACCCAAAACTTGTAGTAAAAACGTGTTTTCTACTAGAAAGAGCATGGCAACTGAACACTTCATGGAAGAAGAAGTCGAATCCCACCACACTGACTTGTGGCAAGAAAGCGTTCAAGACCTCTAGAACGTAACCCGCCGCAAGAGGAGAAGACAACGACAAAAGCAGACGGTTGAACAAAAGAACCATGACCTGAGGCTGGACAATGCCCCGATGAAGGCAACACTTGAACTGTTAGAGAATCAATCCCTCCAACATGGACCCAAGCGCAGTCGTGCCTAGAGAATCCCTTCACAGTCCGGCTCAATGAAAAGTCGTCGATCTCAGGATGACCCGCCTATTTCAAACAGCCGGAACCCTCGAAACATTGTTCCGAAGCCCTCGCAAGACGATCAGAGGAGTAGACCTCTTCCGACGTGGGAAAACCAGCTCGTTCATGCTGCTAGCGTATGTGATTGGTTGGGAGTGGGATCCTCTATAGTGCCACCCCTACCGGCACACAGCAGGCACAGTGAGCATAGCGAGGCCCGTACGGAATGGAGGAAGGACCCGAAACAAAGCTACGCGAAGCCTAAGGAGGAGAAGGAGAGGCTAGAGTGCTACGAGGATGACGACGACGAGAATCTCTCGTTCACCAATTATATGAAGGCCATGGAGATACCTGCGAACTTTCAAATGCCTCTTATGGACAAATACAACGAGAGAGGCGACCCTACGGATCATATCAATATATATAAGACGAAGCTCCAAGGCCAATACCATGCAGTGAAGTGTTGAAATTTCCACACCACACTTACATCCAATGCAAATAGGTGGTATAACAAGCTGAAGCCAAGAAGCATCTGGAGTTGGCCTCAACTCAAAAGAGAGTTTGTCAATGCCTTCATTGGCAACCGAACAATGATAGCCGACATCGCCCAACTCCATGACATTCGACAAAAGGAATGAGAAACAGTCAAGAGCTATTTCAAGAGGTTCAGTAATGTTATCAACAAGATTGAGACTGTAACCGATGAAAAATCCCTGGATGCACTTGTGACTGGACTTCACATGCACACTCCATTCTAGAGAGACGTACAGAACAGTCAACCAAAGATTTATAGTCAGCTGGCGGACTTGATCCAGTGCGAAATCCGGTCAGATGAGACGATCGAAATAGAAAAAAAACTGAAAGGGAGAGGAGAAATCGCTACAGAAGAGAAGGGCGACGTTCTCCCGAACCTCGTTCCAACCGTTTTCCGAAAAGGCACTCCCCTGGACCATAGAACAATCATTACAGGAGATTTAACCAGACGGAGGTGATCCTTGCCCCCATCCTAAAACACTCATGGTGGCTCCCTTGCTTGCGGCAGCACCACCCAAGTTATGTCGTATACACAGGACTAGGGTACATAACATGAAAGATTGCCAGACATGAGAGAACTGATCAACTGCGAAAACCATGGGCAGGAAGAGGAGAATCGACCTGCGCGAGAACGTCGAGGGCCACCCACCCAGGGGCGAGGACCTCCTCCTCGACGCCAGGATGATGGACCTCACTACAATGATGGGAGAAATGATAGAAACAGGGATCCACCGAGGGTCGAAGGGCCTGTGGAAGCCCTCCAGTCCGAGAAATAAATACGATCATAGGAGGGCCCTATGTCGGAGGGCATACGATAAACTCGCGATGAAACTACACGAAGGCGGCGAGAGAATAACCCATGGAGAGTTGGCAAGTCCACGGACA
The DNA here is from genome assembly GCA_030279155.1 of Forsythia viridissima. Taxonomy (NCBI): domain Eukaryota; kingdom Viridiplantae; phylum Streptophyta; class Magnoliopsida; order Lamiales; family Oleaceae; genus Forsythia; species Forsythia viridissima. The sequence goes on from CM059040.1 coordinate 22,739,332, forward strand.
CCGACCAAGAGCGCTGTAAATCTCGTTCACTGAGGAAGACGAGGTCGGTATACACTACCCCCACTGCGATACCCTGGTGGTCCATGCCATTGTCACTAGAAACGGACTGGGACGGATGTTGGTCGATGACGGAAGTGCCATGAATATCCTATTCGACAGTACCTTCGATCAGATGGACGTGGATCATAAACTGACGGTCATCTTAGAGCCACTATTCAGTTTCACGGGAGATAGCCTCGTTCTGCAAGGAAGGATTACCCTCGTGGTGGACTTTGGAGAGCTCCCGTGTCATCTTAGGAAATTTATGGAATTCTTGGTAGTTGATACCCGTTCTGCTTACCATGAAGTCCTCAGAAGGCCTGCGCTGAAGGATTTGTAGGCGGTCACGTCCATCCATCACTTAGCAATGAAGTTCTCGACACTGGGAGGGGTCGCCAAGATTCGTGGAAATCAGACAGAGGTGAGGGCCTGCTATATGAACGCGTTACAGAAAGTAGCAAAACGCGAATGTGTCACCCCAGCGGTAATGACTATACATTCGGAACTAATGGACGTCGACCCCAAAAAGACAGAGGAGGAAATGATACTGGATGAGGGCTTGTTCTTCCAAATTATAGGATCGAACTCTCTTGCCTCTTCGGTCGAGGATCTGGAAACATTTTCGGTCAATCCCTCAGAACTGACCCAAATGTTGTAGGTGGGGAAAAGACTCGAGGAAAAGATGAAAGATGAATTGAAGCAGTTCTTGCGGGAGAACACTGATATCTTCGCATGGAAGCATAGTGATATGGTGGGGATTGACCCATCAGTGGCTTGCCACGCCCTAAAGGTGGACCCTAAAGTGCACTCCAAGATATAAAAGAGGAGACCTTTGAGCACCGAGAGGTATGGCGCCTTGAAGGAGGAGGTTGGCAAGTTATTGGCCAACGGATTCATCAGGGAAGCAGTCTACTCCCAATGGGTATCCAACCCTACACTGGTAAGAAAGAGCACCAAGAAGTAGATGGTATGCATAGACTTCTCGGACTTGAACCAAGCATGCCCCAAAGATAGCTTCCCGTTGCCGCGCATCGACCAGCCTGCCACAAGCTACTTAGTTTCATAGATGCCTACTCGGGCTACAACCAGATCCTGATGTTCACGGGAGACGAGGATCACACTTCGTTCATTACGGACAAAGGGTTATACTATTATAAGATGATGCCCTTCGGCCTAAAGAACGCAGGAGTTACATACCAGCGGTTAGTAAATCGCATGTTCTCAGGAAAAATTGGAAACACTATGGAGATGTAAGTCGATGACATGCTCGTAAAGAACGTGAATGCCGAGGACCACATCGGGCACTCAAGAGAGATGTTCGGAGTCCTCCGCAAATATCGTATGAAGCTTAACCCCCTAAAGTACGCCTTCGGAGTCGCGTCCAGAAAGTTTCTCGATTACATGGTAAACCAACGTTGGATAGAGGCTAATCCCGAGAAGATTAAGGCGCTTATCGAGATGAGGTTACCATCTTCTCCCAAGGAAGTCCAGAGCCTGACGGGAAGGTTGGCTGCCCTGAACCGATTCATATCGAAGGCGACCAACTATTGCCAGCCCTTCTTTCAGACCATCAAAGGAGGGAAGAGGTTTGAGTGGAACGAAGAATGCAAGAATGCCTTCCAAGACCTCAAGGTCCTCATCGGAAAGTCCTTGCTGCTGTCCAAGCCAAAGAATGTGGAAACACTACTCATTTACCTCGTGGTGTCTGAAAAGGCAGTGAGTTCGGTCCTAATCCGAGAAAAATGCCCGATGCAGCTCCCTGTCTATTATGTAAGCAAGGCCCTACAGGACGCAGAGACGAGATACCCAGACATGGATAAGCTCGCCCTGTCTTTGATTATCGCCTTCAGAAAACTCCGACCGTACTTCCAGTTGCATAGCATCGATGTCCTGACAAACCTCCCTTTGAGATAGATACTCCAAAAGCCGGACACCTCAGGAAGACTGATGAAGTAGTCAGTTGAACTCAGCCAGTTCCATGTTTTCTACAAGCCAAGACCTTCCATAAAGGGGCAGGCTTTGGCAGATTTTATGGCTGAATTTGCCCATATCTCCGAAGGCTCGCTTGAAGCCCAGTCTCAGGAGCTACCAACATGGAAATTATATGTAGACGGATCCTCGGGCGAGGCCGAAGCTAGAGTCGAGATTTTACTAGTCGGCCCGGACGGTCACAATCTCAACTGTGCGCTTCGCTGGAGTTTAAAACCTCAAACAATGCCATAGAATACAAGGCGCTCCTAGCAGGCTTGAGGCTGGCACAAGAGATAAAAGCAAGAAAACTCTAGATTTATACTGATTTGCGGCTGGTCGTTAGCCAAGTTAATGGGACCTTCGCGACCTGCGAACAGTCTATGGTTGCGTACTTGATTAAGGCCAAAGACCTCCTATCCCGCTTTGAGGCGTTCGAACTCCTCTAGATCCTGTGGATGGAAAATGGCTACGCAGACGCCCTTTCAAAATTGGCAAGCTGCAGGGACTCCGACCTGATGAGGGCTATCCCAGTTGAAAAGCTCAACCGGCTGTCCATCGACGAGGTTCCAGCACCGAATACCATGACAATTTCCCAATCTCCTAAATGGATGAAGGAAATCATCGCATACTTGACCAACTAGGTACTGCCGAGCAATAAACAAGAAGTGCAAAAGCTTTGGATGAGGGCGGCGAAGTTCGTACAGGATGATATCCTATATAAGAGAGGCTTCAGCCACCCCCTCCTACACTGCTTAACACAAGATGAAGCAATGTATGTGATGGAAGAGATACACAAGAGAATTTGCGGTAACCACTCAGGAGGAATGGCCCTCGCACAGAAAGCATTGAAGCAAGGGTATTATTGGCCAACCATGAAGAAAGATTCACATAACTACGCGAAGAAGTGCGACATGTGCCAGAAATTTGCGGCTATACCAAGGCTCCCAACTCAGAACCTTACCCCGGTAACCAGTCCTTGGCCTTTCGCCAAATGGAGGATCGACTTTATTGGTCTCCTCCCAACTGAAATGGGTGGGGGTCAAATTTGTAGTTGTAGCGGTAGATTATTTCACCAAGTGGTGCGAAGCTGAACCTTTGGCCAAGATTACGAAGGAAAATACATGGAAGTTTGTATGGAAGAATATTATTTGTCGGATCCCTCACTCCCTTGTTTTCGACAATTAGTGATGGCAACGGAGCAGATCGGGGCGGATCGGCAAGATCCAAATCCGTCCTGCAATAATTATAGAAGATCCAAATTTGCCCCGCGATCCACCATTTTTCAAGGCGGATCGGGGCGGATCAGAGTCCTGATTCGTATACTGATCCGTTTTTTTTTTTGCATTCAAAAAATTTAAAATATATTGAAACAAGCTTTACTACTATACTATAGAGTTTAAACAACATTCTAAAATACATTAACTACTTAATTAAATATCCAAAAGAAACAAACGACATCAATTACTTAATTAAAAATTGAATACTCTAAAAAAAATTATCTTGTTATAATTTAATTTTTTTTAAAATACGGGGCGGATCGGATTGGGGCAACCCCAGTCCGATCCGCCCTGAGATCCGTGGTGGATCACAGATATCTGCTCCGATTCGTCCCGTCGACCCGCGGATAAGGTATTTTTCGCTCCATTCGGATCGGGTATCCATTGAGTTCGGGGCAGATCAGATATTTTTGCTATCTCTACCGACAATGGTACACAATTTGCTGGAAAGAAGTTCAACACGAACTGCGAAGACCTGGGTATTCGGAGGGATTTCTCCACTCCCTCCTATCCCCAGTCTAATGGGCAAGTGGAAGCTGTGAACAAGATCATCAAGCATACCCTTAAAAGGAGACTAGAATCTGCCAAAGGAGCATGGACTGAAGAATTACCTGAGACTCTATGGTCTTATCGGACCACTTCTCGGACGGCGACCGCATAAATTCCTTTCGCCATGGCGTACGGGGTGGAGGCAATGATTCCCGTCGAAATAGGGATACCATCTTCCTGGAACTTACACTTCGACAAGGTAATCAATGATGATTTGCGCAGGGCGAACCTAGACTTGCAGGATGAAAGACGTGCAGACTCGCAGCTTCGTCTTGTGGTCTATCAAAGGAAAATGGCTAGATACTACAACTCCAAAGTCAAGGACAGGAGTTTTCACATCGATGACTTCGTCCTGAAAAAAGTGTTCCAAGCTAATACAGAGGCGGGAACTAGAACCCTCGGGCCTACTTGGGAAGGACCTTACAAGGTCATCAAAGAAATTCGGTCGGGGACTTACAGATTAGAAGATTCAGAAAGAAGAGAGACGAGGCACCCCTGGAATATTGCCCATCTGCGACTGTATTATTAGTAGTTTTCATTTTGCATTTCTCAGTTTTCAAGCATTGTTTTCGGCGTCTCTAGACACTGCGTTCTTTTAATAAAGTTCATTGTTTTCAGAACCAAAAGTATTCTCTATCCTACCGAACAAGCAAACAGAATTCGACAGCAAGGGAGTGTGGTTCGCGGCCAACTCTGTCAACTCGCTGGATAAATATTCAACGCACATTTTAAAAAGTAAAAGAAATTCGGTAGCGAGGGAGTGTGGTTCGCGGCCAACTCTGTCAACTTGCTGGATAAACATTCAACGCGTATTTTAACAAGTAAAGAAAATTCGATAGCGATGGAGTGTGGTTCGCGGTCAACTCTGTCAACTCGCTGGATAAATATTCAATGCACATTTTAACAAGGAAAAAAAATTTAGCAGCGAGGGAGTGTGGTTCGCGGCCAACTCTGTCAACTCGCTGAATAAACATTCAACGCGCATTTTAACAAGTAAAGAAAATTTAGCAGCGAGGGAGTGTGGTTCACGGCCAACTCTGTCAACTCGCTGGATAAACATTCAACACGTATTTTAACAAATAAAAGAAATTCGGCAGCGAGGGAGTGTGGTTCGTGGCCAATTCTGTCAACTCGCTGGATAAACATTCAACGCCTATTTTAACAAGTAAAGAAAATTTGGCAGCGAGAGAGTGTGGTTCACGGCTAACTCTGTCAACTCGCTAGATAAACATTCATCGCGCATTTAAGCAAGCAAAGAAAATTCAGCAGCGATGGAGTGTGGTTCGCGGACCAACTCTGTCAACTTGCTGGATAAACACTCGACACACATTCAAACAACTAAAGATAATGCATTGGCCTACGTTGCAGAATAAAGCGATTTAAATGGAAATATACATCGCAAAAGGCTTTACGTTTACAAATCAGAAAACAATGCTGGTAAGAACAAACAGGATCCCTAAGTCCCAGTCGGACCCTCGGGATCTGCATAACCTGGGACCCCAAGTTTAGCCAATAGACCCTGGGCCTTCGACAACTCAGTCAACGCCTCGGTCAATTCTTTATCTTTGGCATGGACCATGTTTTGACAAGACCTCAGCTGCGATTCGACCTTCTTCTGAGCCTCGACACAGGCCCTCTGGATCGTCTTAGCTTTGGTGATATCATATATGGCATGTGCCCTCGCATCTTCAGAGAAGGCGAGCTGTTCCCAAAGGTCTTTATTTTCTGAACGCAGCGCGTCGACATCTTCATCTCCCCTGACAATTGAATGCAGTTCGTCCACCTTCATCGCTAGTACTTTGTACAACTCACAGTTAAGCACGTGACTCCGAGAAGTATACATTTTGGCCAATTTCAACAACTCCACCAATTCTGCGTTATCTGCGGCTTTCCCAAAAGCAGAAGTTCAGTACTTATGAGCCGAGGCCGCCACTAGAAGTTTTCCTAGAATAATTGGCTCCAGCTCGTCCCGGCGAGACCCAATATTGATGTATTCGTATTACCAACAGGAGAAGGAATAAGGGTTCAGGATGCCTCCTTCTTACTATCGGTGCATGCCTTCCTCTTGCCCGATCGTCTAAAGTTTTCAGACGGAGACACAGGTCCTGCAAGAAACAGAGCGGAAGGAACCCCCGATGCCATTTCCGGTGCTAGCGGGATAAAGGAAGAGCTACTCACCATTGCCTCCGATGACTACAGAACAGAAACTCCTAGAACAGACGTCGCAGAAGATACTGGAGGCGGAGGGAGAATATCATCCACAACCCCACCACGCCTTATCTTAAGCCTGGGCACGCTGGAAAAATAAAAACCCGACATGACTAACGACAGCTGAAATCTAAATATATGGTAGGAGAGTACATGTAGGAGAAATAAAATAGAGTTCTGCAAGTGCGTATATAAGCACTGGAGAATACGAGCAGTCGGATGAACAAGCACGTGCAGAAAGGGTGAATGCACCTAGATAAATCCTAGAAAGATGTACAAGGCGCGTGGAGATATGCGCATCGTAGGTTGCACGGTCAATTACTGCATGATGACGCCACCAATATATATCCCGCGTGGAAACGTAAAGTATGAGAGCCCCGCCAGGTTCGCGAGGACGTCGTGTCCCACGAGCCTCGCAATCGCGTAAAAGCGAGGACGGCGTCGAACGCCTGAACTACGGAATAACACATCTGCAGTGGCTATTCTTCACTAGAAATCACAAGCCATCTACTCAGATACCTCTTCTCCAAATAACTTTTCTCAAAACCTCAACAAGGTAACAAACGTAGAAACTCTGGCATAATCTTATTTTATTCACCGTAATTCGAAATACAAGGCAAAAATAAACAAGAATGGTTACTATCCTACAACCCCGACGCCTCTTTGGGTCGGCACATATCGGGATCTAGGATCTACTAAGTCGATACATTAGTCTTTGTCATCCCAAGCCTCGTCATTAGCGAAAATCTGATCTCACCATGATCGGAAGTCTCCCAAAATTAATACGAGTTGATTAGGTGACTAATTAAGCCATACTGCTCAAAAATACCGTTGACACCTTTTGGCTGATGGCTTCCAGCCTCGTCATCTGAATCAGGATCACTGATGGGTTGGCCATCGATGTCCATCAGGAAAGCACCGCTCGGGACATTCTGGCTAAGGCTACTAGGCCCAACCATCTCGTACGTTAGGTCCTTTGAATGTTGATTAGCTGGGCATTTGGTCCTCTAGATGTTGATTCTCTGATTGTTAAGTCCTCTAGACACATGTTCTTCATTCGTACTTTTATAGCACATTTGATACAGAAGGCAGAGCCATGGGGGGCTAACTCACATGATCTGCCAGAGTTACGCATGCATGAGGAACACAATCAAGGGCCCTTGATGTGTTTATAGGAGCATCATAGGAACTTGACACAGGGCAGTTAATGAGACAATTAATGTACAACCGCCAACAGATTGGTATTTAGAACGCCACACGACTGTGTTGCCTTCCCACTTACTGGGACATGGAAGACACTAACTCTTCGAATTCTACAAAGAAGTCAACACCATAAATGTCCAAAGAAATGATTCCTCAATCTCAGGCGTATCCACAAATGCGTCCTGATACGCCTCCACTGCCTTAGCTTCGGCATCCGTGCGCTCAGCCCTGACCATCTCCACCTCCTGCCTAGCCGCGGCCAGTAGCTTGTCCTTCTCCGCTGCGACGATCTCTAGGCTACTGTTCGCGGTGGCCAACGCGGTCTCAGCTGCGAGGGTCCGGTCTTCGGCCAACTTCTGAGCTTCTTCGTACGCTTTTGAGAAGCCTCGGTAGCACTCTTCTGATCTCGAGCTTGCTTTAAACTCTCTTTGGCGGCCTTCAGGTCGATTTCATACTTGCCCCTCGTATTAGCCTCCTTCGTCACAACCAGGTCCAGCTTAAATTAGAGAGCCCTCTTGTCCGACTCCAGCTGCGCCTTTTCAAGACTCATGGCCTTCAGGTCCTCGGACAGCTTCCTGGGCTTGGCATCTTCTTCGCTGCACTGGCCATCAAAACTTTCGAGGGTGCTGAATAACTCTTTGGTCATGACCAACCCCCATACCAAGTTCATATCTGCCAATTGCAGTCACTCGCGCATTGTGGCTTCCTCTGCCATTTTTTTCCATTTTTGGTCTAGTATTTGTGTACGTTCGCCACCATTATCGCGGGATGGGTAGAGAGCAGTTCCATTACGAAAGCTTCCAGTTCTCCGTGGCGCTGAGAAATGCGAACACGACTTCTTTGACCAGCCGAAGAGCCAAAGTTCCCTGTGCCCTCAGCCCCCCATCAGGGTGTGGCGAAGACCGACGACTCTCCTCAGCCCGCCTCGTCTTACGGGCATACCTCATAAATCCTTCTGCGGCTGCAAAAGCCTTCCTCTTACGAATGGCCGCACCCACCCGCCTCCTCGGCGATCTCCTTTCTCTTATTCTTTGGAGGAGCAGGATCGGGTAGAGGATAGGAGGACGAAGACGGGAGTGGAGGAGGAACATCCTGGATGGAAACCGGAACATCGGAGGCCGGAGGATAAACTATCCTTAATGGCACGGCGTCCTGGGCTTCTGGCGACGGATAAGACGCCTCCTGCGGAGGTGTGCCGAGGAGCCCTCCCCGTTGGCGGGACGGGCGAGGTGGAGCGCATGAATACCCTTAAACCTGAAAGCTGTTAACATAAACACCAGGACACAACTCATTAAGGTAACTTTTCATAACATCGCCAATATATCGCAAGTTACGCGACTCACCCATCAGTCCATAGCAAACCAGCAAGTTGTCGTCTTTCAACAAGTTGCTGAGACTCTTGAAGTCGCTGTTAAGCGCTCGCGCCCTATTCTACTTTGACCTCAACTCTCTTTGGTCTCTCTTCGGGATAGGTGGCTTCCCGTAGTCTGCAAAAGTAAGCAATACATTAAGTCAGGGACTATGATCAAAAATTCGCACTGAGACAGCAATATATACCAAGTTTTCCAAATCGGCGGAGAATAGACACGTGGGAAAGGGGATCCTCCGGCATAAACTCCCAGTCTCCCCCAACGTAGATGAACCTCTCCTTCCAATTATGCACTTTGTTGGGACTGTCAGTGGCCATTCTCCATTTCTGGCCTGGCCGATGAGAGATATTGTACCAACCCACGGACCGACAGGGTCGTTATATAGATTTAAACTCTCTCGGGGTCAAGTTCCCTCCAGCCTCGAGAATACACCACAATAGGAACGAGGCCACCATTTGCTCCCAGCCATTCGGTGTTATTTGGCAAGGGGCCAGATTCCAATCTGTCAGAACCTCGCGGAAGAAATGATGCATGGACAGACGAAGACCTTGCTGCATCGCGGGTTCGTAGATCGCGACAAATCCTTCAGGTGGATCGTCGGCACGCTCCTCAGAACTGGGAGCCCTGAGTGTCACAGACGCGAGAATATCATAGGATAACCGTACGTCTTCCAACTCCGCATCAGTGATCTTCAAACGAGCCATGGACGCTTCAGTGGCCGAGCGCTTAAGCTCCTCGTCGAGCGCCCGGGCTACTGGGGCATCCCGCTTATTGAGCGACCTCGGTGTAACGTCGCCCATTTCCTACAGCCTCTTTCGACGATTCAGTTGGGCGAGTCCCCCTTCCACTGGTGGACACAATAGACAGGCATGCGATTGGAGGCGCCTGGTTCACTTCTCTTACCCCCTCGGCCAATGGAGATGATGAGGAGGACAATGATGACTCACCCCGAATACTAGGGTTTGTCCGAGCATCCAACCAGTTCTACGAGTCGTCGTGTCCAGACGACATTACAAATCCTCTCAATTCTAGAGGAATATACTCCTAATACCGCCGGAATGTATGGCAGAGAATAACCTCCAACTTACGAATTTAAAAACAAAAAACGAAAGCAAACTACGAAGCAAATCACAACAACTCTTGCAGCGCTCACCTCGGAACTGTAGTTAGAATAATGCACACACTTTGACGTTTCCTGATTATAGGCGGAGCATTCCACAAAACTCACGAAATACGTAGAAGCAAGAAGAAGTCATAAATGAAGGGGACGCCAAGCTTTATAGATTGAGGCACCTTGATCTCCACCGTCCAAACTCCAAATGTTACATCCCAAATCGTTGATCAGTAGACGGGTGTTCAAAATAGGGCAACAGGCGGAAAACGGAACCCTACGCATTTATTGAAACGCAGATATGTGCCTCACGTGCGCCCCCATTGTCTCGTCACGCGCCATTAGCATTAAATGCACACACCCTCTCACTTATGATTACCTAGCCACCAGATTGACAACTTTGATTGACAGAATCACACCAACTACGGACACATCACCATGTGTCTAATCACTTGAAGCCCTCACCCGTCATAAATGTTCGGCTTTGGACTTGGGGACTATACTTTGCTTGTTCAATCTATACTGAATAAGCAATTCAACGCACGAAGACCACACTTCGCGGAATTCGTCGTGTGTAAATTCTTGCCGAAAAATTTCTTTTCTTTTCTTACTTCTAAAGTCCCATGCCTACTATAAATAATAGGCTTGGACTTGGGGACTATTGTTACTATCCGATTTTGATAGGGCCTCTACATCATCAAATGCCCAGTGGAGGTCCGTATAGGCCCAATTCAGTCCCCGCTAAAGCCTTATGGGCCCAGCGAGGACTTCCCAGAGTCACAAAAGTCCCATACAACCGGCGAAGGTCTCGAAGGCCGGCAAGGGCGTCGTAAAATCTAAGAAGGCCTTGGAGGCCCATCGGGCATCGTAACATCCCTGGATCAGGATATTGCAAAGCTCTTGAACGTCCTCAGCACTCGCGGTCGACCCATAAAGCCTCACCAGACTTCGTATTTATTGTAACTGACAGACAGCATGATATTTTGGGATGACCAGAGAAATAATCAAAGGCAGATTGCGTTTAGATTGGCACACATATCCTCACAAGGAAACCAAATCTCAATCTCCTAATGATTAGGCAACGTGATGAATTCCAATAAGGACGGTAATCTAAGAGATTGTCTTGACAACCGATCATCCATATCCCATAAGGAAGGGGGATCCGATTAGATATCTAATTGATTAACTCCTAAATCAATTAGAACTCTTGTGCTATAAATACAACGTCTCCGGTTATTCTAAGGTACGCTCTTTTTACACTAGAATTTTACCATAAACTCTATTCAAATCTCTGCCTGCTTGTCCCTCCCAAACCCAATTACTTTCTCCCCCTGTGTATTATTCTTTATACTGGCAGTTGACTTGATCGTCGGAGTACCAACGATCGTTGGACCCTTTTTCTCTAGAGATCTTGGTGCCTAATGATTGTCCAAGTGTGTAGGTAACATACAAATTGGCTGAGGAATGACTGGAGATCTGTTGACACGTGGACGGTGCAGGTTCCGATGTCAACAGTATTACTAAATATGTTACATATTATATTATGTTATTTTACACATTATATGTTACATAAATTGGTATTCTATATCACTGATGTTTTACATCTCAATTTGTAACCGGATTGTTATAAATGTTGTAATTGAAAAGAACATGAGTTTTGTTTGTGTTTGTTACAGATATTTCTGATACAAAATATCATTTGTATCATCTGTCAAATAGTGATACTATAAATGACTAATTTGAGATAAAAATATAAATATGGGGATCAACTTGTAAAAAATCCAAAAGTTGAAGGATTTGGGTTGCAAATAAAAGAGGACAAAATTGAAATGAAAGAGGAATTACAGGGACTAAAGTGGAGATATTATAAAGATGAAGAACTTAATGTGAAAATAATTAAGGACTCAAGAAGCAAATTTGGGTCAAAATTCATCACAATTCACGTGGTCTTGGTCCATTTGATTTTAATTCATTATTTTATTAATTAATATAATATTAATTATGACAGTATTTTTAAAATAAATTTCTTAAATTGATAAAATTAGAATTATTTTTAAAAAGTGACTTATTTATGAAAAAATCACCTAAATTTAAATATTATTAACGCAGCTCGAGTGTCAAAATTTTATGTATTAGGATTTTGACGGGAAATGAATTCGACTTAAACATAACGAGGCCTATCAAAAAGACAAAATAATTAAACGAGTCAAGTTTTTGAGAAAATTGTTGCACTGGTCTCAAAATTATTATTGAAATAGCAAGTTGGACCTAGCTTTTAAAAAAGAGCTAATTTAACCTTAACCTTTCACTCTAATGTTACATAAAAGATCTGTCAACTTTTTTACTAAAAAGATAGTTATATCATTATTCTTAATTAAAACAAAAAGAAAAAACATAAAAAGGATATAAAAAAAAGGCGTGGAGGAAGCATTACAATTCTATGCCGACAGTAGGGAAGAGAGAGTAGGCGACGATAGAGTTTTAGAAAACTGATAGGATTTGGGGTAGGTAGGTGGGGATGAATATTTCTTTGATTCATTTTTCCTTTTCTTTTTTCTTTTGTCTGTCTATTTATTTATTTTCTATTTTTGAAGAAAAATAAGTGTACTTTTTAATACATATTTTGACGAAAACTATTTATTAGAACTATATGTATAATTAAAGTGAAAAGTTGAAGACGAATTTGTTTGTTTTTCAAGTTCTACTTTAAAATAAACGTGTTAGTTTAAACATAAACCAATTATAATCTTCTTCTTCTTCTTCTTTTTTTTTTTTTTCTTTGTTGATTAGGAGCAAAGCCAAACAAGTCTATCATTTGTTTTGGAGTTGTCATTATATTATTTTACTATATTTTGTAGACTAATTTGTTTTGAGTAGTTAATTACGAGATAGAGCATGTATGGAAATAATGGAATAGATTTTTAATTATTTGTTTAAATTTTGCTTAGCGTGGGAAGTGGCTTCTACTTTAACCACGTGCATTTGCATTTGCATTTGCATTTTGCACTCCTATTCATAACTATGTAATCAAATTTCTGCCTGACATCATCTTGACATGATTTGTTCTAAAATTTCAAAAGAATGATAGAGAGGAAAAAAAAAAAAAAAAACTTTCCATTTAAAACCTTTTGGATTGTTTTGTTGAGCGGATGTAAGGTCTAGAATTAGATTTGGATGGTTGATTTTCATCTTTGCATTTAACTAGTCGAAATTACAATGGTTGTTTCTATTTAGGGTTTATTCATTTTTGTTATTGAACTTCTAATTTGTACTATGATTTATACACTTACCTGAGCTATCAAAAGTGAACAATTGAGAGTGTTCTTAAGTGAATTCTTACTTAATTGTGTGTTGATTTGATTGTTTTATATCAAAGTCAGAGTTCGGATGAAATTGAAGAAAAATAAAATAAAATAAAAAAATACTGAAAATTTAGGAAAACTTGAAATTGGGAACCTACATATAATATCAAATAGTTGAAGGACATGAGTTGAAAATAAAAAAGGATGGAACTGAAATGAAAGAAACAAAAATCTAAGGACTAAAGTGGAGATATTAGAAAGATGGGGGTCTTATTGTATAAATAATTAAGAACTTAGCTGCAAAATTGGAGAGAACTTTGGCTCATAAGATCACATTGGCCATCAATCTTGCGATCGCAATGTACACCTATGTTAGATCAATAATCCATCTTCCACAACCATGCGATCGCAACAAATTACCCCTCGCAATTGCATGGGCATTTCGTGGCCACAATATATTTTAGTCGAACTTTGTTTTGGTATATGTATATTTTTTACACACGACTTCTACACGAAACTAGAGCTATTTTGGGAGTTACAAATATTGATGATTATTTAAAGAGAGGAGAAAAACCATATACAAAGAATTTAGAGAGGTTAGAAATGATATTTTCATCAAGCAAACTAAGGTTTCAAGCTTTGCAAGGACAGTATGGATTCTTGGTGCAAGATCTTCATCTAATTATTGTATATCCTTTAATCCCAGTGATATATCTATTCTACTTTTTTGTTTTTATTCTTTTATGATGTGTAGCTTAACAATAGTTAGAATGGACGATGTAACTTAGTTTTGATTTTTTAATTTCAATTCTCAAGTTTTGTATATATGTTGATTATGTATTGATTTCACTTTTTCTCATAATACTTAAAATAATTGGTCAATACTTCATTTGATTGTGGATTGTAGTAAACTGAGAGATGAATTATTAATCTAGATCACGTAATAAAATTCGTCAATTGGATAAAAGGTAGAGATACACTTTTGTTATTATTGCGGTTATAAATTGAATTCTTATGAAATTTAATGTATCTAGTTAAGGCTTATTCTGACTTCATGTAAAGATACAGTGAGTTGACTTAATTAGATATAACTAATTAAACTTGAGATAGGGAAATTATATTAAATTCGTGAATTTGACCGAGCACAACAATAAGAAGAAAACTTGAGAAAAGAGATTAAAGATGATAACTATGGTAGAATCGTACACTTTAACTATCATATTTGATTAATTTTTGATATTTTTGATCATATATGCTATTATATTGTTTTCTTAAATTAATAGTTGTAGGTTAATATTTAAAATAAAATTATTTCGAATTTTTTTCAAATATTATGATTAAGATTAATTGAGATAATATTTAAAACAAAATAGTATTCTTGGAAACGATAATTCAGACTCATTATGTCTAATTTATTATTTGTTAGCGATATTTGTGCACTTGCAATTATTTCAACAACTTCCCATGAAATCTTAATTGGGTAACTTTAATTTATCTCGATCACATCACTCAATTTCAATTTTCAATTTTCAATATTAGTCACTTTGTTAGTCCCATTTTTTAAGTTAACATTACAATTATACATGAACGTCAAAAATTGACACCCTCTGGTATGTCTTACATTTCCAAATAAATATGTCATTTAATTAAGTTGTTAATATAAAATTTAAAATTAAAATCGTGTTAAAAATTGTCGATAGTTTATCCGATAGAGCGTATTTAGAGCTCTATTTATTCTTAATTTTAAGATTTTGTAGTTGTTCTATGATTATGTGGCATATTTACTTGGAAACAAGGACTAATGGAGGATGGAGCTAATGTTTAGTAGTGCTGAAATTATTTTTTAAGTGCTTATAATATAAGTAGTTGGTGAATGTGTGGTTAAAAAATAGGTTGTAAGTTGTGTGTCCTATTAAATGTGTGAATAAAAAGTATATTTGACCAATTTGATCAGCTGAAATTATAATTTAAGCGTTGCCAAACATATGCTAAGACGTTAATTTTCATAATGGAGCTAATGAAGTGACTAAAATTGAAGAAAATTAAACTTTATTGATCTCATTGTGACAAGTTAAAGCTTCACGACTTCATTGAGATTTTCACTGAAAGTTCACTAAAACTGAAGAAATATGAAATGAACCCTTTCTATTTATGCTAAATAGATGGAATAAAGAGTTTTCTTTTCAAGAGAGGGCTTAAAACTATTTCTATGGAGTAAAAACGAGTTAACCTTCATGAATGTTTCAAAGGAAGATAAGTGCTACCGTCAATCACCTTTAAAAATTAAAACGAGTAATATTCCAAAATGATTAGAAGAAAAACACGGGTCACAGTTAGTCACAATTAACCCTAACATATACAATTAATACACGCAATATTGGTACATACTAGGCAAATTGACGAGATTACAAAATAATGAGTAAAATTTTATAAAAAAATAATTATAATTTGTTTTTTGTTGTCGTGAAATTTTTATATTGACACATATTCAAATTTTCAATCATTTAAAGAGGCATTTCTAAAAAAAATTGGGTTCAATAATTTATTTCTTCTAGTATATTTACAAAATAAAATGTAGAAAGCAGTTGGGTGAAATTCAAGTGTAAGTCTCATAGTGGAAGAGAAAGACCGAGCACTAAAGTCTGTTAATTTATTTACTAAAATAGCAAGCTACACCCTTATTTTTAGAGGGTTGTGTTCAATTCAAAATTTAAAAGATTTCTTAATATTTATAAATTTGAATACATCTCATATCTTTGAATAAAAATTCTACAAAATTTATAAGATTTCAACACAATTCTATATTATAGATTTCAATTTATTCTTATGGATTTCTATGAATTCTTATGGATTTGTGGTCTTTTTATTAAAAATAGTAAATTATATTGTCTCTATTCCAAATAGTTGAAGTGACTATTGTGTACATAAACAAATATTTTGAGTATAATTTTGGCAAGAGATTTTTTTTTTTTTTTTGAAATATAAGGAAGGAAAAAAACTCTTCTCTAGTTTTGAATAAAGAAAATTGTCCAAAAATCAAGGCTTCTAGAAAAAAATCGAAATAAAGTTTAATTTTCACTTTCTTTCAACTTGTTTTTTTTATATAAATTTTCTCTTTCATAGTTGACACTAGATGAGTGATATTTATGATTCTATCTTTTTCTAAAATCATTTGTTTAACTCTCTTGTATAAAAAATTACTTTATGGTTTAAAAAGATAATTTGTATGTGTCGTAGTTGACGAGTAAATTTTTCTAAGTTGAAAAAAATAATATTTGGTGCTATATTGATTTTACAGTCCAATATCTAATTACACTATATTGTTTTAGACTAATGATGTAATTAAGATTTACCAATAGCAACTCAATTGTTTGGTTCAATAATGGTTACAGAGCATAAAAATAAAATTGAAAGACAATGTAACAATTGTAAAAAAAAAAAAAACTATTATTAATATAAGAAATCAAACAATTCAATGAAAATAATATAAATTGAAAATCAAGAGCAATAGCTTAGTATAAAAACTTGTTGCACAAATAGAGGAGGGAGGTGAGAGTGAGAGAGACGTAAGAGAAGAGTTGAATTGATTTTGAAAAGTGGGGCTAGAATTCTTAAAGAATTTGGTATTTGATTTT
Organism: Forsythia viridissima; assembly: GCA_030279155.1. Taxonomy (NCBI): domain Eukaryota; kingdom Viridiplantae; phylum Streptophyta; class Magnoliopsida; order Lamiales; family Oleaceae; genus Forsythia; species Forsythia viridissima. The sequence goes on from CM059040.1 coordinate 22,755,997, forward strand.
GCTACTTCAACATCATCCCTTACAAACCAAATGACATGACAGAAGTTGATGTGGCAAAATAGTGAAATTACCAACTTTCCCATATAATTTGTCCCAAATTGTCCAAGACTTTAACGTAATACAAACTGTGGAGAGAGAAAAACACATTCATCTCATCACCCGTGTTTGAAATCGCCTCTTTCAATAAACAGTTAGTGGTTGTCGGCAAAAATATTGGCCGTCGAGAGGAAGGAAATTGTCACAACATAGGTTAGTAATGCTTTGTTTCCATAATATTGAAGTTGAGCGAATTCTTCATTTGTTCTCAAGAAATCATCGATCACCATTTTCGAATTAAGGCCTTTGATATTTCATTGTCCTTTTATTTGAGTAAAAGCTGAATATGGGGTTTGGTCTTTGTTAATAAGTTAAGCAATTTTTTTATTTTAAGATTTTCTTTGTCATTTTTTCTCAAGAAGTCGTTGAGCTCCAATTTTGAATTAGGGCCTTTGATATTTGTTCGTCCTTTTGTTCGAGTAAAAGCTGATTATTGAGTTCGTATATGTTGATAAATAATGCAATTTGTTGATTATCGTTGTAAATTTTTCTCAAAAAATCGTCACCATTTTCGTTTAACTCGTTCTGTTGATGTGTTAATGCAACTCATTCTATTTTGCTTTGTAAAATGGATGGAGGTTGAGAAGAAGTCTGCGAACATATGGGACTATTCTTTTGTTGTAGTAGCAATTGTAGATATTTCAAATAGAGCGATGACAACCAATCTAGTGGTGCTTATAATGTAGGTGAATCAAGTGATGTTTCTTCAGGTAGACCTACTGCGAAAGATGAAATCGAAGAATTGTTGCATATATTCAAAATATTTGCTCGAATTTTCGAACAAGAAAATGTGAAGATTTCAGTCAATATCACTATTTACAATGACAAAGGAAGTGCGGAAGAGAATAATAAAGGGAAGGAGAAGACAAATGAATTAGAACAATTGGTGAATGTATTGGTTCCATTTGGTTGTATTTGGTTGCATCGTAGTGATTGTATATAATCGAAGTTCTACGGTTGAATCTTATCAATAAAGAAAGTGTTCTGTTTTCATTTTTATAAATGTATAAACCTGGTGAATTATATAAACGAAGTTTTGTGAATGTATAAACAAAGTTTACAACAAATAAAAATGAATTCCCATTCTTTCAACAAAAAATGTATAACCATTCTTTCAATTTGGAAAATTCCCCCATATGTTATACAAATAAAGACCGCTTCAACATATCATATGGATAAAAGATATACAAAAATATAACATGTATAAAAACATACCCAAAAAAAACTGAAATATCTTCCTCTCTTTCTCACCGTCCAGTTTTCCTTAATAACCTATAACAATATTTGACAAAGATCGCTTCTCTTGTGTTTCATTTTGAGAGGCCAAGATAAACTTCGATTTTTTAGCATTTTTCTTAACAAAAAATAGGAAACCAACAATTACCTGTGTCCATCATTCAATCGATATCGTCGGAGATGGAAACTGAGTGATAAAGAAGAAAATGTGGCCAGTTTTGGGAGACGAAAATGTGGCCGGAGATGGAAGTTGCTCCGTTATACTATTCCCACTTTTGAGTTGAAACTCTGTTCTACTTTTTTTGCTTTTGGGGAAAAATGTTTATTTCAATGTCATTTTATTTCAATTTCTCGTGAGAAACTGAATTAAAATGAAGACGGTATTTTACATTGCCACATCATCTTTTGTCAATTGGTCTGTAAATGAAGATGGACAAGTAGCAAAATCATTTGGTATTTATATTTATGGGCTCAAAATCCATGAAAATCTGTTTAAATTTTATAATTAATGAAATCTTTAGAAATCCATTAGTTATTGGGGACACCTAGATTTGTGAAGAATCTATTCAAATCTGAGTTGATGACACCTATATTTCAATGAAATATATTCAAATCTGGATTGAGAATACCCCCTTAATTAAAATTAAAATAAAGGATAAGAAAGAAAGAGAAAACAGGCATGGAGGAAGAATAATGTTTCGATATAGAAGAGTGCTGGTGAGAGCAGAGTTTTGAAGAGTCGGTCGAGTTTGGGGTGGGTAGGTGGTGATGATTTTTGTTGGAATTAATTTGATTTTATCAGGTTAAATTATTAAATATGATATTTTTTAATGATGTTGTTCATTACAATTAATTTGGGTGAAATGATTAACTCTCCAATAAAAAATACTTAATTGGTGAATGAGTATGATGAATAGTCACATCTATTCAATATTTGATTTGGACCATCAGATCACATAAAAATATGAAATAGTGTGATATAAGGGCTCAGATTAATTAGACTAAATAATGCACTCATTCATGAAGAGCCACACACATATTCAAAGAGATACTTCAAATTCTATAAATAGAGACTCTTAAATTAAATTTTTTCACACCAAATTATTTTAAATTATTGATTTATAAATTCGCATCCATCTCCAAGATTTCTTATACATAAATTTCGAGTAAATTTTTGCTCAAATTAGTTTCGTGTAATTTTTTAAAGTTCGTATTTTTCATTCCATTTAAGAATAGTACAATCAATTTTTTGGTTTGACCGACAATGTTGGTATAGTGCAATATTGATTTTGGAAGGAGTATTGTATCTTGAGAGACAGACATCCATCTATCCTGTTTGCACCTTTTTGCATGAGATGAAATCTGTCTTAAGGAGATTTGCTTCTACATACATCGCTCCATCTCTACTTTTACTTCATTTCGTATTTGGTTAGTCGAGTTTTCGACAACAATCTTAAGCTAGACTTTTTGGTCTTCTACTTTTCTTTTGTTTTTGGTACGTATTTATTTTTATTACTTTTTATTGTATTTTCTATATTGTGGTTTTAAATAAAATGACTAGTACAATTGAGTATACTAGTGGAGCAATTGGACAAAATTTTGTTTTCAATCAATTTGTCATGCCATTGGCCTCGTAACATGAGAAACGAGAGAAATTCAATAGCACGGACTTCAAGCAGTGGCAACAGAAGATGCTACTATATCTAACAACGCTGAACTTTGTGAAATTTCTACATAAAGAATGCCCTGAACAAACAATGGAGAATGTTACTGACAAAAATATGCAGTTGACCATTGAAGCATGGGAATCTACTAATTTCCTATACCACAACTACATTCTCAATAGGTTGGATAACACATTATATAATGTGTATTGTTCTTACAAAACAGCTAAGGAACTATGGAGTCTCTTGACAAAAAATACAAAATGAAAAATGTCAGGGCTAAGAAATTTATCATCAACAAATTTTTAGATTTCAAGATGATTGATTCAGAGACGGTTATGAGTCAGGTTCAAGTGATGCAGGTTATCCTTCATGATATTGAAGTCGAAGGGATGACATCAAGTGAATCTTTCTAGATTGTTGCTATGATCGAAAAACTATCTCTACTATAGAAAGATTTCAAAAACTATCTTTAGCACAAACGCAACGAGATGATGATGGGGGATTTGATTGTTCAACTTCGCATTGAAGAAGACAATTGGGCTACTAAAAAGATAAAAACTTTGTGCGTAATTTGGAAGCAAAAGCTAACATGGTGGAAGACTTAGGGTCTAAGAACAAGAAAATGAAGCGTCCATGCTCATCTATAGACAAAGGAAAAGGTAGTGATGCAAAACATTTTAAAGGAGAGTGTTACAATTGTGGAAGCTTGTATATAATTTTGCTAAAAACTGTCGTAAAAAGAAGGATACACAGAAGAAAAAACCGTCCCAAGCCAACATATCCGAAGTGAATAGAATATCTACAGATGTTGTTGACATCAACTTGTTTGCAGTTGTTTCTGAAGTTAACTTGGAATCTAATGCCAAGGATTGGTAGATGGTCGTTGAATATAAAAAATTGGATCGTAACAAGCATCTCTACATGGGCAATTTAGCAACATCTAAAATTGAAGAAATTTGAAAGGTTATTCTGGAATTTACATTCGGGAAGGAACTGACGCTGAACGATGTGGTATGTGTCCCCGACATTAGGAAAAATATGATTTCAGTGTCTATTATTAGTAAAAAAGGCTTTCAAAAAGTGTTTGTATCTGATAAATTTGTACTTACTAAGGGGGATCATGTATGTTGGAAAGTGTTATTTACTTGATGGTCCATTTAAGGCCAACACTATTGTAGTGGACAAAAAATCCACATATTTGTACCTGCAAGTTATTAATAAAACTGATTCTTCTGTTTAGTTGCTTGAATCTTCAATTATATGGCTTAGGACATGTAAATCGTGCTTCCTTTAGAAAACTTGTAGGTTTAGTACTTGTACCTAAACTTGAATTAGGAGACAAACATAAATGTGAAATTTGTGTTGAAGCCAAATTTGCTAAAAAAATCTTTCAACTTAATTGAAAGGTGTAGTGAACTATTAGGTTTGATAGATCGCGATGTTTGTAATCTAAAATTTGTTCAAACTCGGTGTAGTAAAAAATATTTTATCACGTTTATTGATAATCACATTAGGTATTGCTATATTTATATGTTAAGTAGTAAAGACGTGTGCATTGGATGTATTTGTTACTTACAAATATGAAGTTGAAAATCAACTTGGAAAGACGATCAAGGCATTGAGATCCGATAGAGGCGGTAAATATGATTCGTCAATTTTTGGTGAATTTTGTGCTAAGTTTGGTATTATTCACCAAACGATCGCTCCATATACTTCGCAGTAAAATAGAATTGCTAAAATAGAAAATAGAACGTTAAAAGATATGGTCAATGCTATGCTTATCAGTTGTGGGTTACCACGAAACTAGTGGGAGGGAGAGAAATATTTCTAAGTGCTAACTTTATTTTGAATAGAGTTCTCCACAAGAAAACTAGTTCAATACGTGTGGAAAAGAAGAATAACCTCCTACAAATACTTAAAAGTGTGGATGTGCCTAAAAAAATTGTTATTCTACCTCCTAAAAAGATTAAGTTAGGTCTCATAAGTGTTGATTGTGTTTTTACCGAATATGCAATAAATAATAGTTCTTACAGAGTTCTTGTGTATAAATTTGATACAAGTGATATTCATGTTAATACTATTATTGAGTCTAGAGATATCGAATTCTTTGAAGATGTATTTTCTAATAAAAGAGATATTTTTGAAAAATACTTAAAAGAGAACACGTGACAATACTTTTGAAAACAATAAAGAATATGAACCAAGGAGTAAAAGATAAAATGTTGCTAAATCATTTGGTCTAGACTTTATATCTTTTATGATTGAGAATGATCCTAATGAATTTAAAGAGGCTATGACTAGCCCATAATCTTCATTCTAGAAGGAAGCTATAAATACTGAAATTGAATCCATTATGAATAACAATACGTGGCAATTGGTTGATCTTCCCAAGGTAACAAAGCCAATAGGATGAAAATGGATTTTTAACAGAAATTTAAAGCGTGATGGTTCAATAAACAAATACAAAGCTTGATTTGTTGCCAAAAGATATCATAAAAAATAAGGACTTAACTTATTTGACACATGTTCCCCAATAACAAGAATTACTTGTATTTGAGTTTTAATTGTTATAATAGTCTTGTATAACTTGTAGATACATCATATAGATGTTAAGACTGCATTTTTGAATGGTGAATTAAACGATGAAGTTTATATAAAACAATCAGAAGGCTTCATAATAAACGGGTAAGAAAACAAAGTTTGTAAATTTGTCAAATCCATATACGGATTGAAGCAAGATCCTAAACAATGGTAAGAAAAGTTTGATAGCATCATGATTAATAATGAATTCGTTATAAATGCGTATACTAGAAAAAATTCAGAGAAGCATATGTATTCGTTTGTCTATATGTAGATAACATGCTCATATTAGGGACTAATATGGAAGTCATCAATAAGAAAGAAAATGCTTACCAGTAATTTAATATGAAAAATATGGACGAAGCAGACGTGATTCTAGGAATAAAGATATCTAGAACACCTGTTGGAATATTATTGTCTCAAACTCATTATGTCGATAACGTAATTGAGAGGTTTAAGACTCATAATATTAAAGAGACTAATAATCCATTTCTTCCTCATGTAGTTCTTCACAAGAATACTAGAAATGGTAAACAACAGTTAGAATATTTCCAGATTATTGAAAGCCTAATGTACTTGATGAATTGTACTAGACTAGATATAGCTTATTCGGTAAGTAAGTTAAGTCGATATACAAGTAAGTCCAATAATGAACATTGGGCTGCATTACTTAGAGTTTTGGGATACTTGAAATGAACCGAAGAGTATTCATTATATTATAGAAAATATCCTCTAGTAATTGAAGGATATAGTGATGTCAACTGGATATCAGACACGGGTCAAAGTCTACCAGTGGCTAAGTATTTACTCTCGGTGGCGGCGCTATATCATGGAAATCTTTTAAGAAAATGTGGATAGATCGATTTACTATGGAATCTGAGTTTATTTCTTTAGCTAAAGCAATTAAAGAAGTGGAATGGTTAAGACATTTTTTAGAAGATACTCCTATATGGCTAAAGTCTATGTTACCTATATGTATTCATTGTGATAATCATGCAACGATAGTCAAGGCCGAAAATTGTGTATAACGGTAAGTCAAGACTTATACATTGTAGACATAATACCAAACGACATTTGCTCTCAAATGGAACAATATCAATTGAATTTGTTAAATCGAAAGAAAACCTAGATGATTTGTTTACTAAAGAGTTATCTAGAGAGCGTATAGATTGCGTATCGATGGAACATCTTAATGGAAATCTAACCTGGTGACTGGAGATCCCACAGACTAGATTCATAGAAAAACTAGTTAGGAGTGACTCAATAAGAAGAACTTACGAGTTTAACTCCTTCCAATTTCTATGATGCAAACAATTGCTGTCTACAAAAATTGTTGAGGACAAGTTTTGCTTTTAATGATGACTATATCTTGTAATAGTACAAGTGAAGTATTGTAGGGTACTCTTTAAAGAACACTACCTATGTAAGTGCGAATCTGGTCGGTTCTTTGAGAATTTTACTTAGGTAGATTCTCTAAAGCACTCACAGAACCCAAGAAGTTCATGGACGAAATAATGAACAAAATAGAGAACCAAGTTTGATATGTGAGATAATGTGTTTGGTCTATTGTTTGAGCTTGCAATAACTGTTGATAATTCAAAACATTATGTTTACTGATTAGCCGAGTGAGTTCGATAGATTTTTACTAAAGAAGGTTCAAAGCAAAAGCTATCTATCTTGATGCATTATCTTCCAGATAGTGCTCTTATTTGTCTTTCTTGATTTGAGTCGACTTCTTTCATTCATGTGGATGATTGTTAGAATTAATTGAATTTTATTAGGTTGAATCATTAAATGTGGTATATGTAATGGTGTGGGATACTACAATTAATTTAGGGTGAATTGGAAGTCTCCAATAAAAAGCACATAATTGATGAATGTGTATGATGAATACACATTCATTCAAGATTTGATGTGGACAATCAAATCACATACAAATATGAAATGGTGCGATCTAAGGGCTTAGATTAATTAGACCAAATAGTGCACCTATTCATGAGGAGCTACACACCTATTTAAAGAGACACATCAAATTTTATTAATATGGACTGCTAAATTAAATTTTTTCACACAAAATCAAGTCTGAATTATTGATTTATAGATTCTCATCATTCTCCAAAATTTCGTCTACATAATTTTTTAGCATATTTCTGTTCATTTTGGTTTTGTGCAATTTTTCAAAGTTTGTGTTTTTCATTCCATTCAAGAAGACTACAATCAATTCTTTGATTCGACCCATAAAGTTGGTATAGTGTAATACCGATTTTAGAAGAAGCGTTGTATCTAGGGTAACATGTTTGTATTTATCGTGTTGGAAAGTTTTGTAGTGGACGTAATCTTTTTTAAAGAGATTTGCTTTGGCATACCTTCTTTTATCTCTACTTCTACTTTATTTCATATTGAACTAGTTGAATTTCCAACAACAATTCTTTCATTTTTCCCTTTTCTTCTTACCTTTATTTTTTTGTTTTTTTATTCATTTCTATTTTTTTATTAAAAATAAGTGTATCACTATCTTTTCAGTAAAAAAAAATTAATCTTTCACTTATCTATGGACGAAAACTATTTATTTGGACTATAATTTGAGTAAAAGGTTGAAGATGAACTACTCATTGGGTGAGAGAAGATTCAACATGAACCACACAATCCTTGAATCGTGCATATTTAAGAACATGGACTACTCAAACCCCCCTTGAAATCTGGAAAGGATGAAAATCGAACCTCAAGTATTTTCATACATTCGGTAGTAAGTGCTATGTGTTAAATGATCGAGAAAAAATTGGATAAATTCAATTCAAAAAGTGATGATGAAGTTTTTATTGGTTATTCTAAAAACAACTGAGCTTATAGAATTTATAACATGCGTACTCAAACTATCATTGAATCAATCAATGTAAAAATTGATGATACTAATGATTTTTCATCTTATTCACGGGAACCTAAAATTCAAACTTTGGAAAGACAGGTTGATGGAAGTCAAAATACTCAAAACAACTGTGTGTCTGTTTCATACAGAGATAGACAAACTAAACTTCTCGCATCAAGTTCTGGTGTCTCTGCACTTGCTCTAGGAAGTTCTGATGTAACAAGTACAAATAATGAATAGAACACGAGAAGGAAGGCACACCTATTGGACAACGTACTCTCAATTCTAGTGAATGAATGGCAACTAGGAGGAGGCTTGCAAATAAACTTGGACATGTTTGCTACACTTCACAAATTAAACCTAAAAATATAAATGAAACAATTGATAATGAAAATTAGGTTCTAGCAATGCATGAAGAGCTAGCTCAATTTGAAAGAAATGAAGTCTGAGAATTTGTACATCGCTAAAGGATACAAATGTGATCGGGACAAAGTGGATATTCAAAAATAAATCTGATGAACATGGAAACATAGTCAGAAACAAGGCACTCTTAGTTGCACGGGGATACACTCAAGTGGAAGGAGTGGATTTTGATGAAATATTTACAGCTGTTGCTCGACTTCAATCCATTGGACTCTTACTATCTGTGGCATGTCAAATGAGGTTCAAGCTCTACCAAATGGATGTCAAAAGTACCTTTCTAAATGAGATTCTAAACGAAGAAGTCTACGTTGAGCAGCTTAAGGGATTTATTAATCCTTATTCTCCAAATCATGTGTCCAGACTCAAAAAGCCTTATACCGACTAAAACAAGCTCCACGTGCTTGATATGAACGACTAACCATGTTCTTGTTAGAACAAGGATACAAGAGAGGGGAGCTGACAAAATTTTATTCATAAAACACTTCAAAACTGGATTAACAGCTGCACAAATTTATGTTGATGATATTGTGTTTGGTTCTTCCTTGGAAACAAAATCCTGTTAGTTTGTTACAATTATGAAAAATGAATTTGAGATGATTATGGTTGGTAAACTAAACTTATTTTTAGGTTTGCAGGTCAAACAGGTTGGATCAGGAATTTTTATCTCACATGCCAAGTATACTAAAAATCTGATGAAGAAGTTTGGTCTTGAACAGACCAAGTCAGTTAGAACTCCTATGGCCACGTCCTTGAAAATCTCCAGAGATGACCAGGGCAAGGAGGTCGACTCTAGTTTGTACCGGAGCATGATAGGTAGTTTGCTGTACTTGATTGCAAGCCATCCTGACATATCATTCACTGTTGGAGTTTGTGCACGTTATCGGGCCAAACCAAAATAATCTCATCTTACAGCTGTGAAGTGACTTATTCGCTATATTAACTGTAATTCTGATTTTGGTTTATGGTATACTAATAATACTAACTATCATCTTGCAGGATATTCTGATGCTTACTGGGTAGGAAATGTAGATGATAGGAAAAGTACGTGTGGAGGACGTTTCTACATTGGTAACAATCTAATTGTATGGTTAAGTAAGAAATAAAACTCCATTTCTTTATCTACTGCAGAAACTGAATATGTTGCTACTGGTAGTTGTTGCACTTAGTTACTCTGGATGAAACAAATGCTATGTGACTTGGTATTGATCAGGATTCTGTTACTATATTTTGTGATAACACTAGTACTATCAATATTTCTAAAAATTCTGTTAAGCACTCGAGGACGAAACATATTGACATTAGACATCATTTTATTAGAGATTTGGTCGAGGAAAAAGTAATTACTTTGGAACATATTCAGGCTGAGTTAGTTGATGACTTGCTCACCAAGATCTAGATTCTGGTAGATTTGAGACTCTATGAAAAGCTGTGGGTGTATATATATAGAAGAATGATTTCCTAAGCACCGGTGCTTAGCTTTTGTAAGCACCGATGACATGGTATATCTATTCAATGTATATTTCATTTATACATTGAATATGTGGGATCTACCATTATTTTACAATTATCCATGCCATGTCACCGGTGCTTAGGAGATCATTTCTATATATATATATATATATATATATATATATATATATATATATATATATATATTTTCTTAGTAAAAGTAGCATTTTTCTTTTTGTTTATTCTTTTTGTTTGAATTTATCATGTGTGCTTGTTTTGCATTTATTTCAAATTTAAATTTAAAATAAAAAGGGGTTCTTGCAGATAGCATATGAAATAAATGTATGATTGATTTATGAATATTATGATTAACTTGGATTAACCAATCAGTATATTATGCTCATTAAACTTATGGTTAAATATACTCAGATAAGCATAGTTTGATGACATATTGACTTGTTTGATTGTGCCTTACTACTGACTGGGTTGTTATCTTTAAAATGATTTTGTACTTTGTTGTGGACCTATGGTTAGTATTTATGTCTCCCAGTACTATAGTATGTTGTTGTGTTAACAATCAAATTCATTGGAAGAGAGGACTACCACCATAGATGTGTATAGCTGTCCGTGATAATGAATATACATTATGTAGAAAAGGGCTACCCCTATGACTATGAGAATGTCAATTCTATAAACTTAAAAATTCAGTGTTTTGACAAAACAAAAAATATATATAATGAAAATGGGTCAAAACTTTGAGTACTTAAGAGAAAAATTGTTATGGTACTATTGTCTGGCACGCATATATTTTTTATTTAAAGAGATATTTTCAGATAATGATTGGTTTGAAATACATCTCTGTACTTATCTTTTTGACAAGTTTCAATTTGATTTAGTGAGACATGTTATGATTGACTGGTGTAGTATGTCCTATCACACACTTACATTTTAAATTTGACAAAATAATTGAATCTAATTATGTGCATACATCTGATTGGTAGATTCTTGTTTACTTTGCTATTTTTGGACTGATTTTATAATTTGTAGACTGTGAAATTTGTCCATAAATAAAAGATTCATTTTTATCTTATAAAATATTCTCATTGATTTTGTGTGATTGACTTGTGTGGGTGTTTTCGTATGATTCTCAATCAACAGTCTAATCAAAATCAATATCAATATCAACTAAGAAAAGATTTGGATGATTTTTTTTAACGACATCTATTCTTATTTTTTTGTGCTGATTATTAAATTGACCTTCCTCAAATTAAAAATTCCATTTTTCAAAAAAATAAGAGAGGCAATTTAGGCGGTTAAAATTTGAATTTAAACATTTGGTTAAGGGAAGTTTATGCCCTTAACTGTCAATCATCCATTTATTTTTGGTAACTGCATTGCACACGTCAGAAATAAATAATTCCCTCATTGTGCAATTATTCAAAATTTCTCCCCTTTTAAACTTAGACCTAGGGTTTGTCTTCTTCTCCCATATCTGGTTTCAATTTCCAAAATCAAACTCTCTCTTACACTTGATTTCGGAGTTGTGTTAAGTTTTCCTTCAGGTTCAAATATGGTAAAAACTAAGATGCCAAAATCAAAGAGAAACCCTGGTGGTTCATCCAAGGATACTGCTGCTCCGATGTCTATTGATGAATTTGAGCAGGGGTAGCAAATGTCGTCGGTGAGGAGTCTTTGGCGAAGTCTCTGAAGACTGGAGTAGTCCAGTTCAGACCCTGAAACTCTTCCAACTTTTGTTGCACATACGGTTGAAACATCTACTGACATTGTTGCTTACATGTCGTCGTTCTGTCACTCAAAATCTCAGTCCTGTCAAACATCTAAAGATCCAGTCATTTTTCCGAGCAAAAAAGTCTCCCTAAGTGTTCAAAAATCTGATGAAAAATGAGATGATGAGAAACTAGCGACAGAGGGTCTACAAATCTTGAAAGTAAAGAAGAAGGGTCATGAGGATGAAGAGACGGGAGATAAGGAGTCTGAACCTCCACCTCAAGTTGGTGATAATGTTGAAGGTATAAGTAAGCCCTCTTCCTATCAATTTGATTTTGATTTTGACGTCAATACTGAGGGGTCTTCAGAGTCTACACCTACCTCTCATCCACCAAGAAGAGCCAAGAGGGCTAAAAAAGAAAACGAAAAATTGGAGAGGGCGTTGAAGAGTCCACACCTGCAAGTCAGAACAGACCACCCATTACCTCAGGAGGTGCTTACATATTGATGTCTATACCCAGTTCAGACCCATAGATGTTCAGGTTTGAGACCTTAACCAGAGGTAGACACTCAACCCTCTAAATTACTGCTTTTTGTCTGAAGCTGTTGAGAGCCTGTTTCTTTCTTTCACCTCCTATCACAAGTTCATCATTGAATGTAAAGTGGCTATTCATGAGTTTGTTTCATTTGATCTAGTTGAGATTGTTGGTTTTCATGAACTGCATAATTTTTTTGAATTTCTTTGGTTCATTTAATGAGACTCTTGTCAACGAATTTATCACAAATGTTTCAAAAAATTTAGGTAAAGCTGAAAATGAGTTTAGGTGTCAAGTTTATGTCAGAGGTAGACATGTTACTTTTAGTCCTAATTCTCTAAGAGAATGGTTTAGGTTGGATGAAGTGGCTATCACTAGTGATGAAGAATTGACTAAGGACAATATTGCCCAAGAAATGACTGGCTTTGCCTGGCCAAAAATTGGTGAACTTACTGTTTCGAGACTTCTATCAAAATACAAAGTTCTCCACCAGATCTTAATCAACAATATTGACCCCTTGACTCATAGATCTGACATTTCAAGCAATAGGGTTGTTATAGTGTATAATTTAGAAATGCGGTTGACCGTTGATTGGGTTAAAATAATTTTTGACAGAATTGTCTATGAGGGACCAAGAAGGGCCAAGCAGTACAGACTACTACATCCAGATCTCATTCATCATTTTCTTGCCCACCAAGGAGTGCCTCCTATGGGTTCAGACAGGTTGTCAAAAAATATTTCTACCTTGGATATCCACGAGTTTTCAAATTTAGGTGGAACACCACGACTCACTCCTACGGTTCCAAAGCACGTTTTGTCCTCTTTGGACCAGTCTGGCCATTTGGATGCTCTGGAGGCTCAGCTGGGGCTAGTTAGAACTCATGTAGAACAACTTTTTTACTTGACCCAAAGTTTCTCTGATGAGTTTGATTTCACGCGTAAGGTCTTGACAAAAATTGAATATATAGGAGATTACATATTAAGTCTGCATACCGTATAGTCACACCAGAATTCTCCGCACACACTGAAGGTCAAGTGGAGATTCTCGATACTAATCCTGATGCTCCTAGGCCAATTGCCAATCCACCTGCTGCTCTTACGAGATGGAAGACCATCCGTGTTTGGTGCAAAGAAGTCCAGACCCTCTTAGAATTGATTGTATCTGGTTCTGACTTCTGTCTCTCTAACTATTTGGTTCTAACTGATCTTGGATAACTGTATTAACTACTACGCTTTACTTTCCTTCTGCTTTTTCTCTCCCCAGATAATTCATTTGGCTGTTTCATTACAAAAAAAAAAGGGAGTAATATTTTTGAATTTGTAGTGGTATACTTTAAACCTTAATGGTACTTTTGGTAATTTGCTAAGGGGAAGCATTATTAAGTTTGTCTCTAATGTGTGTGGTGTTTGGAAATGTTGTTTACTCATATGATATGTGAGCATAACTTCTTTGTAGGAGTTTTTGGTTTACCTATTAAGGAGGAGCAATAACCCTTCTATGATGATGCTCATGTTTTCTTTAATTGTTCTCATGTTTAACACATACCACAAAGGTATTAAAAATTCGATAGTTATGTTTTGTAATTAAGCAACACCAAAGGAGGATTATTTGAAAAAATATAGTGTCATATTTTTTCATCATTTTATGTTGGCTCACTTAATTAATAATACTGATTTTTAATGACAAAATAGGAGGTTATCTTGTACGCTTTGACTGGTCGTGTTGCTGCCAGTTTTGACTGACTGAGATGGTAAGAATATTTAAAAAGATTTAATTCCATATTTGCGGGCTGCGGTTTTTATTCTGTTTCCTTACATAAAATTACCTGATCATGTGAATACCAGGAACAACCCTCTTGTAGGTTAAAATACATTCTCTTATTCTCTTAGATTTGCTTAGGAAGAAAATATTTAAAGATAATCTTGAGTTTCCAAAATACATTCCTTCCACAAATCTAGAATATTTTTTTGTATCTCTCCTACTAATTTTCTTACCACTCTTATTGTATATTTTTAGGTAAGACATTATTTCTAATTTGATTATTACTTTACCTATAAGTAAGAGTACAAATCAATAAGGAATTAAGCTTTGAAAAATATTTTTGTGCTCTTGTTCTTCAAGCTCCAACTGGCCGACTCCATTGAAAGAACGAGACATCAAGCTTCATTGTTTTAGTTTCAAAGCAAAAATGTTTTCTTCAAACTCATTGAAAAATAAAAAATAAATTAGTGCTCAATGAACAATTTTATTTTTTGATTAATTTTCTTAGCATGAAGTTAAGAATGAGGGTTCTTATTCCAAATTGAGGTTGCGGTCAAGTACAATAGGAAAATGGCAATAAAGTCAAGACCGGTAGGTTTGATTCTATTTCATCAACAAGTCAAAAGGAGAAGTATCAAAATAGAGTTTATCTATATTCTTTTGATTGTTACTTTGTTAATTTTGTGAAATTAAAAAACTCAATACTATTGTACTTTTAATCAAGATTATTAGTGGATTATTTTTATCCGTGGCATGGGGACCCGTGGATATTTCTCGTCGGAGTTTACCACATTTCATCTTGTATTCGTATTTAATTATTTAAATTCTGCTCTAAACAAATTAGAAAAACGAACACTACATTGATATGCCAGTACGCGTCAAAATTGCTTCACAATACAACGAGCCAGTTTTGAATGCAGAATGTCTACTGCTCACTTAATTAAGATTAAAATAGTTTTTAATTTAATTAATCTAGATTTTAGAACTTTCAAGTTGAAATGTGAACAATGGATGCACTTTTCCTCAAAATAATAACTCTGTGTTATTGCCTTTTTTATTTACAAAGTTCGTGTTGTAGTGTGGTTTGAGTGACTAAAATTGAAAAAAAAAAGAGAAGGAGAATCTGCTCTTGCTGGCTAAAACTTAGGGCTGAAACAAGAGCAAATTTGATGCAAAAAGGGATGATGATTTAACATTGTTGAAGCCAGGTCTTTGGACAGAAAAAGAGAGAAAAATGATGAACCAAAAATAAGGTGTTGAATGCCTACTGTTGGAGGCATGTACAAGAAAATAGATGGATCTGATGTAAAATTTGAGTATGGAAGACAGTTGATGGGGACGAAAATTACAGAATGGGGGGCTGCTAGAATATATTTGTGGAGACTGAAAAGATGAGAAATAAGAGGACTTATTGTTGGCTTGAAGTGAGGGGAATTGAATGTTTTGGATGGCTAAAAATGAAAAGAATAAATGAGGAAAAACTAACCCAAAAAATGACTAAAATCTGGACTTTTTTGGACTGCAAAAAGAAGGAAAACTCGAGACTTATAGGGCTGAAATCTGGACAGAAAAATGAGGTAATGATGTCGTGATTTTGGCGGTTGAATTAGTGTGAGAAAAAGAGGTCTTGGAGGGGCCGAAACTAGAGAAAAATAATATGACTTGTTGTTGAAATAGGGGGCGAAATTGATGTACAGAAAGACAAAAAAAATATAATTTATACTGGGACTAAAATGAAGGGATTATGGTGGACTTATCGGGCCAAAAGTTCGAGGATTTCTGGGGTAAAATCAATAAATTTTACGGCTTAAAAGTGAGGAAAATTGGAGACAGTTGGGGCCGAAATCTGGATGGATGTTGGAGCAGTATTTTTTTTTTTTTTGCAGTTATTTAGATAGTGGAGAATGGCTGAAAATTGAAGAGGAAGTGGGAAAGCTATGGGACAGTTTTTTTTTTTTTGGACTTCATGGAAGTGAGTTACTTGGTTAATTGGCAGATCATGAAGGGACGGTTTCCTTGTGAAAGAGGGGAAATGTTTGGCAGTGGAAGAGTGGAGAAAAATTCACTGAAAGTCAGCTTCAAGGGGGCGGATTTGGGGCAGTTAGGTAGTCAGGTTTTGACTATATTTTGGGCTAACATGGTTACCAACTTTGGCTAAAAAAAGATGGTTTATGGGCTGAAAGTTGGTGCCTTCTAATATGGTTTTACAGTTAATAATGTAACGACCATGGACTTTCCCCTACGACCCTCTCGCCTAGGGACTATTCCGTGCACCGTTAGCTTACGTATTGTCCACTAGAGGTTGGGTTCCGAACTGGACTTCTGTCACATCCCCAGCGATTTGGACCGTTGACCTTCTCCCTTAAGAGAATGTAAGTGGAATGCTGGTACCAATTGTAGTGAGCAATTTCCAGCACTTTTCATCACTTTCAGTCTAGATTTTGTCCAGTAGAAAATGAATTTTTGTCCATCACAACTTCTACCAATAACTAATTTTTAAGGTAGTTTTACTTACTACTTTTACTTTGATTTTTAAATGACGTTTGGAAAATTATGCTGTGATATAAATGCCATGCAAACCTAATTACGAAAGAATGTTATGATAGTGATTGAAGGTAATCATGTATGATGTTATGTGGTACCGGCTACCAATTTTTGTGTTCCTATGCAAGTTTAAAAATGATGGCATGTTGCATTTATGTTTCTATATAATTTTCTCACATGTTGTAAAACGAACAATTTTTCAAATTGGATTAGTTGGCATTGATGCGATAGCATAGGCTAGCGAGCTTGTCGTGGAATTTCTTTTTTGGTTTAAGGTTTGACGTCGAGATAATCGAGTCAATTATGATGTAAATACGATATTTTGAAGTCTTTGATTCATTATTTAATTAAGTAATATTTATGGAAAACGAGATGTTGGTTCCTCTGCCGTTAAAAGTTTCAAGCTAGAAATGCCTAGTTTCATTTTTTTGAAATTTTCAGCTTACTGTCCCTACTTTGAAAAATCATAACATATGCTACGGTTGGTTTTTTGAATGAAATTAGTGGCTATGGAAATCCATATATGTGGTCTAATAATAACAATTAGATTCACTAAAAAATTACATTGTATGAATTTATTATGAACGTTTTAGCAGGTTGCCTTAAGGCACCTGAGACAGTTTTTTCAAGCAATTCGGCTATCATTTTCACCTCCCAAACGATGTAGCTAAGATTTGAAATTTTACCATATTGTAGTATATAGTCCCAAGTATCTACATTTAAAATTTTGGAATTTTTAGAATTCTTTTGAATGGTCAAATAAATTGTGGCGACATCTATCACAGCATAGGAAAAACCATGGAAAATTAAGGAAAAATCATTTTTTCCCTTGCGCGCTTGTTATTTCAGAAAAATTTAAATTTTTAAAACCATTCAAGGGAACGAGAAATATTATTTGGATTTGTAAAATATTTTTAGAGATTATTTCTAATGACCCTCCAGGTTGAGAAAATTCGAGGCGTTATAGCTTAGTATCAGATAGGGGTTTTACTTTTCTATAGACTTGTGAAATTTTTTTACATTTTAAATTTATTTTATTTTATTTTTTGTCTTTATTTTAATAGGTCAAGATGAAATTTTAGAAGTTGAAATGTGGGGGTAATTTTTTTTTTAAAAATGTGGTTAAGTATGATAAATGGAACTTATATTTATGGGAAATTTTTAATTGTTTCATTTACGATGAAATGTTAAGTTAAGATGAAATTTTATGTTAGTCCTTTATTTTAAATTAAAAGATGTTAGAAATACACTTAATCGTACCATTCATAATTTTCATCTCAGACATGGTTCCACCGAGTAATGATTTCCTAGAACGTGCCAAGGCGGCAAGGAACGATTATATACTTTTTGCTTTGGATCCCGAATGGTCAATTGACCATCATATAGGTAACCATATGACAGCTCGTATCAGGGCGATGAACTATGGTGATACAGAGTCTATTGCTCATGTGATTGACTCACTGATTGGCCCCGAACAGTTGCTGGTGAGATTTTAGGAGATCTGGAGAAGATCTACCACCCGGAGGTGGAATATGATGTGTATTGTGAAGCGCTCATTATACACTGGGAAGAGTATAGTTTATATGGTGCAGGTCTCCATCATATCCTTGAGCCGGATCTAGTAGTTGAGCCCATCCCCGAGCATGCTTCAATAGTCGAGCCAGAGCCAGAGCCGATGTTAGTGTTTGAGATTGATCCAGTTATCGACGTCGAGGATGAACCGAAAGAGGATCTCAAGTTAGAGTCTGAGGATGAGTCTTGTGTTACCTCAGATGACGAGGCTCTACAGCCGAAGAGGCCTAGAGTACATGGAGAATGGATCAGCGAAGACGATGCTTAGATATATTATGATAGTTAGATGTTTTCTTTTCAGTATTTTAGTTTCCATATACAGTTACTTTACTGTTGTTTAGCGCTAGATGTTTTTACTAGTTGTACCTCTTGAAGGATGCTTTAAATATATAAAAGATGTTATTTAAATTCTCCTTTATTGATAGTTTTTCAGATATTCATGGCTTTGTGTATGGTGTTTATTTCGATGAATTACAAACTCTTTTCGTTTTGTTTATTCTAAAGGAAATGGCACCAACTACACAAGCAAGAGCTATTAGAGACCTACAACTAGCGGTTGAGGAAATCAAAAGAGCGTTGGCAGCTTAGACAGCACCCATAGTGCCATAGCCGCTAATGGTGCCACGAGCACCATAAGTGCCCAAAGCGCATCAGGCCCCACCAACACATCATGTGGACCCTGCTGTGTTGATAATTGAGCAATTTTATCGATACTAGCCTCCTACTTTCGACGGTGGGAAGGATCCTTATGCAGCCGAGAAAATCTTTTGGCACATCGCTTGTCTTGAAAATCAGAAAGTCCTTTTGTGCAGAGTTCATGCTAATTGGCAGAGTAGGTCACTGGTGGAAGTCAACATCCTGCACCCGTACTGAGAAAGAATAGAATAATATCTCGTGGGCCTAGTTTAAGGTCGAGCTAACGAAAAAATATTTTTCTTAGGCTTTGCGAGCTTATAAGGAATCAGAGTTTCTGCATTTGGTTCAAAGGGAGATGAAAATTACCGAGTATGAGCAAAAATTTGAAGAACTGTCGCGTTATGCTCTATATTTGGTCGGTACCAAATTAATGAAGGCAAGATGTTATGAAAGCGGGTTGCGCCTAAATGTTAGATAGATTGTTAGTTCCCATGCGCTTCCTACTTTTAGAGCAGTGGTCAAGATGGCTTAGACCGTGTCCTTCTCGGGTTTAAAGGTCAAATTTTATGGACAACAAAATGACTCGGGAAAGTGAAATTGGTAGGATCAGAAATCGAAGTTTAGGCCAGTTCAAGAGACAAAATCAAGGTCCCAACATGGGCCCTACATGGGTCAATCAAGTAATTTATTTCCTCAGTGCCCTAAGTGTAAGAAGAATCATAGTGGTGATTGCCACTTTGGCAATAACGTCTGCTATAGGTGAGGATAGCTAGGCCGCTGGACGTCACAATGTCGGGCAGAGTCAGCAAAGGATAATGATCAAGCGAACAAAGGAAAAGCTAGAGTGTTCGCCATGACTTATGAAGAGGTCGTCCAGAACCCAGACGTTATTACGGGTATGTTATCTATCTCTAGAGTACCTGTTTACATTCTTATTGATTTTGGCATGACGCATTCGTTTATATTTGAAGCATACCTAGCTAAAGTTAACATTTTATGTCAGAAAAGTAATACTTTACTAGAGGTTAGTATGCCGTCAAGGAGAACTATAGAGACAGATAAATTAGCTTGGGCAATTCAGATAGATTTTGATGGGTTAGGTTTGTCAGCAGACCTGCATGCTATAAATATGAGAGATTTTGACATTATCCTGGGGATGGATTGGTTGGGTAGTTATCACGCTACCATTATATGTTTTGAGAAGGAAGTAATCTTTCGAAGACCTGAATAGAAAGAGTTCAAATTTTATGGGTCAAAGATTAAAGCACTTCCCCGCCTTATCTCAGCTCTATAGACAGAAAATTTGCTAAAGAAGAAAAATTGCCAAGGTTTCCTTGTCAATATCACTAGCACCCCATCTGAGGAAGTATCTTTGAATAACGTACCATTGGTTTGGGAATACGCCGATGTGTTTCCAGATGATCTAGTAAGCATACCGTCAAATAGACAAGTGGAATTCACGATAGATCTTATACATGGTACTGCACCCTTATCAAAGGCTCTACATCGGATGGCACCCAAAGAATTGCAAGAGCTAAAAATGCAATTGGAAGAACTTTTGGATAAAAGATTTATCCAACCAAGTGATTCTCCGTAGGGAGCTCCAGTACTCTTCGTGAAGAAGAAAGATGGATCGATGAGAATGTGCATCGATTACTGTAAGTTGAATAAATTGACAATCAAGAATAAGTATCCACTTCCAAGAATTGAAGATTTGTTTGATCAATTGAAGGGTGCTTCTGTGTTTTCGAAGATCTATTTAAGGTCGGGCTATCACCAACTAAAAATCAGGCCATCAGATATACCAAAGTTAGCATTCCGAATTCGCTATGGGCATTATGAGTTTATAGTAATGCCCTTTGGACTGACAAATGCTCCAGCGGTATTTATTGATTTAATGAACCGAGTTTTTCATCAATATTTAGATCAGTTCGTCATTGTATTCATCGATGAAATCTTGATTTATTCCAAGAATCCCAAGTGACATCAAGAGCACTTGAGAATAGTATTAGAGACCTTACACAGAGAAAGTTGTATGCCAAATTCATGAAGTGAGAATTTTGGTTGGACCGAATAGGATTCCTTGGACATGTTGTGATGGCTAATGGAATTGAAGTAGGTCCATCAAATGTGGAAACTGTGTCAAATTGGCCGGCATCATCAAATGTTGGGGAAATAAGAAGTTTTCTAGGTTTAGCCGGCTATTATCAACGTTTCATAGAAGGATTTTCCAAAATAGCTGGCCGTATGACGCAATTGACTTAAAATGGTTTAAGTATGTTTGGTCCGAGAAGTGTGAATAGAGTTTTCAAGAGTTAAAGTACAAGCTAGTATCTGCATTGGTACTAGCTTTACCCCAAGGTTCTGAGGGCTATGTGATTTACATTGATGCATTAAAACCCGGTTTGGGCTGTGTGTTGATGCAAAATAGAAAGGTAATAGCTTATGCTTCAAGACAGTTGAAGCAATATGAGCAAAATTACCCAACACATGATCTTGAACTTGCGGCGGTGGCTCACGCCTTGAAAATTTGGCGCCATTACCTTTATGGAAGCAAGTGTGAAATTTACACCGACCATAAGAGTCTCAAGTATTTTTCACCCAAAAAGAGTTGAATATGAGGCAATGATGGTGGTTAGAATTAGTAAAAGACTATGACTGCTTTATCCTTTACCATCTGGGTAAGGCAAATGTAGTAGCGGATGCTCTAAGCAGAAAGAATATGTGTCAATTGTCTGCACTGCAATTGACACAAGATAATCTGATCAAGGACTTTGATAGTATGAAATTTGAAGTATTAGCACCACGGTGCGGACATCGGCAGTGATAGCAAGTCTGATAGTAAAGTCGGCACTCAGAGATAGAATTGTGATAGCTCAAAATGATGATCCTTTCTTGGAAAAAATCAGGACTGAAGTAGGAATAGAAAAGAGGAAAGATTTTGAAATAGCTGAGGACAAACCTTTGATGTTCAAAGGTCGAATATGTGTGCCTAAAGATGAAGGTCTTAGAAATGAGATTTTATCTGAAGCTCATTCTGCTCCTTATACTATACATCCAGGAGAACTAAAATGTATAAAGATTTGCGTAATATATTTTGGTGAAGAAACATGAAAGGAGTTGTAGCTCATTTCGTGTTAAAATGTTTGGTGTGTCAACAACTGAAAGTGGAGCATCAGAGGCTGTCAGGGCTACTAAACCCAATGGATATACCAAAGTGGAAATGGGAGAAAATTGCAATGGATTTTGTTATGGGTTTTCTTAGATCGGCAAGAGGTCATGATGCCATCTGGGTTGTGGGAGACCGTTTGACAAAATTTGCGCATTTTCTTCCCATTTGAATGAATTTCAGTTTGGAACAATTAGCACATTTGTATGTCAAAGAAATTGTTAGACTTCATGGGATACCAGCGTCCATCGTATCAGATAGAGATCTGAGGTTTACCTCAAATTTTTAGAAAAGTCTTCAAGGAGCTTTGGGTAATAAATTGAAATTTAGCACAGCTTTTCACCCTCAGATCGACGGGCAATCAGAACGTACTGTTCAAATCCTTGAGGATATGTTGAGAGCATGCATCTTGGATTTGGGTGCTAAATGGGAAGGCCACCTACCGTTGGTAGAATTCGCTTATAATAATAGCTTCCAAACTACTATCGGCATGACACCATATGAGGTACTGTATGGTCATCGATGTTGTTCGCCAATTTGTTGGGATGAAATCAGCGAAAGAAGAATTTTAGGACCAGAGTTGGTTGAGAAAACAGTGGAGGCAATAGACAAGATCAGGTCCAGAATTAAGATCGCGCAAGACCGTCAGAAGAGTTATGATGATCAAAGGATAAAGGAATTAGAATTCGGGGTCGGCGAAAAAGTTTTTCTAAAAGTGGCTCCTATGAAAGGGATACTATATTTTGGTAAGAAATGGAAACTAAGACAGCGTTTCATCGGCTCATTTGAAATTCTTGAAAAGATTGAAAATGTGGCGTATCGTTTGGAATTGCCACCTGAGCTCTCGGTGGTGCATGACGTTTTCCACCTTTCAATGTTAAGGAAGTACGTGCATGATCATACACATGTGGTAAATATGAATCATTATATTTAAGGAATTATATGACTTATGAGAAAGTGTTTGCGATGATCTTAGAAAGAAAGGTCCATGTTTTGAGAAATCGAGAGATCTCATTAGTTAAAGCTCAGTAGGGTAGACACGAGGAAGATGGAATCACTTGGAAAAGAGAAGAAGATATTTTAGATAAGTTTCTGGACATTGAAAACTATGTAAGTTAAATTTCGAGGACGAAATTATTTTAAGTGGGGAGGGTTGTAATAACCGAAATTTTTTTCGTCTTTTAATTTCAAGTAAATAAATTTTTTTCTTATTCTCGGCGTCGCTTGGAACCTTATAGTTCATTTTAAATATTTGGTCACGTTAAATTTTGCGCGTGTTCATTTCAAATATTTTTTAGTTCAATGATTTTGGAATTTGTCTGAAAACGAACCATGTTCTAATTTGATTTGGTGAGTTTTGAATTTCAAGTTGAGCGAAAAATAATTTATAGCTAAATTTTTAAAATTTATTCTCCGGTTCTATCTAAAAATCCCGACAATTTATTTTCTATTCCTTAGCTAAAACCTGATTTACTTTTCGACTCCAAAATTTAACCAAAAACCCCACCCAAACAACACCTTAAAATCCACCAAAAAACTTAGCCAAACAACCCCTTAACCTCTACCATTTTGCAACAACCAAACAGCCCCTCCATGATCTAAAGAAAATGCACCCAGCAGCCTCATTTCCAGCCTTTAGCCTCTTCTACCTACCCACGTTCTCCCTTTCTCTCCCATGTAACTGAATTTATCCACCCCCTTAATCAGCCACAAGATCACATTTTCCTCCCAATTTTGACCCAAAAATCTCCCCTGCAATGTGTATTTTCCCCCAGAAATCAGCATTTAAACTAAGTACAAACCTCCCATTTTCCTTCTTCAAATGTTGGCCTCCATCTTTAGTTCATCAGTTTTTTGTTTTTTGTTTACTTTCCAGCAATAATACATTCATTTTCCTCCCTCATCCTCCCTTCATTTCAGTTATAAAGTTCCAGATTTTCTTTCCCCAATCTTAGGCACTCAAACTCGACCCACCAGTAGATTTTTTACCCTTGGTTTTGATCCATAAATTTCATATCCTTCTTCTCATTATCAGCCCCAAAGTTCCAGCAACAAATCTTTCACTTTTCGTCATTTTCTTTCCTCTCTTTTGTCTCAACAATTCGGTCCAACAGTGAGCAATTTCCAGCACTTTTCATCACTTTCGGTCCAGATTTTGGCCAGCAGTAAAAGGGCCTTAACCTTGCTTTTTAATTCACAAAAGTTCCTTATATATATATATATATATATATATATATATATATATATATATATATATATATACATCTATATATATAGTGTATGGGTTTCGATTTTGGAAGCCGCAGAAACAATTTTTTGTCCATCACAACTTCAACTGAAAACTAATTTTTAAGGTAGTTTTACTTACTACTTTTACTGTGATTTTTAAACGACATTTGGAAAATTATGATGTGATATAAATGCCATGCAAACCTAATTACGAAGGAACATTATGGTATTGATTGAAGGTAATCACTTTAATATGTTAGTGATTGAAGGTAATCACATAAGATGTTATGTGGTGCCAGTTACAAATTTTTGTATTCCTATGCAAGTTTAAAAATGATGGCATGTCGCATTTATGTTTCCATATGATTTTTTCACATTTTGTATGTATTGGTACTGAGTGTTTCTTATGAAATACTCACCCCCAAAACGAACAATTTTTCAGATTGAATTGGTCGGCGTTGATGCGATGGCGTAGGCTAGCGAGCTTATCGTGGAATTTTCTTTTTAGTTTAAAGTTTTGACGTTGAGATGATCGAGTCAATTATGATGTAAATACGATATTTTGAAGTCTTTGATTCAATATTTAATTATGTAATATTTATGGAAAACGGGATGTTGGTTCCTTTGTCGTTAAAAGTTTTAAGTTAGAAATGCCTAGTTTCATTTTTCTGAAATTTTCAGCTTATTGTCCCTACTTTGAAAAATCATAACTTATGCTACGGTTGGATTTTTTTGAGTGAAATTAGTATCTATGGAAATCCATATATGTGGTATAATAACAGAAATTTGAATCACTCTAAAATTCCATTATATGAATTTATTACGAACGTTTTAGCAGGATGCTTGAGATAGTTTTTCAAGCAACTTCGGCTATCATTTTCCCCTACCAAATGTCGTATTTAAGGTTTGAAATTTTACCATGTTGTAGTCTATAGTCCCAAATATCTACAGTTAAATTTTTGGAATTTTAGAAATTGTTTGAATGGTCAAATAAATTGTATCGACACCTATCACGGTATAGGCAAAACCATGGAAACTTAAAGAAAAATTATTTTTCCCTTGTGCGCTTGTCATCTTCCGCAAAATTTAAAATTTTAAAATCATTCAAGGACATGAGAAATATTATTTGGAGTCGTCAAATATTTTTAGAGATTATTTTTAGTAACCCTTCAGGTTGAGAAAATTCGGGGTGTTACAAATAATTTAAGACGGGAAAATGGTCAAATTAAGCTAATTAAAATGACCAAAAAGTGGGCCAGGAAGATGGTTTTAAATTTAAATGATTGTTCTACGATTAAACCAAAATTAACTTGAGAAAAATTATCCGTGTTATGAAAATTTAATATGTCTCGGTGACTAATAAAAATTTTATGCTCGTCATATGAAAATAAAAGGTAAGCACATGCAATAATTAATGTGACTAAAATATATATATTTCTTAAAAAACGTATTAGGAAGTTCGTAGCGATAATAAAAATTAAAAGTCAAATTTTTTTTCAGTCGCTACAACCCTCCCCACTTAAAATAATTTCGTCATCGAAACTTAACTTACTTTGTTTATGAAGTATGGGTACTTAGCTAAAACATCTTCTTCTTTTTCTCAAGTGACCCCATCCTCCTCGTGCCTATCCCACTAAACCATGACTAAAGTGATCTCCCTGTTTCTCAGAACATGGACTTTTCTCTCTTGAACTACCGCAGACGCTTCCTTATAAGTCATATCATTGTATAATTCCAATGACTCATAATTTGCCACGGATCATGCACGTATTTCATTGACATAGAAACGTAGAATACATCATGCACTGTCGAATGCTTGGGTGGCAATACTTGACGATACACCACATTACATATTTTCTCAAGAATCTCAAATGGGCCAATGAATCGTGATCTCAACTTCCATTTCTTATCAAAACATAGTATTCCTTTCATTGGGGCTAATTTTAGAAAAACTTTTTCGCCGACCTCGAACTGTAAATGTTTTCTTCTTTGGTCAACATAACTTTTCTGACAGTCTTGCGATGTCTTCATTCTGGACCTGATCTTGTCTATCGATTCTATCATTTTCTCAACTAACTCTGGACTCAAAATTCTTCTGTTGCCAACTTCATCCCAACAAATTGGTGACAACATCGACAATCATACATTGCCTCATATGGTGCCATACCGATAGTAGGTTGAAAGTTATTATTATAAGCGAACTCCATCAATGGTAGGTAACTTTCCCATTTACCACCAAAATCTAAGACACATGCTCTCAACATATCTCCAAGGATTTGAATAGTTCACTCTTATTGCCCGTCAGTCCGATAATGACAATCCATGCTAAATTTCAATTTAGTACCCAAAGCTCCTTGAAGACTTTTTCATAAATTTGAGGTAAACCTCGGGTCTCGATCCGATATAATAAACATTGGTACTCTATGATGTCAGACAATTTCTCTAACTTACAACTGTACTAACTATTCCAAACTGAAATTCATTCGAATTGGGAGAAAATGTGCAGATTTTGTCAAATAGTCTACTACAACCCAGATGACATCATGACCTCTTGCCGATCTAGGAAACCCACAACGAAATCCATTGCGATTTCCTCCCATTTTCATTCAGGTATATCCATTGTATTTAATGGCCCCGACGACCTCTAATGCTCTGCATTCACTTATTGACACAACAACCATTTAGACACAAAAAGAGTTACAACTTCTTTCATGTTTCGCCACCAAAATGTATTACACAAATCCTTATACATTTTGGTTCTTCCTGGATGTGCAGCGTAAGGAGCGGAATGAGCCTCATATAAAATCTCATTTTTCAAGCCTTCATCCTTAGGCACGCATAATCGACCTTTGAACATCGAAGCTTTGTCCTCAGCTATTTCAAACTCTTTCATCCTTTCAGTTCCTACACCAATCCTGATCTTTTCCAAGAAATGATCATCCTTCTGATATGCCACAATTTTGTATCTGAGTGTCAACTTTACTATCAGACTTGCTATCAATGCCCATGCCTACACTGACGGTGCTAAAACTTCAATTCTCATATTCTAAAAGTTGGTGCCTTTTAATATGGTTTTACATTTAATAATTGGGCCAGTTATTAGGACGTGAAAATGGCTGAAATAATCTAATTAAAATCACCGAAAAGTGGGCAGGAAGATGGTTTTAAATTTAAATGATTGTTCTATGATTAAACCAAAAATAACTCGAGAAAAATTATTCGTGTTATAAAAATTTAATTAGTCTAGGTGATTAATATGAATTTCATCTTCTTCATATGAAATTAAAAGGCAAGCATGTGCAATAATTAACGTGACTTAAATAAATTTATATTTTAAAAACGTACTAGGAAGTTCGTAGCGACACCGAAAGTTAAAATTTATTTTCTTGAAAGTTAAAGACCAAAAAAATTTCAATCGTTACACTGTCGGGTAGGTCTCGACCAGGTAAGACCCGAATGAGTTGGTCCCAGCCTGGTGAAACCTGGCCGGGTATGTCTTGGTCGAGTAAGTTTTGGCCAAGTAAGTCCCGACCAGGTAGGTCTAGACTGGGTCCAAATGGTGGCGTGCTGAATCAACCAGATGATGCCCGTCACTATCATATACCCTTCCAAGATAGAGAGAGAGTTTGAGGGCTACTAGACAAAAAAAGAAACTGAGCAGTTAATATTCCCAAACCACTCATCCTCATTCGTCGCCATTCATCGAGGAAGACGCTCAACCCTCCATAAACTACGACCACTAGTTCGGCTATCGTGGCTTTTGAAATTTCCACTTGAACCATCACTTAATTTAATAATTAAAATATGCATCGAAAAGCTAAAAGAAAGGTATATACGAAAAGAATAGACTTAAACTAAAAAAATAAAAAAGAGAGGAGGGAAGGGAAAGTGTAGGTACCTTGAAAGATGCAGAACAAAATGTCACACAATAAGCAATGGTGACTTCTCTTATAGGAGAGTCTAAAAGAAAAAATGGGGAGAAAAAGTTTTCCCTCGAAAACTATTACACTCAAAGTTTTCCTTAAGCATCGATGTTTTTAGTTTACGAATAAATTTGTAATGCTCCTCAATGATGAATTCATTGAAGAATATGGGGGCTTATAATGCTCCCCAAGAGAAAAATTGCAAAATTCACATCAAATGAATGTTCGCTAACACCGCCAATGGCCGGGTAACACCATTGTCGCTCCAATTGCAAATCCATTGGGCCGGGTAGCACGCAACCTGGCAACAAGGCCTTTGTTGCAGGGTAGGGATTCTACTAGGCCACGGCCTCGAGGCCGGGTAACGCCTTACCCAACCTCAAGGCCTTTTATGGTCATGGAGGAATCCTACTCGACCACGGGCCCAAGGTCAGGTAGCACGGCACTTGGTCGCGAAAGGCTTGGTGACCAATTTTCCATTCGACCACTCACTCTTCGAGATAATCTATGTGCTTTCCAGACCTTTTGTCATGGATCATTAAAAACTAACACTTCTGGCGACTTCATTTTGAAGTATTATCAGCAGTCATATAGTAAGGGTGAATACGATTCGATTTGGGTAGTTTTTGGCATATTTTCAAACTAAACTGTTGAAAACGATTTGGAAAAATTTCAAACCAAATCAAACAATTTTACTTTCAAAACCAAATTATTTTTGGCGGTTCGGTTTTATTTTAACTCACAGTTTACCTAACAATATAAAAGTAATAATTTTTAAAAACATAAAAGTAATAATTTTTAAACACATTAAACATAAATATTGCACCATAAAAAACATAAGTATTACAAGTATTAAAACTTAGAATTAGCATTTGAGAAATAAAATATTACAAAAACATGCTTGCTTTACCATTCTTCATACGTCAAAGACAATAAAGATATCAAGAAGAACAACAAAGAGCACATATACATTTATACATGAGTATATTTTTCACTTAATATGGAAA
Source organism: Forsythia viridissima (assembly GCA_030279155.1). Taxonomy (NCBI): domain Eukaryota; kingdom Viridiplantae; phylum Streptophyta; class Magnoliopsida; order Lamiales; family Oleaceae; genus Forsythia; species Forsythia viridissima. Next base: position 22,785,420 of record CM059040.1, read on the forward strand.
TATCTCTCATTTCTCTCTCGAATAAATTTTTTTTTTTTTTGAAAGGATTGTTATTATCTTGTTTTGAGGGGCACTAATCCTTTAAATCCGGTACCATAGGTTTGTTTCATCTAATTATGTTAACGGTTCTGTTTCAAACTGTTTTAACTATTGACTCCTAAATCAAGTTGTTTCTAAACACTTTGGTTCCATTCAAAATTGAAACATTGACCAGTCAACGTGGGCCAAAACAATATTTTAAAAACAACGGTTTCAATTCGATTTTAAAGTTTTTTTCATCCCTATCATATAGCATTTGTTTGGTGTAGTTTAAAGTAGTTTTTTAGGAGTTTTTGATAAAACTAATGAAATGTGTGGTTAAAAAATTGATAAAAGTTGTGGGACCTATGAAATATGTGGTTAAAAATGAGTTTGAGAAAAAAAGAGTTTATTTTAAACTTAACCAAATAAAAGCATAGTAACTTCAAATATCTTTTCTTCTCCGTCCAAAGCCGCGGCATTGAATCAGAATCATGGCTAAATATTGTTGAAAATCTATGTTTAAAAGCATATATCGCCATTAAGATGATTTAACAATGCAATCTTCCTACTAATTTGAAGACCCATGATGCAAAAAGCCCGTATTCTACAAGTTTAGCTTCCTTCGTGAAATTATCTGATCCATTGACATTGAATTTACCATCCCATGTGCATGGTGATCATTTAGCGACAACCATTGATTTTATTGTTTCCGATTGAAGGATCATCGCAACACTCTTCATGAAATTTGATATGTGATTCAATCGTAATTGTTATCATCTAGATCCAAACATTCTTCAATAACTTTGTAAAAAACGTGGTGCACTATCTAATCTCCATTTTAATCTACCACCATATCAAACAACAACAACATCTATTCATACTCCTTTTCGAAACAAACGTCCATCCATATCTCAGGATTGAAAGGTGCAAAAACGATATCGTCATGTAACGTCTCTTCTACTATCGGGCCTTATGAACAACAGAATGTAACTGCGCTATGATACCAACTGATACATAGAGAATGTTGGAAATTTATTTTTATTATTTTAATGAAACAGGTTTGATGCTTTTGACTTTTAATTATGACTTGGTCTTATAATATTTGTTAGTGGGTCTACGTGTAGTAGTGTGGTCCTATTTCTTAAGCTTGAATTGATAAGGTTAGTGGATCAGTAAGTTGTTGATTTTTTTCTTAAGTTGTTTACTGTAATGATGAATAAATTGTAGCATATTTTCCTTCCATGTACTCTTTGTTTCTTTGTTTATTGTTAGTGGTATCAGAGGTCCACTGGGCTTGACGTGAAGAAAAATAGCAGCAGCCTTCTTTATTGCAGCAGCAGCAGCAGTTGTGATTAATGGCTACTGAAAATTTTGTGCAACATGCCATTCATCTCTTTGATGGTCACTATGACCATTGGATCATGCTGATGGAGAATTTTTTGAGGTCTAAAGGATACTGTCATTTCGTTGAATCTGATGTAGAAGCACCTCTAGCCTGCGTGGTACTCACATATTTGTAGAAAAAAATTGGAAGGATTGAAATTAAAATATTTGAAGGCAAAGAATTACTTGTTCCATGCCATTGATCGATTTATCATTGAAACAATTCTCATCAAATAAAGTTCCAAAAATATTTGGGAATCAAAGAAGAAAAAATATCAAATTTCGTCAAGAGTGAAGCGAGCACAGCTACAAGCATTGAGAAGGGATTTTGAAACTTTACAGATGAAAAATAGCGAGTCTGTTACCAATTATTGTTCAAGGGCTATTGGGATAGCAAACAAAATGCAATTTCATTGTGAGAAATAGAAGATGTTGCTATAGTTGAGAAAATAATGCATTCATTGGCACCAAAATTTGACTATGTTGTCTACTCAATTGAAAAATCCAAGAATATGGATGTACTTTCACTTGATGAACTCCAGAGCTCTTTATTGGTCCACAAACGAAAGAGAATCAAAGTTCACCTACAGATGAGTAAGTGCCGAATGCTTTCAACCTTTATCCGTTCTCTAGAATGGATGGAGGTAGAGAGATGGGAGGTCAAGAAAATAGAGATAACATCAGGCAGTATCAAAATTTCAAAGAAGCTGATGGTCAATTTCAAAGCAAAGGAATATGACACAATCATCACTTTGACAAATCCAAGGTAGAGTGTTAAACGTGCTACAATTTTGGTAATAATTGCTCTGAATATTATACAAACCTTCCTAAAGACAGAAAAGTCGGAGAAATCAAATTTTGTAGAGGAGGACGAAGAAACATTGTTGATGATTTACCATGTAAAGGAAGAGCATGAATATGATGTTTGGTATGTTGTCTCTAGTGCCAGCAACCATATGTGTGGTAATAAGTCTTTCTTTTCTTATTTAAATGAAGGTTTTCGTAGTACAGTGAGTTTTGTTGATTGGCAATGGGAAAATGTGATATTAGTATAAGAAATAAGAGTGGTTTGTAGAGACAATTTCTAATATTTTTTTATGTTCCTAACTTGAAAAGTAACTTGTTAAGTGCTGGTCAATTGCAAGAAAAATGTTATGTAAAACTTTTCAAACTGGTACTTGTGAGATATATGATCTTTTAAGAGGAGCTATTGCAATGGTTCAAATAAGTTCAAATATATTGTTTCTATTGAAGATCGAAAAGGCCCAACCTTGTTTAATGGTTGAAGTAAAAGACTATTTATGGCTTTGGCATTTTCGCTTTGGCCACTTGAATTTTGGTGGATTACAAAATCTCTATCACAAAATATGGTGATGGGTATTCCTCAAATGGTCATTCCTTCTCAAGTTTGAGAAGAATGTGTTGTTGGCAAACAACATTGTTCTCAATTCCCTCGAAGAAAGTAATGGAGAGGCAAATATCTTGAAGCTGGTTCATTCTGACATATGTGTGCCGATAAATCCATCTTCTAACAGGGGTAAAAGATATTAAATTACCTTCATAGATGATTATTCTGGAAAAACTTGGGTTGGGTTTAATTTTTGCAGGACAAATAATAAGTTTTTAGTGCATTTAAAAGCTTCAAGGAATGTGTTGAAAATGACAAAGGAAGGGCTATTAAAACTCTATATACTGTTGTGGAGAATACTGCTCATAATCATTTGAAAGATTTTGTGACGATCAAAGTATTTGAAGAGAACTTATAGCTTTTTATATACCACAACAAAATGGTGCGTCCGAGAGGAAAAATAGAACCATCCTCAACATGGTGAGGAGCTTGCTAGTAAGAGGAAAGATACTAAAGAATTTTTGGCATGGAGCATTCATGTGTTTAATAGAAGTCCTACTTTTCTTTCCAAAATATGACACCCAAAGAGGCTTGGAGCGGGTGAAAACCAGCAGTAGATCACTTAGAATTTTTGGTTTTATCACTTATGCACATGTTCCAGATGAGAAAAGAAAGAAGCTTGATGATAATGGTGAAAAAATGTTTCTTTCTCAGTGTAAGTGAAGCTTCCAAAGCATATAATTTGTTCAATCCACTCAAGAAGATTGTGACTAGCAGAGGTGTCATCTTTGATGAGGAAAAACACTTGAAATTAGGATTAAAATAGTGAAAGGCAAATGCCTATTCCAGACATTTTTATTGAGAAGCATCTCCTACAGTGACAAATTACAGCAATTTCTCTTCTCGAAAATTCACTAAATGAAGCTCCAACAGTTGCTATAACTTCACCAACAATATCAAAATTTACTAATATAGCTTAATCACGGCTATCCAGAATTAGAAAGAGGTCATCATGGATGGCAGATTATGAGATAACCGACATCGACCAATCTGAAGATCCAATAACCCACTTTGCTTTATTTCAAATTGTGATCCTACAACATTTGAAATTGTAGTCAAAGAATCAAAATGGCAGAGAGGTATGGATGATGAAATTGTAATCATTGAAAGAAATGGTGCTTGGGAGCTATCCGACCTTCCAAAATGGCATAAAACCATTGGTGTGAAGTGGGTCTACAAAACAAAACAAAATAAAACAAAAGGAAAATAGTGAAGTTGACAAGTAGAAGGCGCGATTAGACAAGTAGAAGGAGTGATTAGCTGCTAAGAATACAAGCAAGAGTTTGGAGTTGACTATAAAGAAGTCTTTGTCTCGGTTGTAAGGCATGAAACAATCAGGTTAATGATCGCATTAACAGCACAAAATTTAATGATGAAAAAAAAAATCCACCTTGACCTACCTTGCCATGTTAGTAATCAGGGTGGGGACGGGGTTCATGGTCCCCTGCCCGAATTTCTCCAACCCGCCTCGAATATTTTTATTATTTTTTTATGTTTTAAAATTTAAATCGTATTTAAAAAAATAAAAAATACTAAAAATTAATTAATTAATTAAACAGAGAGATAAATAGAGATTTTTTTATTCCCCACCCTGCTCCCTAAAAATCCCCGACGGGGTGGGAATGATAATAACCGCCCTAGCCAGTTGCCATCTCTAACAAAATTTATGATCTATCTTGTAGTTGGATGTCAAATCGGTACTCTTGCATGGAAACTTAGAGGAAACATGTATTTGTTGATCAATCTCTCATTATATTAAGTTTCGAAATGAGCATAAAGTGGATAGATTAAAAAAAGCTTTCTATGGATTAAAACCCCACGTGCTTGTTATAGTCGCATCGAGACTTTTTTTTTTTTAGAAAAGGGTTTTTAAAATGTTCATATGAGCACACACTTTTTGTTAAAGTTGGAGATGAATGAAAAATACTCATTGTTTCCTAATATGTGGATGGTCTTATATATATTGGAAATGATAGTGTCATGTTTGAAAAGTTTAATAAGTCTATGATGGTTGAATTTGAAATGACTAATCTTTGTATGATGCATTATTTTCTTGGAATTGAAGTAGTGCAGTCTACTACTAGAATTTTAATGTCTCAAAAGAAGTATGTGTGAGAAATTTTGGATAGGTTTCAGATGAAGGATTGTAACTCCGTAAGTACTCCAACTGAATTTGGCTTGAAACTGAACAAAGATCATGAAGGAAAAAGAGTGGACAACACACTCTATAATTAAATTGTGGGCATTATAATATATTTAATTATTACAACATCTGACATAATGTATTCTATGAGCCTAATAAGCACACGTATAGAAAATCCAACAGTGTTTCATCTTTTAGTTGCCAAGAGGATCTTTCGTTACTTGCAAAAAACTAAAGATTTTGGACTGTTCTACAAGAAGGGTAAAGTTCACATTTGATTGGTTTGCTGACAATGATTTTGCAGGAGATCAAGATGATAGATGCGTACTTCAAGTTATTTTTTATGCTGGGTTCATGGGTTGTTTCATAGTCATATAAAAAGCAACCAATCGTTACTTTATCAACCACTAAAGTTGAATTTATCGCTGCAACAACATGTGCTTGTCAAGCTATCTGGCTAAGAAAAATTCTTGAAGAGCTGTATTTCAAGCAAGTGGGAACTACTACAATTTTTTGTGATAGCAGCTCAACCATCAAACTCTCCAAAAATGTTATATTACATGGAGAAAGCAAGTATATTGACGTGAAGTATTAATTTTTAAGAGACCTTAGTAATGAAGGTACAATTGATCTGAAGTATAACATAAGTCACTATAAGAAATTTCAGTTTTAACGACGAAAATTTTGGTCTTATAAAGTCTCTCGATGACCCTTTTTCGAAGAAACAATTTAAAAATTACTTTCTACGACAAAAATTTGAATCGTTAAAAATAAAATTTATTGTAGTAAGTGAAGATCAGTTGGTTGATATGACCTCTCAGATTTCTTCCCTTTCAATGTCTGAGAAGATTGATGGGTATTTGCACTCTGAAAATTTTGCTTGAAGAAGGAGTTGCACAATTAAACTGAAGTCTTGAATGTAACGCTCCAAAATTTCTAAAGCATCCGGGAGTTACTAAAATTTATAAACAAATAAATAATTACGAAAAAAGTCACTTTAATAAAAGACCAATTGCCAAACAATTGTATAATTCACAAACATTTAAAAATAAGTCTCAAAACGTTAATTAATTTGATAAATGAAAGTCCAATGCTAATAATCGAAACTATGACGCTAATCGTCTTATTAATTTAAAACTTCCTAAGCAAATCTAAATTTACTTGGCTACCATTGGCACAACAGCTTCACCAATCCGCAACGCATTCAACACGTTAAATGTCACCTGAAAAATTGTTAATAAGGAGGGATAAATATAATTAATTATACTCAATGAGATGTTTGTTAGTCCACAATCAGTCCAAATATTATAATTACATATAAATTTATCTTACTAAACTGAACTGAAAATTATCACACAATGACAATGATAATTCATGCAAGCGCTGTAAATAAACTGAAACTCTAAGGTTTAACTGAACCCGAAAGTTTAACTGAACTGATTCATGATTTCTCTCGAAGGAGCATGGAACTGAAGTAATTAAATTACATGTATAAATACAGTACGTAGAAAGTCGTGGAAATTAACTAATAGTACGTAGCACCTCACCTTAATATTGAAATCTGAATTTTTGAAATTGTACATGAAAAATCAAATTTACGTTAAAGGCTTCAAACCTCTTCAAATGTCACTGTTCTTTTCCTTTAAAAGAATCGCAAAGAACTTGAATCTACGTCTTTAAATATTTGTTGCTACTTTTATGAAATAACGAGTGATCAAATAAAATAAAAAGTGAAGAATGCTAGGAAAACTACCCAACTACTGGGCTAACAAATATGTATATATTGGTTTTCATATGACTTGCACACCAAAACAATGCAAAGATAATTGTAATGGGATCATAATTGTTATTGGAAGTGCTTGAGTCAGAATAGGATTAGTGATAAGGTTTAAGTTAATTTGTTTTCTTAAATAAAATAAAACACCGATGCTTTGGCATGATACTCAATAAACAAGGATGCTAATCATTTAAAAATCTAGTTAACTCTAAACTCTTTGGTTGGCTCTAATTTGAATTTAGCTTATCTAAAATTACTTTTTCTCGAGTCTAAAGTACATAATTAAATATGAACTACCAAATGAGCCTAATATTGATATACTAAAACTCATTCTTTCACTAATTAATTATTTAGCCCAGTTAATTAATCGATTCTAAAACCTATTTTCACTCAGATCAATTAACATCTCAAAAATTTCGGAGTTCTACAATCTCTCCTCCTTAAATAAATTTTGTCCCCAAAATTTACTTTAGCTAGTCAGAGAGTTCTTGATACATAGCTTTTAACTAGAATACACAAATACCACTAACTAACGTGAACATACGAAACAACTGATTTTGTGTAGTTTGTATTCATATAAATAATTTTTACTAATGCCGTAAACATGATTAAATATATACTTGTTTCATAATAAAGTAGGAATAAACTAATATAGCTTTGCAAAATTAAATAATTTGTATCTCTCGTGATCATGAAAATTACTCCAATCATAACTTGTAAATAATCAAATAATATATGTCTGAACATCGTGTAAGTATTAAAATTTAACTTACATGACATAATCATACTCGTATAAAATTACAATACCTAAATTCTTTTCTTATTTCATACCTTGAAAAATAATAGATGGTGGCTAATTAATGAGCTATGTCTGCCAAGAGTCTCGTACCACTAAATTATAACTTTTTCTACTTATATAATATGTTTGGAAAAAGAAATAAATGGCCTATAAAATTCTAATTTTCTTTTAACAAAATATAAATTGCTCTTACCCACAAGAAATAAGGGGAAAAAAAAGATATTTAAAAAAATAAAACACTGATGCGTTGGCATGATACTAAATAAACAAGGATGCTCAACGCATCATACTAAATGAACAAGGATGCTAATCATTTAAAAATCTAGTTAATTGTAAACCATTTGGTTGGCTCTAACTTGGATTTAGTTTATTTAAAATTACTTTTTTTTTTCGAGCCTAAAGTATATAATTAAATATGAGCTATCAAATGAACCTAATATTGATATACTAAAATTCATTCTTTCACTAATTAATTATTTAATCTAGTTATTTAATCGATTCTAAAACTTATTTTGAGTTAGATCATTTAACATCTCAAAAATTTCAGGATTCTACATTGAAACTTACCGTTTAATAGAGGGGATATTGGAAATTCATTTTTATTATTTTAATAAAGCAAGTTTGATGCTTTTGAATTTTAATTATGACGTGGTCTTGTAATCTTTGTTAGTGGGTCTACTTCTAGTAGCGTGGTCCTATTTTTTAGGCTTGATAATGTTGGTTGATCAATTAGTTATTGATTTTTTGCTTAAGTTGTTTATTGTAAAAATAAAGTTACTTGTACATTTTCACTTAAACTTTTTAATATCGCAGAATAAAATAATAAAAAGAAAATTTAAAATAATATTTTAGTCAAATGTTTCACTCCTAAATCTTATTGTCACATAAGCAAGTGTAAATGTGTGTGTAAGTGGAGATGTACAAGTAGAATTACTCTTTATTGTAATTTATATATAAAGGTACCATCAGAATGAATAAATTCTAGCATTTTTCCTTCCACCTATTTTCCAATTGTGATCTTTGTTTCTTCGTTATTGTGAGAGAAGTGTAACATTGATGAATTAAGATAAAAACTCGTTGATTCCATTTGAATACTGAGAAATGATCGAACAACACAATCAAACATGTTCATTCACGTAGAATACCCGAAATTAACAATTAAAACTCATTAAATCACACACAAATACTGATAATTGATTTCGATCTACAAAATTATTGATTCCAAAAATTATTGCTTTGGATCAAGAAATGGAGATAGTGTTGGATAAAATTCAACATGTGGGGCCAAACATGTATATATTAAAATGTGTGGTGTTATTTTAAGGTTTTAGTCAATAAAGTGATCTACTAAAGACTATTTTGGACTAATGGGTATTAAGTGTCATGAGATTAAAGTGTAGAGACGGATACAATGTTTTAAATTGATGAGGGGCCAATTTAACAACATTGAAACATAATAACTGCCATACAGTTATTTATACACGTCATGGTCTTCAATTGAGCGTGACTTTTCATAACTCTCTGCATCTCCATCAGCAAGAGACACTAAGGAGAAAACCACGGATCAGTTGGAAGACCATAACCCCGTTCGATCAAACAGAATCATGGATTCAGGTACGCTTCCGCTTCAGTCTTGATCTTGATAATTACAGCATCATGTTCTTGAATTATAGATGCGTAATCATCTGTATATATGGATTCGGTAAATAAATCTAACAAGTAGTATCAGAGCCACCTTCATGTTGAATTATCATATTTATATTTATATGGACATAATTCGTTTTTTTTTTCCTGAAATTATAAATTCATGGTCTCTCTATATATTCCTCGATCATGGATTTAGAAATTCACGAACAATTCGTATATATTATGCATATTTACGCGAAATTGTTCCCATATTCCAAGATCTCTGATTTGACGTTGAAATTGTGATATTTTGTTAATTGAAATATATGATTACAATTTCTGTATGTATATATTTTCTTCAAGAATATGGGTTTCTCAATTTTCGGATAATATGGTCTGATTTTATGGTCGGATATTGTGGTTTGTTGGTTGTTGTTGAGATAGATTCCGTCGAAGGAGGAAGGGACGCGCAGCGCCGTGGTGGCTGCGACGCTGCGTGCAATTTTGCAGCGCCGGAGATGGCGCTGCAGGCGGAAACGCCGGCAGTGGCGCCGCGGAGACCGCTGCGCCATCTTCGATGGCGATGGCGGCGGCGGCGGCGGCGGCGGCGGCTAGGGTTGAAACCCTAGCTGTCGCGTTTTGCATTTTTTTTTTTTACATAGGGACCTCCTACGGAAATTAAATGTTCTAAAGGGCTGGTTTGCAATTTGTGAAAATTTGGTTTATTTATCCTCTAGTCCTCCTGGTTGTTCCCTCATTAATTTAAACCCTAAAGTTTTAAAAAAACATTTAAGTTGGCCATTTAGACTTCTGAATTTATAAAATTAGTCCCTACAGTTTTAGTAATCACTTAAGTTGGGCCTTTGAAGTTTTGAATTTTATGATTCAGTCCCTAAAATTTAAGATTTTAATTAATTGGCCACTGAAGTTTTATGGTAAATTGCAATTTAGTCCTTCAAGCTTAAAATATTTCATAATTGGCCAATCAAGTTTAATTAAATTGCAATTTAACCCTCCAACTTAATTATTACTTAATCCTAAAGCATTGAATTTCACAATTCAACTCCCAAAGTTTTAAATATATGCAAAACAGTCAATTCAGGTTCAAATTTTGGTATAATGGACTCTTTTGAGAAATATAATATTACAAAGTGAATTAATTGAAGCAACATGTTGTCAATGTAACCTCTCTTGTCGAAATTAATTAACTTAGAATATTAGAAGGTTTAGTGCGTATTGTTCATGCGGATATTGATCAGTCCAAAGGAAGGTTAATGTTTGGCTGAAATTTCACATGCACCTGTGGTGATAAATGCGTGACGATTATTTGGTTTAACGTGTGATCAATAAATTGGTCCAAATAAAGGTTTATTGATTGACATGTCTTATTGTCAGTGTTTGATGGCTACATCGAGGTACCACTTACGAGTCAATGTTTCTGTCCAAATACTAAATATTGATGTTGTGCTAGGTATCTTGTGATGGGCCTTACCAATATATTTGAAATTATCATTTGCATAATAAAGTACTGATGTAAGCTATTTCTATCTTTTTCTCTATACAGCTCATTCATCTACTTCATCAATATCTGCAAATATCAATTCAATCACCATGCTTAATAGGTCAAACTTCAAAGATTGGAAAGAGAACGCTCTAATTGTTTTTGGCTGCATGGATCTCGACCTTGCTTTCAAGATTGAGAAACCTGCTTATCTTACGGATGCAAGTTCACCTGATGACAGGAGGAACTTTGAGAAGTTGGAACGCTCAAATCGCATGAGTCTTTTGATCATTAAGCAAGGCATTCTAGAAGCCTTTAGGGGCGCAGTATCTGAGGAGGTAACTGATGCCAAGGAATTCTTTGCTGAAATTGAAAAGCGTTTTGCAAAAAACGATAAGGCTGAAACAAGCACGCTTCTGCAAAGCTTGATTTCAATGAAGTATAAAAGCAAGGGGAACATAAGAGAGTACATCATGCAGATGTCTCATACTGCTTCAAAATTTAAGGCACTAAAGCTCGACTTGTCTGATGACTTGCTCGTGCATTTAGTATTAATATCGCTTCCTGCACATTACTATCAATTTAAGGTCAGTTACCACTGTCAAAAGGAGAAATGGACTCTAAATGAGCTCATTTCATATTGTGTGTAAGAGGAAGAAAGGTTGAAGCAGGACAGAACTGAAATTGCTAACTTAACAAGTACCTCTAAAGATAAGGGCAAGAAAAGAAAAACAGAATATGAAGCTGCTAAGGGTCTAGAACAGAAGAAACCACATAAAGACAAAGATGGTTGTTTCTTTTGCCAGAAGCATGGATATTTAAAGAAGGATTGTACCAAATATAACGCCTGGCGTGCAAAGAAGGGTACATTTCTTAATTTGGTCTGTTCTGAGGTTAATTTAGCTTCAGTACCTAGAAACACTTGGTGGTTAGATTCTGGTGCTACTACTCACATAAGTGTTTCTATGCAGGGTTGTCTGTTCTGCCGAAAGCCAAATGATGCTGAAAGATTCATCTTTGTGGACGACGGAAAATCGGTCGAAGTTGAAGCAATAGGCACTTTTAGGTTATTATTAGGAACTGGTTTTTATTTGGATTTGAAAGACACTTTTGTTGTACCGTCGTTTAGATGGAATTTGGTTTCTATTTCCTTATTGGACAAATTTGGATATTATTGTTCTTTTGGAAATTGTCAGTTTAGTCTTTCTTTAAATTCAAATATTGTTGGTACTGGTTCATTATGTTCATATGATAACTTATATTTGCTTGATACTATTGCGTCATATAATGAAACCTTGCATGTGGAATCATGTGGTGCTAAGCGAAAATTAAATAAAGAAAATTCGGCAAAATTATGGCACAAGCGCTTATGTCACATCTCAAAAACAAGAGTTGAACGACTTGTGTCAGATGGCATTTTGGATTCCCTGGACTTTACGGACTTTGATGTTTTTATTGATTGTATCAAGGAAAAATAGACCAAAACAAAAAGGTTAGGTGTCAATAGAACTTCGGACGTCTTAGAATTGATACACACAGATATTTGTGGACCATTTCCTACAGCTTCTTGGAATGGTCAACAATATTTTATATCATTTATAGACGATTACTCACGTTATGGGCATCTATATCTTATTCATAAAAAATCTGAGACATTGGACATGTTCAAGACTTTCAAAGCTGAAGTTGAACATCAACTCAACAAAAGGATTAAAAGCATTAGGTCTGATCGTGGTGGTGAGTACTACGACAGATATGACGGTTCAGGTGAACAACGTCCAGGACCATTTGCTAAATTCCTAGAGGAATGTGAAATCGTCCCACAGTACACCATGCCAGGATCACCTAGCATGAATGGTGTAGCTGAAAGACGAAACATGACTCTTAAGGATATGGTAAGGAGTATGATTAGTCATTCTACTTTACCAAAATCACTCTGGGGAGAAGCATTAAATACTGCAGCTTATATTCTGAACAGAGTACCAACTAAATCTGATGCTAAAACATCTTATGAGCTTTGGACAGGCAGAAAACATGTTATAAAGCATTTCCACATTTGGGGATGTCCAGCTGAGGCTAGGCCTTATATGCCACATGAAAATAAATTGGATTTCAAAACTGTAAGCAGCTATTTTATTAGTTATTCTGAGCGATCAATGGGCTACAAATTTTATAATCTCACACTTAAGTCGATTTTTGAAACGAGAACTGCAACATTTTTTTAGGATGTTGAGTTTGGGGGGAGAAATAAGGTTAGAGACATTGTCTTTGAGGAAGAAACTGAGGAAGGATCGATTTCGATTCCTACTATTACTTTTGACAATGTGCAGGTTTCTATATCCGTCATTGATCAAGAAGTATATCCGGAACCTCAGCAAGATAATGTTGAAGAACCTACCACCATTCCAGAAGTACAAACTCAACAACCTCAACAACCAATACCATTAAGGAGATCCACTCGAGAAAGGAAAAATGCTATTTCGGATGATTTTATAGTATTTCTCCAAGAACATGAGGAAAATAATGGAATGATGGAAGATGATCCAATCAATTTCCATCAGGCCATGAAGGGTTCTGATTCTCAAAAGTGGATTGATGCCATGAATGAGGAGTATAAGTCTATGCAAGACAATAAAGTTTGAAATCTTGTCCATTACCAGAAGGTGCGAAGCCCATTGGTTGTAAATGGTTTTTAAAACCAAAAGGGATTCGAAAGGTAATGTGGAAAGATATAAGGCTCGTCTTGTAGCTAAAGGCTTTACACAAAAGGAAGGCATTGACTTCAAAGAGACTTTCTCTCCGGTTTCAACGAAAGACTCTTTCAGGACAGTCATGGCACTTGTTGCACACTTTGACCTTGAGTTACATCAGATGGATGTTAAGACTGCGTTTTTCAATGGAGACATTGATGAGACGATCTATATGGTGCAACCAGAAAACTTCATGTCAGGAGACTCAAAGAATATGGTTTGCAAATTAAAGAAATCTATCTATGGACTCAAGCAAGCTTCTCGTCAGTGGTACTACAAATTTCATCAAGTGATTATCTCGTTTGGTTTTGAGATAAATATTGTTGATGATTGTGTATATCACAAGTTCAGTGGGAGTAAGCATATTTTCCTGGTTTTGTATGTTGACGACATACTGCTTGCCACTAATGATATAGACATATTGCACGAAACCAAGAGTTTTTTGTCAAGGAATTTTGAGATGAAAGATCTTGGGGACGCCTTTTTTGTATTAGGGGTTCAGATACACCGAGATCGCTCTTGAGGTATTCTTGGATTATCACAAAAGAGCTATATCGATAAAGTTCTTAAAAGGTTTGGCATGCAGGATAGTAAACCAGGGGGACACCCCTGTTGCTAAGGGAGACAAATTTAGTCTCAATCAGTACCGAAAAAATAATCTTGAAGTTAAAGAAATGCAGAAGATTCCCTATGCATCAGCTGTTGGGAGTATGATGTATGTTCAGGTTTGTACACGTCCAAACATAGCATTCATTGTTGGAATGCTGGGCAGATATTTAAGTAACCCTGGGATGAATCATTGGAAAACAGCAAAAAGGGTTATGAGGTACTTGAAGAGAACAAGAGATTGCATGCTTACATATAGCAGATCGGATCAGTTAGAGATCGTAGGGTACTCTGATTCTGATTTTGCGGGATGCCAAGACAGTAGAAAATCCACATCATGTTGTATATATCTGCTAGCTGGAGGAGCTATTTCCTGGAGGAGTGCTAAGCAGACACTCGTAGCTTCTTCCACTATGGTAGCGGAGTTTGTAGCATGTTATGAGGCATCTAATAATGGGATATAGCTGCGAAATTTTGTCACTGGACTGCGCATTCTGAATGGCATTGAAAGACCATTAAAGTTATATTGTGACAATAACTCTAGTGCTATATTCTAATAACAGCATGAGTTCAACTAAGTCAAAACACATTGACATTAAGTTCCTGGTTGTGAAGAAAAAGGTACAGAGTGGACAGATTTCCATAGAGCATATTGGGACAAACTCTATGATTGCCGATCCGCTTACTAAAGGATTACCACCCAAGATTTTTCATGAGCACACTGCTCGTATGGGTGTTGTATTTCTTGAGGATATTATGTTTTAGTGGGAGTTTTTGATTGCTTTATGTTTGGTTTTGGACACATTTGTGTATTTGGATAATTTTCTGTACATAAATAAAGTATTCAGTTCATTCTACTCTATCATATTATGTTTGGTATTGATCTCACTTAAGGAATAAAGTCGAACCAATTGAAAATAGACATGTTTGGATCACATAACATGTAATTTTCATACTACACTCTCATGATTGATCTATGTCATTTGGTTGTTTTGGTGTACGTGACCATTGATAGATTTAGTTACGATTAATATAACGAAAGTCGCTTTGATCCTACATTAATATGACTAATGGACGAGATTGTTTGGAAATACCCTTAATAGTGATAGCAAATTTTTGAGCTCATAAGGTTGTACACTGTAAGGATACATGTATGGCCCAGTGGGAGATTGTTGGATAAAATTCAACATGTGGGGCCAAACATGTATATATTAAAATGTGTTGTGCTATTTTAAAGTTTTAGTCAATAAAGTAGTTTACTAAAGACTATTTTAGACTAATGGGTATTAAGTGTCATGAGATTAAAGTGTAGAAACAGATACAATGTTTTAAATTGATGAGGGGCTAATTTAACAACATTGAAACATAATAACTGCCCTGCAGTTATTTATACAGGTCATGATCCCCAATTGAACGTGATTTTTCATAACTCTCTGCATCCTCATCAGCAAGAGACACTAAGGAGAAAACTACAGATCAGTTGGAAGACCATAACCCCGTTCGATCAAACAGAATCATGGATTCAGACACGCTTTCGCTTCAGTCTTGATCTTGATAATTACAGCATGATGTTCTTGAGTTATAGATGTGTAATCATCTGTATATATGAATTCGGTAAATAAATCTAACAGATAGCTCAAATACTATTTTATTCAATCAAAAGCCATAGACCTCCAACACTGTTCGATGCGGTAAATAAAACCTACTTCAAATTCAAGTTCTAATCTAAACTTGCACCTTGAGTAAACCCACATTAAATAAAATAACACAATTAAATAAATTAAGTCACGAATCTTTATTTGTCCTGATAGAGAGAAAACCTCCGTTCAAAACCTTTTCGGGTATTTAATTGGTGGACAAAAGGGTCTGGAATTTGATTTGGACGGTTGATTTCCATGCTTTGCGTTTTGTTAGTTGAAATTAGAATGGTTGTTTCTATTTATGTTACATAAGATATATGATAATAAAGCTAAAGATTGACATCAACCTTTTTTTATCTCAATTTTTATTTTTAGAACTATCATCACAAGATTACCTGACTATAAAAATTCAACCAAAACACGACCATATATACAAGGTCGACGTGTTTTTTGATTTTCTAATTTTTAATTTTGGCCTCAAACAACTGCTCAATCGCACCCCGTTAGCGGGCAAAATCCTCATCCTCCACACATACTATCTTGTGTTCTCCAAACTCCCATTTTCTTTCATGATTGTATAACTTGTATAATCTTTTCCTCGTTCTCCATTTCCTTTTCTTTATTTTCACCTTTGTTTAAATTTATTGTTTAACTTTTTTATATATTTTTTCATTTACTCAATCTTCATTTATTTCCACTTAATTTCTTATGCCTTGTTTGTGATTGTTTTTAGAATTCTAACTTCTGATTGTCGAACAATCACAGCTATTTTAGTATTTGAAAAACTTAAAAAAACTAATTATGAAAAAATTTGTACTATCTTATAGCAGATTTTAAAAAACAGCAAAATGTTAGTCCTCTCAAAATTTGTTTTTAACTTCTCTAATTATTCATCATTTAAATGTCAGTTTTAACCCAAATGAACAAAATTAATTCCTTCTATGCCCTAAATTTGCCGATATTCTACAATAATAATTGTCATCCTTCATTCACATTAAAAACATCATTCTATTATCTAAAACAATATATTCATCATTTTTATTTTAAAAGAAAAGAAAATTACTATCTATAAATCTCAAAATTAATAAAATTAAAAAATAAATTTGATGTGTTAATGAGAATTCACACATGTCTACTTTTAGTGGCCAAAATAAATGTAAAATTCGCAGTTATTTAAGTAGTTTATTATTTAATTATATTATTTTGTTTGTTTGGGTGAAAATTCGAGTGTAAAGTCAAGGATTTAATTAAAAGTGCACTTATTTTGACCACTAAAATTGTACTTATTTTGGCTATTAAAATCAAAGATTTGAGGACCAAAGTTTGAAGATGTATAAAGTTGAAGGACCTTAGATGAATTTTCAGATGACTTAATTGAAAGATAATTGAAAATTTGGAGACCAAAATATAAAGATGTAAAAAGTTGAAGGACCTAAGATTCAATTTTTGGAGTACTTAACTGAAAGATAATTAAAAATTTGGACACCAAAGTGTAAATATGTAAAAGATTAAGGACCCAAAATATAATTTTGGGAAAATTTAACTGAAATATAATTAAAAATATAGGGACTAAAGTGAATATTATATAAAATATATAGACTATTATGTAATAAATAAATACCACATTATCATGTTACATCACCATTTTAAGTTAGAAATTTAATAGAGTGACTATTAGTGAAAAAATTTCATACTTTAATGATCACTACTGAAATTATTGAACTTGAATGACCACTTTAAAATTTTAAGATAACTTCATTGGCCGTTGTGAAATTAACCCTACCGCTGCACCAAAAAACAAAATACTTATGAGAAACTGAGTGAGGAAAAGTGGAAAACAAAAGTCAAGAGGGGTGTACCGTTATGGATTATTGTGCGGTGACGTGAAGGGTGGAGTTTGCCTGCCCGACCTATGGGAGTGCCATTGCTGACCCTGTCTTTATTTCAATTTTATTTAAAATATAAATAAAATTTGGAAAATAATAATAAACAAGATATTAGAATTATAATATAATTAAAAAAATACTAAAGCCCGTTTGATTTTAATAAAAAATTAGAAATTTGGCACAAATGATTCCTAACATTTGTTCTCAGTATGAAAATAATTCATAACGTTTGTTTTTTGGTACCAACATTCATAATTTATGTGTTTTGATACGCAATTGATCATTTTTTTATATAAAAAAATATCTTTAATTTTAATTAGAAAAAATTGAAGTTAGATTTCTAACATTTGCACAAAGTCTAAATGGTCTGATACATTTATTAAATAATATTTAATTTAACATTTTAAATATATCGTAATAGTTGTGTCAATTAAATTTTTCGTAAGAGAAAAATGTAAAATCATTGTAATTTAAGTCTACGTAATTACTATGTGAAGTGAAAAACTTGAATACAAATTAAGATAAATAAATAACAAAATGATATATATAATTTTATAATATTGAATTAATCTTATTATATTTTGTTTAACATAAAAATACTAGATAAAATTAATATATACATTATGTGTTCTTTATTTCAAACGATAATAAAACAAAATATTAAAATATGAAAAATAAAGTTAGAGCTCTAATATTTGTAGTTAATAAACGAATCTCTTAATTAAATAAAATTTTGTGACAAAGTTATTTTTCATTTCTTTTTGTTATAACCAGTGTTATCAGAACCGATCCCAAGACCGTTCTAGTAATGCAAAAAAGTCCTCCATCTAAAAACCCGTCAACCCGCCCGAGTTTAAGGAACCCGTTGAACCGTCCCAGATTTTATTGATTTTAAAAATCATTTCTTTCTACAATTAATTGTAACTGACCATTGAAATTCATCTATCTCCTTATAAGAAATGGATTAAAAGAATGAAAAACCAAAAAAAATTCTTTTGAGCAATTTTTGTGATTTCCAAATACTTATTTTTCATTTTTCTAATTTTTTTTGTAAATTCTTTAAAAATTACTGGGTCAACCCTGGTTCGATCCTTTGACCCTTGACCATTTCAATTCTCTCCCAGATCGATTTTTAAAACAATGGTCAAAATAATAAAATAAAAGTTTAAATTTGAAATAATGTAATTACTTAATAATAAAATTAATAATTTTATTTAATATGTTTGTTAATAATTATGAGTTAAATTTTAGTTATTTACAATAGCTCGTAAAATATACAAAACAATTTATTATAGATGGTTTAACAATATCATCCTCATTTAATTTTATTCGCAAATATCATCATTAATTTTTTTTCAATTCGCATAGATGGTTTCCAACGATAAATTTTCCCATGACTTAAATAAATTAAAGAGAGAAAAAATGAAAAATTTGATATTGAGGTCCTTAACCCTTTTTAAAATGTAAATAAATCATAAATTATTTATTTTTAAAAATTAAAAGAAAAAAAAAAAGAAGAAGGAAAAAGAATTCAAAAAGGCCCACCTTACCCTCCAATAAGGAACAACCGAGAGGAGGAGGGGGTTGGTTGGGGGGGGGGGGGGGGATATCTCCTCCCGTTTTTTGGCCCAAAATCGAGGGGCAGTCCCTCGGCCTCGAAAACCATTGCTGGTTTCTCCCCCGGTTGTCGATCCAAATCCCGACAGTTTGGACCTGTAAACCAGAGGGGGAAATCCCCTGGTTGTACCCGGTGCGGTGGGGTGGGGTGAGGTGGGGTGGGGTGGGGTGGGGTTGGGAGATGACCATTTTTTTAAATTTTTTTTATCTTTATTTTTTTTATAATTGTTTTAAATAATAGAATATGAATATACTATTTTGTCTTTGTTAAATTGGTCAAATTTAGGTTATTAGCTTGATGTTTTGTCAATTAACGGACCTCTATACAAAATATGTTCAGACTCCAAAAGTCCTTTCGGTGAGCATAATTAAAAGATTTGAGATTTGATTACACATTTTTTTAATTAATTTAAGTGAAATCTGTTAAAAAATAAAATATTTAAGATTTATTTATATTTTTAAAAAAGTTATGGTTCACAATTGTAATTTTTTCATTATATTTTCTTTTTTCTGTTATTTTAATTTATTAAGCTAAGGGTAAATTCGTCAAAAATGACTATTTGTGGACAATCTATACAAATTAATGAAAGAATGAGAATGATATGTGCGTATAAAATTGAATGTGGATGATATTGTTGCAAAGTTTAAAGAATGAGACATGTGAGTGTAATTAACCCTTTATTATGTCATCAATTGGGTTAATAAAGTCTTAATTTTAAAAAATAAATCATTAGTTTCTTTTAATTTTTTATAAAAAATAAAATTAATGGATCCATTTGTACTTTTTGCAAAAAATTAGTAGCCCAACTACAGTTTTCTCTTATTAAAATTAAAGGTATATTGTGTTAAGTAATAAATCCCCACATGAGTTAAATACCAAAATATACAAGTGTTTGAGCTACTCCTCTTAACAATGTTGCCTTTTTAAGATAGAACTCCAACTCTTAATATGGTATCAGAGTGAATTAAGCTTAAACGAGTAATTCAATCCGTCTAAAACTCAAACGAGCATTCAGATTCCAATATTGGTGTACACAAACGAGTCACCATCTTGTGGGGACATGCTAAGTGATAAATATCAGATCGGTTAAATACCGAAATATTAACCAATATATAAGAGCTTGTAATACTTCTGTTAACAATGTTGACATTTTAAGATGAAAACTCAACTCTTACTCTCTTAATATATTGGTATTTTTAATCAAATAAAGACCAATTCCACACTTAAGAAACATAGATTAGGAATGTTTGTACCAAAAAAATAAAAAAAAAGTTAGAAATCATTTATGCATTGAGGGCAAAGGTTAAAAACTATTTGCACCAAATTTTCTTAAAATTTTGACAAAAAATTAAAGTCAAAGTCAACAATTAATTTAAACCACACATTTAGATACACAATTTTTTTTTATAAATTTTCAACTACACATATCAATAACTTTTATTAACTTTTACGAAAAATATTGATTTTATTTAAAATCAAACGTCCTAAAATAAAAATAAAATAAAATAAAAATAGGAGGATCATGAGCGAGGGCCAAAGCACTTGCTTGGCCGCCGACCCTAGGGCCAAATTTATACGGTTAGTCAGGCCACCCAAGTTGTGGTCAATCCAGTCCGATTTTTGAAATTGTAAGGTCGGCATGGTCATTTCAGTATCTCTTTCCTGTGATAGGATATGAGACCACTATACCCAGAAAAGTAATCAATTACTCTATCCGTCCTACAAAGATAGACCCATTTTTTTCACACAGATTAAGAAAACTTATTTAATGTAATTAAAATTATAAAAATTTCACACAATTTTTCTATTATACCCCTATTTAAGTTAAATAGAAATAAAAAAGATAGATATCTAGAGAGAGAGAGAGAGAGAGAGAGAGAGAGAGAGTGTGAGTGAGTTAGAGTTAGAGTTAGAGATAAATGAAGGTTTAGAGAGAAAATGTTATATAGATAGAGAGAGAATTACATTGGGAAAAAGAAAAAAATAAATGAAAATTTAGAGAGAGAGATATTTTGGTTGATAATAATGTAAATTGAATAAGGTTATATTAGAAAAAATAAAAATTTAATATATTCTGTATAAAATAAGTAGCCTATAATTTAGGACAGATAAATAAAGAAAACTGTCTATCTCAGTGGTTGGGAGTGAATATTTGATTATTTGAAAGAAATATACCCACATGAACAGCGTGCCAAATTAAACCCACCCACCTACATTATTACCACACCGACCACGCAAACTCTCTTTTAAAAACCCCATATGCACATTCAATTCCTTTGATCACTCAAATTTCCTGTTTCTGTTGCAGATCAACAATGGCTGAAATGAAATCGGATCAAGCAACTGAAGCTCTCTTTTCTCCATACAAGATGGGAAAATTCAATCTTTCTCATCGGTACACACTCCTACTTTTTATATTTTTTTCTATTCCAATTGGGATTGACTGCGCAATAGGGAGCATTTCGCTGAATTCAAACTCCCGGCCACCCGTTGATTGATCGTTAGGTGTAATCACTACTGCTACTTGATGAATTTTAGACTCATTCAATAGAAATAGAGGCTATTTGTTATTCCTTCTTTGATAGCTTAAAGTGGGTTTACGAGTCAATTAATTCAAACACAAAAGTTCAATTGAAATTACTAATTTTTTCGTCGCTTATCCGTGATTCTCACGATTTGTTCGTGAAGAAACTTTTAAGCTTCAAATTGTTACCCGTTTTTACTTTACCAGAATTGATAAATTTAGCCAGAATATAGATGTTATATTTTTTCAAAGTTAACAAATATTAATAAATTTGGCATTAATTGTGCAGGGTGGTGCTTGCACCCATGACCAGGTGCAGAGCTCTGAATAACATTCCACGGCCCGCACTTGTTGAATACTACACCCAAAGATCAACCAACGGTGGATTTCTCATCACGGAGGGAACCATGATCTCCCCCACAGCCGCCGGGTAATTCTCTAATTTTACTCTGTTTGGTCGTGTTGAAAAGCATCTAATAAGGATAAACTGCCCGAAAAAATTTTAGGTACAAAAAACTAGCTAAAGTAGAGTAAATGCGCTCCCCCCCCCCCCCCCCCCCCCCCCCCCCCCGGGGGGGGGGGTGTGCTATGCTTGATTGAGTGTTACATTTAATAAATCGTTAAAAGTTTAATCAAATAATTATTTTAATATATTGTTTTCCACTTATTCTGTTAACATCACGTTACTAATTCTTTTTTATATGCATTACACGTCAACAATGTCTAGTCAATCATTCTCTTATTTACTATATGTCTATCATAAATTAGTCTTTGACATATATCTTAACTTTTTATATTATGGATTTTTAGTGGGTTTACGTATTTTTTATTGATATACTAGTATTTTATCTTAAACTACTTGACACAACATGTTTGGCTTAAGATGAAGAATAAAATTTCATTTTTTAAATATGTTACGCACCAATCCTACTTGGCAGCCCGTAGCGCCACGCAGGCATTAGCCATCCTACCTGGCAGCCCGTAGCACCACGCGGGAGTTTTGGACCGACCCCAACTTTTCTCCGAAGCGGTCTGGGCCGACCCTGATCCGTCTCCGAGGCGGTCTACACCAATGAGACAGGTCACCGAGGCTCATTGGTCGGAACAGCCTATTGGCCGACCCTGGTTGCGTGCCCAGGAAGCCTCCCGGTAACTCAGCCATGACAAGAGTGATGGGACAGCCTGCCAAGGCGGCTTGTCATGGTCATAGCCCCTTAGTTTGCGGCTGAAAATGACTTTCCCATTAATGCTAACGACGTGACACCAAGGATGTGACTGGAGAACCCCTAAGATAGGGCCACGTGTCGCACATCAAGAGGGACCGTTCCCATTGAATTTGTCTATAAATACCAAACTCACTTCACAAGACAGGGATGTTGAAATTATTATAATCGTCATACATATAACAAGCCCTCCCTTCTAATTACTTCTAAGGGTGTGTTTGATAGCTTTCCATGGAAAATGAAAATATTTTCCATGTAAGTTGGAAAAGAAATTCCACCAAATGGGTGAGAAAAAATTTTCCAAGAAAGTGGCCAAATGTGTGCTTTAGATGATTGTACCTTGAAAATCTTTTCCACTTTCCATGTGCCAATCAAACAAGAAAGTGGGAAAATAAAAGCCATTGATTTGACAAGATTTTCCATGGAAGTGACATTTTCCATGGAAAATTTGTGAATCAAACACACCCTAAGTGTTACAACCACTTGGAAATTTGTTAGTAGGAGGCCCTCAGGCTTTCATCTTTGCTTTAAGAGTGTTTTTTACCTTTTATATTCCTTTTAATCTTCCTTCCATCCGGACGGGAGGTTATCTACGTGGTTGAATAAACCACGTGGCAGTCTTATTGAAAGGAAAACACACGTGAGCACAGGGAGCGTGGGGATCCTGTTGGCAACCATTTTTGGGGGTCAACAGATTGGCGCCGTCTGTGGGAAGTGTCAGCGCTTCGCCACAATTCCGAGATAGCCTCACCAAGAAATTACAGCTGTGTCTAGCCCTTGGCCTTTCGCCAAATGGGGGATAGACTTCATAGGCCCAATGCCCAGGGGTAGGGGAAACGCTTGCCACGCCCTAGTTGCTATCGACTATTTCACAAAATGGGTTGAGGCAGAACCAATGATGAGAATCACAGAGGCCAACACTTCCAAATTCTTGTGGAAAAACATTATTTGCAGGTTTGGCATTCCCCATTCTTTGGTCTCAGACAATGGGAAGCAGTTCGACAACAGGAAGGTCAGGAACTTATGCGAAGAACTGGGAATCGCAAAACACTTCTCAAGCCCCCACCACCCGCAGGCTAATGGCCAAGTCGAAGCAGTTAACAAAACCATCAAGAACACACTCAAACGAAAGCTTGAGGCCTCCAAAGGGGCATGGGTTGATGAGCGTTCTTTGGGCTATCAGAACCACGGCTAAAACCCCTATTGGGGAGACCCCCTTCTCCATGGCTTACGGGTCCGAAGCTATGTGCCCGGTCGAAAGCGGCATACCCTCTCCCCGTCGGCTAATGTTCAATGAAAAAACCAACGATGACCTGATGAGGACGAGCCTAGACCTAATAGACGAAAAAAGAAGCAACTCCCAGGTCCGATTGACTTCTTACCAAAGGAAAATGGCAAAATACTTCAACAAGAGGGTAAGAAAACGATCGTTTCGTCTCGGAGACCTTGTTTTAAGGAGAGTATTTTTATCTTCAAAAGAGGCAGGGGTAGGAACCTTGGGCCCCAACTGGGAGGGTCCCTACCGAATCACCGGTGAGACGCGACCTGGAACCTATAATATCGAAGACATGTGTTGTAAACGACAGCCCCACCCGTGGAACGCTGAACATCTGCATCGATATTATCAGTAGGTCAGTAATGGGGTTCGTTGCTTACACTTCGGATGTTTTACAGCCCGACCCCCCCTTTTTGTACTTATTGTATTATCAAGATGTTTATTTTCAAGTGTTATAATCTGAGCA